>OY283141.1:34505710-35730118 GCA_958299785.1 Medicago lupulina | reverse complement strand
AAAACAGTAACCGACAAATATGCTGAAAATAAAAATCTTGCCGATTACTTTTGAAATAGTAACCGACGAATGTGCAGATAATAGATCATGCCGATTACTTTTGAAATAGTAACCGACGAATGTATTGAAAATAAATCATGCCGATTACCTTTGAAATAATAACCGACGAATATGTTGAAAATAAAAATCTTACCGATTTCTTTTGAAATAGTAACCAACGAATATGCTGAAAATAAAGTATTGCCGATTACTTTTGAAATAGTAACCGACGAATATGATGAAAATAAAAATCTTGTTGATTACTTTTAAAACAGTAACCGACAAATATGCTGAAAATAAAAATCTTGCCGATTACTTTTGAAATAGTAACCGACGAATGTGTTGAAAATAAAGTCTTGCCGAGTACTTTTGAAATAGTAACCGACGAATATGTTGAAAATAAAAATCTTGTCGATTACTTTTGAAATAGTAACCGACGAATGTGCAGAAAATAGATCATGCCGATTACTTTTGAAATTGTCACCGACGAATATGCTGACAATAAAAATCTTGTCGATTACTTTTGAAATAGTAACCAACAAATATGCTGAAAATAAAGTCTTGCCGATTACTTTTGAAATAGTAACCGACAAATATGTTGAAAATAAAAATCTTGTTGATTACTTTTAAAACAGTAACCGACAAATATGCTGAAAATAAAAATCTTGCCGATTACTTTTGAAATAGTCACCGACGAATATGTTGAAAATAAAAATCTTGCCAATTACTTTTGAAATAGTAACCGACGAATGTGCTGAAAATAAAGTCTTGCCGAGTACTTTTGAAATAGTAACCGACGAATATGTTGAAAATAAAAATCTTGTCGATTACTTTTGAAATAGTAACCGACGAATGTGCAGAAAATAGATCATGCCGATTACTTTTGAAATAGTAACCGACAAATATGTTGAAAATAAAAATCTTGTTGATTACTTTTAAAACAGTAACCGACAAATATGCTGAAAATAAAAATCTTGCCGATTACTTTTGAAATAGTCACCGACGAATATGTTGAAAATAAAAATCTTGCCAATTACTTTTGAAATAGTAACCGACGAATGTGCTGAAAATAAAGTCTTGCCGATTACTTTTGAAATAGTAACCGACGAATATGTTGAAAATAAAAATCTTGTCGATTACTTTTAAAATAGTAACCGACAAATATGCTGAAAATAAAAATCTTGCCGATTACTTTTGAAATAGTAACCGACGAATGTGCAGAAAATAGATCATGCCGATTACTTTTGAAATAGTAACCGACGAATGTGTTGAAAATAAATCATGCCGATTACCTTTGAAATAGTAACCGACGAATATGTTGAAAATAAAAATCTTACCGATTACTTTTGAAATAGTAACCAACGAATATGCTGAAAATAATGTCTTGCCCATTACTTTTGAAATAGTAACCGACGAATATGTTAAAAATAAAAATCTTGTCGATTACTTTTAAAACAGTAACCGACAAATATGCTGAAAATAAAAATCTTGCCGATTACTTTTGAAATAGTAACCGACGAATGTGCAGATAATAGATCATGCCGATTACTTTTGAAATAGTAACCGACGAATGTATTGAAAATAAATCATGCCGATTACCTTTGAAATAATAACCGACGAATATGTTGAAAATAAAAATCTTACCGATTTCTTTTGAAATAGTAACCAACGAATATGCTGAAAATAAAGTATTGCCGATTACTTTTGAAATAGTAACCGACGAATATGATGAAAATAAAAATCTTGTTGATTACTTTTAAAACAGTAACCGACAAATATGCTGAAAATAAAAATCTTGCCGATTACTTTTGAAATAGTAACCGACGAATGTGTTGAAAATAAAGTCTTGCCGAGTACTTTTGAAATAGTAACCGACGAATATGTTGAAAATAAAAATCTTGTCGATTACTTTTGAAATAGTAACCGACGAATGTGCAGAAAATAGATCATGCCGATTACTTTTGAAATAGTCACCGACGAATATGCTGACAATAAAAATCTTGTCGATTACTTTTGAAATAGTAACCAACAAATATGCTGAAAATAAAGTCTTGCCGATTACTTTTGAAATAGTAACCGACAAATATGTTGAAAATAAAAATCTTGTTGATTACTTTTAAAACAGTAACCGACAAATATGCTGAAAATAAAAATCTTGCCGATTACTTTTGAAATAGTCACCGACGAATATGTTGAAAATAAAAATCTTGCCAATTACTTTTGAAATAGTAACCGACGAATGTGCTGAAAATAAAGTCTTGCCGATTACTTTTAAAATAGTAACCGACAAATATGCTGAAAATAAAAATCTTGGCGATTACTTTTGAAATAGTAACCGACGAATGTGCAGAAAATAGATCATGCCGATTACTTTTGAAATAGTAACCGACGAATGTGTTGAAAATAAATCATGCCGATTACCTTTGAAATAGTAACCGACGAATATGTTGAAAATAAAAATCTTACCGATTACTTTTGAAATAGTAACCAACGAATATGCTGAAAATAAAGTCTTACCGATTACTTTTGAAATAGTAACCAACGAATATGCTGAAAATAATGTCTTGCCCATTACTTTTGAAATAGTAACCGACGAATATGTTAAAAATAAAAATCTTGTCGATTACTTTTAAAACAGTAACCGACAAATATGCTGAAAATAAAAATCTTGCCGATTACTTTTGAAATAGTAACCGACAAATGTGCAGATAATAGATCATGCCGATTACTTTTGAAATACTAACCGACGAATGTATTGAAAATAAATCATGCCGATTACCTTTGAAATAATAACCGACGAATATGTTGAAAATAAAAATCTTACCGATTTCTTTTGAAATAGTAACCAACGAATATGCTGAAAATAAAGTATTGCCGATTACTTTTGAAATAGTAACCGACGAATATGATGAAAATAAAAATCTTGTTGATTACTTTTAAAACAGTAACCGACAAATATGCTGAAAATAAAAATCTTGCCGATTACTTTTGAAATAGTAACCGACGAATGTGTTGAAAATAAAGTCTTGCCGAGTACTTTTGAAATAGTAACCGACGAATATGTTGAAAATAAAAATCTTGTCGATTACTTTTGAAATAGTAACCGACGAATGTGCAGAAAATAGATCATGCCGATTACTTTTGAAATAGTCACCGACGAATATGCTGACAATAAAAATCTTGTCGATTACTTTTGAAATAGTAACCAACAAATATGCTGAAAATAAAGTCTTGCCGATTACTTTTGAAATAGTAACCGACAAATATGTTGAAAATAAAAATCTTGTTGATTACTTTTAAAACAGTAACCGACAAATATGCTGAAAATAAAAATCTTGCCGATTACTTTTGAAATAGTCACCGACGAATATGTTGAAAATAAAAATCTTGCCAATTACTTTTGAAATAGTAACCGACGAATGTGCTGAAAATAAAGTCTTGCCGATTACTTTTAAAATAGTAACCGACAAATATGCTGAAAATAAAAATCTTGGCGATTACTTTTGAAATAGTAACCGACGAATGTGCAGAAAATAGATCATGCCGATTACTTTTGAAATAGTAACCGACGAATGTGTTGAAAATAAATCATGCCGATTACCTTTGAAATAGTAACCGACGAATATGTTGAAAATAAAAATCTTACCGATTACTTTTGAAATAGTAACCAACGAATATGCTGAAAATAAAGTCTTGCCGATTGCTTTTGAAATAGTAACCGACGAATATGTTAAAAATAAAAATCTTGTCGATTACTTTTAAAACAGTAACCGACAAATATGCTGAAAATAAAAATCTTGCCGATTACTTTTGAAATAGTAACCGACGAATGTGCAGAAAATAGATCATGCCGATTACTTTTGAAATAGTAACCGACGAATGTGTTGAAAATAAATCATGCCGATTACCTTTGAAATAGTAACCGACGAATATGTTGAAAATAAAAATCTTACCGATTTCTTTTGAAATAGTAACCAACGAATATGCTGAAAATAAAGTATTGTCGATTACTTTTGAAATAGTAACCGACGAATATGTTGAAAATAAAAATCTTGTTGATTACTTTTAAAACAGTAACCGACAAATATGCTGAAAATAAAAATCTTGCCGATTACTTTTGAAATAGTCATCGACGAATATGCTGAAAATAAAAATCTTGCTGATTACTTTTGAAATAGTAACCGACGAATGTGCTGAAAATAAATCATGCTGATTACTTTTGAAATAGTAAGCGACGAATATGTTGGAAATAAAAATCTTACCGATTAATTTTAAAAAAGTAACCAATGAATGTGCTGAAAATAATGTCTTGCCGATTACTTTTGAAATAGTCAACGACGAATATGCTGAAAATAAAGTCTTGCGATTACTTTTGAAATAGTAACCGACGAATGTGCTGAAAATAAAGTCTTGCCGATTACTTTTGAAATAGTAACCGACGAATATGTTGAAAATAAAAATCTTGTCGATTACTTATAAAATAGTAACCGACAAATATGCTAAAAATAAAAATCTTGCCGATTACTTTTGAAATAGGAACCGACGAGTATGTTGAAAATAAAAATCTTGTCGATTACTTTTAAAATAGTAACCCACAAATATGCTGAAAATAAAAATCTTGCCGATTACTTTTGAAATAGTAACCGACGAATGTGCAGAAAATAGATCATGCCGATTACTTTTGAAATAGTAACCGACGAATGTGTTGAAAATAAATCATGCCGATTACCTTTGAAATAATAACCGACGAATATGTTGAAAATAAAAATCTTACCGATTTCTTTTGAAATAGTAACCAACGAATATGCTAAAAATAAAGTATTGCCGATTACTTTTGAAATAGTAACCGACGAATATGATGAAAATAAAAATCTTGTTGATTACTTTTAAAACAGTAACCGACAAATATGCTGAAAATAAAAATCTTGCCGATTACTTTTGAAATAGTAACCGACGAATGTGTTGAAAATAAAGTCTTGCCGAGTACTTTTGAAATAGTAACCGACGAATATGTTGAAAATAAAAATCTTGTCGATTACTTTTGAAATAGTAACCGACGAATGTGCAGAAAATAGATCATGCCGATTACTTTTGAAATAGTCACCGACGAATATGCTGAAAATAAAAATCTTTTCGATTACTTTTGAAATAGTAACCAACGAATATGCTGAAAATAAAGTCTTGCCGAGTACTTTTGAAATAGTAACCGACGAATATGTTGAAAATAAAAATCTTGTCGATTACTTTTGAAATAGTAACCGACGAATGTGCAGAAAATAGATCATGCCGATTACTTTTGAAATAGTCACCGACGAATATGCTGAAAATAAAAATCTTGTCAATTACTTTTGAAATAGTAACCAACGAATATGCTGAAAATAAAGTCTTGCCGATTACTTTTGAAATAGTAACCGACAAATATGTTGAAAATAAAAATCTTGTTGATTACTTTTAAAACAGTAACCGACAAATATGCTGAAAATAAAAATCTTGCCGATTACTTTTGAAATAGTCACCGACGAATATGTTGAAAATAAAAATCTTGCCAATTTCTTTTGAAATAGTAACCTACGAATGTGCTGAAAATAAAGTCTTGCCGATTACTTTTGAAATAGTAACCGACGAATATGTTGAACATAAAAATCTTGTGGATTACTTTTAAAATAGTAACCGACAAATATGCTGAAAATAAAAATCTTGCCGATTACTTTTGAAATAGTAACCGACGAATGTGCAGAAAATAGATCATGCCGATTACTTTTGAAATAGTAACCGACGAATGTGTTGAAAATAAATCATGCCGATTACCTTTGAAATAGTAACCGACGAATATGTTGAAAATAAAAATCTTACCGATTACTTTTGAAATAGTAACCAACGAATATGCTGAAAATAATGTCTTGCCCATTACTTTTGAAATAGTAACCGACGAATATGTGCTGAAAATAAATCTTGCCGATTAATTTTGAAATAGTAACCGACGAATGTGCTGAAAATAAATCATGCCGATTACTTTTGAAATAGTAAGCGACGAATATGTTGAAAATAAAAATCTTACCGATTACTTTTGAAATAGTAACCAACGAATATGCTGAAAATAAAGTCTTGCCGATTACTTTTGAAATAGTAACTGACGAATATGTTAAAAATAAAAATCTTGTCGATTACTTTTAAAACAGTAACCGACAAATATGCTGAAAATAAAAATCTTGCCGATTACTTTTGAAATAGTAACCGACGAATGTGCAGAAAATAGATCATGCCGATTACTTTTGAAATAGTAACCGACGAATGTGTTGAAAATAAATCATGCCGATTACCTTTGAAATAGTAACCGACGAATATGTTGAAAATAAAAATCTTACCGATTTCTTTTGAAATAGTAACCAACGAATATGCTGAAAATAAAGTATTGCCGATTACTTTTGAAATAGTAACCGACGAATATGTTGAAAATAAAAATCTTGTTGATTACTTTTAAAACAGTAACCGACAAATATGCTGAAAATAAAAATCTTGCCGATTACTTTTGAAATAGTCATCGATGAATATGCTGAAAATAAAAATCTTGCTGATTACTTTTGAAATAGTAACCGACGAATGTGCTGAAAATAAATCATGCTGATTACTTTTGAAATAGTAAGCGACGAATATGTTGGAAATAAAAATCTTACCGATTAATTTTAAAAAAGTAACCAATGAATGTGCTGAAAATAATGTCTTGCCGATTACTTTTGAAATAGTCAACGACGAATATGCTGAAAATAAAGTCTTGCCGATTACTTTTGAAATAGTAACCGACGAATGTGCTGAAAATAAAGTCTTGCCGATTACTTTTGAAATAGTAACCGACGAATATGTTCAAAATAAAAATCTTGTCGATTACTTATAAAATAGTAACCGACAAATATGCTAAAAATAAAAATCTTGCCGATTACTTTTGAAATAGGAACCGACGAGTATGTTGAAAATAAAAATCTTGTCGATTACTTTTAAAATAGTAACCCACAAATATGCTGAAAATAAAAATCTTGCCGATTACTTTTGAAATAGTAACCGACGAATGTGCAGAAAATAGATCATGCCGATTACTTTTGAAATAATAACCGACGAATGTGTTGAAAATAAATCATGCCGATTACCTTTGAAATAATAACCGACGAATATGTTGAAAATAAAAATCTTACCGATTTCTTTTGAAATAGTAACCAACGAATATGCTGAAAATAAAGTATTGCCGATTACTTTTGAAATAGTAACCGACGAATATGATGAAAATAAAAATCTTGTTGATTACTTTTAAAACAGTAACCGACATATATGCTGAAAATAAAAATCTTGCCGATTACTTTTGAAATAGTAACCGAAGAATGTGCATGAAAATAAATCCTGCGGATTACCTTTGAAATAGTAACCCAAGACTATGCATGAAAATAAATCATGCCGAGTACCTTTGAAATGGTAACAGACGAATGTGCAGAAAATAAGTCCTGCCGATTACCTTTAAAATTGTAACCGACGAATATGCATGAAAAATAAATCTTGTCGATTACCTTTGAAATAGTAACTAACGAATTTGCAAGAAAATTAATCCTGCCGATTACCTTTGAAATGGAAACCGACGAATGTGATGAATATAAATCCTGCCATTTACCTTAGAATTAGTAACCGAGGAATGTGCACGAAAATAAATCCTACTGATTACCTTTGAAATGGTAACCGACGAATGTGCATGAAAATAAATCTTGCCGATTACCTTTGAAATAGTAACCGACGAATATGCAAGAAAATAAATCATGTCGATTACCTTTGTAATAGTAACCGACGTATGTGCTGAAAATAAATCCTGCCGATTACCTTTGAAATGGTAACCGACGAATGTGCATGAAAACAAATCTTGCCGATTACTTTTGAAATAGTAACCGACGAATGTGCTGAAAATAAATTTTCCCGATTACTTTTGAAATAGTAACCGACGAATGTGCTGAAAATAAATCTTGTCGATTACCTTTGAAATAGTAACTGACGAATTTGCAAGAAAATAAATCCTGCCGATTACCTTTGAAATGGAAACCGACGAATGTGATGAAAATAAATCTTGTCGATTACCTTTGAAATAGTAACTGACGAATTTGCAAGAAAATAAATCTTGCCGATTACCTTTGAAATGGTAACCGACGAATGTGATGAAAATAAATCATGTCGATTACCTTTGAAATGTTAACCGACGAATGTGTATGAAAACAAATCCTGCCGATTACCTTCGAAATAGTAATCGACGAATATGCAAGAAAATAAATCTTGCTAATTACTTTTGAAATAGTAACCGACGAATGTGCTGAAAATAAATCTTGTTGATTACCTTTGAAATGGTAACCGACGAATGTGATGAAAATAAATCCTGTTGATTACCTTTGAAATAGTAACCGACGAATGTGCATGAAAATAAATCATGCGGATTACCTTTGAAATAGTAACCCAAGACTATGCATGAAAATAAATCATGCCGAGTACCTTTGAAATGGTAACAGACGAATGTGCAGAAAATAAGTCCTGCCGATTACCTTTAAAATTGTAACCGACGAATATGCATGAAAAATAAATCTTGTCGATTACCTTTGAAATAGTAACTAACGAATTTGCAAGAAAATTAATCCTGCCGATTACCTTTGAAATGGAAACCGACGAATGTGATGAATATAAATCCTGCCATTTACCTTTGAAATAGTAACCGAGGAATGTGCACGAAAATAAATCCTACTGATTACCTTTGAAATGGTAACCGACGAATGTGCATGAAAATAAATCTTGCCGATTACCTTTGAAATAGTAACCGACGAATATGCAAGAAAATAAATCATGCCGATTACCTTTGTAATAGTAACCGACGTATGTGCTGAAAATAAATCCAGCCGATTACCTTTGAAATGGTAACCGACGAATGTGCATGAAAACAAATCTTGCCGATTACTTTTGAAATAGTAACCGACGAATGTGCTGAAAATAAATCTTGTTGATTACCTTTGAAATGGTAACCGACGAATGTGATGAAAATAAATCCTGTTGATTACCTTTGAAATAGTAACCGACGAATGTGCATGAAAATAAATCATGCGGATTACCTTTGAAATAGTAACCCAAGACTATGCATGAAAATAAATCATGCCGAGTACCTTTGAAATGGTAACAGACGAATGTGCAGAAAATAAGTCCTGCCGATTACCTTTAAAATTGTAACCGACGAATATGCATGAAAAATAAATCTTGTCGATTACCTTTGAAATAGTAACTAACGAATTTGCAAGAAAATTAATCCTGCCGATTACCTTTGAAATGGAAACCGACGAATGTGATGAATATAAATCCTGCCATTTACCTTTGAAATAGTAACCGAGGAATGTGCACGAAAATAAATCCTACTGATTACCTTTGAAATGGTAACCGACAAATGTGCATGAAAATAAATCTTGCCGATTACCTTTGAAATAGTAACCGACGTATGTGCTGAAAATAAATCCTGCCGATTACCTTTGAAATGGTAACCGACGAATGTGCATGAAAACAAATCTTGCCGATTACTTTTGAAATAGTAACCGACGAATGTACTGAAAATAAATTTTGCCGATTACTTTTGAAATAGTAACCGACGAATGTGCTGAAAATAAATCTTGTCGATTACCTTTGAAATAGTAACTGACGAATTTGCAAGAAAATAAATCCTGCCGATTACCTTTGAAATGGTAACCGACGAATGTGATGAAAATAAATCTTGTCGATTACCTTTGAAATAGTAACTGACGAATATGGAAGAAAATAAATCATGCCGATTACCTTTGTAATAGTAACCGACGTATGTGCTGAAAATAAATCCAGCCGATTACCTTTGAAATGGTAACCGACGAATGTGCATGAAAACAAATCTTGCCGATTACTTTTGAAATAGTAACCTACGAATGTGCTGAAAATAAATCTTGTTGATTACCTTTGAAATGGTAACCGACGAATGTGATGAAAATAAATCCTGTTGATTACCTTTGAAATAGTAACCGACGAATGTGCATGAAAATAAATCATGCGGATTACCTTTGAAATAGTAACCCAAGACTATGCATGAAAATAAATCATGCCGAGTACCTTTGAAATGGTAACAGACGAATGTGCAGAAAATAAGTCCTGCCGATTACCTTTAAAATTGTAACCGACGAATATGCATGAAAAATAAATCTTGTCGATTACCTTTGAAATAGTAACTAACGAATTTGCAAGAATATTAATCCTGCCGATTACCTTTGAAATGGAAACCGACGAATGTGATGAATATAAATCCTGCCATTTACCTTTGAAATAGTAACCGAGGAATGTGCACGAAAATAAATCCTACTGATTACCTTTGAAATGGTAACCTACGAATGTGCATGAAAATAAATCTTGCCGATTACCTTTGAAATAGTAACCGACGTATGTGCTGAAAATAAATCCTGCCGATTACCTTTGAAATGGTAACCGACGAATGTGCATGAAAACAAATCTTGCCGATTACTTTTGAAATAGTAACTGACGAATGTACTGAAAATAAATTTTGCCGATTACTTTTGAAATAGTAACCGACGAATGTGCTGAAAATAAATCTTGTCGATTACCTTTGAAATAGTAACTGACGAATTTGCAAGAAAATAAATCCTGCCGATTACCTTTGAAATGGTAACCGACGAATGTGATGAAAATAAATCTTGTCGATTACCTTTGAAATAGTAACTGACGAATATGGAAGAAAATAAATCATGCCGATTACCTTTGTAATAGTAACCGACGTATGTGCTGAAAATAAATCCAGCCGATTACCTTTGAAATGGTAACCGACGAATGTGCATGAAAACAAATCTTGCCGATTACTTTTGAAATAGTAACCGACGAATGTGCTGAAAATAAATCTTGTTGATTACCTTTGAAATGGTAACCGACGAATGTGATGAAAATAAATCCTGTTGATTACCTTTGAAATAGTAACCGACGAATGTGCATGAAAATAAATCATGCGGATTACCTTTGAAATAGTAACCCAAGACTATGCATGAAAATAAATCATGCCGAGTACCTTTGAAATGGTAACAGACGAATGTGCAGAAAATAAGTCCTGCCGATTACCTTTAAAATTGTAACCGACGAATATGCATGAAAAATAAATCTTGTCGATTACCTTTGAAATAGTAACTAACGAATTTGCAAGAAAATTAATCCTGCCGATTACCTTTGAAATGGAAACCGACGAATGTGATGAATATAAATCCTGCCATTTACCTTTGAAATAGTAACCGAGGAATGTGCACGAAAATAAATCCTACTGATTACCTTTGAAATGGTAACCTACGAATGTGCATGAAAATAAATCTTGCCGATTACCTTTGAAATAGTAACCGACGTATGTGCTGAAAATAAATCCTGCCGATTACCTTTGAAATGGTAACCGACGAATGTGCATGAAAACAAATCTTGCCGATTACTTTTGAAATAGTAACCGACGAATGTACTGAATATAAATTTTGCCGATTACTTTTGAAATAGTAACCGACGAATGTGCTGAAAATAAATCTTGTCGATTACCTTTGAAATAGTAACTGACGAATTTGCAAGAAAATAAATCCTGCCGATTACCTTTGAAATGGTAACCGACGAATGTGATGAAAATAAATCTTGTCGATTACCTTTGAAATAGTAACTGACGAATTTGCAAGAAAATAAATCTTGCCGATTACCTTTGAAATGGTAACCGACGAATGTGATGAAAATAAATCATGTCGATTACCTTTGAAATGTTAACCGACGAATGTGTATGAAAACAAATCCTGCCGATTACGTTTGAAATAGTAATCGACGAATATGCAAGAAAATAAATCTTGCCGATTACTTTTGAATTAGTAACCGACAAATGTGCTGAAAATAAATCTTGTTGATTACCTTTGAAATGGTAACCGACGAATGTGATGAAAATAAATCATGTTGATTACCTTTGAAATAGTAACCGACGAATGTGCATGAAAATAAATCCTGCGGTTTACCTTTGAAATAGTAACTAAAGACTATGCATGAAAATAAATCATGCCGATTACCTTTGAAATGGTAACCGACGAATGTGCATGAAAATAAATCTTGCCGATTACCTTTGAAATAGTAACTGACGAATATGCAAGAAAATAAATCATGCCGATTACCTTTGAAATAGTAACCGACGTATGTGCTGAAAATAAATCCAGCCGATTACCTTTGAAATGGTAACCGACGAATGTGCATGAAAACAAATCTTGCCGATTACTTTTGAAATAGTAACCGACGAATGTGCTGAAAATAAATTTTGCCGATTACTTTTGAAATAGTAACCGACGAATGTGCTGAACATAAATCTTGTCGATTACCTTTGAAATAGTAACTGATGAATTTGCAGGAAAATAAATCTTGCCGATTACCTTTGAAATGGAAACCGACGAATGTGATGAAAATAAATCTTGCTGATTACCTTTGAAATAGTAACCGAAGACTATGCATGAAAATAAATCATGTCTATTACCTTTGAAATGGTAACCGACGAATGTGCAGAAAATAAGTCCTGCCGATTACCTTTAAAATTGTAACCGACGAATATGCATGAAAAATAAATCTTGTCGATTACCTTTGAAATAGTAACTACCGAATTTGCAAGAAAATTAATCCTGCCGATTACCTTTGAAATGGAAACCGACGAATGTGATGAAAATAAATCTTGTCGATTACCTTTGAAATAGTAACTGACGAATTTGCAAGAAAATAAATCTTGCCGATTACCTTTGAAATGGTAACCGACGAATGTGATGAAAATAAATCATGTCGATTACCTTTGAAATGTTAACAGACGAATGTGTATGAAAACAAATCCTGTCGATTACCTTTGAAATAGTAATCGACGAATATGCAAGAAAATAAATCTTGCTGATTACTTTTGAAATAGTAACCGACGAATGTGCTGAAAATAAATCTTGTTGATTACCTTTGAAATGGTAACCGACGAATGTGATGAAAATAAATCCTGTTGATTACCTTTGAAATAGTAACCGAAGAATGTGCATGAAAATAAATCCTGCGGATTACCTTTGAAATAGTAACCCAAGACTATGCATAAAAATAAATCATGCCGAGTACCTTTGAAATGGTAACAGACGAATGTGCAGAAAATAAGTCCTGCCGATTACCTTTAAAATTGTAACCGACGAATATGCATGAAAAATAAATCTTGTCGATTACCTTTGAAATAGTAACTAACGAATTTGCAAGAAAATTAATCCTGCCGATTACCTTTGAAATGGAAACCGACGAATGTGATGAATATAAATCCTGCCATTTACCTTTGAAATAGTAACCGAGGAATGTGCACGAAAATAAATCCTACTGATTACCTTTGAAATGGTAACCGACGAATGTGCATGAAAATAAATCTTGCCGATTACCTTTGAAATAGTAACCGACGAATATGCAAGAAAATAAATCATGCCGATTACCTTTGTAATAGTAACCGACGTATGTGCTGAAAATAAATCCTGCCGATTACCTTTGAAATGGTAACCGACGAATGTGCATGAAAACAAATCTTGCCGATTACTTTTGAAATAGTAACCGACGAATGTGCTGAAAATAAATTTTGCCGATAACTTTTGAAATAGTAACCGACGAATGTGCATGAAAACAAATCTTGCCGATTACTTTTGAAATAGTAACCGACGAATGTACTGAAAATAAATTTTGCCGATTACTTTTGAAATAGTAACCGACGAATGTGCTGAAAATAAATCTTGTCGATTACCTTTGAAATAGTAACTAACGAATTTGCAAGAAAATTAATCCTGCCGATTACCTTTGAAATGGAAACCGACGAATGTGATGAATATAAATCCTGCCATTTACCTTTGAAATAGTAACCGAGGAATGTGCACGAAAATAAATCCTACTGATTACCTTTGAAATGGTAACCTACGAATGTGCATGAAAATAAATCTTGCCGATTACCTTTGAAATAGTAACCGACGTATGTGCTGAAAGTAAATCCTGCCGATTACCTTTGAAATGGTAACCGACGAATGTGCATGAAAACAAATCTTGCCGATTACTTTTGAAATAGTAACCGACGAATGTACTGAAAATAAATTTTGCCGATTACTTTTGAAATAGTAACCGACGAATGTGCTGAAAATAAATCTTGTCGATTACCTTTGAAATAGTAACTGACGAATTTGCAAGAAAATAAATCCTGCCGATTACCTTTGAAATGGTAACCGACGAATGTGATGAAAATAAATCTTGTCGATTACCTTTGAAATAGTAACTGACGAATTTGCAAGAAAATAAATCTTGCCGATTACCTTTGAAATGGTAACCGACGAATGTGATGAAAATAAATCATGTCGATTACCTTTGAAATGTTAACCGACGAATGTGTATGAAAACAAATCCTGCCGATTACGTTTGAAATAGTAATCGACGAATATGCAAGAAAATAAATCTTGCTGATTACTTTTGAAATAGTAACCGACGAATGTGCTGAAAATAAATCTTGTTGATTACCTTTGAAATGGTAACCGACGAATGTGATGAAAATAAATCCTGTTGATTACCTTTGAAATAGTAACCGAAGAATGTGCATGAAAATAAATCCTGCGGATTACCTTTGAAATAGTAACCCAAGACTATGCATAAAAATAAATCATGCCGAGTACCTTTGAAATGGTAACAGACGAATGTGCAGAAAATAAGTCCTGCCGATTACCTTTAAAATTGTAACCGACGAATATGCATGAAAAATAAATCTTGTCGATTACCTTTGAAATAGTAACTAACGAATTTGCAAGAAAATTAATCCTGCCGATTACCTTTGAAATGGAAACCGACGAATGTGATGAATATAAATCCTGCCATTTACCTTTGAAATAGTAACCGAGGAATGTGCACGAAAATAAATCCTACTGATTACCTTTGAAATGGTAACCGACGAATGTGCATGAAAATAAATCTTGCCGATTACCTTTGAAATAGTAACCGACGAATATGCAAGAAAATAAATCATGCCGATTACCTTTGTAATAGTAACCGACGTATGTGCTGAAAATAAATCCTGCCGATTACCTTTGAAATGGTAACCGACGAATGTGCATGAAAACAAATCTTGCCGATTACTTTTGAAATAGTAACCGACGAATGTGCTGAAAATAAATTTTGCCGATAACTTTTGAAATAGTAACCGACGAATGTGCATGAAAACAAATCTTGCCGATTACTTTTGAAATAGTAACCGACGAATGTACTGAAAATAAATTTTGCCGATTACTTTTGAAATAGTAACCGACGAATGTGCTGAAAATAAATCTTGTCGATTACCTTTGAAATAGTAACTAACGAATTTGCAAGAAAATTAATCCTGCCGATTACCTTTGAAATGGAAACCGACGAATGTGATGAATATAAATCCTGCCATTTACCTTTGAAATAGTAACCGAGGAATGTGCACGAAAATAAATCCTACTGATTACCTTTGAAATGGTAACCTACGAATGTGCATGAAAATAAATCTTGCCGATTACCTTTGAAATAGTAACCGACGTATGTGCTGAAAGTAAATCCTGCCGATTACCTTTGAAATGGTAACCGACGAATGTGCATGAAAACAAATCTTGCCGATTACTTTTGAAATAGTAACCGACGAATGTACTGAAAATAAATTTTGCCGATTACTTTTGAAATAGTAACCGACGAATGTGCTGAAAATAAATCTTGTCGATTACCTTTGAAATAGTAACTGACGAATTTGCAAGAAAATAAATCCTGCCGATTACCTTTGAAATGGTAACCGACGAATGTGATGAAAATAAATCTTGTCGATTACCTTTGAAATAGTAACTGACGAATTTGCAAGAAAATAAATCTTGCCGATTACCTTTGAAATGGTAACCGACGAATGTGATGAAAATAAATCATGTCGATTACCTTTGAAATGTTAACCGACGAATGTGTATGAAAACAAATCCTGCCGATTACGTTTGAAATAGTAATCGACGAATATGCAAGAAAATAAATCTTGCCGATTACTTTTGAATTAGTAACCGACAAATGTGCTGAAAATAAATCTTGTTGATTACCTTTGAAATGGTAACCGACGAATGTGATGAAAATAAATCATGTTGATTACCTTTGAAATAGTAACCGACGAATGTGCATGAAAATAAATCCTGCGGATTACCTTTGAAATAGTAACTAAAGACTATGCATGAAAATAAATCATGCCGATTACCTTTGAAATGGTAACCGACGAATGTGCATGAAAATAAATCTTGCCGATTACCTTTGAAATAGTAACTGACGAATATGCAAGAAAATAAATCATGCCGATTACCTTTGAAATAGTAACCGACGTATGTGCTGAAAATAAATCCAGCCGATTACCTTTGAAATGGTAACCGACGAATGTGCATGAAAACAAATCTTGCCGATTACTTTTGAAATAGTAACCGACGAATGTGCTGAAAATAAATTTTGCCGATTACTTTTGAAATAGTAACCGACGAATGTGCTGAACATAAATCTTGTCGATTACCTTTGAAATAGTAACTGACGAATTTGCAGGAAAATAAATCTTGCCGATTACCTTTGAAATGGAAACCGACGAATGTGATGAAAATAAATCTTGCTGATTACCTTTGAAATAGTAACCGAAGACTATGCATGAAAATAAATCATGTCTATTACCTTTGAAATGGTAACCGACGAATGTGCAGAAAATAAGTCCTGCCGATTACCTTTAAAATTGTAACCGACGAATATGCATGAAAAATAAATCTTGTCGATTACCTTTGAAATAGTAACTACCGAATTTGCAAGAAAATTAATCCTGCCGATTACCTTTGAAATGGAAACCGACGAATGTGATGAAAATAAATCTTGTCGATTACCTTTGAAATAGTAACTGACGAATTTGCAAGAAAATAAATCTTGCCGATTACCTTTGAAATGGTAACCGACGAATGTGATGAAAATAAATCATGTCGATTACCTTTGAAATGTTAACAGACGAATGTGTATGAAAACAAATCCTGTCGATTACCTTTGAAATAGTAATCGACGAATATGCAAGAAAATAAATCTTGCTGATTACTTTTGAAATAGTAACCGACGAATGTGCTGAAAATAAATCTTGTTGATTACCTTTGAAATGGTAACCGACGAATGTGATGAAAATAAATCCTGTTGATTACCTTTGAAATAGTAACCGAAGAATGTGCATGAAAATAAATCCTGCGGATTACCTTTGAAATAGTAACCCAAGACTATGCATAAAAATAAATCATGCCGAGTACCTTTGAAATGGTAACAGACGAATGTGCAGAAAATAAGTCCTGCCGATTACCTTTAAAATTGTAACCGACGAATATGCATGAAAAATAAATCTTGTCGATTACCTTTGAAATAGTAACTAACGAATTTGCAAGAAAATTAATCCTGCCGATTACCTTTGAAATGGAAACCGACGAATGTGATGAATATAAATCCTGCCATTTACCTTTGAAATAGTAACCGAGGAATGTGCACGAAAACAAATCCTACTGATTACCTTTGAAATGGTAACCGACGAATGTGCATGAAAATAAATCTTGCCGATTACCTTTGAAATAGTAACCGACGAATATGCAAGAAAATAAATCATGCCGATTACCTTTGTAATAGTAACCGACGTATGTGCTGAAAATAAATCCTGCCGATTACCTTTGAAATGGTAACCGACGAATGTGCATGAAAACAAATCTTGCCGATTACTTTTGAAATAGTAACCGACGAATGTGCTGAAAATAAATTTTGCCGATTACTTTTGAAATAGTAACCGACGAATGTGCTGAACATAAATCTTGTCGATTACCTTTGAAATAGTAACTGACGAATTTGCAGGAAAATAAATCTTGCCGATTACCTTTGAAATGGAAACCGACGAATGTGATGAAAATAAATCTTGCTGATTACCTTTGAAATAGTAACCGAAGACTATGCATGAAAATAAATCATGTCTATTACCTTTGAAATGGTAACCGACGAATGTGCAGAAAATAAGTCCTGCCGATTACCTTTAAAATTGTAACCGACGAATATGCATGAAAAATAAATCTTGTCGATTACCTTTGAAATAGTAACTACCGAATTTGCAAGAAAATTAATCCTGCCGATTACCTTTGAAATGGAAACCGACGAATGTGATGAAAATAAATCTTGTCGATTACCTTTGAAATAGTAACTGACGAATTTGCAAGAAAATAAATCTTGCCGATTACCTTTGAAATGGTAACCGACGAATGTGATGAAAATAAATCATGTCGATTACCTTTGAAATGTTAACAGACGAATGTGTATGAAAACAAATCCTGTCGATTACCTTTGAAATAGTAATCGACGAATATGCAAGAAAATAAATCTTGCTGATTACTTTTGAAATAGTAACCGACGAATGTGCTGAAAATAAATCTTGTTGATTACCTTTGAAATGGTAACCGACGAATGTGATGAAAATAAATCCTGTTGATTACCTTTGAAATAGTAACCGAAGAATGTGCATGAAAATAAATCCTGCGGATTACCTTTGAAATAGTAACCCAAGACTATGCATAAAAATAAATCATGCCGAGTACCTTTGAAATGGTAACAGACGAATGTGCAGAAAATAAGTCCTGCCGATTACCTTTAAAATTGTAACCGACGAATATGCATGAAAAATAAATCTTGTCGATTACCTTTGAAATAGTAACTAACGAATTTGCAAGAAAATTAATCCTGCCGATTACCTTTGAAATGGAAACCGACGAATGTGATGAATATAAATCCTGCCATTTACCTTTGAAATAGTAACCGAGGAATGTGCACGAAAATAAATCCTACTGATTACCTTTGAAATGGTAACCGACGAATGTGCATGAAAATAAATCTTGCCGATTACCTTTGAAATAGTAACCGACGAATATGCAAGAAAATAAATCATGCCGATTACCTTTGTAATAGTAACCGACGTATGTGCTGAAAATAAATCCTGCCGATTACCTTTGAAATGGTAACCGACGAATGTGCATGAAAACAAATCTTGCCGATTACTTTTGAAATAGTAACCGACGAATGTGCTGAAAATAAATTTTGCCGATTACTTTTGAAATAGTAACCGACGAATGTGCTGAACATAAATCTTGTCGATTACCTTTGAAATAGTAACTGACGAATTTGCAGGAAAATAAATCTTGCCGATTACCTTTGAAATGGAAACCGACGAATGTGATGAAAATAAATCTTGCTGATTACCTTTGAAATAGTAACCGAAGACTATGCATGAAAATAAATCATGTCTATTACCTTTGAAATGGTAACCGACGAATGTGCAGAAAATAAGTCCTGCCGATTACCTTTAAAATTGTAACCGACGAATATGCATGAAAAATAAATCTTGTCGATTACCTTTGAAATAGTAACTACCGAATTTGCAAGAAAATTAATCCTGCCGATTACCTTTGAAATGGAAACCGACGAATGTGATGAAAATAAATCTTGTCGATTACCTTTGAAATAGTAACTGACGAATTTGCAAGAAAATAAATCTTGCCGATTACCTTTGAAATGGTAACCGACGAATGTGATGAAAATAAATCATGTCGATTACCTTTGAAATGTTAACAGACGAATGTGTATGAAAACAAATCCTGTCGATTACCTTTGAAATAGTAATCGACGAATATGCAAGAAAATAAATCTTGCTGATTACTTTT
Source organism: Medicago lupulina (assembly GCA_958299785.1). Classification (NCBI taxonomy): domain Eukaryota; kingdom Viridiplantae; phylum Streptophyta; class Magnoliopsida; order Fabales; family Fabaceae; genus Medicago; species Medicago lupulina. Next base: position 35,710,274 of record OY283141.1, on the reverse strand, counting down.
GAAATAGTAACCGACGAATGTGCTGAAAATAAATCTTGTTGATTACCTTTGAAATGGTAACCGACGAATGTGATGAAAATAAATCCTGTTGATTACCTTTGAAATAGTAACCGAAGAATGTGCATGAAAATAAATCCTGCGGATTACCTTTGAAATAGTAACCCAAGACTATGCATAAAAATAAATCATGCCGAGTACCTTTGAAATGGTAACAGACGAATGTGCAGAAAATAAGTCCTGCCGATTACCTTTAAAATTGTAACCGACGAATATGCATGAAAAATAAATCTTGTCGATTACCTTTGAAATAGTAACTAACGAATTTGCAAGAAAATTAATCCTGCCGATTACCTTTGAAATGGAAACCGACGAATGTGATGAATATAAATCCTGCCATTTACCTTTGAAATAGTAACCGAGGAATGTGCACGAAAATAAATCCTACTGATTACCTTTGAAATGGTAACCGACGAATGTGCATGAAAATAAATCTTGCCGATTACCTTTGAAATAGTAACCGACGAATATGCAAGAAAATAAATCATGCCGATTACCTTTGTAATAGTAACCGACGTATGTGCTGAAAATAAATCCTGCCGATTACCTTTGAAATGGTAACCGACGAATGTGCATGAAAACAAATCTTGCCGATTACTTTTGAAATAGTAACCGACGAATGTGCTGAAAATAAATTTTGCCGATTACTTTTGAAATAGTAACCGACGAATGTGCATGAAAACAAATCTTGCCGATTACTTTTGAAATAGTAACCGACGAATGTACTGAAAATAAATTTTGCCGATTACTTTTGAAATAGTAACCGACGAATGTGCTGAAAATAAATCTTGTCGATTACCTTTGAAATAGTAACTGACGAATTTGCAAGAAAATAAATCCTGCCGATTACCTTTGAAATGGTAACCGACGAATGTGATGAAAATAAATCTTGTCGATTACCTTTGAAATAGTAACTGACGAATTTGCAAGAAAATAAATCTTGCCGATTACCTTTGAAATGGTAACCGACGAATGTGATGAAAATAAATCATGTCGATTACCTTTGAAATGTTAACCGACGAATGTGTATGAAAACAAATCCTGCCGATTACGTTTGAAATAGTAATCGACGAATATGCAAGAAAATAAATCTTGCCGATTACTTTTGAATTAGTAACCGACAAATGTGCTGAAAATAAATCTTGTTGATTACCTTTGAAATGGTAACCGACGAATGTGATGAAAATAAATCCTGTTGATTACCTTTGAAATAGTAACCGACGAATGTGCATGAAAATAAATCCTGCGGATTACCTTTGAAATAGTAACTAAAGACTATGCATGAAAATAAATCATGCCGATTACCTTTGAAATGGTAACCGACGAATGTGCATGAAAATAAATCTTGCCGATTACCTTTGAAATAGTAACTGACGAATATGCAAGAAAATAAATCATGCCGATTACCTTTGAAATAGTAACCGACGTATGTGCTGAAAATAAATCCAGCCGATTACCTTTGAAATGGTAACCGACGAATGTGCATGAAAACAAATCTTGCCGATTACTTTTGAAATAGTAACCGACGAATGTGCTGAAAATAAATTTTGCCGATTACTTTTGAAATAGTAACCGACGAATGTGCTGAACATAAATCTTGTCGATTACCTTTGAAATAGTAACTGACGAATTTGCAGGAAAATAAATCTTGCCGATTACCTTTGAAATGGAAACCGACGAATGTGATGAAAATAAATCTTGCTGATTACCTTTGAAATAGTAACCGAAGACTATGAATGAAAATAAATCATGTCTATTACCTTTGAAATGGTAACCGACGAATGTGCAGAAAATAAGTCCTGCCGATTACCTTTAAAATTGTAACCGACGAATATGCATGAAAAATAAATCTTGTCGATTACCTTTGAAATAGTAACTACCGAATTTGCAAGAAAATTAATCCTGCCGATTACCTTTGAAATGGAAACCGACGAATGTGATGAAAATAAATCTTGTCGATTACCTTTGAAATAGTAACTGACGAATTTGCAAGAAAATAAATCTTGCCGATTACCTTTGAAATGGTAACCGACGAATGTGATAAAAATAAATCATGTCGATTACCTTTGAAATGTTAACAGACGAATGTGTATGAAAACAAATCCTGCCGATTACCTTTGAAATAGTAATCGACGAATATGCAAGAAAATAAATCTTGCTGATTACTTTTGAAATGGTAACAGACGAATGTGCAGAAAATAAGTCCTGCCGATTACCTTTAAAATTGTAACGGACGAATATGCATGAAAAATAAATCTTGTCGATTACCTTTGAAATAGTAACTAACGAATTTGCAAGAAAATTAATCCTGCCGATTACCTTTGAAATGGAAACCGACGAATGTGATGAATATAAATCCTGCCATTTACCTTTGAAATAGTAACCGAGGAATGTGCACGAAAATAAATCCTACTGATTACCTTTGAAATGGTAACCGACGAATGTGCATGAAAATAAATCTTGCCGATTACCTTTGAAATAGTAACCGACGAATATGCAAGAAAATAAATCATGCCGATTACCTTTGTAATAGTAACCGACGTATGTGCTGAAAATAAATCCTGCCGATTACCTTTGAAATGGTAACCGACGAATGTGCATGAAAACAAATCTTGCCGATTACTTTTGAAATAGTAACCGACGAATGTGCTGAAAATAAATTTTGCCGATTACTTTTGAAATAGTAACCGACGAATGTGCATGAAAACAAATCTTGCCGATTACTTTTGAAATAGTAACCGACGAATGTACTGAAAATAAATTTTGCCGATTACTTTTGAAATAGTAACCGACGAATGTGCTGAAAATAAATCTTGTCGATTACCTTTGAAATAGTAACTGACGAATTTGCAAGAAAATAAATCCTGCCGATTACCTTTGAAATGGTAACCGACGAATGTGATGAAAATAAATCTTGTCGATTACCTTTGAAATAGTAACTGACGAATTTGCAAGAAAATAAATCTTGCCGATTACCTTTGAAATGGTAACCGACGAATGTGATGAAAATAAATCATGTCGATTACCTTTGAAATGTTAACCGACGAATGTGTATGAAAACAAATCCTGCCGATTACGTTTGAAATAGTAATCGACGAATATGCAAGAAAATAAATCTTGCCGATTACTTTTGAATTAGTAACCGACAAATGTGCTGAAAATAAATCTTGTTGATTACCTTTGAAATGGTAACCGACGAATGTGATGAAAATAAATCCTGTTGATTACCTTTGAAATAGTAACCGACGAATGTGCATGAAAATAAATCCTGCGGATTACCTTTGAAATAGTAACTAAAGACTATGCATGAAAATAAATCATGCCGATTACCTTTGAAATGGTAACCGACGAATGTGCATGAAAATAAATCTTGCCGATTACCTTTGAAATAGTAACTGACGAATATGCAAGAAAATAAATCATGCCGATTACCTTTGAAATAGTAACCGACGTATGTGCTGAAAATAAATCCAGCCGATTACCTTTGAAATGGTAACCGACGAATGTGCATGAAAACAAATCTTGCCGATTACTTTTGAAATAGTAACCGACGAATGTGCTGAAAATAAATTTTGCCGATTACTTTTGAAATAGTAACCGACGAATGTGCTGAACATAAATCTTGTCGATTACCTTTGAAATAGTAACTGACGAATTTGCAGGAAAATAAATCTTGCCGATTACCTTTGAAATGGAAACCGACGAATGTGATGAAAATAAATCTTGCTGATTACCTTTGAAATAGTAACCAAAGACTATGAATGAAAATAAATCATGTCTATTACCTTTGAAATGGTAACCGACGAATGTGCAGAAAATAAGTCCTGCCGATTACCTTTAAAATTGTAACCGACGAATATGCATGAAAAATAAATCTTGTCGATTACCTTTGAAATAGTAACTACCGAATTTGCAAGAAAATTAATCCTGCCGATTACCTTTGAAATGGAAACCGACGAATGTGATGAAAATAAATCTTGTCGATTACCTTTGAAATAGTAACTGACGAATTTGCAAGAAAATAAATCTTGCCGATTACCTTTGAAATGGTAACCGACGAATGTGATGAAAATAAATCATGTCGATTACCTTTGAAATGTTAACAGACGAATGTGTATGAAAACAAATCCTGCCGATTACCTTTGAAATAGTAATCGACGAATATGCAAGAAAATAAATCTTGCTGATTACTTTTGAAATGGTAACAGACGAATGTGCAGAAAATAAGTCCTGCCGATTACCTTTAAAATTGTAACGGACGAATATGCATGAAAAATAAATCTTGTCGATTACCTTTGAAATAGTAACTAACGAATTTGCAAGAAAATTAATCCTGCCGATTACCTTTGAAATGGAAACCGACGAATGTGATGAATATAAATCCTGCCATTTACCTTTGAAATAGTAACCGAGGAATGTGCACGAAAATAAATCCTACTGATTACCTTTGAAATGGTAACCGACGAATGTGCATGACAATAAATCTTGCCGATTACCTTTGAAATAGTAACCGACGAATATGCAAGAAAATAAATCATGCCGATTACCTTTGTAATAGTAACCGACGTATGTGCTGAAAATAAATCCTGCCGATTACCTTTGAAATGGTAACCGACGAATGTGCATGAAAACAAATCTTGCCGATTACTTTTGAAATAGTAACCGACGAATGTGCTGAAAATAAATTTTGCCGATTACTTTTGAAATAGTAACCGACGAATGTGCTGAAAATAAATCTTGTCGATTACCTTTGAAATAGTAACTGACGAATTTGCAAGAAAATAAATCCTGCCGATTACCTTTGAAATGGAAACCGACGAATGTGATGAAAATAAATCTTGTCGATTACCTTTGAAATAGTAACTGTTGAATTTGCAAGAAAATAAATCTTGCCGATTACCTTTGAAATGGTAACCGACGAATGTGATGAAAATAAATCATGTCGATTACCTTTGAAATGTTAACAGACGAATGTGTATGAAAACAAATCCTGCCGATTACCTTTGAAATAGTAATCGACGAATATGCAAGAAAATAAATCTTGCTGATTACTTTTGAAATAGTAACCGACGAATGTGCTGAAAATAAATCTTTTTGATTACCTTTGAAATGGTAACCGACGAATGTGATGAAAATAAATCCTGTTGATTACCTTTGAAATAGTAACCGACGAATGTGCATGAAAATAAATCCTGCGGATTACCTTTGAAATAGTAACCCAAGACTATGCATGAAAATAAATCATGCCGAGTACCTTTGAAATGGTAACAGACGAATGTGCAGAAAATAAGTCCTGCCGATTACCTTTAAAATTGTAACCGACGAATATGCATGAAAAATAAATCTTGTCGATTACCTTTGAAGTAGTAACTAACGAATTTGCAAGAAAATTAATCCTGCCGATTACCTTTGAAATGGAAACCGACGAATGTGATGAATATAAATCCTGCCATTTACCTTTGAAATAGTAACCGAGGAATGTGCACGAAAATAAATCCTACTGATTACCTTTGAAATGGTAACCGACGAATGTGCATGACAATAAATCTTGCCGATTACCTTTGAAATAGTAACCGACGAATATGCAAGAAAATAAATCATGCCGATTACCTTTGTAATAGTAACCGACGTATGTGCTGAAAATAAATCCTGCCGATTACCTTTGAAATGGTAACCGACGAATGTGCATGAAAACAAATCTTGCCGATTACTTTTGAAATAGTAACCGACGAATGTGCTGAAAATAAATTTTGCCGATTACTTTTGAAATAGTAACCGACGAATGTGCTGAAAATAAATCTTGTCGATTACCTTTGAAATAGTAACTGACGAATTTGCAAGAAAATAAATCCTGCCGATTACCTTTGAAATGGAAACCGACGAATGTGATGAAAATAAATCTTGTCGATTACCTTTGAAATAGTAACTGTTGAATTTGCAAGAAAATAAATCTTGCCGATTACCTTTGAAATGGTAACCGACGAATGTGATGAAAATAAATCATGTCGATTACCTTTGAAATGTTAACAGACGAATGTGTATGAAAACAAATCCTGCCGATTACCTTTGAAATAGTAATCGACGAATATGCAAGAAAATAAATCTTGCTGATTACTTTTGAAATAGTAACCGACGAATGTGCTGAAAATAAATCTTTTTGATTACCTTTGAAATGGTAACCGACGAATGTGATGAAAATAAATCCTGTTGATTACCTTTGAAATAGTAACCGACGAATGTGCATGAAAATAAATCCTGCGGATTACCTTTGAAATAGTAACCCAAGACTATGCATGAAAATAAATCATGCCGAGTACCTTTGAAATGGTAACAGACGAATGTGCAGAAAATAAGTCCTGCCGATTACCTTTAAAATTGTAACCGACGAATATGCATGAAAAATAAATCTTGTCGATTACCTTTGAAATAGTAACTAACGAATTTGCAAGAAAATTAATCCTGCCGATTACCTTTGAAATGGAAACCGACGAATGTGATGAATATAAATCCTGCCATTTACCTTTGAAATAGTAACCGAGGAATGTGCACGAAAATAAATCCTACTGATTACCTTTGAAATGGTAACCGACGAATGTGCATGAAAATAAATCTTGCCGATTACCTTTGAAATAGTAACCGACGAATATGCAAGAAAATAAATCATGCCGATTACCTTTGTAATAGTAACCGACGTATGTGCTGAAAATAAATCCTGCCGATTACCTTTGAAATGGTAACCAATGAATGTGCATGAAAACAAATCTTGCCGATTACTTTTGAAATAGTAACCGACGAATGTGCTGAAAATAAATTTTGCCGATTACTTTTGAAATAGTAACCGACGAATGTGCTGAAAATAAATCTTGTCGATTACCTTTGAAATAGTAACTGACGAATTTGCAAGAAAATAAATCCTGCCGATTACCTTTGAAATGGAAACCGACGAATGTGATGAAAATAAATCTTGTCGATTACCTTTGAAATAGTAACTGACGAATTTGCAAGAAAATAAATCTTGCCGATTACCTTTGAAATGGTAACCGACGAATGTGATGAAAATAAATCATGTCGATTACCTTTGAAATGTTAACAGACGAATGTGTATGAAAACAAATCCTGCCGATTACCTTTGAAATAGTAATCGACGAATATGCAAGAAAATAAATCTTGCTGATTACTTTTGAAATAGTAACCGACGAATGTGCTGAAAATAAATCTTGTTGATTACCTTTGAAATGGTAACCGACGAATGTGATGAAAATAAATCCTGTTGATTACCTTTGAAATAGTAACCGAAGAATGTGCATGAAAATAAATCCTGCGGATTACCTTTGAAATAGTAACCCAAGACTATGCATGAAAATAAATCATGCCGATTACCTTTGAAATGGTAACCGACGAATGTGCATGAAAACAAATCTTGCCGATTACTTTTGAAATAGTAACCGACGAATGTGCTGAAAATAAATTTTGCCGATTACTTTTGAAATAGTAACCGACGAATGTGCTGAACATAAATCTGGTCGATTACCTTTGAAATAGTAACTGACGAATTTGCAGGAAAATAAATCTTGCCGATTACCTTTGAAATGGAAACCGACGAATGTGATGAAAATAAATCTTGCTGATTACCTTTGAAATAGTAACCGAAGACTATGCATGAAAATAAATCATGTCTATTACCTTTGAAATGGTAACCGACGAATGTGCAGAAAATAAGTCCTGCCGATTACCTTTAAAATTGTAACCGACGAATATGCATGAAAAATAAATCTTGTCGATTACCTTTGAAATAGTAACTACCGAATTTGCAAGAAAATTAATCCTGCCGATTACCTTTGAAATGGAAACCGACGAATGTGATGAAAATAAATCTTGTCGATTACCTTTGAAATAGTATCTGACGAATTTGCAAGAAAATAAATCTTGCCGATTACCTTTGAAATGGTAACCGACGAATGTGATGAAAATAAATCATGTCGATTACCTTTGAAATGTTAACAGACGAATGTGTATGAAAACAAATCCTGCCGATTACCTTTGAAATAGTAATCGACGAATATGCAAGAAAATAAATCTTGCTGATTACTTTTGAAATAGTAACCGACGAATGTGCTGAAAATAAATCTTGTTGATTACCTTTGAAATGGTAACCGACGAATGTGATGAAAATAAATCCTGTTGATTACCTTTGAAATAGTAACCGAAGAATGTGCATGAAAATAAATCCTGCGGATTACCTTTGAACTAGTAACCCAAGACTATGCATGAAAATAAATCATGCCGAGTACCTTTGAAATGGTAACAGACGAATGTGCAGAAAATAAGTCCTGCCGATTACCTTTAAAATTGTAACGGACGAATATGCATGAAAAATAAATCTTGTCGATTACCTTTGAAATAGTAACTAACGAATTTGCAAGAAAATTAATCCTGCCGATTACCTTTGAAATGGAAACCGACGAATGTGATGAATATAAATCCTGCCATTTACCTTTGAAATAGTAACCGAGGAATGTGCACGAAAATAAATCCTACTGATTACCTTTGAAATGGTAACCGACGAATGTGCATGAAAATAAATCTTGCCGATTACCTTTGAAATAGTAACCGACGAATATGCAAGAAAATAAATCATGCCGATTACCTTTGTAATAGTAACCGACGTATGTGCTGAAAATAAATCCTGCCGATTACCTTTGAAATGGTAACCGACGAATGTGCATGAAAACAAATCTTGCCGATTACTTTTGAAATAGTAACCGACGAATGTGCTGAAAATAAATTTTGCCGATTACTTTTGAAATAGTAACCGACGAATGTGCTGAAAATAAATCTTGTCGATTACCTTTGAAATAGTAACTGACGAATTTGCAAGAAAATAAATCCTGCCGATTACCTTTGAAATGGAAACCGACGAATGTGATGAAAATAAATCTTGTCGATTACCTTTGAAATAGTAACTGACGAATTTGCAAGAAAATAAATCTTGCCGATTACCTTTGAAATGGTAACCGACGAATGTGATGAAAATAAATCATGTCGATTACCTTTGAAATGTTAACAGACGGATGTGTATGAAAACAAATCCTGCCGATTACCTTTGAAATAGTAATCGACGAATATGCAAGAAAATAAATCTTGCTGATTACTTTTGAAATAGTAACCGACGAATGTGCTGAAAATAAATCTTGTTGATTACCTTTGAAATGGTAACCGACGAATGTGATGAAAATAAATCCTGTTGATTACCTTTGAAATAGTAACCGAAGAATGTGCATGAAAATAAATCCTGCGGATTACCTTTGAAATAGTAACCCAAGACTATGCATGAAAATAAATCATGCCGATTACCTTTGAAATGGTAACCGACGAATGTGCATGAAAACAAATCTTGCCGATTACTTTTGAAATAGTAACCGACGAATGTGTTGAAAATAAATTTTGCCGATTACTTTTGAAATAGTAACCGACGAATGTGCTGAACATAAATCTTGTCGATTACCTTTGAAATAGTAACTGACGAATTTGCAGGAAAATAAATCTTGCCGATTACCTTTGAAATGGAAACCGACGAATGTGATGAAAATAAATCTTGCTTAACCGAAGACTATGCATGAAAATAAATCATGTCTATTACCTTTGAAATGGTAACCGACGAATGTGCAGAAAATAAGTCCTGCCGATTACCTTTAAAATTGTAACCGACGAATATGCATGAAAAATAAATCTTGTCGATTACCTTTGAAATAGTAACTACCGAATTTGCAAGAAAATTAATCCTGCCGATTACCTTTGAAATGGAAACCGACGAATGTGATGAAAATAAATCTTGTCGATTACCTTTGAAATAGTAACTGACGAATTTGCAAGAAAATAAATCTTGCCGATTACCTTTGAAATGGTAACCGACGAATGTGATGAAAATAAATCATGTCGATTACCTTTGAAATGTTAACAGACGAATGTGTATGAAAACAAATCCTGCCGATTACCTTTGAAATAGTAATCGACGAATATGCAAGAAAATAAATCTTGCTGATTACTTTTGAAATAGTAACCGACGAATGTGCTGAAAATAAATCTTGTTGATTACCTTTGAAATGGTAACCGACGAATGTGATGAAAATAAATCCTGTTGATTACCTTTGAAATAGTAACCGAAGAATGTGCATGAAAATAAATCCTGCGGATTACCTTTGAACTAGTAACCCAAGACTATGCATGAAAATAAATCATGCCGAGTACCTTTGAAATGGTAACAGACGAATGTGCAGAAAATAAGTCCTGCCGATTACCTTTAAAATTGTAACGGACGAATATGCATGAAAAATAAATCTTGTCGATTACCTTTGAAATAGTAACTAACGAATTTGCAAGAAAATTAATCCTGCCGATTACCTTTGAAATGGAAACCGACGAATGTGATGAATATAAATCCTGCCATTTACCTTTGAAATAGTAACCAAGGAATGTGCACGAAAATAAATCCTACTGATTACCTTTGAAATGGTAACCGACGAATGTGCATGACAATAAATCTTGCCGATTACCTTTGAAATAGTAACCGACGAATATGCAAGAAAATAAATCATGCCGATTACCTTTGTAATAGTAACCGACGTATGTGCTGAAAATAAATCCTGCCGATTACCTTTGAAATGGTAACCGACGAATGTGCATGAAAACAAATCTTGCCGATTACTTTTGAAATAGTAACCGACGAATGTGCTGAAAATAAATTTTGCCGATTACTTTTGAAATAGTAACCGACGAATGTGCTGAAAATAAATCTTGTCGATTACCTTTGAAATAGTAACTGACGAATTTGCAAGAAAATAAATCCTGCCGATTACCTTTGAAATGGAAACCGACGAATGTGATGAAAATAAATCTTGTCGATTACCTTTGAAATAGTAACTGACGAATTTGCAAGAAAATAAATCTTGCCGATTACCTTTGAAATGGTAACCGACGAATGTGATGAAAATAAATCATGTCGATTACCTTTGAAATGTTAACAGACGAATGTGTATGAAAACAAATCCTGCCGATTACCTTTGAAATAGTTATCGACGAATATGCAAGAAAATAAATCTTGCTGATTACTTTTGAAATAGTAACCGACGAATGTGCTGAAAATAAATCTTGTTGATTACCTTTGAAATGGTAATCGACGAATGTGATGAAAATAAATCCTGTTGATTACCTTTGAAATAGTAACCGACGAATGTGCATGAAAATAAATCCTGCGGATTACCTTTGAAATAGTAACCCAAGACTATGCATGAAAATAAATCATGCCGAGTACCTTTGAAATGGTAACAGACGAATGTGCAGAAAATAAGTCCTGCCGATTACCTTTAAAATTGTAACCGACGAATATGCATGAAAAATAAATCTTGTCGATTACCTTTGAAATAGTAACTAACGAATTTGCAAGAAAATTAATCCTGCCGATTACCTTTGAAATGGAAACCGACGAATGTGATGAATATAAATCCTGCCATTTACCTTTGAAATAGTAACCGAGGAATGTGCACGAAAATAAATCCTACTGATTACCTTTGAAATGGTAACCGACGAATGTGCATGAAAATAAATCTTGCCGATTACCTTTGAAATAGTAACCGACGAATATGCAAGAAAATAAATCATGCCGATTACCTTTGTAATAGTAACCGACGTATGTGCTGAAAATAAATCCTGCCGATTACCTTTGAAATGGTAACCGACGAATGTGCATGAAAACAAATCTTGCCGATTACTTTTGAAATAGTAACCGACGAATGTGCTGAAAATAAATTTTGCCGATTACTTTTGAAATAGTAACCGACGAATGTGCTGAAAATAAATCTTGTCGATTACCTTTGAAATAGTAACTGACGAATTTGCAAGAAAATAAATCCTGCCGATTACCTTTGAAATGGAAACCGACGAATGTGATGAAAATAAATCTTGTCGATTACCTTTGAAATAGTAACTGACGAATTTGCAAGAAAATAAATCTTGCCGATTACCTTTGAAATGGTAACCGACGAATGTGATGAAAATAAATCATGTCGATTACCTTTGAAATGTTAACAGACGAATGTGTATGAAAACAAATCCTGCCGATTACCTTTGAAATAGTAATCGACGAATATGCAAGAAAATAAATCTTGCTGATTACTTTTGAAATAGTAACCGACGAATGTGCTGAAAATAAATCTTGTTGATTACCTTTGAAATGGTAACCGACGAATGTGATGAAAATAAATCCTGTTGATTACCTTTGAAATAGTAACCGACGAATGTGCATGAAAATAAATCCTGCGGATTACCTTTGAAATAGTAACCCAAGACTATGCATGAAAATAAATCATGCCGAGTACCTTTGAAATGGTAACAGACGAATGTGCAGAAAATAAGTCCTGCCGATTACCTTTAAAATTGTAACCGACGAATATGCATGAAAAATAAATCTTGTCGATTACCTTTGAAATAGTAACTAACGAATTTGCAAGAAAATTAATCCTGCCGATTACCTTTGAAATGGAAACCGACGAATGTGATGAATATAAATCCTGCCATTTACCTTTGAAATAGTAACCGAGGAATGTGCACGAAAATAAATCCTACTGATTACCTTTGAAATGGTAACCGACGAATGTGCATGAAAATAAATCTTGCCGATTACCTTTGAAATAGTAACCGACGAATATGCAAGAAAATAAATCATGCCGATTACCTTTGTAATAGTAACCGACGTATGTGCTGAAAATAAATCCTGCCGATTACCTTTGAAATGGTAACCGACGAATGTGCATGAAAACAAATCTTGCCGATTACTTTTGAAATAGTAACCGACGAATGTGCTGAAAATAAATTTTGCCGATTACTTTTGAAATAGTAACCGACGAATGTGCTGAAAATAAATCTTGTCGATTACCTTTGAAATAGTAACTGACGAATTTGCAAGAAAATAAATCCTGCCGATTACCTTTGAAATGGAAACCGACGAATGTGATGAAAATAAATCTTGTCGATTACCTTTGAAATAGTAACTGACGAATTTGCAAGAAAATAAATCTTGCCGATTACCTTTGAAATGGTAACCGACGAATGTGATGAAAATAAATCATGTCGATTACCTTTGAAATGTTAACAGACGAATGTGTATGAAAACAAATCCTGCCGATTACCTTTGAAATAGTAATCTACGAATATGCAAGAAAATAAATCTTGCTGATTATTTTGAAATAGTAACCGACGAATGTGCTGAAAATAAATCTTGTTGATTACCTTTGAAATGGTAACCGACGAATGTGATGAAAATAAATCCTGTTGATTACCTTTGAAATAGTAACCGACGAATGTGCATGAAAATAAATCCTGCGGATTACCTTTGAAATAGTAACCCAAGACTATGCATGAAAATAAATCATGCTGAGTACCTTTGAAATGGTAACAGACGAATGTGCAGAAAATAAGTCCTGCCGATTACCTTTAAAATTGTAACCGACGAATATGCATGAAAAATAAATCTTGTCGATTACCTTTGAAATAGTAACTAACGAATTTGCAAGAAAATTAATCCTGCCGATTACCTTTGAAATGGAAACCGACGAATGTGATGAATATAAATCCTGCCATTTACCTTTGAAATAGTAACCGAGGAATGTGCACGAAAATAAATCCTACTGATTACCTTTGAAATGGTAACCGACGAATGTGCATGAAAATAAATCTTGCCGATTACCTTTGAAATAGTAACCGACGAATATGCAAGAAAATAAATCATGCCGATTACCTTTGTAATAGTAACCGACGTATGTGCTGAAAATAAATCCTGCCGATTACCTTTGAAATGGTAACCGACGAATGTGCATGAAAACAAATCTTGCCGATTACTTTTGAAATAGTAACCGACGAATGTGCTGAAAATAAATTTTGCCGATTACTTTTGAAATAGTAACCGACGAATGTGCTGAAAATAAATCTTGTCGATTACCTTTGAAATAGTAACTGACGAATTTGCAAGAAAATAAATCCTGCCGATTACCTTTGAAATGGAAACCGACGAATGTGATGAAAATAAATCTTGTCGATTACCTTTGAAATAGTAACTGACGAATTTGCAAGAAAATAAATCTTGCCGATTACCTTTGAAATGGTAACCGACGAATGTGATGAAAATAAATCATGTCGATTACCTTTGAAATGTTAACAGACGAATGTGTATGAAAACAAATCCTGCCGATTACCTTTGAAATAGTAATCGACGAATATGCAAGAAAATAAATCTTGCTGATTACTTTTGAAATAGTAACCGACGAATGTGCTGAAAATAAATCTTGTTGATTACCTTTGAAATGGTAACCGACGAATGTGATGAAAATAAATCCTGTTGATTACCTTTGAAATAGTAACCGACGAATGTGCATGAAAATAAATCCTGCGGATTACCTTTGAAATAGTAACCCAAGACTATGCATGAAAATAAATCATGCCGAGTACCTTTGAAATGGTAACAGACGAATGTGCAGAAAATAAGTCCTGCCGATTACCTTTAAAATTGTAACCGACGAATATGCATGAAAAATAAATCTTGTCGATTACCTTTGAAATAGTAACTAACGAATTTGCAAGAAAATTAATCCTGCCGATTACCTTTGAAATGGAAACCGACGAATGTGATGAATATAAATCCTGCCATTTACCTTTGAAATAGTAACCGAGGAATGTGCACGAAAATAAATCCTACTGATTACCTTTGAAATGGTAACCGACGAATGTGCATGAAAATAAATCTTGCCGATTACCTTTGAAATAGTAACCGACGAATATGCAAGAAAATAAATCATGCCGATTACCTTTGTAATAGTAACCGACGTATGTGCTGAAAATAAATCCTGCCGATTACCTTTGAAATGGTAACCGACGAATGTGCATGAAAACAAATCTTGCCGATTACTTTTGAAATAGTAACCGACGAATGTGCTGAAAATAAATTTTGCCGATTACTTTTGAAATAGTAACCGACGAATGTGCTGAAAATAAATCTTGTCGATTACCTTTGAAATAGTAACTGACGAATTTGCAAGAAAATAAATCCTGCCGATTACCTTTGAAATGGAAACCGACGAATGTGATGAAAATAAATCTTGTCGATTACCTTTGAAATAGTAACTGACGAATTTGCAAGAAAATAAATCTTGCCGATTACCTTTGAAATGGTAACCGACGAATGTGATGAAAATAAATCATGTCGATTACCTTTGAAATGTTAACAGACGAATGTGTATGAAAACAAATCCTGCCGATTACCTTTGAAATAGTAATCTACGAATATGCAAGAAAATAAATCTTGCTGATTATTTTGAAATAGTAACCGACGAATGTGCTGAAAATAAATCTTGTTGATTACCTTTGAAATGGTAACCGACGAATGTGATGAAAATAAATCCTGTTGATTACCTTTGAAATAGTAACCGACGAATGTGCATGAAAATAAATCCTGCGGATTACCTTTGAAATAGTAACCCAAGACTATGCATGAAAATAAATCATGCTGAGTACCTTTGAAATGGTAACAGACGAATGTGCAGAAAATAAGTCCTGCCGATTACCTTTAAAATTGTAACCGACGAATATGCATGAAAAATAAATCTTGTCGATTACCTTTGAAATAGTAACTAACGAATTTGCAAGAAAATTAATCCTGCCGATTACCTTTGAAATGGAAACCGACGAATGTGATGAATATAAATCCTGCCATTTACCTTTGAAATAGTAACCGAGGAATGTGCACGAAAATAAATCCTACTGATTACCTTTGAAATGGTAACCGACGAATGTGCATGAAAATAAATCTTGCCGATTACCTTTGAAATAGTAACCGACGAATATGCAAGAAAATAAATCATGCCGATTACCTTTGTAATAGTAACCGACGTATGTGCTGAAAATAAATCCTGCCGATTACCTTTGAAATGGTAACCGACGAATGTGCATGAAAACAAATCTTGCCGATTACTTTTGAAATAGTAACCGACGAATGTGCTGAAAATAAATTTTGCCGATTACTTTTGAAATAGTAACCGACGAATGTGCTGAAAATAAATCTTGTCGATTACCTTTGAAATAGTAACTGACGAATTTGCAAGAAAATAAATCCTGCCGATTACCTTTGAAATGGAAACCGACGAATGTGATGAAAATAAATCTTGTCGATTACCTTTGAAATAGTAACTGACGAATTTGCAAGAAAATAAATCTTGCCGATTACCTTTGAAATGGTAACCGACGAATGTGATGAAAATAAATCATGTCGATTACCTTTGAAATGTTAACAGACGAATGTGTATGAAAACAAATCCTGCCGATTACCTTTGAAATAGTAATCGACGAATATGCAAGAAAATAAATCTTGCTGATTACTTTTGAAATAGTAACCGACGAATGTGCTGAAAATAAATCTTGTTGATTACCTTTGAAATGGTAACCGACGAATGTGATGAAAATAAATCCTGTTGATTACCTTTGAAATAGTAACCGACGAATGTGCATGAAAATAAATCCTGCGGATTACCTTTGAAATAGTAACCCAAGACTATGCATGAAAATAAATCATGCCGAGTACCTTTGAAATGGTAACAGACGAATGTGCAGAAAATAAGTCCTGCCGATTACCTTTAAAATTGTAACCGACGAATATGCATGAAAAATAAATCTTGTCGATTACCTTTGAAATAGTAACTAACGAATTTGCAAGAAAATTAATCCTGCCGATTACCTTTGAAATGGAAACCGACGAATGTGATGAATATAAATCCTGCCATTTACCTTTGAAATAGTAACCGAGGAATGTGCACGAAAATAAATCCTACTGATTACCTTTGAAATGGTAACCGACGAATGTGCATGAAAATAAATCTTGCCGATTACCTTTGAAATAGTAACCGACGAATATGCAAGAAAATAAATCATGCCGATTACCTTTGTAATAGTAACCGACGTATGTGCTGAAAATAAATCCTGCCGATTACCTTTGAAATGGTAACCGACGAATGTGCATGAAAACAAATCTTGCCGATTACTTTTGAAATAGTAACCGACGAATGTGCTGAAAATAAATTTTGCCGATTACTTTTGAAATAGTAACCGACGAATGTGCTGAAAATAAATCTTGTCGATTACCTTTGAAATAGTAACTGACGAATTTGCAAGAAAATAAATCCTGCCGATTACCTTTGAAATGGAAACCGACGAATGTGATGAAAATAAATCTTGTCGATTACCTTTGAAATAGTAACTGACGAATTTGCAAGAAAATAAATCTTGCCGATTACCTTTGAAATGGTAACCGACGAATGTGATGAAAATAAATCATGTCGATTACCTTTGAAATGTTAACAGACGAATGTGTATGAAAACAAATCCTGCCGATTACCTTTGAAATAGTAATCTACGAATATGCAAGAAAATAAATCTTGCTGATTATTTTGAAATAGTAACCGACGAATGTGCTGAAAATAAATCTTGTTGATTACCTTTGAAATGGTAACCGACGAATGTGATGAAAATAAATCCTGTTGATTACCTTTGAAATAGTAACCGACGAATGTGCATGAAAATAAATCCTGCGGATTACCTTTGAAATAGTAACCCAAGACTATGCATGAAAATAAATCATGCTGAGTACCTTTGAAATGGTAACAGACGAATGTGCAGAAAATAAGTCCTGCCGATTACCTTTAAAATTGTAACCGACGAATATGCATGAAAAATAAATCTTGTCGATTACCTTTGAAATAGTAACTAACGAATTTGCAAGAAAATTAATCCTGCCGATTACCTTTGAAATGGAAACCGACGAATGTGATGAATATAAATCCTGCCATTTACCTTTGAAATAGTAACCGAGGAATGTGCACGAAAATAAATCCTACTGATTACCTTTGAAATGGTAACCGACGAATGTGCATGAAAATAAATCTTGCCGATTACCTTTGAAATAGTAACCGACGAATATGCAAGAAAATAAATCATGCCGATTACCTTTGTAATAGTAACCGACGTATGTGCTGAAAATAAATCCTGCCGATTACCTTTGAAATGGTAACCGACGAATGTGCATGAAAACAAATCTTGCCGATTACTTTTGAAATAGTAACCGACGAATGTGCTGAAAATAAATTTTGCCGATTACTTTTGAAATAGTAACCGACGAATGTGCTGAAAATAAATCTTGTCGATTACCTTTGAAATAGTAACTGACGAATTTGCAAGAAAATAAATCCTGCCGATTACCTTTGAAATGGTAACCGACGAATGTGATGAAAATAAATCTTGTCGATTACCTTTGAAATAGTAACTGACGAATTTGCAAGAAAATAAATCTTGCCGATTACCTTTGAAATGGTAACCGACGAATGTGATGAAAATAAATCATGTCGATTACCTTTGAAATGTTAACCGACGAATGTGTATGAAAACAAATCTTGCCGATTAAGTTTGAAATAGTAATCGACGAATATGCAAGAAAATAAATCTTGCCGATTACTTTTGAAATAGTAACCGACAAATGTGCTGAAAATAAATCTTGTTGATTACCTTTGAAATGGTAACCGACGAATGTGATGAAAATAAATCCTGTTGATTACCTTTGAAATAGTAACCGACGAATGTGCATGAAAATAAATCCTGCGGATTACCTTTAAAATAGTAACTGAAGACTATGCATGAAAATAAATCATGCCGATTACCTTTGAAATGGTAACCGACGAATGTGCATGAAAATAAATCTTGCC
Organism: Medicago lupulina; assembly: GCA_958299785.1. Classification (NCBI taxonomy): domain Eukaryota; kingdom Viridiplantae; phylum Streptophyta; class Magnoliopsida; order Fabales; family Fabaceae; genus Medicago; species Medicago lupulina. The sequence continues at coordinate 35,691,423 of OY283141.1, read as the reverse complement.
GATTACCTTTGAAATAGTAACTGACGAATATGCAAGAAAATAAATCATGCCGATTACCTTTGAAATAGTAACCGACGTATGTGCTGAAAATAAATCCAGCCGATTACCTTTGAAATGGTAACCGACGAATGTGCATGAAAACAAATCTTGCCGATTACTTTTGAAATAGTAACCGACGAATGTGCTGAAAATAAATTTTGCCGATTACTTTTGAAATAGTAACCGACGAATGTGCTGAACATAAATCTTGTCGATTACCTTTGAAATAGTAACTGACGAATTTGCAGGAAAATAAATCTTGCCGATTACCTTTGAAATGGAAACCGACGAATGTGATGAAAATAAATCTTGCTGATTACCTTTGAAATAGTAACCGAAGACTATGCATGAAAATAAATCATGTCTATTACCTTTGAAATGGTAACCGACGAATGTGCAGAAAATAAGTCTTGCCGATTACCTTTAAAATTGTAACCGACGAATATGCATGAAAAATAAATCTTGTCGATTACATTTGAAATAGTAACTACCGAATTTGCAAGAAAATTAATCCTGCCGATTACCTTTGAAATGGAAACCGACGAATGTGATGAATATAAATCCTGCCATTTACCTTTGAAATAGTAACCGAGGAATGTGCACGAAAATAAATCCTACTGATTACCTTTGAAATGGTAACCGACGAATGTGCATGAAAATAAATCTTGCCGATTACCTTTGAAATAGTAACCGACGAATATGCAAGAAAATAAATCATGCCGATTACCTTTGTAATAGTAACCGACGTATGTGCTGAAAATAAATCCTGCCGATTACCTTTGAAATGGTAACCGACGAATGTGCATGAAAACAAATCTTGCCGATTACTTTTGAAATAGTAACCGACGAATGTGCTGAAAATAAATTTTGCCGATTACTTTTGAAATAGTAACCGACGAATGTGCTGATAATAAATCTTGTCGATTACCTTTGAAATAGTAACTGACGAATTTGCAAGAAAATAAATCCTGCCGATTACCTTTGAAATGGTAACCGACGAATGTGATGAAAATAAATCTTGTCGATTACCTTTGAAATAGTAACTGACGAATTTGCAAGAAAATAAATCTTGCCGATTACCTTTGAAATGGTAACCGACGAATGTGATGAAAATAAATCATGTCGATTACCTTTGAAATGTTAACCGACGAATGTGTATGAAAACAAATCTTGCCGATTACGTTTGAAATAGTAATCGACGAATATGCAAGAAAATAAATCTTGCCGATTACTTTTGAAATAGTAACCGACAAATGTGCTGAAAATAAATCTTGTTGATTACCTTTGAAATGGTAACCGACGAATGTGATGAAAATAAATCCTGTTGATTACCTTTGAAATAGTAACCGACGAATGTGCATGAAAATAAATCCTGCGGATTACCTTTAAAATAGTAACTGAAGACTATGCATGAAAATAAATCATGCCGATTACCTTTGAAATGGTAACCGACGAATGTGCATGAAAATAAATCTTGCCGATTACCTTTGAAATAGTAACTGACGAATATGCAAGAAAATAAATCATGCCGATTACCTTTGAAATAGTAACCGACGTATGTGCTGAAAATAAATCCAGCCGATTACCTTTGAAATGGTAACCGACGAATGTGCATGAAAACAAATCTTGCCGATTACTTTTGAAATAGTAACCGACGAATGTGCTGAAAATAAATTTTGCCGATTACTTTTGAAATAGTAACCGACGAATGTGCTGAACATAAATCTTGTCGATTACCTTTGAAATAGTAACTGACGAATTTGCAGGAAAATAAATCTTGCCGATTACCTTTGAAATGGAAACCGACGAATGTGATGAAAATAAATCTTGCTGATTACCTTTGAAATAGTAACCGAAGACTATGCATGAAAATAAATCATGTCTATTACCTTTGAAATGGTAACCGACGAATGTGCAGAAAATAAGTCTTGCCGATTACCTTTAAAATTGTAACCGACGAATATGCATGAAAAATAAATCTTGTCGATTACATTTGAAATAGTAACTACCGAATTTGCAAGAAAATTAATCCTGCCGATTACCTTTGAAATGGAAACCGACGAATGTGATGAAAATAAATCTTGTCGATTACCTTTGAAATAGTAACTGACGAATTTGCAAGAAAATAAATCTTGCCGATTACCTTTGAAATGGTAACCGACGAATGTGATGAAAATAAATCATGTCGATTACCTTTGAAATATTAACCGACGAATGTGTATGAAAACAAATCCTGCCGATTACCTTTGAAATAGTAATCGACGAATATGCAAGAAAATAAATCATGCCGATTACCTTTGTAATAGTAACCGACGTATGTGCTGAAAATAAATCCTGCCGATTACCTTTGAAATGGTAACCGACGAATGTGCATGAAAACAAATCTTGCCGATTACTTTTGAAATAGTAACCGACGAATGTGCTGAAAATAAATTTTGCCGATTACTTTTGAAATAGTAACCGACGAATGTGCTGATAATAAATCTTGTCGATTACCTTTGAAATAGTAACTGACGAATTTGCAAGAAAATAAATCCTGCCGATTACCTTTGAAATGGTAACCGACGAATGTGATGAAAATAAATCTTGTCGATTACCTTTGAAATAGTAACTGACGAATTTGCAAGAAAATAAATCTTGCCGATTACCTTTGAAATGGTAACCGACGAATGTGATGAAAATAAATCATGTCGATTACCTTTGAAATGTTAACCGACGAATGTGTATGAAAACAAATCTTGCCGATTACGTTTGAAATAGTAATCGACGAATATGCAAGAAAATAAATCTTGCCGATTACTTTTGAAATAGTAACCGACAAATGTGCTGAAAATAAATCTTGTTGATTACCTTTGAAATGGTAACCGACGAATGTGATGAAAATAAATCCTGTTGATTACCTTTGAAATAGTAACCGACGAATGTGCATGAAAATAAATCCTGCGGATTACCTTTAAAATAGTAACTGAAGACTATGCATGAAAATAAATCATGCCGATTACCTTTGAAATGGTAACCGACGAATGTGCATGAAAATAAATCTTGCCGATTACCTTTGAAATAGTAACTGACGAATATGCAAGAAAATAAATCATGCCGATTACCTTTGAAATAGTAACCGACGTATGTGCTGAAAATAAATCCAGCCGATTACCTTTGAAATGGTAACCGACGAATGTGCATGAAAACAAATCTTGCCGATTACTTTTGAAATAGTAACCGACGAATGTGCTGAAAATAAATTTTGCCGATTACTTTTGAAATAGTAACCGACGAATGTGCTGAACATAAATCTTGTCGATTACCTTTGAAATAGTAACTGACGAATTTGCAGGAAAATAAATCTTGCCGATTACCTTTGAAATGGAAACCGACGAATGTGATGAAAATAAATCTTGCTGATTACCTTTGAAATAGTAACCGAAGACTATGCATGAAAATAAATCATGTCTATTACCTTTGAAATGGTAACCGACGAATGTGCAGAAAATAAGTCTTGCCGATTACCTTTAAAATTGTAACCGACGAATATGCATGAAAAATAAATCTTGTCGATTACATTTGAAATAGTAACTACCGAATTTGCAAGAAAATTAATCCTGCCGATTACCTTTGAAATGGAAACCGACGAATGTGATGAAAATAAATCTTGTCGATTACCTTTGAAATAGTAACTGACGAATTTGCAAGAAAATAAATCTTGCCGATTACCTTTGAAATGGTAACCGACGAATGTGATGAAAATAAATCATGTCGATTACCTTTGAAATATTAACCGACGAATGTGTATGAAAACAAATCCTGCCGATTACCTTTGAAATAGTAATCGACGAATATGCAAGAAAATAAATCATGCCGATTACCTTTGTAATAGTAACCGACGTATGTGCTGAAAATAAATCCTGCCGATTACCTTTGAAATGGTAACCGACGAATGTGCATGAAAACAAATCTTGCCGATTACTTTTGAAATAGTAATCGACGAATGTGCTGAAAATAAATTTTGCCGATTACTTTTGAAATAGTAACCGACGAATGTGCTGAAAATAAATCTTGTCGATTACCTTTGAAATAGTAACTGACGAATTTGCAAGAAAATAAATCCTGCCGATTACCTTTCAAATGGTAACCGACGAATGTGATGAAAATAAATCTTGTCGATTACCTTTGAAATAGTAACTGACGAATTTGCAAGAAAATAAATCTTGCCGATTACCTTTGAAATGGTAACCGACGAATGTGATGAAAATAAATCATGTCGATTACCTTTGAAATGTTAACCGACGAATGTGTATGAAAACAAATCTTGCCGATTACGTTTGAAATAGAAATCGACGAATATGCAAGAAAATAAATCTTGCCGATTACTTTTGAAATAGTAACCGACAAATGTGCTGAAAATAAATCTTGTTGATTACCTTTGAAATGGTAACCGACGAATGTGATGAAAATAAATCCTGTTGATTACCTTTGAAATAGTAACCGACGAATGTGCATGAAAATAAATCCTGCGGATTACCTTTAAAATAGTAACTGAAGACTATGCATGAAAATAAATCATGCCGATTACCTTTGAAATGGTAACCGACGAATGTGCATGAAAATAAATCTTGCCGATTACCTTTGAAATAGTAACTGACGAATATGCAAGAAAATAAATCATGCCGATTACCTTTGAAATAGTAACCGACGTATGTGCTGAAAATAAATCCAGCCGATTACCTTTGAAATGGTAACCGACGAATGTGCATGAAAACAAATCTTGCCGATTACTTTTGAAATAGTAACCGACGAATGTGCTGAAAATAAATTTTGCCGATTACTTTTGAAATAGTAACCGACGAATGTGCTGAACATAAATCTTGTCGATTACCTTTGAAATAGTAACTGACGAATTTGCAGGAAAATAAATCTTGCCAATTACCTTTGAAATGGAAACCGACGAATGTGATGAAAATAAATCTTGCTGATTACCTTTGAAATAGTAACCGAAGACTATGCATGAAAATAAATCATGTCTATTACCTTTGAAATGGTAACCGACGAATGTGCAGAAAATAAGTCCTGCCGATTACCTTTAAAATTGTAACCGACGAATATGCATGAAAAATAAATCTTGTCGATTACATTTGAAATAGTAACTACCGAATTTGCAAGAAAATTAATCCTGCCGATTACCTTTGAAATGGAAACCGACGAATGTGATGAAAATAAATCTTGTCGATTACCTTTGAAATAGTAACTGACGAATTTGCAAGAAAATAAATCTTGCCGATTACCTTTGAAATGGTAACCGACGAATGTGATGAAAATAAATCATGTCGATTACCTTTGAAATGTTAACCGACGAATGTGTATGAAAACAAATCCTGCCGATTACCTTTGAAATAGTAATCGACGAATATGCAAGAAAATAAATCTTGCCGATTACTTTTGAAATAGTAACCGACAAATGTGCTGAAAATAAATCTTGTTGATTACCTTTGAAATGGTAACCGACGAATGTGATGAAAATAAATCCTGTTGATTACCTTTGAAATAGTAACCGACGAATGTGCATGAAAATAAATCCTGCGGATTACCTTTAAAATAGTAACTGAAGACTATGCATGAAAATAAATCATGCCGATTACCTTTGAAATGGTAACCGACGAATGTGCATGAAAATAAATCTTGCCGATTACCTTTGAAATAGTAACTGACGAATATGCAAGAAAATAAATCATGCCGATTACCTTTGAAATAGTAACCGACGTATGTGCTGAAAATAAATCCAGCCGATTACCTTTGAAATGGTAACCGACGAATGTGCATGAAAACAAATCTTGCCGATTACTTTTGAAATAGTAACCGACGAATGTGCTGAAAATAAATTTTGCCGATTACTTTTGAAATAGTAACCGACGAATGTGCTGAACATAAATCTTGTCGATTACCTTTGAAATAGTAACTGACGAATTTGCAGGAAAATAAATCTTGCCAATTACCTTTGAAATGGAAACCGACGAATGTGATGAAAATAAATCTTGCTGATTACCTTTGAAATAGTAACCGAAGACTATGCATGAAAATAAATCATGTCTATTACCTTTGAAATGGTAACCGACGAATGTGCAGAAAATAAGTCCTGCCGATTACCTTTAAAATTGTAACCGACGAATATGCATGAAAAATAAATCTTGTCGATTACATTTGAAATAGTAACTACCGAATTTGCAAGAAAATTAATCCTGCCGATTACCTTTGAAATGGAAACCGACGAATGTGATGAAAATAAATCTTGTCGATTACCTTTGAAATAGTAACTGACGAATTTGCAAGAAAATAAATCTTGCCGATTACCTTTGAAATGGTAACCGACGAATGTGATGAAAATAAATCATGTCGATTACCTTTGAAATGTTAACCGACGAATGTGTATGAAAACAAATCCTGCCGATTACCTTTGAAATAGTAATCGACGAATATGCAAGAAAATAAATCTTGCCGATTACTTTTGAAATAGTAACCGACAAATGTGCTGAAAATAAATCTTGTTGATTACCTTTGAAATGGTAACCGACGAATGTGATGAAAATAAATCCTGTTGATTACCTTTGAAATAGTAACCGACGAATGTGCATGAAAATAAATCCTGCGGATTACCTTTAAAATAGTAACTGAAGACTATGCATGAAAATAAATCATGCCGATTACCTTTGAAATGGTAACCGACGAATGTGCATGAAAATAAATCTTGCCGATTACCTTTGAAATAGTAACTGACGAATATGCAAGAAAATAAATCATGCCGATTACCTTTGAAATAGTAACCGACGTATGTGCTGAAAATAAATCCAGCCGATTACCTTTGAAATGGTAACCGACGAATGTGCATGAAAACAAATCTTGCCGATTACTTTTGAAATAGTAACCGACGAATGTGCTGAAAATAAATTTTGCCGATTACTTTTGAAATAGTAACCGACGAATGTGCTGAACATAAATCTTGTCGATTACCTTTGAAATAGTAACTGACGAATTTGCAGGAAAATAAATCTTGCCGATTACCTTTGAAATGGAAACCGACGAATGTGATGAAAATAAATCTTGCTGATTACCTTTGAAATAGTAACCGAAGACTATGCATGAAAATAAATCATGTCTATTACCTTTGAAATGGTAACCGACGAATGTGCAGAAAATAAGTCTTGCCGATTACCTTTAAAATTGTAACCGACGAATATGCATGAAAAATAAATCTTGTCGATTACATTTGAAATAGTAACTACCGAATTTGCAAGAAAATTAATCCTGCCGATTACCTTTGAAATGGAAACCGACGAATGTGATGAAAATAAATCTTGTCGATTACCTTTGAAATAGTAACTGACGAATTTGCAAGAAAATAAATCTTGCCGATTACCTTTGAAATGGTAACCGACGAATGTGATGAAAATAAATCATGTCGATTACCTTTGAAATATTAACCGACGAATGTGTATGAAAACAAATCCTGCCGATTACCTTTGAAATAGTAATCGACGAATATGCAAGAAAATAAATCATGCCGATTACCTTTGTAATAGTAACCGACGTATGTGCTGAAAATAAATCCTGCCGATTACCTTTGAAATGGTAACCGACGAATGTGCATGAAAACAAATCTTGCCGATTACTTTTGAAATAGTAATCGACGAATGTGCTGAAAATAAATTTTGCCGATTACTTTTGAAATAGTAACCGACGAATGTGCTGAAAATAAATCTTGTCGATTACCTTTGAAATAGTAACTGACGAATTTGCAAGAAAATAAATCCTGCCGATTACCTTTCAAATGGTAACCGACGAATGTGATGAAAATAAATCTTGTCGATTACCTTTGAAATAGTAACTGACGAATTTGCAAGAAAATAAATCTTGCCGATTACCTTTGAAATGGTAACCGACGAATGTGATGAAAATAAATCATGTCGATTACCTTTGAAATGTTAACCGACGAATGTGTATGAAAACAAATCTTGCCGATTACGTTTGAAATAGAAATCGACGAATATGCAAGAAAATAAATCTTGCCGATTACTTTTGAAATAGTAACCGACAAATGTGCTGAAAATAAATCTTGTTGATTACCTTTGAAATGGTAACCGACGAATGTGATGAAAATAAATCCTGTTGATTACCTTTGAAATAGTAACCGACGAATGTGCATGAAAATAAATCCTGCGGATTACCTTTAAAATAGTAACTGAAGACTATGCATGAAAATAAATCATGCCGATTACCTTTGAAATGGTAACCGACGAATGTGCATGAAAATAAATCTTGCCGATTACCTTTGAAATAGTAACTGACGAATATGCAAGAAAATAAATCATGCCGATTACCTTTGAAATAGTAACCGACGTATGTGCTGAAAATAAATCCAGCCGATTACCTTTGAAATGGTAACCGACGAATGTGCATGAAAACAAATCTTGCCGATTACTTTTGAAATAGTAACCGACGAATGTGCTGAAAATAAATTTTGCCGATTACTTTTGAAATAGTAACCGACGAATGTGCTGAACATAAATCTTGTCGATTACCTTTGAAATAGTAACTGACGAATTTGCAGGAAAATAAATCTTGCCGATTACCTTTGAAATGGAAACCGACGAATGTGATGAAAATAAATCTTGCTGATTACCTTTGAAATAGTAACCGAAGACTATGCATGAAAATAAATCATGTCTATTACCTTTGAAATGGTAACCGACGAATGTGCAGAAAATAAGTCCTGCCGATTACCTTTAAAATTGTAACCGACGAATATGCATGAAAAATAAATCTTGTCGATTACATTTGAAATAGTAACTACCGAATTTGCAAGAAAATTAATCCTGCCGATTACCTTTGAAATGGAAACCGACGAATGTGATGAAAATAAATCTTGTCGATTACCTTTGAAATAGTAACTGACGAATTTGCAAGAAAATAAATCTTGCCGATTACCTTTGAAATGGTAACCGACGAATGTGATGAAAATAAATCATGTCGATTACCTTTGAAATGTTAACCGACGAATGTGTATGAAAACAAATCCTGCCGATTACCTTTGAAATAGTAATCGACGAATATGCAAGAAAATAAATCTTGCCGATTACTTTTGAAATAGTAACCGACAAATGTGCTGAAAATAAATCTTGTTGATTACCTTTGAAATGGTAACCGACGAATGTGATGAAAATAAATCCTGTTGATTACCTTTGAAATAGTAACCGACGAATGTGCATGAAAATAAATCCTGCGGATTACCTTTAAAATAGTAACTAAAGACTATGCATGAAAATAAATCATGCCGATTACCTTTGAAATGGTAACCGACGAATGTGCATGAAAATAAATCTTGCCGATTACCTTTGAAATAGTAACTGACGAATATGCAAGAAAATAAATCATGCCGATTACCTTTGAAATAGTAACCGACGTATGTGCTGAAAATAAATCCAGCCGATTACCTTTGAAATGGTAACCGACGAATGTGCATGAAAACAAATCTTGCCGATTACTTTTGAAATAGTAACCGACGAATGTGCTGAAAATAAATTTTGCCGATTACTTTTGAAATAGTAACCGACGAATGTGCTGAACATAAATCTTGTCGATTACCTTTGAAATAGTAACTGACGAATTTGCAGGAAAATAAATCTTGCCGATTACCTTTGAAATGGAAACCGACGAATGTGATGAAAATAAATCTTGCTGATTACCTTTGAAATAGTAACCGAAGACTATGCATGAAAATAAATCATGTCTATTACCTTTGAAATGGTAACCGACGAATGTGCAGAAAATAAGTCCTGCCGATTACCTTTAAAATTGTAACCGACGAATATGCATGAAAAATAAATCTTGTCGATTACATTTGAAATAGTAACTACCGAATTTGCAAGAAAATTAATCCTGCCGATTACCTTTGAAATGGAAACCGACGAATGTGATGAAAATAAATCTTGTCGATTACCTTTGAAATAGTAACTGACGAATTTGCAAGAAAATAAATCTTGCCGATTACCTTTGAAATGGTAACCGACGAATGTGATGAAAATAAATCATGTCGATTACCTTTGAAATGTTAACCGACGAATGTGTATGAAAACAAATCCTGCCGATTACCTTTGAAATAGTAATCGACGAATATGCAAGAAAATAAATCTTGCCGATTACTTTTGAAATAGTAACCGACAAATGTGCTGAAAATAAATCTTGTTGATTACCTTTGAAATGGTAACCGACGAATGTGATGAAAATAAATCCTGTTGATTACCTTTGAAATAGTAACCGACGAATGTGCATGAAAATAAATCCTGCGGATTACCTTTAAAATAGTAACTGAAGACTATGCATGAAAATAAATCATGCCGATTACCTTTGAAATGGTAACCGACGAATGTGCATGAAAATAAATCTTGCCGATTACCTTTGAAATAGTAACTGACGAATATGCAAGAAAATAAATCATGCCGATTACCTTTGAAATAGTAACCGACGTATGTGCTGAAAATAAATCCAGCCGATTACCTTTGAAATGGTAACCGAGGAATGTGCATGAAAACAAATCTTGCCGATTACTTTTGAAATAGTAACCGACGAATGTGCTGAAAATAAATTTTGCCGATTACTTTTGAAATAGTAACCGACGAATGTGCTGAACATAAATCTTGTCGATTACCTTTGAAATAGTAACTGACGAATTTGCAGGAAAATAAATCTTGCCGATTACCTTTGAAATGGAAACCGACGAATGTGATGAAAATAAATCTTGCTGATTACCTTTGAAATAGTAACCGAAGACTATGCATGAAAATAAATCATGTCTATTACCTTTGAAATGGTAACCGACGAATGTGCAGAAAATAAGTCCTGCCGATTACCTTTAAAATTGTAACCGACGAATATGCATGAAAAATAAATCTTGTCGATTACATTTGAAATAGTAACTACCGAATTTGCAAGAAAATTAATCCTGTCGATTACCTTTGAAATGGAAACCGACGAATGTGATGAAAATAAATCTTGTCGATTACCTTTGAAATAGTAACTGACGAATTTGCAAGAAAATAAATCTTGCCGATTACCTTTGAAATGGTAACCGACGAATGTGATGAAAATAAATCATGTCGATTACCTTTGAAATGTTAACCGACGAATGTGTATGAAAACAAATCCTGCCGATTACCTTTGAAATAGTAATCGACGAATATGCAAGAAAATAAATCTTGCCGATTACTTTTGAAATAGTAACCGACAAATGTGCTGAAAATAAATCTTGTTGATTACCTTTTAAATGGTAACCGACGAATGTGATGAAAATAAATCCTGTTGATTACCTTTGAAATAGTAACCGACGAATGTGCATGAAAATAAATCCTGCGGATTACCTTTAAAATAGTAACTGAAGACTATGCATGAAAATAAATCATGCCGATTACCTTTGAAATGGTAACCGACGAATGTGCATGAAAATAAATCTTGCCGATTACCTTTGAAATAGTAACTGACGAATATGCAAGAAAATAAATCATGCCGATTACCTTTGAAATAGTAACCGACGTATGTGCTGAAAATAAATCCAGCCGATTACCTTTGAAATGGTAACTGACGAATGTGCATGAAAACAAATCTTGCCGATTACTTTTGAAATAGTAACCGACGAATGTGCTGAAAATAAATTTTGCCGATTACTTTTGAAATAGTAACCGACGAATGTGCTGAACATAAATCTTGTCGATTACCTTTGAAATAGTAACTGACGAATTTGCAGGAAAATAAATCTTGCCGATTACCTTTGAAATGGAAACCGACGAATGTGATGAAAATAAATCTTGCTGATTACCTTTGAAATAGTAACCGAAGACTATGCATGAAAATAAATCATGTCTATTACCTTTGAAATGGTAACCGACGAATGTGCAGAAAATAAGTCCTGCCGATTACCTTTAAAATTGTAACCGACGAATATGCATGAAAAATAAATCTTGTCGATTACCTTTGAAATAGTAACTACCGAATTTGCAAGAAAATTAATCCTGCCGATTACCTTTGAAATGGAAACCGACGAATGTGATGAAAATAAATCTTGTCGATTACCTTTGAAATAGTAACTGACGAATTTGCAAGAAAATAAATCTTGCCGATTACCTTTGAAATGGTAACCGACGAATGTGATGAAAATAAATCATGTCGATTACCTTTGAAATGTTAACCGACGAATGTGTATGAAAACAAATCCTGCCGATTACCTTTGAAATAGTAATCGACGAATATGCAAGAAAATAAATCTTGCTGATTACTTTTGAAATAGTAACCGACGAATGTGCTGAAAATAAATCTTGTTGATTACCTTTGAAATGGAAACCGACGAATGTGATGAAAATAAATCTTGCTGATTACCTTTGAAATAGTAACCGAAGACTATGCATGAAAATAAATCATGTCTATTACCTTTGAAATGGTAACCGACGAATGTGCAGAAAATAAGTCCTGCCGATTACCTTTAAAATTGTAACCGACGAATATGCATGAAAAATAAATCTTGTCGATTACATTTGAAATAGTAACTACCGAATTTGCAAGAAAATTAATCCTGCCGATTACCTTTGAAATAGAAACCGACGAATGTGATGAAAATAAATCTTGTCGATTACCTTTGAAATAGTAACTGACGAATTTGCAAGAAAATAAATCTTGCCGATTACCTTTGAAATGGTAACCGACGAATGTGATGAAAATAAATCATGTCGATTACCTTTGAAATGTTAACCGACGAATGTGTATGAAAACAAATCCTGCCGATTACCTTTGAAATAGTAATCGACGAATATGCAAGAAAATAAATCTTGCCGATTACTTTTGAAATAGTAACCGACAAATGTGCTGAAAATAAATCTTGTTGATTACCTTTGAAATGGTAACCGACGAATGTGATGAAAATAAATCCTGTTGATTACCTTTGAAATAGTAACCGACGAATGTGCATGAAAATAAATCCTGCGGATTACCTTTAAAATAGTAACTGAAGACTATGCATGAAAATAAATCATGCCGATTACCTTTGAAATGGTAACCGACGAATGTGCATGAAAATAAATCTTGCCGATTACCTTTGAAATAGTAACTGACGAATATGCAAGAAAATAAATCATGCCGATTACCTTTGAAATAGTAACCGACGTATGTGCTGAAAATAAATCCAGCCGATTACCTTTGAAATGGTAACTGACGAATGTGCATGAAAACAAATCTTGCCGATTACTTTTGAAATAGTAACCGACGAATGTGCTGAAAATAAATTTTGCCGATTACTTTTGAAATAGTAACCGACGAATGTGCTGAACATAAATCTTGTCGATTACCTTTGAAATAGTAACTGACGAATTTGCAGGAAAATAAATCTTGCCGATTACCTTTGAAATGGAAACCGACGAATGTGATGAAAATAAATCTTGCTGATTACCTTTGAAATAGTAACCGAAGACTATGCATGAAAATAAATCATGTCTATTACCTTTGAAATGGTAACCGACGAATGTGCAGAAAATAAGTCCTGCCGATTACCTTTAAAATTGTAACCGACGAATATGCATGAAAAATAAATCTTGTCGATTACCTTTGAAATAGTAACTACCGAATTTGCAAGAAAATTAATCCTGCCGATTACCTTTGAAATGGAAACCGACGAATGTGATGAAAATAAATCTTGTCGATTACCTTTGAAATAGTAACTGACGAATTTGCAAGAAAATAAATCTTGCCGATTACCTTTGAAATGGTAACCGACGAATGTGATGAAAATAAATCATGTCGATTACCTTTGAAATGTTAACCGACGAATGTGTATGAAAACAAATCCTGCCGATTACCTTTGAAATAGTAATCGACGAATATGCAAGAAAATAAATCTTGCTGATTACTTTTGAAATAGTAACCGACGAATGTGCTGAAAATAAATCTTGTTGATTACCTTTGAAATGGTAACCGACGAATGTGATGAAAATAAATCCTGTTGATTACCTTTGAAATAGTAACCGACGAATGTGCATGAAAATAAATCCTGCGGATTACCTTTGAAATAGTAACCCAAGACTATGCATGAAAATAAATCATGCCGATTACCTTTGAAATGGTAACCGACGAATGTGCATGAAAATAAATCTTGCCGATTACCTTTGAAATAGTAACTGACGAATATGCAAGAAAATAAATCATGCCGATTACCTTTGAAATAGTAACCGACGTATGTGCTGAAAATAAATCCAGCCGATTACCTTTGAAATGGTAACCGACGAATGTGCATGAAAACAAATCTTGCCGATTACTTTTGAAATAGTAACCGACGAATGTGCTGAAAATAAATTTTGCCGATTACTTTTGAAATAGTAACCGACGAATGTGCTGAACATAAATCTTGTCGATTACCTTTGAAATAGTAACTGACGAATTTGCAGGAAAATAAATCTTGCCCATTACCTTTGAAATGGAAACCGACGAATGTGATGAAAATAAATCTTGCTGATTACCTTTGAAATAGTAACCGAAGACTATGCATGAAAATAAATCATGTCTATTACCTTTGAAATGGTAACCGACGAATGTGCAGAAAATAAGTCCTACCGATTACCTTTAAAATTGTAACCGACGAATATGCATGAAAAATAAATCTTGTCGATTACCTTTGAAATAGTAACTACCGAATTTGCAAGAAAATTAATCCTGCCGATTACCTTTGAAATGGAAACCGACGAATGTGATGAAAATAAATCTTGTCGATTACCTTTGAAATAGTAACTGACGAATTTGCAAGAAAATAAATCTTGCCGATTACCTTTGAAATGGTAACCGACGAATGTGATGAAAATAAATCATGTCGATTACCTTTAAAATTGTAACCGACGAATATGCATGAAAAATAAATCTTGTCGATTACCTTTGAAATAGTAACTAACGAATTTGCAAGAAAATTAATCCTGCCGATTACCTTTGAAATGGAAACCGACGAATGTGCACGAAAATAAATCCTACTGATTACCTTTGAAATGGTAACCGACGAATGTGCATGAAAATAAATCTTGCCGATTACCTTTGAAATAGTAACCGACGAATATGCAAGAAAATAAATCATGCCGATTACCTTTGTAATAGTAACCGACGTATGTGCTGAAAATAAATCCTGTCGATTACCTTTGAAATGGTAACCGACGAATGTGCATGAAAACAAATCTTGCCGATTACTTTTGAAATAGTAACCGACGAATGTGCTGAAAATAAATTTTGCCGATTACTTTTGAAATAGTAACGGACGAATGTGCTGAAAATAAATCTTGTCGATTACCTTTGAAATAGTAACTGACGAATTTGCAAGAAAATAAATCCTGCCGATTACCTTTGAAATGGAAACCGACGAATGTGATGAAAATAAATCTTGTCGATTACCTTTGAAATAGTAACTGACGAATTTGCAAGAAAATAAATCTTGCCGATTACCTTTGAAATGGTAACCGACGAATGTGATGAAAATAAATCATGTCGATTACCTTTGAAATGTTAACCGACGAATGTGTATGAAAACAAATCCTGCCGATTACCTTTGAAATAGTAATCGACGAATATGCAAGAAAATAAAACTTGCTGATTACTTTTGAAATAGTAACCGACGAATGTGCTGAAAATAAATCTTGTTGATTACCTTTGAAATGGTAACCGACGAATGTGATGAAAATAAATCCTGTTGATTACCTTTGAAATAGTAACCGACGAATGTGCATGAAAATAAATCCTGCGGATTACCTTTGAAATAGTAACCCAAGACTATGCATGAAAATAAATCATGCCGAGTACCTTTGAAATGGTAACAGACGAATGTGCAGAAAATAAGTCCTGCCAATTACCTTTAAAATTGTAACCGACGAATATGCATGAAAAATAAATCTTGTCGATTTCCTTTGAAATAGTAACTAACGAATTTGCAAGAAAATTAATCCTGCCGATTACCTTTGAAATGGAAACCGACGAATGTGATGAATATAAATCCTGCCATTTACCTTTGAAATAGTAACCGAGAAATGTGCACGAAAATAAATCCTACTGATTACCTTTGAAATGGTAACCGACGAATGTGCATGAAAATAAATCTTGCCGATTACCTTTGAAATAGTAACCGACGAGTATGCAAGAAAATAAATCATGCCGATTACCTTTGTAATAGTAACCGACGTATGTGCTGAAAATAAATCCTGCCGATTACCTTTGAAATGGTAACCGACGAATGTGCATGAAAACAAATCATGCCGATTACTTTTGAAATAGTAACCGACGAATGTGCTGAAAATAAATTTTGCCGATTACTTTTGAAATAGTAACCGACGAATGTGCTGAAAATAAATCTTGTCGATTACCTTTGAAATAGTAACTGACGAATTTGCAAGAAAATAAATCCTGCCGATTACCTTTGAAATGGTAACCGACGAATGTGATGAAAATAAATCTTGTCGATTACCTTTGAAATAGTAACTGACGAATTTGCAAGAAAATAAATCTTGCCGATTACCTTTGAAATGGTAACCGACGAATGTGATGAAAATAAATCATGTCGATTACCTTTGAAATGTTAACCGACGAATGTGTATGAAAACAAATCCTGCCGATTACGTTTGAAATAGTAATCGACGAATATGCAAGAAAATAAATCTTGCCGATTACTTTTGAAATAGTAACCGACAAATGTGCTGAAAATAAATCTTGTTGATTACCTTTGAAATGGTAACCGACGAATGTGATGAAAATAAATCCTGTTGATTACCTTTGAAATAGTAACCGACGAATGTGCATGAAAATAAATCCTGCGGATTACCTTTGAAATAGTAACCCAAGACTATGCATGAAAATAAATCATGCCGAGTACCTTTGAAATGGTAACAGACGAATGTGCAGAAAATAAGTCCTGCCGATTACCTTTAAAATTGTAACCGACGAATATGCATGAAAAATAAATCTTGTCGATTACCTTTGAAATAGTAACTAACGAATTTGCAAGAAAATTAATCCTGCCGATTACCTTTGAAATGGAAACCGACGAATGTGATGAATATAAATCCTGCCATTTACCTTTGAAATAGTAACCGAGGAATGTGCACGAAAATAAATCCTATTGATTACCTTTGAAATGGTAACCGACGAATGTGCATGAAAATAAATCTTGCCGATTACCTTTGAAATAGTAATCGACGAATATGCAAGAAAATAAATCATGCCGATTACCTTTGTAATAGTAACCGACGTATGTGCTGAAAATAAATCCTGTCGATTACCTTTGAAATGGTAACCGACGAATGTGCATGAAAACAAATCTTGCCGATTACTTTTGAAATAGTAACCGACGAATGTGCTGAAAATAAATTTTGCCGATTACTTTTGAAATAGTAACCGACGAATGTGCTGAAAATAAATCTTGTCGATTACCTTTGAAATAGTAACTGACGAATTTGCAAGAAAATAAATCCTGCCGATTACCTTTGAAATGGAAACCGACGAATGTGATGAAAATAAATCTTGTCGATTACCTTTGAAATAGTAACTGACGAATTTGCAAGAAAATAAATCTTGCCGATTACCTTTGAAATGGTAACCGACGAATGTGATAAAAATAAATCATGTCGATTACCTTTGAAATGTTAACCGACGAATGTGTATGAAAACAAATCCTGTCGATTACCTTTGAAATAGTAATCGACGAATATGCAAGAAAATAAAACTTGCTGATTACTTTTGAAATAGTAACCGACGAATGTGCTGAAAATAAATCTTGTTGATTACCTTTGAAATGGTAACCGACGAATGTGATGAAAATAAATCCTGTTGATTACCTTTGAAATAGTAACCGACGAATGTGCATGAAAATAAATCCTGCGGATTACCTTTGAAATAGTAACCCAAGACTATGCATGAAAATAAATCATGCCGAGTACCTTTAAAATGGTAACAGACGAATGTGCAGAAAATAAGTCATGCCGATTACCTTTAAAATTGTAACCGACGAATATGCATGAAAAATAAATCTTGTCGACTACCTTTGAAATAGTAACTAACGAATTTGCAAGAAAATTAATCCTGCCGATTACCTTTGAAATGGAAACCGACGAATGTGATGAATATAAATCCTGCCATTTACCTTTGAAATAGTAACCGAGGAATGTGCACGAAAATAAATCCTACTGATTACCTTTGAAATGGTAACCGACGAATGTGCATGAAAATAAATCTTGCCGATTACCTTTGAAATAGTAACCGACGAATATGCAAGAAAATAAATCATGCCGATTACCTTTGTAATAGTAACCGACGTATGTGCTGAAAATAAATCCTGCCGATTACCTTTGAAATGGTAACCGACGAATGTGCATGAAAACAAATCTTGCCGATTACTTTTGAAATAGTAACCGACGAATGTGCTGAAAATAAATTTTGCCGATTACTTTTGAAATAGTAACCGACGAATGTGCTGAAAATAAATCTTGTCGATTACCTTTGAAATAGTAACTGACGAATTTGCAAGAAAATAAATCCTGCCGATTACCTTTGAAATGGTAACCGACGAATGTGATGAAAATAAATCTTGTCGATTACCTTTGAAATAGTAACTGACGAATTTGCAAGAAAATAAATCTTGCCGATTACCTTTGAAATGGTAACCGACGAATGTGATGAAAATAAATCATGTCGATTACCTTTGAAATAGTAACCGACGAATGTGTATGAAAACAAATCCTGCCGATTACGTTTGAAATAGTAATCGACGAATATGCAAGAAAATAAATCTTGCCGATTACTTTTGAAATAGTAACCGACAAATGTGCTGAAAATAAATCTTGTTGATTACCTTTGAAATGGTAACCGACGAATGTGATGAAAATAAATCCTGTTGATTACCTTTGAAATAGTAACCGATGAATGTGCATGAAAATAAATCCTGCGGATTACCTTTGAAATAGTAACCGAAGACTATGCATGAAAATAAATCATGCCGATTACCTTTGAAATGGTAACCGACGAATGTGCAGAAAATAAGTCTTGCCGATTACCTTTAAAATTGTAACCGACGAATATGGATGAAAAATAAATCTTGCCGATTACTTTTGAAATAGTAACCGACGAATATGCATGAAAAATAAATCATACCGATTACCTTTGAAATAGTAACAGACGAATGTGCTGAAAATAAATCCTGCACATTACCTTTGAAATAGTAACCGACGAATGTGCTGAAAATAAATCATGCGGATTACATTTGAAATGGTAACCGACGAATGTGCAGGAAAATAAATCTTGCTGATTACCATTGAAATAGTAACCGACAAATATGCAAGAAAATAAATCCTGCCGATTACTTTTGAAATAGTAACCGACGAATGTGCTGAATATAAATCCTGCCAATTACCTTTGAAAAGGTAATTGACGACTGGCAGAAAATAAATCCTGCCAATTACCTTTGAAATAGTAACCGACGTATGTGCTGAAAATAAATCCTGCTGATTACCTTTGAAATGGTAACCGACGAATGTGCATGAAAACAAATCTTGCCGATTACTTTTGAAATAGTAACCGACGAATGTGCTCAAAATAAATTTTGCCGATTACTTTTGAAATAGTAACCGACGAATGTGCTGAAAATAAATCTTGTCGATTACCTTTGAAATAGTAACTGACGAATTTGCAAGAAAATAAATCCTGCCGATTACCTTTGAAATGGTAACCGACGAATGTGATGAAAATAAATCTTGTCGATTACCTTTGAAATAGTAACTGACGAATTTGCAAGAAAATAAATCTTGCCGATTACCTTTGAAATGGTAACCGACGAATGTGATGAAAATAAATCATGTCGATTACCTTTGAAATGTTAACCGACGAATGTGTATGAAAACAAATCCTGCCGATTACGTTTGAAATAGTAATCGACGAATATGCAAGAAAATAAATCTTGCCGATTACTTTTGAAATAGTAACCGACAAATGTGCTGAAAATAAATCTTGTTGATTACCTTTGAAATGGTAACCGACGAATGTGATGAAAATAAAACCTGTTGATTACCTTTGAAATAGTAACCGACGAATGTGCATGAAAATAAATCCTGCGGATTACCTTTGAAATAGTAACCCAAGACTATGCATGAAAATAAATCATGCCGAGTACCTTTGAAATGGTAACAGACGAATGTGCAGAAAATAAGTCCTGCCGATTACCTTTAAAATTGTAACCGACGAATATGCATGAAAAATAAATCTTGTCGATTACCTTTGAAATAGTAACTAACGAATTTGCAAGAAAATTAATCCTGCCGATTACCTTTGAAATGGAAACCGACGAATGTGATGAATATAAATCCTGCCATTTACCTTTGAAATAGTAACCGAGGAATGTGCACGAAAATAAATCCTATTGATTACCTTTGAAATGGTAACCGACGAATGTGCATGAAAATAAATCTTGCCGATTACCTTTGAAATAGTAATCGACGAATATGCAAGAAAATAAATCATGCCGATTACCTTTGTAATAGTAACCGACGTATGTGCTGAAAATAAATCCTGTCGATTACCTTTGAAATGGTAACCGACGAATGTGCATGAAAACAAATCTTGCCGATTACTTTTGAAATAGTAACCGACGAATGTGCTGAAAATAAATTTTGCCGATTACTTTTGAAATAGTAACCGACGAATGTGCTGAAAATAAATCTTGTCGATTACCTTTGAAATAGTAACTGACGAATTTGCAAGAAAATAAATCCTGCCGATTACCTTTGAAATGGAAACCGACGAATGTGATGAAAATAAATCTTGTCGATTACCTTTGAAATAGTAACTGACGAATTTGCAAGAAAATAAATCTTGCCGATTACCTTTGAAATGGTAACCGACGAATGTGATAAAAATAAATCATGTCGATTACCTTTGAAATGTTAACCGACGAATGTGTATGAAAACAAATCCTGTCGATTACCTTTGAAATAGTAATCGACGAATATGCAAGAAAATAAAACTTGCTGATTACTTTTGAAATAGTAACCGACGAATGTGCTGAAAATAAATCTTGTTAATTACCTTTGAAATGGTAACCGACGAATGTGATGAAAATAAATCCTGTTGATTACCTTTGAAATAGTAACCGACGAATGTGCATGAAAATAAATCCTGCGGATTACCTTTGAAATAGTAACCCAAGACTATGCATGAAAATAAATCATGCCGAGTACCTTTGAAATGGTAACAGACGAATGTGCAGAAAATAAGTCATGCCGATTACCTTTAAAATTGTAACCGACGAATATGCATGAAAAATAAATCTTGTCGACTACCTTTGAAATAGTAACTAACGAATTTGCAAGAAAATTAATCCTGCCGATTACCTTTGAAATGGAAACCGACGAATGTGATGAATATAAATCCTGCCATTTACCTTTGAAATAGTAACCGAGGAATGTGCACGAAAATAAATCCTACTGATTACCTTTGAAATGGTAACCGACGAATGTGCATGAAAATAAATCTTGCCGATTACCTTTGAAATAGTAACCGACGAATATGCAAGAAAATAAATCATGCCGATTACCTTTGTAATAGTAACCGACGTATGTGCTGAAAATAAATCCTGCCGATTACCTTTGAAATGGTAACCGACGAATGTGCATGAAAACAAATCTTGCCGATTACTTTTGAAATAGTAACCGACGAATGTGCTGAAAATAAATTTTGCCGATTACTTTTGAAATAGTAACCGACGAATGTGCTGAAAATAAATCTTGTCGATTACCTTTGAAATAGTAACTGACGAATTTGCAAGAAAATAAATCCTGCCGATTACCTTTGAAATGGTAACCGACGAATGTGATGAAAATAAATCTTGTCGATTACCTTTGAAATAGTAACTGACGAATTTGCAAAAAAATAAATCTTGCCGATTACCTTTGAAATGGTAACCGACGAATGTGATGAAAATAAATCATGTCGATTACCTTTGAAATGTTAACCGACGAATGTGTATGAAAACAAATCCTGCCGATTACGTTTGAAATAGTAATCGACGAATATGCAAGAAAATAAATCTTGCCGATTACTTTTGAAATAGTAACCGACAAATGTGCTGAAAATAAATCTTGTTGATTACCTTTGAAATGGTAACCGACGAATGTGATGAAAATAAATCCTGTTGATTACCTTTGAAATAGTAACCGACGAATGTGCATGAAAATAAATCCTGCGGATTACCTTTGAAATAGTAACCGAAGACTATGCATGAAAATAAATCATGCCGATTACCTTTGAAATGGTAACCGACGAATGTGCAGAAAATAAGTCTTGCCGATTACCTTTAAAATTGTAACCGACGAATATGGATGAAAAATAAATCTTGCCGATTACTTTTGAAATAGTAACCGACGAATATGCATGAAAAATAAATCATACCGATTACCTTTGAAATAGTAACAGACGAATGTGCTAAAAATAAATCCTGCACATTACCTTTGAAATAGTAACCGACGAATGTGCTGAAAATAAATCATGCGGATTACATTTGAAATGGTAACCGACGAATGTGCATGAAAATAAATCTTGCTGATTACCTTTGAAATAGTAACTGACGAATTTGCAAGAAAATAAATCCTGCCGATTACCTTTGAAATGGTAACCGACGAATGTAATGAAAATAAATCATGTCGATTACCTTTGAAATGTTAACCGACGAATGTGTATGAAAACAAATCCTGCCGATTACCTTTGAAATAGTAATCGACGAATATGCAAGAAAATAAATCTTGCCGATTACTTTTGAAATAGTAACCGACGAATCTGCTGAAAATAAATCTTGTCGATTACCTTTGAAATGGTAACCAACGAATGTGATGAAAATAAATCCTGCGGATTACATTTGAAATGGTAACCGACGAATGTGCATGAAAATAAATCTTGCCAATTACCTTTGAAATAGTAACCGAGAAATATGCAAGAAAATAAATCCTGCCGATTACTTTTGAAATAGTAACCGACGAATGTGCTGAATATAAATCCTGCCAATTACCTTTGAAATGGTAACTGACGACTGGCAGAAAATAAATCTTGCCGATTACCTTTGAAATGGTAACCGACGAATGTGCATGAAAACAAATCTTGCCGATTACTTTTGAAATAGTAACCGACGAATGTGCTGAAAATAAATTTTGCCGATTACTTTTGAAATAGTAACCGACGAATGTGATGAAAATAAATCTTGTCGATTACCTTTGAAATAGTAACTTACGAATTTGCAAGAAAATAAATCCTGCCGATTACCTTTGAAATGGTAACCGACGAATGTAATGAAAATAAATCATGTCGATTACCTTTGAAATGTTAACCGACGAATGTGTATGAAAACAAATCCTGCTGATTACCTTTGAAATAGTAATCGACGAATATGCAAGAAAATAAATCTTGCCGATTACTTTTGAAATAGTAACCGACGAATGTGCTGAAAATAAATCTTGTCGATTACCTTTGAAATGGTAACCGACGAATGTGATGAAAATAAATCCTGCTGATTACCTTTGAAATAGTAACCGAAGACTATGCATGAAAATAAATCATGCCGATTACCTTTGAAATGGTAACCGACGAATGTGCAGAAAATAAGTCTTGCCGATTACCTTTAAAATTGTAACCGACGAATATGCATGAAAAATAAATCGTACCAATTACCTTTGAAATAGTAACAGACGAATGTGCTGAAAATAAATCCTGCGGATTACCTTTGAAATAGTAACCGACGAATGTGCTGAAAATAAATCCTGCGGATTACATTTGAAATGGTAACCGACGAATGTGCATGAAAATAAATCTTGCCGATTACCTTTGAAATAGTAACCGACAAATATGCAAGAAAATAAATCCTGCCGATTACTTTTGAAATAGTAACCGACGAATGTGCTGAATATAAATCCTGCCAATTACCTTTGAAATGGTAACTGACGACTGGCAGAAAATAAATCTTGCCGATTACCTTTGAAATGGTAACCGACGAATGTGCATGAAAACAAATCTTGCCGATTACTTTTGAAATAGTAACCGACGAATGTGCTGAAAATAAATTTTGCCGATTACTTTTGAAATAGTAACCGACGAATGTGATGAAAATAAATCTTGTCGATTACCTTTGAAATAGTAACTGACGAATTTGCAAGAAAATAAATCCTGCCGATTACCTTTGAAATGGTAACCGACGAATGTAATGAAAATAAATCATGTCGATTACCTTTGAAATGTTAACCGACGAATGTGTATGAAAACAAATCCTGCCGATTACCTTTGAAATAGTAATCGACGAATATACAAGAAAATAAATCTTGCCGATTACTTTTGAAATAGTAACCGACGAATGTGCTGAAAATAAATCTTGTCGATTACCTTTGAAATGGTAACCGACGAATGTGATGAAAATAAATCCTGCTGATTACCTTTGAAATAGTAACCGACGAATGTGCATGAAAATAAATCCTGCGGATTACCTTTGAAATAGTAACCCAAGACTATGCATGAAAATAAATCATGCCGATTACCTTTGAAATGGTAACCGACGAATGTGCAGAAAATAAGTCCTGCCGATTACCTTTAAAATTGTAACCGACGAATATGCATGAAAAATAAATCTTGCCGATTACTTTTGAAATCGTAACCGACGAATATGCATGAAAAATAAATCATACCGGTTACCTTTGAAATAGTAACAGACGAATGTGCTGAAAATAAATCCTATGGATTACCTTTGAAATAGTAACCGACGAATGTGCTGAAAATAAATCCTGCGGATTACATTTGAAATGGTAACCGACGAATGTGCATGAAAATAAATCTTGCCGATTACCTTTGAAATAGTAACCGACAAATATGCAAGAAAATAAATCCTGCCGATTACTTTTGAAATAGTAACCTACGAATGTGCTGAAAATACATCTTGTCGATTACCTTTGAAATGGTAACCGACGAATGTGATGAAAATAAATCCTGCTGATTACCTTTGAAATAGTAACCGACGAATGTGCATGAAAATAAATCCTGCGGATTACCTTTGAAATAGTAACCGAAGACTATGCATGAAAATAAATCATGCCGATTACCTTTGAAATGGTAACCGACGAATGTGCAGAAAATAAGTCTTGCCGATTACCTTTAAAATTGTAACCGACGAATATGCATGAAAAATAAATCGTACCAATTACCTTTGAAATAGTAACAGACGAATGTGCTGAAAATAAATCCTGCGGATTACCTTTGAAATAGTAACCGACGAATGTGCTGAAAATAAATCCTGCGGATTACATTTGAAATGGTAACCGACGAATGTGCATGAAAATAAATCTTGCCGATTACCTTTGAAATAGTAACCGACAAATATGCAAGAAAATAAATCCTGCCGATTACTTTTGAAATAGTAACCGACGAATGTGCTGAATATAAATCCTGCCAATTACCTTTGAAATGGTAACTGACGACTGGCAGAAAATAAATCCTGTCGATTACCTCTGAAATGGTAACCGACGAATGTGTATGAAAACAAATCTTGCTGATTACCTTTGAAATAGTAACCGACGAATATGCATGAAAATAAATCTTGCCGATTACTTTTGAAATAGTAACCGACGAATTTGCTGAAAATAAATCCTGCCAATTACCTTTGAAATGGTAACCGACGAATCTGCAGAAAATAAATCATGTCGATTACCTTTGAAATGGTAACCGACGAATGTGCTGAAAATAAATCTTGTCGATTACCTTTGAAATAGTAACCGACGAATGTGCTGAATATAAATCCTGCCAATTACCTTTGAAATGGTAACTGACGACTGGCAGAAAATAAATTTGCCGATTACCTTTGAAATGGTAACCGACGAATGTGCATGAAAACAAATCTTGCCGATTACTTTTGAAATAGTAACCGACGAATGTGCTGAAAATAAATTTTGCCGATTACTTTTGAAATAGTAACCGACGAATGTGATGAAAATAAATCTTGTCGATTACCTTTGAAATAGTAACTGACGAATTTGCAAGAAAATAAATCCTGCCGATTACCTTTGAAATGGTAACCGACGAATGTAATGAAAATAAATCATGTCGATTACCTTTGAAATGTTAACCGACGAATGTGTATGAAAACAAATCCTGCCGATTACCTTTGAAATAGTAATCCACGAATATGCAAGAAAATAAATCTTGCCGATTACTTTTGAAATAGTAACCGACGAATGTGCTGAAAATAAATCTTGTCGATTACCTTTGAAATGGTAACCGACGAATGTGATGAAAATAAATCCTGCTGATTACCTTTGAAATAGTAACCGACGAATGTGCATGAAAATAAATCCTGCGGATTACCTTTGAAATAGTAACCCAAGACTATGCATGAAAATAAATCATGCCGATTACCTTTGAAATGGTAACCGACGAATGTGCAGAAAATAAGTCCTGCCGATTACCTTTAAAATTGTAACCGACGAATATGCATGAAAAATAAATCTTGCCGATTACTTTTGAAATCGTAACCGACGAATATGCATGAAAAATAAATCATACCGGTTACCTTTGAAATAGTAACAGACGAATGTGCTGAAAATAAATCCTATGGATTACCTTTGAAATAGTAACCGACGAATGTGCTGAAAATAAATCCTGCGGATTACATTTGAAATGGTAACCGACGAATGTGCATGAAAATAAATCTTGCCGATTACCTTTGAAATAGTAACCGACAAATATGCAAGAAAATAAATCCTGCCGATTACTTTTGAAATAGTAACCGACGAATGTGCTGAAAATACATCTTGTCGATTACCTTTGAAATGGTAACCGACGAATGTGATGAAAATAAATCCTGCTGATTACCTTTGAAATAGTAACCGACGAATGTGCATGAAAATAAATCCTGCGGATTACCTTTGAAATAGTAACCGAAGACTATGCATGAAAATAAATCATGCCGATTACCTTTGAAATGGTAACCGACGAATGTGCAGAAAATAAGTCTTGCCGATTACCTTTAAAATTGTAACCGACGAATATGCATGAAAAATAAATCGTACCAATTACCTTTGAAATAGTAACAGACGAATGTGCTGAAAATAAATCCTGCGGATTACCTTTGAAATAGTAACCGACGAATGTGCTGAAAATAAATCCTGCGGATTACATTTGAAATGGTAACCGACGAATGTGCATGAAAATAAATCTTGCCGATTACCTTTGAAATAGTAACCGACAAATATGCAAGAAAATAAATCCTGCCGATTACTTTTGAAATAGTAACCGACGAATGTGCTGAATATAAATCCTGCCAATTACCTTTGAAATGGTAACTGACGACTGGCAGAAAATAAATCCTGTCGATTACCTCTGAAATGGTAACCGACGAATGTGTATGAAAACAAATCTTGCTGATTACCTTTGAAATAGTAACCGACGAATATGCATGAAAATAAATCTTGCCGATTACTTTTGAAATAGTAACCGACGAATTTGCTGAAAATAAATCCTGCCAATTACCTTTGAAATGGTAACCGACGAATCTGCAGAAAATAAATCATGTCGATTACCTTTGAAATGGTAACCGACGAATGTGCTGAAAATAAATCTTGTCGATTACCTTTGAAATAGTAACCGACGAATGTGCTGAATATAAATCCTGCCAATTACCTTTGAAATGGTAACTGACGACTGGCAGAAAATAAATTTGCCGATTACCTTTGAAATGGTAACCGACGAATGTGCATGAAAACAAATCTTGCCGATTACTTTTGAAATAGTAACCGACGAATGTGCTGAAAATAAATTTTGCCGATTACTTTTGAAATAGTAACCGACGAATGTGATGAAAATAAATCTTGTCGATTACCTTTGAAATAGTAACTGACGAATTTGCAAGAAAATAAATCCTGCCGATTACCTTTGAAATGGTAACCGACGAATGTAATGAAAATAAATCATGTCGATTACCTTTGAAATGTTAACCGACGAATGTGTATGAAAACAAATCCTGCCGATTACCTTTGAAATAGTAATCCACGAATATGCAAGAAAATAAATCTTGCCGATTACTTTTGAAATAGTAACCGACGAATGTGCTGAAAATAAATCTTGTCGATTACCTTTGAAATGGTAACCGACGAATGTGATGAAAATAAATCCTGCTGATTACCTTTGAAATAGTAACCGACGAATGTGCATGAAAATAAATCCTGCGGATTACCTTTGAAATAGTAACCCAAGACTATGCATGAAAATAAATCATGCCGATTACCTTTGAAATGGTAACCGACGAATGTGCAGAAAATAAGTCCTGCCGATTACCTTTAAAATTGTAACCGACGAATATGCATGAAAAATAAATCTTGCCGATTACTTTTGAAATCGTAACCGACGAATATGCATGAAAAATAAATCATACCGGTTACCTTTGAAATAGTAACAGACGAATGTGCTGAAAATAAATCCTATGGATTACCTTTGAAATAGTAACCGACGAATGTGCTGAAAATAAATCCTGCGGATTACATTTGAAATGGTAACCGACGAATGTGCATGAAAATAAATCTTGCCGATTACCTTTGAAATAGTAACCGACAAATATGCAAGAAAATAAATCCTGCCGATTACTTTTGAAATAGTAACCGACGAATGTGCTGAAAATACATCTTGTCGATTACCTTTGAAATGGTAACCGACGAATGTGATGAAAATAAATCCTGCTGATTACCTTTGAAATAGTAACCGACGAATGTGCATGAAAATAAATCCTGCGGATTACCTTTGAAATAGTAACCGAAGACTATGCATGAAAATAAATCATGCCGATTACCTTTGAAATGGTAACCGACGAATGTGCAGAAAATAAGTCTTGCCGATTACCTTTAAAATTGTAACCGACGAATATGCATGAAAAATAAATCGTACCAATTACCTTTGAAATAGTAACAGACGAATGTGCTGAATATAAATCCTGCGGATTACCTTTGAAATGGTAACTGACGACTGGCAGAAAATAAATCCTGTCGATTACCTCTGAAATGGTAACCGACGAATGTGTATGAAAACAAATCTTGCTGATTACCTTTGAAATAGTAACCGACGAATATGCATGAAAATAAATCTTGCCGATTACTTTTGAAATAGTAACCGACGAATTTGCTGAAAATAAATCCTGCCAATTACCTTTGAAATGGTAACCGACGAATCTGCAGAAAATAAATCATGTCGATTACCTTTGAAATGGTAACCGACGAATGTGCTGAAAATAAATCTTGTCGATTACCTTTGAAATAGTAACCGACGAATGTGCTGAATATAAATCCTGCCAATTACCTTTGAAATGGTAACTGACGACTGGCAGAAAATAAATTTGCCGATTACCTTTGAAATGGTAACCGACGAATGTGCATGAAAACAAATCTTGCCGATTACTTTTGAAATAGTAACCGACGAATGTGCTGAAAATAAATTTTGCCGATTACTTTTGAAATAGTAACCGACGAATGTGATGAAAATAAATCTTGTCGATTACCTTTGAAATAGTAACTGACGAATTTGCAAGAAAATAAATCCTGCCGATTACCTTTGAAATGGTAACCGACGAATGTAATGAAAATAAATCATGTCGATTACCTTTGAAATGTTAACCGACGAATGTGTATGAAAACAAATCCTGCCGATTACCTTTGAAATAGTAATCCACGAATATGCAAGAAAATAAATCTTGCCGATTACTTTTGAAATAGTAACCGACGAATGTGCTGAAAATAAATCTTGTCGATTACCTTTGAAATGGTAACCGACGAATGTGATGAAAATAAATCCTGCTGATTACCTTTGAAATAGTAACCGACGAATGTGCATGAAAATAAATCCTGCGGATTACCTTTGAAATAGTAACCCAAGACTATGCATGAAAATAAATCATGCCGATTACCTTTGAAATGGTAACCGACGAATGTGCAGAAAATAAGTCCTGCCGATTACCTTTAAAATTGTAACCGACGAATATGCATGAAAAATAAATCTTGCCGATTACTTTTGAAATCGTAACCGACGAATATGCATGAAAAATAAATCATACCGGTTACCTTTGAAATAGTAACAGACGAATGTGCTGAAAATAAATCCTATGGATTACCTTTGAAATAGTAACCGACGAATGTGCTGAAAATAAATCCTGCGGATTACATTTGAAATGGTAACCGACGAATGTGCATGAAAATAAATCTTGCCGATTACCTTTGAAATAGTAACCGACAAATATGCAAGAAAATAAATCCTGCCGATTACTTTTGAAATAGTAACCGACGAATGTGCTGAAAATACATCTTGTCGATTACCTTTGAAATGGTAACCGACGAATGTGATGAAAATAAATCCTGCTGATTACCTTTGAAATAGTAACCGACGAATGTGCATGAAAATAAATCCTGCGGATTACCTTTGAAATAGTAACCGAAGACTATGCATGAAAATAAATCATGCCGATTACCTTTGAAATGGTAACCGACGAATGTGCAGAAAATAAGTCTTGCCGATTACCTTTAAAATTGTAACCGACGAATATGCATGAAAAATAAATCGTACCAATTACCTTTGAAATAGTAACAGACGAATGTGCTGAAAATAAATCCTGCGGATTACCTTTGAAATAGTAACCGACGAATGTGCTGAAAATAAATCCTGCGGATTACATTTGAAATGGTAACCGACGAATGTGCATGAAAATAAATCTTGCCGATTACCTTTGAAATAGTAACCGACGAATATGCATGAAAATAAATCTTGCCGATTACTTTTGAAATAGTAACCGACGAATTTGCTGAAAATAAATCCTGCCAATTACCTTTGAAATGGTAACCGACGAATCTGCAGAAAATAAATCATGTCGATTACCTTTGAAATGGTAACCGACGAATGTGCTGAAAATAAATCTTGTCGATTACCTTTGAAATAGTAACCGA
Source organism: Medicago lupulina (assembly GCA_958299785.1). Lineage (NCBI taxonomy): Eukaryota > Viridiplantae > Streptophyta > Magnoliopsida > Fabales > Fabaceae > Medicago > Medicago lupulina. The sequence goes on along the minus strand of OY283141.1, from coordinate 35,660,347 downwards.
CGAATGTGCTGAATATAAATCCTGCCAATTACCTTTGAAATGGTAACTGACGACTGGCAGAAAATAAATTTGCCGATTACCTTTGAAATGGTAACCGACGAATGTGCATGAAAACAAATCTTGCCGATTACTTTTGAAATAGTAACCGACGAATGTGCTGAAAATAAATTTTGCCGATTACTTTTGAAATAGTAACCGACGAATGTGATGAAAATAAATCTTGTCGATTACCTTTGAAATAGTAACTGACGAATTTGCAAGAAAATAAATCCTGCCGATTACCTTTGAAATGGTAACCGACGAATGTAATGAAAATAAATCATGTCGATTACCTTTGAAATGTTAACCGACGAATGTGTATGAAAACAAATCCTGCCGATTACCTTTGAAATAGTAATCCACGAATATGCAAGAAAATAAATCTTGCCGATTACTTTTGAAATAGTAACCGACGAATGTGCTGAAAATAAATCTTGTCGATTACCTTTGAAATGGTAACCGACGAATGTGATGAAAATAAATCCTGCTGATTACCTTTGAAATAGTAACCGACGAATGTGCATGAAAATAAATCCTGCGGATTACCTTTGAAATAGTAACCCAAGACTATGCATGAAAATAAATCATGCCGATTACCTTTGAAATGGTAACCGACGAATGTGCAGAAAATAAGTCCTGCCGATTACCTTTAAAATTGTAACCGACGAATATGCATGAAAAATAAATCTTGCCGATTACTTTTGAAATCGTAACCGACGAATATGCATGAAAAATAAATCATACCGGTTACCTTTGAAATAGTAACAGACGAATGTGCTGAAAATAAATCCTATGGATTACCTTTGAAATAGTAACCGACGAATGTGCTGAAAATAAATCCTGCGGATTACATTTGAAATGGTAACCGACGAATGTGCATGAAAATAAATCTTGCCGATTACCTTTGAAATAGTAACCGACAAATATGCAAGAAAATAAATCCTGCCGATTACTTTTGAAATAGTAACCGACGAATGTGCTGAAAATACATCTTGTCGATTACCTTTGAAATGGTAACCGACGAATGTGATGAAAATAAATCCTGCTGATTACCTTTGAAATAGTAACCGACGAATGTGCATGAAAATAAATCCTGCGGATTACCTTTGAAATAGTAACCGAAGACTATGCATGAAAATAAATCATGCCGATTACCTTTGAAATGGTAACCGACGAATGTGCAGAAAATAAGTCTTGCCGATTACCTTTAAAATTGTAACCGACGAATATGCATGAAAAATAAATCGTACCAATTACCTTTGAAATAGTAACAGACGAATGTGCTGAAAATAAATCCTGCGGATTACCTTTGAAATAGTAACCGACGAATGTGCTGAAAATAAATCCTGCGGATTACATTTGAAATGGTAACCGACGAATGTGCATGAAAATAAATCTTGCCGATTACCTTTGAAATAGTAACCGACAAATATGCAAGAAAATAAATCCTGCCGATTACTTTTGAAATAGTAACCGACGAATGTGCTGAATATAAATCCTGCCAATTACCTTTGAAATGGTAACTGACGACTGGCAGAAAATAAATCCTGTCGATTACCTCTGAAATGGTAACCGACGAATGTGTATGAAAACAAATCTTGCTGATTACCTTTGAAATAGTAACCGACGAATATGCATGAAAATAAATCTTGCCGATTACTTTTGAAATAGTAACCGACGAATTTGCTGAAAATAAATCCTGCCAATTACCTTTGAAATGGTAACCGACGAATCTGCAGAAAATAAATCATGTCGATTACCTTTGAAATGGTAACCGACGAATGTGCTGAAAATAAATCTTGTCGATTACCTTTGAAATAGTAACTGACGAATTTGCAAGAAAATAAATCTTGCCGATTACCTTTGAAATGGTAACTGACGAATATGCATGAAAAATAAATCTTGCTGATTACTTTTGAAATAGTAACCGACAAATATGCCTGAAAAATAAATCATGCCGATTACCTATGAAATAGTAACAGACGAATGTGCTGAAAATAAATCCTGCGGATTACCTTTGAAATAGTAACCGACGAATGTGCTGAAAATAAATCCTGCGGATTACCTTTGAAATGGTAACCGACGAATGTGCATGAAAATAAATCTTGCCGATTACCTTTGAAATAGTAACCGACAAATATGCAAGAAAATAAATCCTGCTGATTACTTTTGAAATAGTAACCGACGAATGTGCTGAAAATAAATCCTGCCAATTACCTTTGAAATGGTAACTGACGACTGGCAGAAAATTAATCCTGCCGATTACCTTTGAAATAGTAACCGATGTATGTGCTGAAAATAAATCATGTCGATTACCTTTGAAATGGTAACCGACGAATGTGTATGAAAACAAATCTTGTTGATTACCTTTGAAATAGTAACCGACGAATATGCATGAAAATAAATCTTGCCGATTACTTTTGAAATAGTAACCGACGAATGTGCTGAAAATAAATCTTGCTGATTACTTTTGAAATAGTAACCGACGAATGTGCTGAAAATAAATCCTGCCGATTACCTTTTAAATTGTAACCGACGAATATGCATGAAAAATAAATCTTGCCGATTACTTTTGAAATAGTAACCGACGAATATGCATGAAAAATAAATCCTGCCGATTACCTTTAAAATAGTAACCAACGAATGTGCTGAAAATAAATCCTGCGGATTACCTTTGAAATAGTAACCGACGAATGTGCTGAAAATAAATCCTGCGGATTACATTTGAAATGGTAACCGACGAATGTGCATGAAAATAAATCTAGCCGATTACCTTTGAAATAGTAACCGACAAATATGCAAGAAAATAAATCCTGCCGATTACTTTTGAAATAGTAACCGACGAATGTGCTGAATATAAATCCTGCCAATTACCTTTGAAATGGTAACCGACGAATGTGCATGAAAACAAATCTTGCCGATTACTTTTGAAATAGTAACCGACGAATGTGCTGAAAATAAATTTTGCCGATTACTTTTGAAATAGTAACCGACGAATGTGATGAAAATAAATCTTGTCGATTACCTTTGAAATAGTAACTGACGAATTTGCAAGAAAATATATCCTGCCGATTACCTTTGAAATGGTAACCGACGAATGTGATGAAAATAAATCATGTCGATTACCTTTGAAATGTTAACCGACGAATGTGTATGAAAACAAATCTTGCCGATTACCTTTGAAATAGTAACCGACGAATATGCAAGAAAATAAATCTTGCCGATTACTTATGAAATAGTAACCGACGAATGTACATGAAAATAAATCCTACCGATTAACTTTAAAATAGTAACCGACGACTATGCATGAAAATAATACATGCCAATTACCTTTGAAATGGTAACCGACGAATGTGCAGAAAATAAGTCCTGCCGATTACCTTTAAAATTGTAACCGACGAATATGCATGAAAAATAAATCTTGCCGATTACTTTTGAAATAGTAACCGACGAATATGCATGAAAAATAAATCATACCGATTACCTTTGAAATAGTAACAGACGAATGTGCTGAAAATAAATCCTGCGGATTACCTTTGAAATAGTAACCGACGAATGTGCTGAAAATAAATCCTGCGGATTACATTTGAAATGGTAACCGACGAATGTGCATGAAAATAAATCTTGCCGATTACCTTTGAAATAGTAACCGACAAATATGCAAGAAAATAAATCCTGCCGATTACTTTTGAAATAGTAACCGACGAATGTGCTGAATATAAATCCTGCCAATTACCTTTGAAATGGTAACTGACGACTGGCAGAAAATAAATCCTGTCGATTACCTTTGAAATGGTAACCGACGAATGTGTATGAAAACAAATCTTGCTGATTACCTTTGAAATAGTAACCGACGAATATGCATGAAAATAAATCTTGCCGATTACTTTTGAAATAGTAACCGACGAATGTGCTGAAAATAAATCCTGCCAATTACCTTTGAAATGGTAACCGACGAATCTGCAGAAAATAAATCATGTCGATTACCTTTGAAATGGTAACCGACGAATGTGCTGAAAATAAATCTTGTCGATTACCTTTGAAATAGTAACTGACGAATTTGCAAGAAAATAAATCTTGCCGATTACCTTTGAAATGGTAACCGACGAATGTAATGAAAATAAATCATGTCGATTACCTTTGAAATTTTAACCGACGAATGTGTATGAAAACAAATCTTGCCGATTACCTTTGAAATAGTAACCGACGAATATGCAAGAAAATAAATCTTGCCGATTACTTATGAAATAGTAACCGACGAATGTACATGAAAATAAATCCTGCCGATTAACTTTAAAATAGTAACCGACGACTATGCATGAAAATAATACATGCCAATTACCTTTGAAATGGTAACCGACGAATGTGCAGAAAATAAGTCCTGCCGATTACCTTTAAAATTGTAACCGACGAATATGCATGAAAAATAAATCTTGCCGATTACTTTTGAAATAGTAACCGACGAATATGCATGAAAAATAAATCATACCGATTACCTTTGAAATAGTAATAGACGAATGTGCTGAAAATAAATCCTGCGGATTACCTTTGAAATAGTAACCGACGAATGTGCTGAAAATAAATCCTGCGGATTACATTTGAAATGGTAACCGACGAATGTGCATGAAAATAAATCTTGCCGATTACCTTTGAAATAGTAACCGACAAATATGCAAGAAAATAAATCCTGCCGATTACTTTTGAAATAGTAACCGACGAATGTGCTGAATATAAATCCTGCCAATTACCTTTGAAATGGTAACTGACGACTGGCAGAAAATAAATCCTGTCGATTACCTTTGAAATGGTAACCGACGAATGTGTATGAAAACAAATCTTACTGATTACCTTTGAAATAGTAACCGACGAATATGCATGAAAATAAATCTTGCCGATTACTTTTGAAATAGTAACCGACGAATGTGCTGAAAATAAATCCTGCCAATTACCTTTGAAATGGTAACCGACGAATCTGCAGAAAATAAATCATGTCGATTACCTTTGAAATGGTAACCGACGAATGTGCTGAAAATAAATCTTGTCGATTACCTTTGAAATAGTAACTGACGAATTTGCAAGAAAATAAATCTTGCCGATTACCTTTGAAATGGTAACCGACGAATGTAATGAAAATAAATCATGTCGATTACCTTTGAAATTTTAACCGACGAATGTGTATGAAAACAAATCTTGCCGATTACCTTTGAAATAGTAACCGACGAATATGCAAGAAAATAAATCTTGCCGATTACTTATGAAATAGTAACCGACGAATGTACATGAAAATAAATCCTGCCGATTAACTTTAAAATAGTAACCGACGACTATGCATGAAAATAATACATGCCAATTACCTTTGAAATGGTAACCGACGAATGTGCAGAAAATAAGTCCTGCCGATTACCTTTAAAATTGTAACCGACGAATATGCATGAAAAATAAATCTTGCCGATTACTTTTGAAATAGTAACCGACGAATATGCATGAAAAATAAATCATACCGATTACCTTTGAAATAGTAATAGACGAATGTGCTGAAAATAAATCCTGCGGATTACCTTTGAAATAGTAACCGACGAATGTGCTGAAAATAAATCCTGCGGATTACATTTGAAATGGTAACCGACGAATGTGCATGAAAATAAATCTTGCCGATTACCTTTGAAATAGTAACCGACAAATATGCAAGAAAATAAATCCTGCCGATTACTTTTGAAATAGTAACCGACGAATGTGCTGAATATAAATCCTGCCAATTACCTTTGAAATGGTAACTGACGACTGGCAGAAAATAAATCCTGTCGATTACCTTTGAAATGGTAACCGACGAATGTGTATGAAAACAAATCTTGCTGATTACCTTTGAAATAGTAACCGACGAATATGCATGAAAATAAATCTTGCCGATTACTTTTGAAATAGTAACCGACGAATGTGCTGAAAATAAATCCTGCCAATTACCTTTGAAATGGTAACCGACGAATCTGCAGAAAATAAATCATGTCGATTACCTTTGAAATGGTAACCGACGAATGTGCTGAAAATAAATCTTGTCGATTACCTTTGAAATAGTAACTGACGAATTTGCAAGAAAATAAATCTTGCCGATTACCTTTGAAATGGTAACTGACGAATGTGATGAAAATAAATCGTTCTGATTACCTTTGAAATAGTAATCGACGAATGTGCATGAAAATAAATCCTGCTGATTACCTTTGAAATAGTAACCCAAGACTATGCATGAAAATAAATCATGCCGATTACCTTTAAAATGGTAACGGACGAATGTGCAGAAAATAAGTCCTGCCGATTACCTTTAAAATTCTAACTAACGAATATGCATGAAAAATAAATCTTGCCGATTACTTTTGAAATAGTAACCGACAAATATGCCTGAAAAATAAATCATGCCGATTACTTATGAAATAGTAACAGACGAATGTGCTGAAAATAAATCCAGCGGATTACCTTTGAAATAGTAACCGACGAATGTGCTGAAAATAAATCCTGCGGATTACCTTTGAAATGGTAACCGACGAATGTGCATGAAAATAAATCTTGCCGATTACCTTTGAAATAGTAACTGACAAATATGCAAGAAAATAAATCCTGCCGATTACTTTTGAAATAGTAACCGACGAATGTGCTGAAAATAAATCCTGCCAATTACCTTTGAAATGGTAACTGACGACTGGCAGAAAATTAATCCTGCCGATTACCTTTGAAATAGTAACCGATGTATGTGCTGAAAATAAATCATGTCTATTACCTTTGAAATGGTAACCGACGAATGTGTATGAAAACAAATCTTGTTGATTACCTTTGAAATAGTAACCGACGAATATGCATGAAAATAAATCTTGCCGATTACTTTTGAAATAGTAACCGACGAATGTGCTGAAAATAAATCTTGTCGATTACCTTTGAAATAGTAACTGACGAATTTGCAAGAAAATAAATCTTGCCGGTTACCTTTGAAATGGTAACTGACGAATGTGATGAAAATAAATCCTTCTGATTACCTTTGAAATAGTAATCGACGAATGTGCATGAAAATAAATCCTGCTGATTACCTTTGAAATAGTAACCCAAGACTATGCATGAAAATAAATCATGCCGATTACCTTTAAAATGGTAACGGACGAATGTGCAGAAAATAAGTCCTGCCGATTACCTTTAAAATTGTAACTGACGAATATGCATGAAAAAAAAATCTTGCCGATTACTTTTGAAATAGTAACCGACAAATATGCCTGAAAAATAAATCATGCCGATTACTTATGAAATAGTAACAGACGAATGTGCTGAAAATAAATCCAGCGGATTACCTTTGAAATAGTAACCGACGAATGTGCTGAAAATAAATCCTGCGGATTACCTTTGAAATGGTAACCGACGAATGTGCATGAAAATAAATCTTGCCGATTACCTTTGAAATAGTAACTGACAAATATGCAAGAAAATAAATCCTGCCGATTACTTTTGAAATAGTAACCGACGAATGTGCTGAAAATAAATCCTGCCAATTACCTTTGAAATGGTAACTGACGACTGGCAGAAAATTAATCCTGCCGATTACCTTTGAAATAGTAACCGATGTATGTGCTGAAAATAAATCATGTCTATTACCTTTGAAATGGTAACCGACGAATGTGTATGAAAACAAATCTTGTTGATTACCTTTGAAATAGTAACCGACGAATGTGCTGAAAATAAATCTTGCTGATTACTTTTGAAATAGTAACCGACGAATGTGCTGAAAATAAATCCTGCCGATTACCTTTTAAATTGTAACCGACGAATATGCATGAAAAATAAATCTTGCCGATTACTTTTGAAATAGTAACCGACGAATATGCATGAAAAATAAATCCTGCCGATTAACTTTAAAATAGTAACCAACGAATGTGCTGAAAATAAATCCTGCGGATTACCTTTGAAATAGTAACCGACGAATGTGCTGAATATAAATCCTGCCAATGACCTTTGAAATGGTAACCGACGAATGTGCATGAAAACAAATCTTGCCGATTACTTTTGAAATAGTAACCGACGAATGTGCTGAAAATAAATTTTGCCGATTACTTTTGAAATAGTAACCGACGAATATGATGAAAATAAATCTTGTCGATTACCTTTGAAATAGTAACTGACGAATTTGCAAGAAAATATATCCTGCCGATTACCTTTGAAATGGTAACCGACGAATGTAATGAAAATAAATCATGTCGATTACCTCTGAAATGTTAACCGACGAATGTGTATGAAAACAAATCTTGCCGATTACCTTTGAAATAGTAATCGACGAATATGCAAGAAAATAAATCTTGCCGATTACTTTTGAAATAGTAACCGACGAATGTGCTGAAAATAAATCTTGTCGATTACCTTTGAAATGGTAACCGACGAATGTGATGAAAATAAATCCTGCTGATTACCTTTGAAATAGTAACCGACGAATGTGCATGAAAATAAATCCTGCGGATTACATTTGAAATAGTAACCCAAGACTATGCATGAAAATAAATCATGCCGATTACCTTTGAAATGGTAACCCACGAATGTGCAGAAAATAAGTCCTGCCGACGAATATGCATGAAAAATAAATCTTGCCGATTACTTTTGAAATAGTAACCGACGAATATGCATGAAAAATAAATCATACCGATTACCTTTGAAATAGGAACAGAGGAATGTGCTGAAAATAAATCCTGCGAATTACATTTGAAATAGTAACCGACGAATGTGCTGAAAATAAATCATGCGGATTACATTTGAAATGGTAACCGACGAATGTGCATGAAAATAAATCTTGCCTATTACCTTTGAAATAGTAACCCACAAATATGCAAGAAAATAAATCATGCCGATTACTTTTGAAATAGTAACCGACGAATGTGCTGAAAATACATCTTGTCGATTACCTTTGAAATGGTAACTGACGAATGTGATGAAAATAAATCCTGCTGATTACCTTTGAAATAGTAACCGACGAATGTGCATGAAAATAAATCCTGCGGATTACCTTTGAAATAGTAACCGAAGACTATGCATGAAAATAAATCATGCCGATTACCTTTGAAATGGTAACCGACGAATGTGCAGAAAATAAGTCCTGCCGATTACCTTTAAAATTGTAACCGACGAATATGCATGAAAAATAAATCTTGCCGATTACTTTTGAAATAGTAACCGACGAATATGCATGAAAAATAAATCATACCGATTACCTTTGACATAGTAACAGACGAATGTGCTGAAAATAAATCCTGCGGATTACATTTGAAATGGTAACCGACGAATGTGCATGAAAATAAATCTTGCCGATTACCTTTGAAATAGTAACCGACAAATATGCAAGAAAATAAATCCTGCCGATTACTTTTGAAATAGTAACCGACGAATGTGCTGAATATAAATCCTGCCAATTACCTTTGAAATGGTAACTGACGACTGGCAGAAAATATATCCTGCCGATTACCTTTGAAATGGTAACCGACGAATGTGTATGAAAACAAATCTTGCTGATTACCTTTGAAATAGTAACCGACGAATATGCATGAAGATAAATCTTGCCGATTACTTTTGAAATAGTAACCGACGAATGTGCTGAAAATAAATCCTGCCAATTACCTTTGAAATGGTAACCGACGAATCTGCAGAAAATAAATCATGTCGATTACCTTTGAAATGGTAACCGACGAATGTGCATGAAAATAAATCTTGTCGATTACCTTTGAAATAGTAACTAACGAATTTGCAAGAAAATTAATCCTGCCGATTACCTTTGAAATGGAAACCGACGAATGTTATGAAAATAAATCCTGCCGTTTACCTTTGAAATGGTAACCGAGGAATGTGCATGAAAATAAATCCTGCTGATTACTTTTGAAATGGTAACCGACGAATGTGCATGAAAATAAATCTTGTCGATTACCTTTGAATTAGTAACCGACGAATATGCAAGAAAATAAATCATGCCGATTACCTTTGATATAGTAACGGATGTATGTGCTGAAAATAAATCCTGTCGATTACCTTTGAAATGTTAACCGACGAATGTGTATGAAAACAAATCCTGCCGATTACCTTTGAAATAGTAATCGACGAATATGCAAGAAAATAAATCTTGCCGATTACTTTTGAAATAGTAACCGACGAATGTGCTGAAAATAAATCTTGTCGATTACCTTTGAAATGGTAACCGACGAATGTGATGAAAATAAATCCTGCTGATTACCTTTGAAATAGTAACCGACGAATGTGCATGAAAATAAATCCTGCGGATTACCTTTGAAATAGTAACCCAAGACTATGCATGAAAATAAATCATGCCGATTACCTTTGAAATGGTAACCCACGAATGTGCAGAAAATAAGTCCTGCCGACGAATATGCATGAAAAATAAATCTTGCCGATTACTTTTGAAATAGTAACCGACGAATATGCATGAAAAATAAATCATACCGATTACCTTTGAAATAGTAACAGACGAATGTGCTGAAAATAAATCTTGCGGATTACATTTGAAATAGTAACCGACGAATGTGCTGAAAATAAATCATGCGGATTACATTTGAAATGGTAACCGACGAATGTGCATGAAAATAAATCTTGCCTATTACCTTTGAAATAGTAACCCACAAATATGCAAGAAAATAAATCATGCCGATTACTTTTGAAATAGTAACCGACGAATGTGCTGAAAATACATCTTGTCGATTACCTTTGAAATGGTAACTGACGAATGTGATGAAAATAAATCCTGCTGATTACCTTTGAAATAGTAACCGACGAATGTGCATGAAAATAAATCCTGCGGATTACCTTTGAAATAGTAACCGAAGACTATGCATGAAAATAAATCATGCCGATTACCTTTGAAATGGTAACCGACGAATGTGCAGAAAATAAGTCCTGCCGATTACCTTTAAAATTGTAACCGACGAATATGCATGAAAAATAAATCTTGCCGATTACTTTTGAAATAGTAACCGACGAATATGCATGAAAAATAAATCATACCGATTACCTTTGACATAGTAACAGACGAATGTGCTGAAAATAAATCCTGCGGATTACATTTGAAATGGTAACCGACGAATGTGCATGAAAATAAATCTTGCCGATTACCTTTGAAATAGTAACCGACAAATATGCAAGAAAATAAATCCTGCCGATTACTTTTGAAATAGTAACCGACGAATGTGCTGAATATAAATCCTGCCAATTACCTTTGAAATGGTAACTGACGACTGGCAGAAAATATATCCTGCCGATTACCTTTGAAATGGTAACCGACGAATGTGTATGAAAACAAATCTTGCTGATTACCTTTGAAATAGTAACCGACGAATATGCATGAAGATAAATCTTGCCGATTACTTTTGAAATAGTAACCGACGAATGTGCTGAAAATAAATCATGCCGATTACTTTTGAAATCGTAACCGACGAATCTGCAGAAAATAAATCATGTCGATTACCTTTGAAATGGTAACCGACGAATGTGCATGAAAATAAATCTTGTCGATTACCTTTGAAATAGTAACTAACGAATTTGCAAGAAAATTAATCCTGCCGATTACCTTTGAAATGGAAACCGACGAATGTTATGAAAATAAATCCTGCCGTTTACCTTTGAAATGGTAACCGAGGAATGTGCATGAAAATAAATCCTGCTGATTACTTTTGAAATGGTAACCGACGAATGTGCATGAAAATAAATCTTGTCGATTACCTTTGAATTAGTAACCGACGAATATGCAAGAAAATAAATCATGCCGATTACCTTTGATATAGTAACGGATGTATGTGCTGAAAATAAATCCTGTCGATTACCTTTGAAATGTTAACCGACGAATGTGTATGAAAACAAATCCTGCCGATTACCTTTGAAATAGTAATCGACGAATATGCAAGAAAATAAATCTTGCCGATTACTTTTGAAATAGTAACCGACGAATGTGCTGAAAATAAATCTTGTCGATTACCTTTGAAATGGTAACCGACGAATGTGATGAAAATAAATCCTGCTGATTACCTTTGAAATAGTAACCGACGAATGTGCATGAAAATAAATCCTGCGGATTACCTTTGAAATAGTAACCCAAGACTATGCATGAAAATAAATCATGCCGATTACCTTTGAAATGGTAACCCACGAATGTGCAGAAAATAAGTCCTGCCGACGAATATGCATGAAAAATAAATCTTGCCGATTACTTTTGAAATAGTAACCGACGAATATGCATGAAAAATAAATCATACCGATTACCTTTGAAATAGTAACAGACGAATGTGCTGAAAATAAATCTTGCGGATTACATTTGAAATAGTAACCGACGAATGTGCTGAAAATAAATCATGCGGATTACATTTGAAATGGTAACCGACGAATGTGCATGAAAATAAATCTTGCCTATTACCTTTGAAATAGTAACCCACAAATATGCAAGAAAATAAATCATGCCGATTACTTTTGAAATAGTAACCGACGAATGTGCTGAAAATACATCTTGTCGATTACCTTTGAAATGGTAACTGACGAATGTGATGAAAATAAATCCTGCTGATTACCTTTGAAATAGTAACCGACGAATGTGCATGAAAATAAATCCTGCGGATTACCTTTGAAATAGTAACCGAAGACTATGCATGAAAATAAATCATGCCGATTACCTTTGAAATGGTAACCGACGAATGTGCAGAAAATAAGTCCTGCCGATTACCTTTAAAATTGTAACCGACGAATATGCATGAAAAATAAATCTTGCCGATTACTTTTGAAATAGTAACCGACGAATATGCATGAAAAATAAATCATACCGATTACCTTTGACATAGTAACAGACGAATGTGCTGAAAATAAATCCTGCGGATTACATTTGAAATGGTAACCGACGAATGTGCATGAAAATAAATCTTGCCGATTACCTTTGAAATAGTAACCGACAAATATGCAAGAAAATAAATCCTGCCGATTACTTTTGAAATAGTAACCGACGAATGTGCTGAATATAAATCCTGCCAATTACCTTTGAAATGGTAACTGACGACTGGCAGAAAATATATCCTGCCGATTACCTTTGAAATGGTAACCGACGAATGTGTATGAAAACAAATCTTGCTGATTACCTTTGAAATAGTAACCGACGAATATGCATGAAGATAAATCTTGCCGATTACTTTTGAAATAGTAACCGACGAATGTGCTGAAAATAAATCCTGCCAATTACCTTTGAAATGGTAACCGACGAATCTGCAGAAAATAAATCATGTCGATTACCTTTGAAATGGTAACCGACGAATGTGCATGAAAATAAATCTTGTCGATTACCTTTGAAATAGTAACTAACGAATTTGCAAGAAAATTAATCCTGCCGATTACCTTTGAAATGGAAACCGACGAATGTTATGAAAATAAATCCTGCCGTTTACCTTTGAAATGGTAACCGAGGAATGTGCATGAAAATAAATCCTGCTGATTACTTTTGAAATGGTAACCGACGAATGTGCATGAAAATAAATCTTGTCGATTACCTTTGAATTAGTAACCGACGAATATGCAAGAAAATAAATCATGCCGATTACCTTTGATATAGTAACGGATGTATGTGCTGAAAATAAATCCTGTCGATTACCTTTGAAATGTTAACCGACGAATGTGTATGAAAACAAATCCTGCCGATTACCTTTGAAATAGTAATCGACGAATATGCAAGAAAATAAATCTTGCCGATTACTTTTGAAATAGTAACCGACGAATGTGCTGAAAATAAATCTTGTCGATTACCTTTGAAATGGTAACCGACGAATGTGATGAAAATAAATCCTGCTGATTACCTTTGAAATAGTAACCGACGAATGTGCATGAAAATAAATCCTGCGGATTACCTTTGAAATAGTAACCCAAGACTATGCATGAAAATAAATCATGCCGATTACCTTTGAAATGGTAACCCACGAATGTGCAGAAAATAAGTCCTGCCGACGAATATGCATGAAAAATAAATCTTGCCGATTACTTTTGAAATAGTAACCGACGAATATGCATGAAAAATAAATCATACCGATTACCTTTGAAATAGTAACAGACGAATGTGCTGAAAATAAATCTTGCGGATTACATTTGAAATAGTAACCGACGAATGTGCTGAAAATAAATCATGCGGATTACATTTGAAATGGTAACCGACGAATGTGCATGAAAATAAATCTTGCCTATTACCTTTGAAATAGTAACCCACAAATATGCAAGAAAATAAATCATGCCGATTACTTTTGAAATAGTAACCGACGAATGTGCTGAAAATACATCTTGTCGATTACCTTTGAAATGGTAACTGACGAATGTGATGAAAATAAATCCTGCTGATTACCTTTGAAATAGTAACCGACGAATGTGCATGAAAATAAATCCTGCGGATTACCTTTGAAATAGTAACCGAAGACTATGCATGAAAATAAATCATGCCGATTACCTTTGAAATGGTAACCGACGAATGTGCAGAAAATAAGTCCTGCCGATTACCTTTAAAATTGTAACCGACGAATATGCATGAAAAATAAATCTTGCCGATTACTTTTGAAATAGTAACCGACGAATATGCATGAAAAATAAATCATACCGATTACCTTTGACATAGTAACAGACGAATGTGCTGAAAATAAATCCTGCGGATTACATTTGAAATGGTAACCGACGAATGTGCATGAAAATAAATCTTGCCGATTACCTTTGAAATAGTAACCGACAAATATGCAAGAAAATAAATCCTGCCGATTACTTTTGAAATAGTAACCGACGAATGTGCTGAATATAAATCCTGCCAATTACCTTTGAAATGGTAACTGACGACTGGCAGAAAATATATCCTGCCGATTACCTTTGAAATGGTAACCGACGAATGTGTATGAAAACAAATCTTGCTGATTACCTTTGAAATAGTAACCGACGAATATGCATGAAGATAAATCTTGCCGATTACTTTTGAAATAGTAACCGACGAATGTGCTGAAAATAAATCCTGCCAATTACCTTTGAAATGGTAACCGACGAATCTGCAGAAAATAAATCATGTCGATTACCTTTGAAATGGTAACCGACGAATGTGCATGAAAATAAATCTTGTCGATTACCTTTGAAATAGTAACTAACGAATTTGCAAGAAAATTAATCCTGCCGATTACCTTTGAAATGGAAACCGACGAATGTTATGAAAATAAATCCTGCCGTTTACCTTTGAAATGGTAACCGAGGAATGTGCATGAAAATAAATCCTGCTGATTACTTTTGAAATGGTAACCGACGAATGTGCATGAAAATAAATCTTGTCGATTACCTTTGAATTAGTAACCGACGAATATGCAAGAAAATAAATCATGCCGATTACCTTTGATATAGTAACGGATGTATGTGCTGAAAATAAATCCTGTCGATTACCTTTGAAATGTTAACCGACGAATGTGTATGAAAACAAATCCTGCCGATTACCTTTGAAATAGTAATCGACGAATATGCAAGAAAATAAATCTTGCCGATTACTTTTGAAATAGTAACCGACGAATGTGCTGAAAATAAATCTTGTCGATTACCTTTGAAATGGTAACCGACGAATGTGATGAAAATAAATCCTGCTGATTACCTTTGAAATAGTAACCGACGAATGTGCATGAAAATAAATCCTGCGGATTACCTTTGAAATAGTAACCCAAGACTATGCATGAAAATAAATCATGCCGATTACCTTTGAAATGGTAACCCACGAATGTGCAGAAAATAAGTCCTGCCGACGAATATGCATGAAAAATAAATCTTGCCGATTACTTTTGAAATAGTAACCGACGAATATGCATGAAAAATAAATCATACCGATTACCTTTGAAATAGTAACAGACGAATGTGCTGAAAATAAATCTTGCGGATTACATTTGAAATAGTAACCGACGAATGTGCTGAAAATAAATCATGCGGATTACATTTGAAATGGTAACCGACGAATGTGCATGAAAATAAATCTTGCCTATTACCTTTGAAATAGTAACCCACAAATATGCAAGAAAATAAATCATGCCGATTACTTTTGAAATAGTAACCGACGAATGTGCTGAAAATACATCTTGTCGATTACCTTTGAAATGGTAACTGACGAATGTGATGAAAATAAATCCTACTGATTACCTTTGAAATAGTAATCGACGAATGTGCATGAAAATAAATCCTGCGGATTACCTTTGAAATAGTAACCGAAGACTATGCATGAAAATAAATCATGCCGATTACCTTTGAAATGGTAACCGACGAATGTGCAGAAAGTAAGTCCTGCCGATTACCTTTAAAATTGTAACCGACGAATATGCATGAAAAATAAATCTTGCCGATTACTTTTGAAATAGTAACCGACGAATATGCATGAAAAATAAATCATACCGATTACCTTTGACATAGTAACAGACGAATGTGCTGAAAATAAATCCTGCGGATTACATTTGAAATGGTAACCGACGAATGTGCATGAAAATAAATCTTGCCGATTACCTTTGAAATAGTAACCGACAAATATGCAAGAAAATAAATCTTGCCGATTACTTTTGAAATAGTAACCGACGAATGTGCTGAATATAAATCCTGCCAATTACCTTTGAAATGGTAACTGACGACTGGCAGAAAATAAATCCTGCCGATTACCTTTGAAATGGTAACCGACGAATGTGTATGAAAACAAATCTTGCTGATTACCTTTGAAATAGTAACTGACGAATATGCATGAAGATAAATCTTGCCGATTACTTTTGAAATAGTAACCGACGAATGTGCTGAAAATAAATCCTGCCAATTATTTTTGAAATGGTAACCGACGAATCTGCAGAAAATAAATCATGTCAATTACCTTTGAAATGGTAACCGACGAATGTGCATGAAAATAAATCTTGTCGATTACCTTTGAAATAGTAACTAACGAATTTGCAAGAAAATTAATCCTGCCGATTACCTTTGAAATGGAAACCGACGAATGTTATGAAAATAAATCCTGCCGTTTACCTTTGAAATGGTAACCGAGGAATGTGCATGAAAATAAATCCTGCTGATTACTTTTGAAATGGTAACCGACGAATGTGCATGAAAATAAATCTTGTCGATTACCTTTGAAATAGTAACCGACGAATATGCAAGAAAATAAATCATGCCGATTACCTTTGATATAGTAACGGATGTATGTGCTGAAAATAAATCCTGTCGATTACCTTTGAAATGTTAACCGACGAATGTGTATGAAAACAAATCCTGCCGATTACCTTTGAAATAGTAATCGACGAATATGCAAGAAAATAAATCTTGCCGATTACTTTTGAAATAGTAACCGATGAATGTGCTGAAAATAAATCTTGTCGATTACCTTTGAAATGGTAACCGACGAATGTGATGAAAATAAATCCTGCTGATTACCTTTGAAATAGTAACCGACGAATGTGCATGAAAATAAATCCTGCGGATTACCTTTGAAATAGTAACCCAAGACTATGCATGAAAATAAATCATGCCGATTACCTTTGAAATGGTAACCCACGAATGTGCAGAAAATAAGTCCTGCCGACGAATATGCATGAAAAATAAATCTTGCCGATTACTTTCGAAATAGTAACCGACGAATATGCATGAAAAATAAATCATACCGATTACCTTTGAAATAGTAACAGACGAATGTGCTGAAAATAAATCTTGCGGATTACATTTGAAATAGTAACCGACGAATGTGCTGAAAATAAATCATGCGGATTACATTTGAAATGGTAACCGACGAATGTGCATGAAAATAAATCTTGCCTATTACCTTTGAAATAGTAACCCACAAATATGCAAGAAAATAAATCATGCCGATTACTTTTGAAATAGTAACCGACGAATGTGCTGAAAATACATCTTGTCGATTACCTTTGAAATGGTAACTGACGAATGTGATGAAAATAAATCCTACTGATTACCTTTGAAATAGTAATCGACGAATGTGCATGAAAATAAATCCTGCGGATTACCTTTGAAATAGTAACCGAAGACTATGCATGAAAATAAATCATGCCGATTACCTTTGAAATGGTAACCGACGAATGTGCAGAAAATAAGTCCTGCCGATTACCTTTAAAATTGTAACCGACGAATATGCATGAAAAATAAATCTTGCCGATTACTTTTGAAATAGTAACCGACGAATATGCATGAAAAATAAATCATACCGATTACCTTTGGCATAGTAACAGACGAATGTGCTGAAAATAAATCCTGCGGATTACATTTGAAATGGTAACCGACGAATGTGCATGAAAATAAATCTTGCCGATTACCTTTGAAATAGTAACCGACAAATATGCAAGAAAATAAATCTTGCCGATTACTTTTGAAATAGTAACCGACGAATGTGCTGAATATAAATCCTGCCAATTACCTTTGAAATGGTAACTGACGACTGGCAGAAAATAAATCCTGCCGATTACCTTTGAAATGGTAACCGACGAATGTGTATGAAAACAAATCTTGCTGATTACCTTTGAAATAGTAACTGACGAATATGCATGAAGATAAATCTTGCCGATTACTTTTGAAATAGTAACCGACGAATGTGCTGAAAATAAATCCTGCCAATTATTTTTGAAATGGTAACCGACGAATCTGCAGAAAATAAATCATGTCGATTACCTTTGAAATGGTAACCGACGAATGTGCATGAAAATAAATCTTGTCGATTACCTTTGAAATAGTAACTAACGAATTTGCAAGAAAATTAATCCTGCCGATTACCTTTGAAATGGAAATCGACGAATGTTATGAAAATAAATCCTGCCGTTTACCTTTGAAATGGTAACCGAGGAATGTGCATGAAAATAAATCCTGCTGATTACTTTTGAAATGGTAACCGACGAATGTGCATGAAAATAAATCTTGTCGATTACCTTTGAAATAGTAACCGACGAATATGCAAGAAAATAAATCATGCCGATTACCTTTGATATAGTAACGGATGTATGTGCTGAAAATAAATCCTGTCGATTACCTTTGAAATGTTAACCGACGAATGTGTATGAAAACAAATCCTGCCGATTACCTTTGAAATAGTAATCGACGAATATGCAAGAAAATAAATCTTGCCGATTACTTTTGAAATAGTAACCGATGAATGTGCTGAAAATAAATCTTGTCGATTACCTTTGAAATGGTAACCGACGAATGTGATGAAAATAAATCCTGCTGATTACCTTTGAAATAGTAACCGACGAATGTGCATGAAAATAAATCCTGCGGATTACCTTTGAAATAGTAACCCAAGACTATGCATGAAAATAAATCATGCCGATTACCTTTGAAATGGTAACCCACGAATGTGCAGAAAATAAGTCCTGCCGACGAATATGCATGAAAAATAAATCTTGCCGATTACTTTCGAAATAGTAACCGACGAATATGCATGAAAAATAAATCATACCGATTACCTTTGAAATAGTAACAGACGAATGTGCTGAAAATAAATCTTGCGGATTACATTTGAAATAGTAACCGACGAATGTGCTGAAAATAAATCATGCGGATTACATTTGAAATGGTAACCGACGAATGTGCATGAAAATAAATCTTGCCTATTACCTTTGAAATAGTAACCCACAAATATGCAAGAAAATAAATCATGCCGATTACTTTTGAAATAGTAACCGACGAATGTGCTGAAAATACATCTTGTCGATTACCTTTGAAATGGTAACTGACGAATGTGATGAAAATAAATCCTGCTGATTACCTTTGAAATAGTAACCGACGAATGTGCATGAAAATAAATCCTGCGGATTACCTTTGAAATAGTAACCGAAGACTATGCATGAAAATAAATCATGCCGATTACCTTTGAAATGGTAACCGACGAATGTGCAGAAAATAAGTCCTGCCGATTACCTTTAAAATTGTAACCGACGAATATGCATGAAAAATAAATCCTGCCGATTACTTTTGAAATAGTAACCGACGAATATGCATGAAAAATAAATCATACCGATTACCTTTGACATAGTAACAGACGAATGTGCTGAAAATAAATCCTGCGGATTACATTTGAAATGGTAACCGACGAATGTGCATGAAAATAAATCTTGCCGATTACCTTTGAAATAGTAACCGACAAATATGCAAGAAAATAAATCCTGCCGATTACTTTTGAAATAGTAACCGACGAATGTGCTGAATATAAATCCTGCCAATTACCTTTGAAATGGTAACTGACGACTGGCAGAAAATAAATCCTGCCGATTACCTTTGAAATGGTAACCGACGAATGTGTATGAAAACAAATCTTGCTGATTACCTTTGAAATAGTTACCGACAAATATGCATGAAGATAAATCTTGCCGATTACTTTTGAAATAGTAACCGACGAATGTGCTGAAAATAAATCCTGCCAATTACCTTTGAAATGGTAACCGACGAATCTGCAGAAAATAAATCATGTCGATTACCTTTGAAATGGTAACCGACGAATGTGCATGAAAATAAATCTTGTCGATTACCTTTGAAATAGTAACTAACGAATTTGCAAGAAAATTAATCCTGCCGATTACCTTTGAAATGGAAACCGACGAATGTTATGAAAATAAATCCTGCCGTTTACCTTTGAAATGGTAACCGAGGAATGTGCATGAAAATAAATCCTGCTGATTACTTTTGAAATGGTAACCGACGAATGTGCATGAAAATAAATCTTGTCGATTACCTTTGAAATAGTAACCGACGAATATGCAAGAAAATAAATCATGCCGATTACCTTTGATATAGTAACGGATGTATGTGCTGAAAATAAATCCTGTCGATTACCTTTGAAATGTTAATCGACGAATGTGTATGAAAACAAATCCTGCCGATTACCTTTGAAATAGTAATCGACGAATATGCAAGAAAATAAATCTTGCCGATTACTTTTGAAATAGTAACCGACGAATGTGCTGAAAATAAATCTTGTCGATTACCTTTGAAATGGTAACCGACGAATGTGATGAAAATAAATCCTGCTGATTACCTTTGAAATAGTAACCGACGAATGTGCATGAAAATAAATCCTGCGGATTACCTTTGAAATAGTAACCCAAGACTATGCATGAAAATAAATCATGCCGATTACCTTTGAAATGGTAACCCACGAATGTGCAGAAAATAAGTCCTGCCGACGAATATGCATGAAAAATAAATCTTGCCGATTACTTTTGAAATAGTAACCGACGAATATGCATGAAAAATAAATCATACCGATTACCTTTGAAATAGTAACAGACGAATGTGCTGAAAATAAATCTTGCGGATTACATTTGAAATAGTAACCGACGAATGTGCTGAAAATAAATCATGCGGATTACATTTGAAATGGTAACCGACGAATGTGCATGAAAATAAATCTTGCCTATTACCTTTGAAATAGTAACCCACAAATATGCAAGAAAATAAATCATGCCGATTACTTTTGAAATAGTAACCGACGAATGTGCTGAAAATACATCTTGTCGATTACCTTTGAAATGGTAACTGACGAATGTGATGAAAATAAATCCTGCTGATTACCTTTGAAATAGTAACCGACGAATGTGCATGAAAATAAATCCTGCGGATTACCTTTGAAATAGTAACCGAAGACTATGCATGAAAATAAATCATGCCGATTACCTTTGAAATGGTAACCGACGAATGTGCAGAAAATAAGTCCTGCCGATTACCTTTAAAATTGTAACCGACGAATATGCATGAAAAATAAATCCTGCCGATTACTTTTGAAATAGTAACCGACGAATATGCATGAAAAATAAATCATACCGATTACCTTTGACATAGTAACAGACGAATGTGCTGAAAATAAATCCTGCGGATTACATTTGAAATGGTAACCGACGAATGTGCATGAAAATAAATCTTGCCGATTACCTTTGAAATAGTAACCGACAAATATGCAAGAAAATAAATCCTGCCGATTACTTTTGAAATAGTAACCGACGAATGTGCTGAATATAAATCCTGCCAATTACCTTTGAAATGGTAACTGACGACTGGCAGAAAATAAATCCTGCCGATTACCTTTGAAATGGTAACCGACGAATGTGTATGAAAACAAATCTTGCTGATTACCTTTGAAATAGTTACCGACAAATATGCATGAAGATAAATCTTGCCGATTACTTTTGAAATAGTAACCGACGAATGTGCTGAAAATAAATCCTGCCAATTACCTTTGAAATGGTAACCGACGAATCTGCAGAAAATAAATCATGTCGATTACCTTTGAAATGGTAACCGACGAATGTGCATGAAAATAAATCTTGTCGATTACCTTTGAAATAGTAACTAACGAATTTGCAAGAAAATTAATCCTGCCGATTACCTTTGAAATGGAAACCGACGAATGTTATGAAAATAAATCCTGCCGTTTACCTTTGAAATGGTAACCGAGGAATGTGCATGAAAATAAATCCTGCTGATTACTTTTGAAATGGTAACCGACGAATGTGCATGAAAATAAATCTTGTCGATTACCTTTGAAATAGTAACCGACGAATATGCAAGAAAATAAATCATGCCGATTACCTTTGATATAGTAACGGATGTATGTGCTGAAAATAAATCCTGTCGATTACCTTTGAAATGTTAATCGACGAATGTGTATGAAAACAAATCCTGCCGATTACCTTTGAAATAGTAATCGACGAATATGCAAGAAAATAAATCTTGCCGATTACTTTTGAAATAGTAACCGACGAATGTGCTGAAAATAAATCTTGTCGATTACCTTTGAAATGGTAACCGACGAATGTGATGAAAATAAATCCTGCTGATTACCTTTGAAATAGTAACCGACGAATGTGCATGAAAATAAATCCTGCGGATTACCTTTGAAATAGTAACCCAAGACTATGCATGAAAATAAATCATGCCGATTACCTTTGAAATGGTAACCCACGAATGTGCAGAAAATAAGTCCTGCCGACGAATATGCATGAAAAATAAATCTTGCCGATTACTTTTGAAATAGTAACCGACGAATATGCATGAAAAATAAATCATACCGATTACCTTTGAAATAGTAACAGACGAATGTGCTGAAAATAAATCTTGCGGATTACATTTGAAATAGTAACCGACGAATGTGCTGAAAATAAATCATGCGGATTACATTTGAAATGGTAACCGACGAATGTGCATGAAAATAAATCTTGCCTATTACCTTTGAAATAGTAACCCACAAATATGCAAGAAAATAAATCATGCCGATTACTTTTGAAATAGTAACCGACGAATGTGCTGAAAATACATCTTGTCGATTACCTTTGAAATGGTAACTGACGAATGTGATGAAAATAAATCCTGCTGATTACCTTTGAAATAGTAACCGACGAATGTGCATGAAAATAAATCCTGCGGATTACCTTTGAAATAGTAACCGAAGACTATGCATGAAAATAAATCATGCCGATTACCTTTGAAATGGTAACCGACGAATGTGCAGAAAATAAGTCCTGCCGATTACCTTTAAAATTGTAACCGACGAATATGCATGAAAAATAAATCCTGCCGATTACTTTTGAAATAGTAACCGACGAATATGCATGAAAAATAAATCATACCGATTACCTTTGACATAGTAACAGACGAATGTGCTGAAAATAAATCCTGCGGATTACATTTGAAATGGTAACCGACGAATGTGCATGAAAATAAATCTTGCCGATTACCTTTGAAATAGTAACCGACAAATATGCAAGAAAATAAATCCTGCCGATTACTTTTGAAATAGTAACCGACGAATGTGCTGAATATAAATCCTGCCAATTACCTTTGAAATGGTAACTGACGACTGGCAGAAAATAAATCCTGCCGATTACCTTTGAAATGGTAACCGACGAATGTGTATGAAAACAAATCTTGCTGATTACCTTTGAAATAGTTACCGACAAATATGCATGAAGATAAATCTTGCCGATTACTTTTGAAATAGTAACCGACGAATGTGCTGAAAATAAATCCTGCCAATTACCTTTGAAATGGTAACCGACGAATCTGCAGAAAATAAATCATGTCGATTACCTTTGAAATGGTAACCGACGAATGTGCATGAAAATAAATCTTGTCGATTACCTTTGAAATAGTAACTAACGAATTTGCAAGAAAATTAATCCTGCCGATTACCTTTGAAATGGAAACCGACGAATGTTATGAAAATAAATCCTGCCGTTTACCTTTGAAATGGTAACCGAGGAATGTGCATGAAAATAAATCCTGCTGATTACTTTTGAAATGGTAACCGACGAATGTGCATGAAAATAAATCTTGTCGATTACCTTTGAAATAGTAACCGACGAATATGCAAGAAAATAAATCATGCCGATTACCTTTGATATAGTAACGGATGTATGTGCTGAAAATAAATCCTGTCGATTACCTTTGAAATGTTAATCGACGAATGTGTATGAAAACAAATCCTGCCGATTACCTTTGAAATAGTAATCGACGAATATGCAAGAAAATAAATCTTGCCGATTACTTTTGAAATAGTAACCGACGAATGTGCTGAAAATAAATCTTGTCGATTACCTTTGAAATGGTAACCGACGAATGTGATGAAAATAAATCCTGCTGATTACCTTTGAAATAGTAACCGACGAATGTGCATGAAAATAAATCCTGCGGATTACCTTTGAAATAGTAACCCAAGACTATGCATGAAAATAAATCATGCCGATTACCTTTGAAATGGTAACCCACGAATGTGCAGAAAATAAGTCCTGCCGACGAATATGCATGAAAAATAAATCTTGCCGATTACTTTTGAAATAGTAACCGACGAATATGCATGAAAAATAAATCATACCGATTACCTTTGAAATAGTAACAGACGAATGTGCTGAAAATAAATCTTGCGGATTACATTTGAAATAGTAACCGACGAATGTGCTGAAAATAAATCATGCGGATTACATTTGAAATGGTAACCGACGAATGTGCATGAAAATAAATCTTGCCTATTACCTTTGAAATAGTAACCCACAAATATGCAAGAAAATAAATCATGCCGATTACTTTTGAAATAGTAACCGACGAATGTGCTGAAAATACATCTTGTCGATTACCTTTGAAATGGTAACTGACGAATGTGATGAAAATAAATCCTGCTGATTACCTTTGAAATAGTAACCGACGAATGTGCATGAAAATAAATCCTGCGGATTACCTTTGAAATAGTAACCGAAGACTATGCATGAAAATAAATCATGCCGATTACCTTTGAAATGGTAACCGACGAATGTGCAGAAAATAAGTCCTGCCGATTACCTTTAAAATTGTAACCGACGAATATGCATGAAAAATAAATCCTGCCGATTACTTTTGAAATAGTAACCGACGAATATGCATGAAAAATAAATCATACCGATTACCTTTGACATAGTAACAGACGAATGTGCTGAAAATAAATCCTGCGGATTACATTTGAAATGGTAACCGACGAATGTGCATGAAAATAAATCTTGCCGATTACCTTTGAAATAGTAACCGACAAATATGCAAGAAAATAAATCCTGCCGATTACTTTTGAAATAGTAACCGACGAATGTGCTGAATATAAATCCTGCCAATTACCTTTGAAATGGTAACTGACGACTGGCAGAAAATAAATCCTGCCGATTACCTTTGAAATGGTAACCGACGAATGTGTATGAAAACAAATCTTGCTGATTACCTTTGAAATAGTTACCGACAAATATGCATGAAGATAAATCTTGCCGATTACTTTTGAAATAGTAACCGACGAATGTGCTGAAAATAAATCCTGCCAATTACCTTTGAAATGGTAACCGACGAATCTGCAGAAAATAAATCATGTCGATTACCTTTGAAATGGTAACCGACGAATGTGCATGAAAATAAATCTTGTCGATTACCTTTGAAATAGTAACTAACGAATTTGCAAGAAAATTAATCCTGCCGATTACCTTTGAAATGGAAACCGACGAATGTTATGAAAATAAATCCTGCCGTTTACCTTTGAAATGGTAACCGAGGAATGTGCATGAAAATAAATCCTGCTGATTACTTTTGAAATGGTAACCGACGAATGTGCATGAAAATAAATCTTGTCGATTACCTTTGAAATAGTAACCGACGAATATGCAAGAAAATAAATCATGCCGATTACCTTTGATATAGTAACGGATGTATGTGCTGAAAATAAATCCTGTCGATTACCTTTGAAATGTTAATCGACGAATGTGTATGAAAACAAATCCTGCCGATTACCTTTGAAATAGTAATCGACGAATATGCAAGAAAATAAATCTTGCCGATTACTTTTGAAATAGTAACCGACGAATGTGCTGAAAATAAATCTTGTCGATTACCTTTGAAATGGTAACCGACGAATGTGATGAAAATAAATCCTGCTGATTACCTTTGAAATAGTAACCGACGAATGTGCATGAAAATAAATCCTGCGGATTACCTTTGAAATAGTAACCCAAGACTATGCATGAAAATAAATCATGCCGATTACCTTTGAAATGGTAACCCACGAATGTGCAGAAAATAAGTCCTGCCGACGAATATGCATGAAAAATAAATCTTGCCGATTACTTTTGAAATAGTAACCGACGAATATGCATGAAAAATAAATCATACCGATTACCTTTGAAATAGTAACAGACGAATGTGCTGAAAATAAATCTTGCGGATTACATTTGAAATAGTAACCGACGAATGTGCTGAAAATAAATCATGCGGATTACATTTGAAATGGTAACCGACGAATGTGCATGAAAATAAATCTTGCCTATTACCTTTGAAATAGTAACCCACAAATATGCAAGAAAATAAATCATGCCGATTACTTTTGAAATAGTAACCGACGAATGTGCTGAAAATACATCTTGTCGATTACCTTTGAAATGGTAACTGACGAATGTGATGAAAATAAATCCTGCTGATTACCTTTGAAATAGTAACCGACGAATGTGCATGAAAATAAATCCTGCGGATTACCTTTGAAATAGTAACCGAAGACTATGCATGAAAATAAATCATGCCGATTACCTTTGAAATGGTAACCGACGAATGTGCAGAAAATAAGTCCTGCCGATTACCTTTAAAATTGTAACCGACGAATATGCATGAAAAATAAATCCTGCCGATTACTTTTGAAATAGTAACCGACGAATATGCATGAAAAATAAATCATACCGATTACCTTTGACATAGTAACAGACGAATGTGCTGAAAATAAATCCTGCGGATTACATTTGAAATGGTAACCGACGAATGTGCATGAAAATAAATCTTGCCGATTACCTTTGAAATAGTAACCGACAAATATGCAAGAAAATAAATCCTGCCGATTACTTTTGAAATAGTAACCGACGAATGTGCTGAATATAAATCCTGCCAATTACCTTTGAAATGGTAACTGACGACTGGCAGAAAATAAATCCTGCCGATTACCTTTGAAATGGTAACCGACGAATGTGTATGAAAACAAATCTTGCTGATTACCTTTGAAATAGTTACCGACAAATATGCATGAAGATAAATCTTGCCGATTACTTTTGAAATAGTAACCGACGAATGTGCTGAAAATAAATCCTGCCAATTACCTTTGAAATGGTAACCGACGAATCTGCAGAAAATAAATCATGTCGATTACCTTTGAAATGGTAACCGACGAATGTGCATGAAAATAAATCTTGTCGATTACCTTTGAAATAGTAACTAACGAATTTGCAAGAAAATTAATCCTGCCGATTACCTTTGAAATGGAAACCGACGAATGTTATGAAAATAAATCCTGCCGTTTACCTTTGAAATGGTAACCGAGGAATGTGCATGAAAATAAATCCTGCTGATTACTTTTGAAATGGTAACCGACGAATGTGCATGAAAATAAATCTTGTCGATTACCTTTGAAATAGTAACCGACGAATATGCAAGAAAATAAATCATGCCGATTACCTTTGATATAGTAACGGATGTATGTGCTGAAAATAAATCCTGTCGATTACCTTTGAAATGTTAATCGACGAATGTGTATGAAAACAAATCCTGCCGATTACCTTTGAAATAGTAATCGACGAATATGCAAGAAAATAAATCTTGCCGATTACTTTTGAAATAGTAACCGACGAATGTGCTGAAAATAAATCTTGTCGATTACCTTTGAAATGGTAACCGACGAATGTGATGAAAATAAATCCTGCTGATTACCTTTGAAATAGTAACCGACGAATGTGCATGAAAATAAATCCTGCGGATTACCTTTGAAATAGTAACCCAAGACTATGCATGAAAATAAATCATGCCGATTACCTTTGAAATGGTAACCCACGAATGTGCAGAAAATAAGTCCTGCCGACGAATATGCATGAAAAATAAATCTTGCCGATTACTTTTGAAATAGTAACCGACGAATATGCATGAAAAATAAATCATACCGATTACCTTTGAAATAGTAACAGACGAATGTGCTGAAAATAAATCTTGCGGATTACATTTGAAATAGTAACCGACGAATGTGCTGAAAATAAATCATGCGGATTACATTTGAAATGGTAACCGACGAATGTGCATGAAAATAAATCTTGCCTATTACCTTTGAAATAGTAACCCACAAATATGCAAGAAAATAAATCATGCCGATTACTTTTGAAATAGTAACCGACGAATGTGCTGAAAATACATCTTGTCGATTACCTTTGAAATGGTAACTGACGAATGTGATGAAAATAAATCCTGCTGATTACCTTTGAAATAGTAACCGACGAATGTGCATGAAAATAAATCCTGCGGATTACCTTTGAAATAGTAACCGAAGACTATGCATGAAAATAAATCATGCCGATTACCTTTGAAATGGTAACCGACGAATGTGCAGAAAATAAGTCCTGCCGATTACCTTTAAAATTGTAACCGACGAATATGCATGAAAAATAAATCCTGCCGATTACTTTTGAAATAGTAACCGACGAATATGCATGAAAAATAAATCATACCGATTACCTTTGACATAGTAACAGACGAATGTGCTGAAAATAAATCCTGCGGATTACATTTGAAATGGTAACCGACGAATGTGCATGAAAATAAATCTTGCCGATTACCTTTGAAATAGTAACCGACAAATATGCAAGAAAATAAATCCTGCCGATTACTTTTGAAATAGTAACCGACGAATGTGCTGAATATAAATCCTGCCAATTACCTTTGAAATGGTAACTGACGACTGGCAGAAAATAAATCCTGCCGATTACCTTTGAAATGGTAACCGACGAATGTGTATGAAAACAAATCTTGCTGATTACCTTTGAAATAGTTACCGACAAATATGCATGAAGATAAATCTTGCCGATTACTTTTGAAATAGTAACCGACGAATGTGCTGAAAATAAATCCTGCCAATTACCTTTGAAATGGTAACCGACGAATCTGCAGAAAATAAATCATGTCGATTACCTTTGAAATGGTAACCGACGAATGTGCATGAAAATAAATCTTGTCGATTACCTTTGAAATAGTAACTAACGAATTTGCAAGAAAATTAATCCTGCCGATTACCTTTGAAATGGAAACCGACGAATGTTATGAAAATAAATCCTGCCGTTTACCTTTGAAATGGTAACCGAGGAATGTGCATGAAAATAAATCCTGCTGATTACTTTTGAAATGGTAACCGACGAATGTGCATGAAAATAAATCTTGTCGATTACCTTTGAAATAGTAACCGACGAATATGCAAGAAAATAAATCATGCCGATTACCTTTGATATAGTAACGGATGTATGTGCTGAAAATAAATCCTGTCGATTACCTTTGAAATGTTAACCGACGAATGTGTATGAAAACAAATCCTGCCGATTACCTTTGAAATAGTAATCGACGAATATGCAAGAAAATAAATCTTGCCGATTACTTTTGAAATAGTAACCGACGAATGTGCTGAAAATAAATCTTGTCGATTACCTTTGAAATAGTAACTGACGAATTTGCAAGAAAATAAATCTTGCCGATTACCTTTGAAATGGTAACTGACGAATGTGATGAAAATAAATCCTTCTGATTACCTTTGAAATAGTAATCGACGAATGTGCATGAAAATAAATCTTGCTGATTACCTTTGAAATAGTAACCGAAGACTATGCATGAAAATAAATCATGCCGATTACCTTTGAAATGGTAACGGACGAATGTGCAGAAAATCAGTAACTGACGAATATGCATGAAAAATAAATCTTGCCGATTACTTTTGAAATAGTAACCGACGAATATGCCTGAAAAATAAATCATGCCGATTACCTATGAAATAGTAACAGACGAATGTGCTGAAAATAAATCCTGCGGATTACCTTTGAAATAGTAACCGACGAATGTGCTGAAAATAAATCCTGCGGATTACCTTTGAAATGGTAACCGACGAATGTGCATGAAAATAAATCTTGCCGATTACCTTTTAAATAGTAACCGACAAATATTCAAGAAAATAAATCCTGTCGATTACTTTTGAAATAGTAACCGACGAATGTGCTAAAAATAAATCCTGCCAATTACCTTTGAAATGGTAACTGGCGACTGGCAGAAAATAAATCCTGCCTATTACCTTTGAAATAGTAACCGATGTATGTGCTGAAAATAAATCATGTCGATTACCTTTGAAATGGTAACCGACGAATGTGTATGAAAACAAATCTTGTTGATTACCTTTGAAATAGTAACCGACGAATATGCATGAAAATAAATCTTGCCGATTACTTTTGAAATAGTAACCGACGAATGTGCTGAAAATAAATCTTGTTGATTACTTTTGAAATAGTAACCGACGAATGTGCTGAAAATAAATCCTGCCGATTACCTTTTAAATTGTAACCGACGAATATGCATG
Source organism: Medicago lupulina (assembly GCA_958299785.1). NCBI lineage: Eukaryota > Viridiplantae > Streptophyta > Magnoliopsida > Fabales > Fabaceae > Medicago > Medicago lupulina. The sequence continues at coordinate 35,629,380 of OY283141.1, read as the reverse complement.
AAAAATAAATCTTGCCGATTACTTTTGAAATAGTAACCGACGAATATGCATGAAAAATAAATCCTGCCGATTACCTTTAAAATAGTAACCAACGAATGTGCTGAAAAATAAATCCTGCGGATTACCTTTGAAATAGTAACCGACGAATGTGCTGAAAATAAATCCTGTCGATTACCTTTGAAATGGTAACCGATGAATGTGCATGAAAATAAATCGTGTCGATTACCTTTGAAATAGTAACCGACTAATATGCAAGTAAATAAATCCTGCCGATTACTTTTGAAATAGTAACCGACGAATGTGCTGAAAATAAATCTTGCCAATTACCTTTGAAATGGTAACTGACGACTGTGCAGAAAATAAATCACCCGGAGCAACGAAGATGAATCAGGATTTGAAGAGATTATTTTGGTTGCCTGGAATGAAGAAGGACATAGCCGAGTTTGTGTATGCTTGTTTGGTTTGTCAGAAGTCGAAGATTGAACATTAGAAACCGTCGGGTTTGATGCAACCATTGTTTGTGCCTGAGTGGAAGTGGGATGGTATCTCTATGGATTTTGTTGGGGATTTGCCAAAGACTGTGAAGGGTTTTGATTCGATTTGGGTGGTTGTTGATCGGTTGACGAAATTAGCGCATTTTATTCCTATCAAGACCGGTATGACTGTGGCGAAGTTAGCTGAGATCTACATTGAGCAGATTGTCAGGTTGCATGGTATTCGTTCTAGCATTATGTCGGATCGGGATCCGAGGTTTACTTCTAAGTTTTGGGAGAGTTTGCAAGCTGCTTTGGGAACTAAGTTGAGGTTGAGTTCTACTTATCATCCTTAGACTGATGGTCAGACAGAGAGGACTATTCAGAGTTTGGAAGACTTGTTAAGAGCTTGTATTTTGGAACAAGGTGTCAGTTGGGTCGAATGTTTACCGTTGATTGAGTTTACTTACAACAACAGTTTTCATTCTAGTATCGGTATGGCACCTTTCGAGGCTTTATATGGGCGGAGGTGTAGGATGCCGTTGTGTTGGTTTGAGTTAGGTGAAAGTGCCTTGTTAGGGCCAGATGTTGTGAAAGAGACGACTGAGAAAGTCAAGATGATTCAAGAGAAGATGAAAGCGTCTCGTAGTAGGCAGAAAAGCTATCATGATAAGAGGAGGAAGGACATTGAGTTTCAAGTTGGTGATCATGTGTTCTTAAGGGTAAATCCTGTATTCGGTGTTGGTCGTGCTTTGAAGTGTCGGAAGTTGACACCGCGTTTTGTAGGACCGTTTGAGATTGTGGAGAAGATTGGAGTTGTAGCGTATCAGATTGCGTTACTGTGAGGGTTGAAATAGAATAAGAGAAGTTGTGAGGGAGTATATAAGAGAAGTAAGTTAAGAGGAAACACTTTTTAGAAACGCGTACAGACTTTGGAAAAGAGAAGAAGAACGGTTCAAGAGAGAAGAGAAGCTAGGTTCCATTTCTGCACAATTTTCCAGGTAAGGGTGAGCCTAACTTCAATAATCTTAATTGTAAATCATCTGTTCTTGATTGGCATAGAGTTTGGTGAGAATTAAGATGAATTTGAGAATTAGGGATAAGGTGAATTTGTGATGAATTGATGAGGGTTTGATGTTGTAAGGCTGTAGAACTTGTTACAGAACCTAGATTATCCCCTAGGATGGCATTGCAGATGATTTAGGGGTTTGATTTGAGAGAATTGGCACGTTTTGGTGAATTTAGGTCTGAACCCGTGTGGGTTCTGAGATCGCTCGCCTGTGGCGAGTAGCCTTTGTTTGCTCGCGAGGCGAGCAGCATAGCTCGCCGTGGCGAGCTTGTCCCTTAAATTTTAGGACTTTGGCCCAAATGATGATGGTTTTGAGTGCCCTTATATTTATAGAGATGACCTGTGAAGTTGGTTTGGTCAAATTGGATTTAGAGAGCTTAAAAATGAGGATTTTTGGTGAAAAATGTCAAAAAGGCCGAGAGCACCCAGGATTGCTCGCCTCCAGTTCGCCCCCAACTCGCCTTTGGCGAGTGAGCTGATGCGAGTACTCGCCTGTGGCGAGCAGATCTACTCGCCGTGGCGAGTTAGTTGACCCTTGTCATGTTTTGTTGTTTTGCAAGCTGTTTCGCATAGGACGTTTAGAGGAACCCTTTGGGTAGAGTTAGTGCTGTTTTATACCCTTAGATGAGTTATGTAAAGATGAATGCTGATGGTTCTATTAGGCCATTGATAAATGATGTGTTGTTGAATATAAGTGATGTATGAGTATGATGCTATTTGAATAAGATGATGCTATGTGTTGCAATGTGTATGTATAATGAGTTGATGTTCTGCCATGTATTATTATAACTGCATGTGTCAGTCTATAATTTGTAAATGACGTTGAGACGGTGTATTAAGTTGTTAAGTGACGAGTCCATGCATTTGCATACTATGAGACGGTGGAGCTTTATGCTCAAAGCGACGGTGGAGCATTTGCTCAAAGCGACGGTGAAGCATATTAATGCTATAATCATATGGTACCACATGCATGATGTTGAGACGTTAGGTGTTGCATATAGTCGAGTCAATTATGACATATATGAGATGATGTAACACCCCGTTTTTCCCAACATAAAAATTTCTTAAACAATTATCAGAGTATGCAAACATAATCACGGGATATTACATAAACATAATCCAAAATCATTTAAATAATAATTTAAATTAATCAAATTACTTCAAAACTTTGCAGCGGAAAAATATACTTATAAATCATAAACGTTTGGCACGCAGGCCCCATAAAAACATCTCAAAAGAGTTAGTTCCATTATTGCAAAACATCATAAGGATTCACGTAAAAGAATGAAGCATGCAAAAGATAACCCCATCCCGTTACGTATCAGAGCGACCTAGACGACACGGTGAGGTAAGGCCACTCACGAACCACCTGAACACTAAGCACGATCACCTGCACTTGCCCACAAGGCGGCAATTCCAGCAGAAGGGGTGAGAATTCATAATAAAATAACATTAATCAACATAATACGGAATAACAATTAACATCAAAACATTAATAGCATTCTTGCATCATTAAGTAACATATAGCACGTATTCACATAATCAACTTCATGTCATACTTAAACAAGTAGCATAGATAAACAACACTTATCACGTAATCACATATTCATTCCTTTATCGATAACATGACATCATAAATATGACTATGTGACAATGCTCTTAGACTCCTTATATGCATGTGGTACCAAACTTCATCATAAGTATTAATATACTTTTAAACGTGCGGAGGACAAAGCTCCTAATAAACGTGCGGAGGACAAAGCTCCTATCATGGTGAGGACTAAGCTCAATGCATGCTATGCATGGACACAACTCAAATAACAATTATCCTTAATCACCTTATCAACATGCATCCAAGAAATTGGAGCTAAACAACAACTTATCATTGCATATATAATATATACATATATCATAACAGTTCAGTTTATTAACCTCAGCAGCTTAATTCAAATAACAATAGCAGAATGATATCATTATATCAATTACAATTCAAGGCAACATAAACTTTATCATAATTGCACAAGTATAATACTTTAATCCTTACTTAAAATTCACACGTAACTACTCAGCTCTGAACACTTCATTCTCAACATTACTAACAAGTCTCAGTAGCCCTAAGGGGGAGTCCTCTCCTAATCCAGCGTACGAACAGGTCGCACAACTCTCAAGCACCACATTCTGGTAGTGTTCGCGAGGCGAGTGGGGTAGCTCGCCGTGGCGAGCTGCCAGAAGCAACTCGCGAGGCGAAGGGAAATGCTCGCTATGGCGAGCTGCAGAAGCAACTCGCGAGGCGAGGAAAAGTGCTCGCTATGGCGAGCTGCAGAAGCAACTCGCGAGGCGAGGATCACTGCTCGCCGTGGCGAGCGATGAATTTCGCTGCGGCCAGAACTGCATTTTCTTCAAAAACCCTACGATTCACATGGTTCTAAGCCTGTTATTGATCCCAGAATTCATCCTATTCATATTCTACGGGCAAGGAACACTTTTTACATCAATTAAGCCTATTCCAACCGTTAATCCATCAATTTATCATGTTTTGACCTAGTTTTCTCATTCTCTTAATTCAATCCTAAGCTTTGTTAATTGCTACCAGCATCATGCTATCAATATTACTTAATCACGAAATCTCACCCTTACCTGAATTGAAGCAGCAAAAATCGCAGGTTTCCCTTCCCTTCTCTTCTCACGCGTGCGGCTCTTTTCTTTCTGTTTCCCAAAAGTTCTGAAAGCGTTACTGACTCTAACCTAATTTTCCTTATTTATACTGCCAACAAATCTTATCTTATTTACTCTTTCTCCCACGTAATTCTCTAAAATCCAAAACTAACCCATAACTAAATATTTTATTTTCTTTTCAAATCTTATTTTATTTAACAATAAAATAAGTCTCTTAACCTTATCCTTAACACATACTTATCACCAAATCATCCAAAATACATCAAAATATATCAAAACATATCAAAACAATTATATACTATATAAATATAATATAATCTCCTAAACTCGATTTAATAAATGACAAAACGAACGTGGGCGTTACAACTCTCCCCCACTTAAAAGATTTTTCGTCCTCGAAAATTACCTCAAGCAAACAACTCTGGATAAGACTCCAACATCTTACTCTCAAGCTCCCAAGTCAAGCTTTCACCAGTCGCTCCCGACCAAACGACTCTAACGAGAGGTATATCCTTGCCTCTCAACGTCTTCACTTTCCGATCATCAATCCTTACCGGTAAAGTCTCCACCGTAAGGTTGTCTCTAACTTGCACATCATCGCTCTGGATCACATGAGATGGATCCGGAACATACTTCCTCAGCTGAGATACATGAAAAACATTATGCAAATTCGAAAGATGCGGTGGTAACCCAACTCGGTACGCCACCGTTCCAACCCTCTCTAAAATCTGATACGGGCCAATAAATCTCGGAGTCAACTTCCTTGACTTCAACGCGCGTCCAACACCAGTCATAGGCGTGACCCTTAGAAACACGTGGTCTCCTTCCTGAAACTCAAGATCTTTCCTTCGCTTATCATGGTAACTCTTTTGTCGACTCTGCGACGCTTTCATTTTCTCTTGAATCATCTTAACCTTCTCAGTAGTCTGTTGAACGATCTCCGGTCCTAAGACCACCCTTTCGCCTGACTCAAACCAACACAACGGAGTTCTGCACCTCCGACCATACAAAGCCTCAAAAGGTGCCATCCCAATACTAGAATGATAACTATTATTGTATGTGAACTCGATTAACGGAAGATGACTATCCCAAGTCCCTCCTTGCTCAAGAACACAAACTCTCAACAAATCCTCCAGCGACTGAATTGTCCTTTCCGACTGACCATCTGTCTGCGGATGATACGCCGAACTCAATCTCAACTTAGAACCCAAAGCCTCTTGCAAACTTTTCCAAAATCTAGAAGTAAATCTTGGATCTCTATCTGATACTATGCTCGAAGGAACACCATGCAACCTCACAATCTCTTTGATATAAATCTCTGCCAACTGGGCAACAGGAAAACTAATATTAATCGGTAGAAAATGAGCCGACTTCGTCAATCGATCAACAATAACCCAAATGGCGTCATTCCCTCTTGGAGTATTCGGCAAGCTAGTCACAAAATCCATGGATATACTATCCCATTTCCACTCCGGCACATCTAAGGATACCATCATACCAGCCGGTTTCTGATGCTCAATTTTTGACTTCTGGCAAACTAAACAAGCATACACAAACTGTGCCACATCACGTTTCAATCCAGACCACCAAAACAACTTCTTCAAATCATGATACATCTTTGTAGCTCCTGGGTGAATACTCAAGCTACTTCTGTGACTCTCTTCAAGAATCATCTTCTTAATCCCTTCATCGTCAGGAATGCAAATCCTACCTCGGAATCTCAACACTCCTTGATCATCGACTTGAAAATCACTATCTTCAGTCTGATTACCCGCAACCATTAAATCCACCAACTTGACATCTTCTTTCTGCGCCTCTCTTATATTCATCAAGAAGTCACTATCAATCCTCAACATCCCTAGCTTCACACTCTGAGGCGTCCTTTCACAGACCAAACTCAAATCTCTAAATTGCTCAAGTAATTCGAACTCCTTAACCATCATAGCAGACATATGCAAGGTCTTCCTACTCAAGGCATCTGCTACCACATTCGCTTTACCCGGATGATAATTCAACCCAAAGTCGAAGTCCTTCAAAAGTTCAAGCCATCTCCTCTGCCTCATATTCAATTCCTTCTGATCGAAAAGATACTTCAAGCTCTTGTGATCACTAAACACTTCAAATCTCGCACCATATAAGTAGTGTCTCCACATCTTCAATACAAAAACCACAGCTGCTAATTCCAAATCATGCGTCGGGTAATTCTTCTCATGAATCCTCAATTGTCTTGAAGCATAGGCTACCACTTTACCTTCTTGCATAAGCACACCTCCTAAACCCAACTTAGACGCATCACAATACACTACAAACGGCGCATCTGGCTTCGGCAAAATCAAGACTGGAGCAGTCGTCAAACGTTTCTTCAATTCGTTGAAACTGTTTTCACAATGAACATCCCAAACAAAAGCTCTACCTTTACAAGTCAACTGGGTCAACGGAAGAGCTAACTTGGAGAATCCTTCGATAAACCTTCTATAGTAACCAGCTAAACCCAAAAAGCTCCTAATCTCAGTAACTGACTTCGGAGTCTCCCATTGCGATACGGCCTCAATCTTAGATGGATCTACTGCAATACCATCACCAGAGATAACATGACCAAGGAAACTCACTTCTTTCAACCAGAACTCACACTTAGACAATTTGGCATAAAGCTTCTTCTCTTTCAATACTTGCAAGACAATCTTCAGATGTTCAGCATGCTCTTCCTCAGTCTTGGAGTAGATCAGAATATCATCAATAAATACAACTACGAACTGATCCAAAAATGCATGGAAGATGCGATTCATATACTCCATAAATACTCCCGGTGCATTAGTAACTCCAAAAGGCATAACCTTGTACTCATAATGGCCATAACGCGTTCTGAAAGCTGTCTTCTGCATATCTTCATCCTTTACTTTAATCTGATGATAACCCGATCTCAAGTCAATCTTGCTGAAAACACGTGCACCCACTAATTGATCCATCAAATCGTCAATTCTCGGAAGTGGATACCTATTCTTGATAGTTACCTTATTCAACTGCCGATAATCAATACATAGCCTCATACTACCATCCTTCTTCTTCACTAGCAACACTGGCGCTCCCCAAGGTGAAACACTTGGTCTAACAAATTTCTTTTCGAGTAAATCTTCCAACTGTTTCTTCAACTCAGCTAATTCGGAAGCAGACATACGATAAGGTGCCATCGACACCGGCTTCGTTCCAGGAACAAGATCAATAGAAAACTCGACTTCCCTCTCTGGAGGCACATCAGGAATTTCATCAGGGAAAACTTCAGGAAAGTCGCATACCACTTGTAATTTATCGATCACCGCTTGATTCTCTAAAGATAAGGAAGCCATCAACGAAAACATCAACATACCATCACGTTCTAGTTGCTTCATCTGCTTAGTAGATAAAAACTCAGCACCACTTTCCTCTTCAGGAGACGAGAAATGCACCGTCTTGCGAAAACAATTGATAAGAACGTGGTTGTACTCTAACCAATTCATACCCAGAATCACGTCCATACCGCTCAAAGGTAGACAAACCAAATCCATTTCGAAATCGCGACCAAACATAGACAAAGGACAACTTAAGCATACGAGAGAAGTAGTCACCGAACCCTTAGCTGGAGTTTCGACAACCATCTCTCCATTCATATCAGACATAGCAAGACTCAAAGCAGAAACACAGTCTAAAGCAATAAAGCAATGTGTAGCACCAGTATCAATAATAGCAACTAAAGGAGTATTATTAATATAACAAGTACCTCTGATCAAACGATCATCACTGTCTGTCTGAGTGCCAGTCAGGGCAAAAACTCGACCCGTAGTAGGCGCCCTCTTCGGCTGCTTGCACTGGGAACCAATATGACCCTCCTCGTTGCAATTGAAGCACACGACATCATTACGCTTACAATCAGCTACTAAGTGACCCTTCTTGCCACACCGGACACACTTCTTGATCTCCTCAGGACAAACATTGCTCTTGTGGCCTTTCACACCACAGTTGAAACATACGATCTCAGCAGGGGTACCCTTCCTCGCAGTCTGCCTATCCACGACCATCTTCTGTTTCCCTTTATCAGCAGGGGCACTATAAGGTTTAGGGCGACTCTGCTGGCCCTTGGCTTTCCTATCATTCACTACCTTGTAGTGAGCCTTTGTATCCTCTTCATAGATCCGGCAGCTATTCACCAAATCCGGAAAAACTCTGATCTGCTGATACCCAATCGCCCTCTTAATGTCGGGCCTCAAACCGTTCTCAAATTAAATGCACTTTGAAAACTCTGCAGTCTCAGCAGCATAGTGCGGATAGAATTTTGCCAACTCCACGAACTTGGCAGCATACTCAGTCACTGACATATTTCCTTGCTTCAGCTCAAGGAACTCGATCTCCTTCTTCCCGCGAACATCTTCCGGAAAGTATCTCCTCAGGAACTCTCTCCTGAAAACAGCCCAAGTCACAACAGCCCCATCTTGCTCGAGGCTAGGTAACACACTGACCCACCAATCATCAGCTTCCTCTGACAGCTGATGTGTACCAAAACGCACTTGCTGGGCTTCAGTACACTGCATCACTCTGAAAATCCTCTCTATCTCCTTAAGCCACGTCTGGGCTCCATCGGGGTCATACCTTCCCTTGAACGTTGGAGGATGATTCCTCATAAAAGTCTCCAACATCCTTGTCTCAGCATTCACGCCAGCATTTGCATTAGGTTGCTGACCCACAGCATTAGCCATTGCCTCCAAAGCAGCAGCAAGAGCAGCATCGTTCCTTCCAGCCATCCTGGTATTCCACAACAGCAGTAGCAGCAACATAAGATTTAGTAATACAAATATTACTAAGACTCGACAAGACTCTCTAATTGGCCGGACAGACCGACTTGCTCTGATACCAATTGTAACACCCCGTTTTTCCCAACATAAAAATTTCTTAAACAATTATCAGAGTATGCAAACATAATCACGGGATATTACATAAACATAATCCAAAATCATTTAAATAATAATTTAAATTAATCAAATTACTTCAAAACTTTGCAGCGGAAAAATATACTTATAAATCATAAACGTTTGGCACGCAGGCCCCATAAAAACATCTCAAAAGAGTTAGTTCCATTATTGCAAAACATCATAAGGATTCACGTAAAAGAATGAAGCATGCAAAAGATAACCCCATCCCGTTACGTATCAGAGCGACCTAGACGACACGGTGAGGTAAGGCCACTCACGAACCACCTGAACACTAAGCACGATCACCTGCACTTGCCCACAAGGCGGCAATTCCAGCAGAAGGGGTGAGAATTCATAATAAAATAACATTAATCAACATAATACGGAATAACAATTAACATCAAAACATTAATAGCATTCTTGCATCATTAAGTAACATATAGCACGTATTCACATAATCAACTTCATGTCATACTTAAACAAGTAGCATAGATAAACAACACTTATCACGTAATCACATATTCATTCCTTTATCGATAACATGACATCATAAATATGACTATGTGACAATGCTCTTAGACTCCTTATATGCATGTGGTACCAAACTTCATCATAAGTATTAATATACTTTTAAACGTGCGGAGGACAAAGCTCCTAATAAACGTGCGGAGGACAAAGCTCCTATCATGGTGAGGACTAAGCTCAATGCATGCTATGCATGGACACAACTCAAATAACAATTATCCTTAATCACCTTATCAACATGCATCCAAGAAATTGGAGCTAAACAACAACTTATCATTGCATATATAATATATACATATATCATAACAGTTCAGTTTATTAACCTCAGCAGCTTAATTCAAATAACAATAGCAGAATGATATCATTATATCAATTACAATTCAAGGCAACATAAACTTTATCATAATTGCACAAGTATAATACTTTAATCCTTACTTAAAATTCACACGTAACTACTCAGCTCTGAACACTTCATTCTCAACATTACTAACAAGTCTCAGTAGCCCTAAGGGGGAGTCCTCTCCTAATCCAGCGTACGAACAGGTCGCACAACTCTCAAGCACCACATTCTGGTAGTGTTCGCGAGGCGAGTGGGGTAGCTCGCCGTGGCGAGCTGCCAGAAGCAACTCGCGAGGCGAAGGGAAATGCTCGCTATGGCGAGCTGCAGAAGCAACTCGCGAGGCGAGGAAAAGTGCTCGCTATGGCGAGCTGCAGAAGCAACTCGCGAGGCGAGGATCACTGCTCGCCGTGGCGAGCGATGAATTTCGCTGCGGCCAGAACTGCATTTTCTTCAAAAACCCTACGATTCACATGGTTCTAAGCCTGTTATTGATCCCAGAATTCATCCTATTCATATTCTACGGGCAAGGAACACTTTTTACATCAATTAAGCCTATTCCAACCGTTAATCCATCAATTTATCATGTTTTGACCTAGTTTTCTCATTCTCTTAATTCAATCCTAAGCTTTGTTAATTGCTACCAGCATCATGCTATCAATATTACTTAATCACGAAATCTCACCCTTACCTGAATTGAAGCAGCAAAAATCGCAGGTTTCCCTTCCCTTCTCTTCTCACGCGTGCGGCTCTTTTCTTTCTGTTTCCCAAAAGTTCTGAAAGCGTTACTGACTCTAACCTAATTTTCCTTATTTATACTGCCAACAAATCTTATCTTATTTACTCTTTCTCCCACGTAATTCTCTAAAATCCAAAACTAACCCATAACTAAATATTTTATTTTCTTTTCAAATCTTATTTTATTTAACAATAAAATAAGTCTCTTAACCTTATCCTTAACACATACTTATCACCAAATCATCCAAAATACATCAAAATATATCAAAACATATCAAAACAATTATATACTATATAAATATAATATAATCTCCTAAACTCGATTTAATAAATGACAAAACGAACGTGGGCGTTACAGATGATGCTTGAGATGTTGATGTATGTTTGTGATGCTGCTTATGATGATGTTTATACCGATGTTATGATGTGATAAAATGTATACGTTTATGAGTTGGATGTATGACTGTTAATCTTGACATTTGATTTATATAATAATATTATTGTTGTGAATCTCACCCCTTCTGCTGGAATTGCCGCCTTGTGGGCAAGTGCAGGTACCCAGTCTTAGATGCGTTGATGCGAGGAGTCTGTGTGAAGTAGGGTTGCTCTGATACGTAACGGGATGGGGTCTTTTGCATAGAGTCTATTCCTTATGTATCATGTTTTCAATAAATGTTAACTTTAAGGCTTAGTGATGTTGAAACCATTAATATTTGAGACGTTTTGTTGGCTTTTAAGCCAAGACTATTTATGAGATGAGACTTTTGAATTCCGCTGCTTAATTGGATATTTTTGTAATTTGATAAGTTATTATCTAAGTTGTTTTTTAAAGAAGAAATGTGACACTCCTTTGAGAAGTACTCTGATTTATGTGATTTAATTAATGAAATTTTTAAGACGGGAAATTGGGGTGTTACAGTTACCGCCATCGTTGTCGAATCTTCATGATGTGTTTCATGTGTCTCAGTTGCGGAAGTATGTGTATGACGAGTCTCATGTGATTCAAGTGGACGAATTGGAAGTAAGAGATAATTTGACGGTTGAGACTTGGCCTCTTAGAGTTGAAGACCGTGAGGTGAAGCGTTTGAGGGGCAAGGAGATCGTTTTGGTAAAGGTGATTTGGTTTGGACCAACGGGCGAGAGTGCCACTTGAGAATTGGAGAGTAGGATGAAGGATTCGTATCCAGAGTTGTTTCCTTCAGGTTAATTTTTGAGGACGAAAATTCTTTTAGGGGGGGAGAGTTGTAACAACCCGATTTTCGTTATTTAGTTTTTAATTAATTATGTGTATTTAAGTATGGCTTTATGTGATTATTTGCCCTTTTGTGTATTTTCTTGAGTTTAGTGAATAGGAGGGTGTTTTGGTCTTTTAGCGAGTAAGGGTATAATGGTAATTTTGGGTCGAGAATTAATCGTAACATTTTTAGTGAGAACCAATTGTTAGTGATTTATTAAGTTAGTTGTAGTAATTAGTATAAGTGTTAGTTGTGGTGAAATATTTTATTGTTAGTAAGATAGTAAACTAATAGGTGGTGTTATGAGAATAGAGCCCAATTATTATTTCATGGGTTAGGCCCAATGGGTATGGATATATTCTAACAATAGGGAGAGGATTAGGGTTACACTACTCATTTTCACTCCAAAACTTTGAGAGGTAGAGAGAGGGAGAATAGAAGAGGAGGAACAAGGGTTAGAGAAGAACAAGGCTAGGAGGTGGAGGATTGGGAGCAAAAGTGAAGCCTTAGCAAGAGTAGAGATTAGTAGAGGTAAGGGGGATAGTTTTTACTTCATAATCTCTTATCTTTTCTACTTTCTCTTAAGTGCTTATTGATATAATTGATTTTGTGAATAAGTGCTTATTTGGATTTTGATGTTGAATTTTGTTTTTAGATGATGATAATATGTTTGTATACAGGAATGAATTGATAACTAAGTCGTTGTTGTTGAATTTGTATGCCAAATTCCATGTATGTGAATATATTGTGTTCTTGAGTGAAATTGGTGAGTTATGAGTTGTTGTTGTTGAATTGTGTAAGAATTCATGGTTGATTGTTGTTGTTGATGTTTGACAAACATGTTGTTGATGAATTAGTATGTTGAGTATGCCATTGGTGAATTGATGATGAAAGTTGTTGTTGTTGTTGAATAAGTTTTGGAAGTTTTGGTGAAATTTTGAATTGAAACAAAAATAAGATTTGATTCATGAATTTTGAGCATTTTGCTGTTCATGATTGTGTATATGACCTGTAAACTTCATTTGGGACGAGTTTTGAGTGTGGGAGGATCAAAATTGGAGAGTTTAGGAAAAAGGGTTTTGAAATTCGAAGTTTTTTTCTAAACTGTTGAGCGTTCACTCAAGCGAGCTCTGAGCGAACCTCAAGCGAGCGTTCCCAGGCGCTTCTGGACACAGTTCGCTTGAGCGAGCTGCGAGCGAAGTTCTGAGCGAACTAAAATGTTGCTTCTGGACAGAGTTCGCTTGAGCGAGCTGCAAGCGAGCTCCAAGCGAACACGCCCATAAGCTACTGAGACTTGGTCGCTTAAGCGAACCAGCCTTCGCTTAAGCGAACCATGCCCTGTTCAGCCACACTTGAACTTTCGTTTTGTGTACTTGTGAACCAATCCTAACTTTCTAAATGATTTCCTTGATTGATTTAATCATTACCTATGTATCTAATCTTGTAAAACATCATTGGTATGGATTTGAACTTAATTTTCCTAAATCGTTCATGATGTTTAGAAAATCGTCCAAGAACACAATTCTCCGGAAACTTATTTTCTCAAAGACAATGATGTGGGATTACTTACATATGCTGTATAGATGATTAAATAAATGTTCTTGATTTCTTTGAGAACTAGAATGTCTTACTTTGAAAATGGTCTATATTTTGAAAAGTAACATTTTGAGACGAACCTTGCGAATGTTGAGAACGCATAGTATTTGGCCGATGAAATACTTATGTGAGTATACCTTCACTCATATGTGGTTAGTATACTTAGTGGAGGCAATTGAATAATTTTAATCTCGTTTTGGTTCATTGGCCTAATTTGTTAAAGTGGTGAATTGTATTATACGAAAACTAGTTGAAGATATATTCATTGAACTTTTCTATCTTATAATTCTTTCGTGGATAAGATTGAATGTGAATATATGTTGATTGGTGATTATATATGTTGAGTGCATATATGTTGTTGTTGGTGAATATATATATATATATATATATATATATATATATATATACGTTGATGTATATATGTTGTTGTTGGTGAATATATACGTATGTTGATGTATATATGTTGTTGTTGGTGATGATATATGTAATGTACATATATGTTGTTGATATTCCTCATTCATGTTGTTGGTGATGAATATGTTGGTGTGAACTTGTGAAATTTGCATGACGCACATTTTGTTGTGGTCGAGTCCTAGTTCACACACGTTGTTGTTGTCTTTCATCTCCAATTGTTGTTGTTGAATACTTCGCTATTCTTTACGCGGGTTGTTATGCGGGTTGTTATGGCGTGTTTATAAGCGTCAGGGGCGACGGCCTCGGAGATGAAAGAAATTTGGTACCACACTTAGTCGAGTTGTCTAGTCACATTACATGTTTCTAGGAAGAGTCATGTTTGTTTATGAGCTTGATTGCTTGAGGATTATGGTGATTGGAACCCCTGTGTTTTTGTATTAATTGTTGAGAATATTATGTTCATGATTATTTTTGCAAGACATAATTGAGGTACATGCTAATCCTGTTTTGTCTTTGATTATGAATAATGTAATTCTAACCCCCAGTGGCCTTGGTGGACCGCCTACCTCTCTGTATGGATGGGTAGACGGCATGCAGGTTTAGATGTTTTGCTTGGTGAGTTTTGCCTTGAGGAGCGGGAGCTTCCTCGTTTATCGCACGTGTCTAGATAGGGCTCTGATCTAGGACTTAGTGCATGTTATTTTTCTTTTGAGATTTTATTTTATATGGAGTTGTATTCGGTGGAGATTATTTATGTTGTTGGGTTTTATTTTTATGTTGAGGACATTGTAACACCCCGTTTTCCCAACATAAATAGTTATAAAGAATATCAAAGTTTTTCATCAAAAACGGAGCATTACATTCAACTTACAAAAATTCCACTATATAAATAGAATAAAAAGTACTATTTATTAAAACAATCTGTCTTTATAAAAATCCAATAATCATGCAGCGGAATAGTTTTTAACATCTTATAACAATCTTTGGCTCTTAGAGGCCACAACATCAGTATCTTAAATAGTTCTCATGAAAATAGTTCAACATCATTAAAAAGGAAATACGTAACAAGGAAAACATGCAATAGACAATCCCCATCCCGTTACATATCAGAGCATCCTAGACGACACGGCGGAGATTACTCACAACTACATTATTCTTCGTTACCTGCATGTTACTCATACGAAGAGCAACATTTTCAAGCAGAAGGGGTGAGATTTCACATTCATTAATAGCAGGTAACAATTCATAAAAGGTAATCAACAATACATAAAACCAGCATTAATTAAACATCACATAAATCATCATTTAATAAAAGTAAAACAACAACAAAAACATCATCAACAACAACAACAACATCATCAACAACAACAACAACATCATCAGCAACAACAACAACAACTTCTCAATAATCATCATTTATATTATGCAATGACGACTCTACAATGCAACGACAACAACAACTCATCTTAACAACACATTGAATCGACAATACAATATGCATGTGGTACCATCAGGGCATAAGCCCCCATCGCTAAAGGTCAAATAGGACCTGTCAGGCATTAAACCCCCATCGCTAAGGTCAAAAAGGACCTGTCAGGCCTTAAGCCCCCATCGCTAAGGTCATAAAAGGACCTGTCAGGCATTAAGCCCCCATCGCTGACTATGCTATGCAACAACACGACTCAATGCAACGACACGACTCAAATGCAACGACACCATCTTAAAACAGCAGCATCAACTTCATAATTCAATATTAAATCATGAACAACACCATATAACATCATATTCATCAATCAAATATACTCACATAAAACCAAGTTAGATTCATTAAAACATAGGTTAAATACTCAAAAACACCTTAATTAAACTCCTAGTACACAAGCTTGAAGTTTAGAGACAATCCATAAGTTTTGGGTTAATTTCCATAAAATTTCACTAAGACCTCCCTGGAGTATTTTCATCATAACTCAAAAACTAAAAATCATTTTCAAGTCAAAACAAAGCCACTGGAAAGCTAACTCAATTATCTAAAACTTACATGTTTACCCCAGAAGCCAGTTCAAAACAGAAACGGGTGAAAAAGACACAAGAATGCGAAACAAAGGATGGTTTTCCCAAAACACACTTGGAGTGTTTTTATCATAACTCAAGATTCAAAAAACATTTTCAAGTCACTCCAAAGCCATTAGAAATCTAACTCAATTATCTACAACTTTTATGTTTACACCAAAAGCCAGTTCGAAACAGGCAATGCTGTAACTGTGCAGCTCGCGAGGCGACAGACAACCCTACGGGAATGAACCAGTTTTCACCCCAAAAACCCCAATTTCATCAACCCTAACCCCAAATTTGATAGGAAACATTACCTATGATTATTCTACAGCTTAGACATCACTTCTCTACGTTAATTCATGAAATTCATACAGTTTCTACCATCTTTATTGATTTTAACCTAATTTCCCAAATTCTTAAAAACTACAACAACGATTAATTTCTATGAATTACAACTTGATATTAAT
Organism: Medicago lupulina; assembly: GCA_958299785.1. NCBI lineage: Eukaryota > Viridiplantae > Streptophyta > Magnoliopsida > Fabales > Fabaceae > Medicago > Medicago lupulina. The sequence goes on along the minus strand of OY283141.1, from coordinate 35,612,858 downwards.
GAAGGTTAGTCTCACCCTTACCTTAGATGGTTTCTGAAATCAACAGCAGCGTTCTTCTTTCCTAGGGTTCTCTCTGAGTTCTCCTCTTTCTCCTCTTTTCTCCAAAAATTGAACGTGTTATGTTTTCTAAACTCTTACTGACTCTTAACCTAATTTATAATTACTCTTCTCACCAAAAACTACTCTCTTCCCTATTATCCTATTATTTCTAATAATATTATACTTCTCCCCCACTTAACAATAATCATAATAATACACCAAATAACAAATATATTTCTATACTAGATAACATATATATTTCTACACAAAATAAAAAATATATTTTTACACCAAATAACACATATTAGCATATTTCATCAAAATATATATTATAAATCAAATAATAATACACTAAAAATACAATAAATTAATAAAATATTAAATATTAAAAGTAGGGCGTTACAGACATGACATTTATGTTGAGATGCATTTGATTCCGCTGAGATTTTTTTTTGTTGGAGATTATTTTCATGCATGACTATGTTGATGATCAATTTTAGAAGTGATGACTATTTCTTACGTATTTATTTAAGTTGAATGATTTATTGCTTAATTAGAAATAGGGCGTTACAAAATGCACAGACCAGAAGCAGTTCAAGAACAACTTCTGAAGTGATGTTCAGAACTAGGTTGCAGCGGATAAAAACAGAGAGAGAGAGAGAGAGAGAGATAGAGAGAGAGAGAGAGAGAGAGAGAGAGAAAAGAAAGACACAAAGCAATTATACAGATTCCTTCCACAAACCGGAAGTAGTCCTGTCTGTTGGAACAAAATATGTTTAACATTACCCTTAAAAAGTTTTGAGTGATAACAAAGTTTTAAAAAATTGTTAATTGGATATACTAATGTTTGTTCAAGTATACAGGACCTTAGACAAAAAAAAATTGAGACCATTTATGGGTGCTAAATGAACAAAAGAGAACAAAGAATTGAACAAAAAGGAAGCTTAAAAGCGTCTGAAGAAGAACTGCTCTTGAAGTTAGAAGTGCTCCTGAAGTGATGACGTCATCAGAAGCTGTATATCACCAGAAGCGCAAATTCATAAGGTTATGCAAACTTAAGATTCAAAAGATGTTCAATGGATTGGATGTCGTATTTACATTGCAAAAGAGTGGAAAAGAGTAACAACGGCTAACTCAAAGGGATTCAAAAGCATTAGTTGCTTATTTCTTTTTGAAGCGTTGACAAAGTACAAAATGTACGAACTGTACAACCACTATCTCCACTACCCAGAGTTTGTCTCTGCTACAAGACAAGGATAACAACTCTGCCTGCATCGGTGTTCCTTCATACATGGAATGGATTTTAAATTGCTCCTTCATAGGAAAATAAACATATCAGGCAAAGAATCATTGATGATTGATCAAAGCTTCAAACGACTCTTTTTGGATGCGCTGGCAACTCAACGTTCATTTTTCACACCTCTATATAAAGGAGTGAAGACTTGAAGAACAGCAAGACTCTACAACAATTTAAAAAGCGCCAAAACTCTGTCAAATTGTTCAGCATCCAAAAGTTCACTAAGAATTTCTTCTTAAAGCTCATATCTTAGAAATTCTAAAGTATCAAAGAGTCTGTATCTGATTTGTATTGTGACCACCTTTGATTGTATATCAAGTGTTCAAGTGTCAAACATTTTTCTTGTAATTCTGTTTGATAGGAAGTCTCTTGCTTGTGTGCTTGAGCATTAGAAGTCTCGTGATTGTGTTCTTGAGCATTGGAAGTCTCTTGCAGTTGTGCTTGAGCATTTGTAATCAGATATTACATTTTTAGTGAACTCTCCTTGGAAGTGCAAGGGGGACAGGACTACTTTCGGATTGTGGAAGGAACCTGTATAATTTCTTTGTGTTTTTCTTCTCTCTCTCTCTCTCTGATTTTATCCGTTTCATTTTGGTTCTGAACATCACTTCAGAAGCTGTTCCTAATTGCTTCTGGTCTGTGTGTTTTAACTAAAAGAAAACAAAGAAAAAGCAAACACAATTCAACCCCCCCTTCTTGTGTTTTTCTCACCTTCAATTGGTATCTAGAGCCTTGGTTCTGTTGATAGCACCTAATAGTGTAACAGTCCAAGATCTGAGAAAAACATGTCTGCTGAATCATCTGTTTCTGGTTCTGGTTCTGGTGGTAATCATAATGTTGTACCTTATGATTACAATGACAAGAAAGCTGACTCAAGAAAGGTTCCTAATTTCAATGGAGATCCTGAAGAGTTCTCATGGTGGAAAACCAACTTCTACAGTTATATCATGGGTTTAGATGAAGAACTTTGGGATATTCTGGAAGATGGAGTTGGTGACTTAGATCTTGATGAAGAAGGAGCTGCTGTGGATAGAAAGAAACATACTCCGGCTCAGAAGAGGATGTACAAGAAGCATCACAAGATCAGAGGCTCACTTGTCACTGTTATACCTCGTGCAGAGTACATGAAAATGAGTGACAAATCCACTGCTAAAGCCATGTTTGCTTGACTTTGTGCAAACTATGAAGGTAGCAAGAAAGTGATAGAAGCCAAAGCACTTAAGCTAGTTCATCAATATGAGCTGTTCAAGATGAAGGATGATGAAAGTATTGAGGATATGTACTCGAGATTTCAGACCCTAGTCTCTGGACTGCAAATATTGAAGAAGAGCTATGTTGCTTCTGATCATGTGAGAAAGATACTCAGAAGTCTGCCTGCTAAATGGAGACCTAAGGTGACTGCCATTGAAGAAGCTAAAGATTTAAACACTTTAAGTGTTGAAGATCTTGTTAGCTCTCTCAAAGTTTATGAGTTAAGTCTTAATGAACATGAGTCTGCTAAGAAGAGTAAATCTATAGCTTTAGCATCTAAAGGGAGGTCATCAAAAGCACTTAAAGTCATAGAATCTGAAGAAGAATCACCTGATGGAGATTCTGATGAAGATCCTGCTGAAATGATGGCTATGCTCTCCAAAAGACTTCAGTACCTGGCTAAGAAGAACAAGAAGTTCTTGAGCAGAAGGAGTGGTAACAGAAGCTTCAAGAAAGAAGATCAGAAGGGTTGCTTCAATTGCAAGAAGCCTAGACATTTCATTGCTGATTGCCCTGATCTTCAGAAGGAAAAATCAAAGGACAAGTCAAAGAGGTCAACTTTCAAGTCTAACAAGATAAAGAAGCAGATCAAGCAGAGTTTGATGGCTACATGGGAAGATTTGGATAGTGAATCTGAATCTGATAAAGATGATTCTGATGAAGCTGCAAAGATAAATGTTGGGTTAATAGCTACAACAACTTCAGAAGCTGAAACAGAATCAGATTCAGAAGAAGAAAATGAGGTATATGAAGGGGAGAAAAACACAAGAAGGGGGGGTTGAATTGTGTTAGCTTTTTCTTCGTTTTCTCTAATGTTAGAACATAGACCAGAAGCGTAGCTTCTGAAGTGATGTTTAAAACAAGAAATGCAGCAGATAAGAACAGAGAGAAAAGGAGAAGAAGGACACAAAGAAATTTATACAGGTTCCTTCCACAAACCGGAAGTAGTCCTGTCGCCCTTGCACTTCCAAGGAGAGTTCACTAAATGTAATATCTGATTACAAATGCTCAAGCACAACTGCAAGAGACTTCCAATGCTCAAGAACACAATCAAGAGACTTCTAATGCTCAAGCACACAAGCAAGAGACTTCTATCAAACAAAATTACAAATAAAATGTTTGAGGTTGAACACTTGATATACAATCAGTGGTGTTCACAATACAAATCAGATACAGACTCTTAAGACTTTAGAATTTCAAAGATATGAACTTGAAAACTGAAATTCTAAGTGAACTTTTGGATGCTGAACAATTTGACAGAGTTTTGGCGCTTTCAAAATGTTGTAGAGTCTTGTTGTTCTTCAAGTATTCACTCCTTTATATAAAGGTGTGAATTTGAACGTTGTAAGTGCCAGCACATCCAAAAAGAGTCGTTTGTTGAAGCTTGATCTTTCACCAATGATTCCTTGCCTGATTAAGATGTTGTCCTATGAAGGATTAATTTCAAATCCATTCCAGTGGTGAAGGAACATTGTTGCAGGCGTGGTTGCATTTCAAAGCTGTTATCTTGTCTTATAGCAATGACACAAAATAGAGTAGTGGAGAAGGTAATTGTACAGTTCGTACAAAGTACAATGTCACCGCTCTTTGTATTTATCATCCAAATGACTTTAAATCCTTTTGAAATGACCGTTGCATACTTCCACTAGTCTTCTGCCAATATTAAATGAACTTCGATCCATGAAACAACTCTTGAAGCTTCAAATTCTATGACTACTAACGAATTTGAGCTTCTGGTGAAATGTAGCTTCTAATGAGGCAGCTTCTGATGACGTCATCACTCCAGGAGCACTCTGTCTTCAGGAGCACTTGACTTCAGGAGCACTTCTCTTCAGATTCTTTAAGCTTCCTTTTTGTTGATTTTTTTGCTCTCTTTTGTTCATTCAGAACCTTTGTAACGATGTAAATTTTGATCTATGGTCCTGTATAATCGAACAAATATTAGCAATTCCAATTGACAATTTTTAATACCTTGTTATCATCAAAACTCTTTAAGGTTTATTGTTAAACACATTTTGTTCCAACAATCTCCCCCTTTTTGATGATGACAAACAATAGTATTTAAAACTTGATCAATTGTTGTTAATCTAATTAACAAGTTGACTTATAGGGTATGAGGTTTGTAAGCTCCCCCTGAGTCTGATAGTACTTTAAGGTGAGGTTTGTAAGCTCCCCTTGAGTTCTATCTTGTTAATTAAATTCATTTAAAAAACACATGATAAAATCTTATAGAAGAAATACGAGAAAAGATTAGAAAAACGGTTCTATTAATTTAATTTGAAATTTGATACTCCTCCTGATGTTCAGAGCTTAAGAATGAGAGAAGTTTTCAAGTTTTTCAAATTCATTAACGAGAATGGGGCTCAAGACCTTTAAATACTATCTACATATACTCCCCCTTTTGTCATTAACAAAAAGAATAACAAAAACGAAATGAGAGAAATTGAGAGAGATAAATATTCATAGAAAATAGAGCAGAACATAAGTAAGACAAGATCAGAAGCATAATATAAGCTAGATAATAAATTCAAACACAAACAACATAAATAATGCAAATAGTAAGCTAAATGGTGTGTGTAACACCCCGTTTTCCCAGCATAAAAATATATACGTAAAATCAGAGTTTTCATCGCAAAACGGAATGTTACACTACTTTTCAAAAGTTCATAAATAGAAAATATACTATTTATTCAACAACATAAATTAATCTCGTAATATTTTGCAGCGGAAAAGTCTTTTTAAAATATAATCAACTTCAACAAAATCTTGGCACAAAGGCCCCAACATAAATAATCATTTCAATAATCCTCTTAATAATAAATAAATGTTCCAACAATATAGTTCCAAAATTGATACATAAAGGAATGAAAATTCAACAATTAACTCCCATCCCGTTACGTATCAGAGCCCTAAGACACTTGAGCCAACATCCTACTAGCCTTGGAAATCTGCACTTGCCCACAAGGCGACAATTCCAACAGAAGGGGTGAGAAACATATTCAATAATAATAATAATATATAATTCATCAAATCGATGAAACAACAACAAATTATACCACAAGTATCAACAAGTTCATATATGTATGTCTATATATATATATATATATATATATATATATATATATAGCAACAACAACGTTATCAACATCAACGACATTTAGCAAGATACAACAACAATAAACAATCAACAACAACAATATCAACAACATCAACAAATCATCACATATAACGAAAACATCTCAAACATTCACAAGTACATCATAACATCACAAATACTTCAACACGTCATAAATACATCAACAAGTCACAATTACACCATCACGAATACATCATCACTTTGCAAATTACATCATCACTTCACAATTACATCATCACTTCACAAACGACACGACACGACTATGCAACACTTAGACCTCATGCATGTGGTACCATCAGGGCATTTAGCCCCCATCGCTAAAGGTCAAATAGGACCTGTCAGGCATTAAGCCCCCATCGCTAAGGTCATAGAGGACCTGTCAGGCATTAAGCCCCCATCGCTGACTATGCTATGCAACGACATGACTCAAATGCAACGATACGAGTAAAGACTCAACAATGCACATCTTTAGATGACTCGACAAATACACATCTTTAAATAGCATCATCGTCAAATATCACATATTTAAATATGACATCTTTATATAGAACATATTTAAGTCACACATCTACAAACAACACATCTTGATATAACACATATTTAAATCACACATCTCCGGAAAGCACATATACATTAATCAACTACATCCATATCAAACCAAAACATTCTTCAAAAATAAAGCAAGTTGATCAATAAAACATAAGCCAAATACTCATAAAACACTCCAACTAAATCCCTAATACTTAAGTTTGAAGTTGGGAAACCAACCATAAGTTTTGGACTAACTTGGGATTAGTTAAGCTAAGTTTTCTTAAAATTTTCTGAAGACCTACTTGGACTATTTTTATCATAACTCGAGATTTACAAAACATTTTCGAGTCAAACCAGTGCCATTAGAAAGCTAACTCAATTATCTACAACTTTCATGTTTACACCTAAGACCAATTATGTACCAATCAATACCAGTTTTTATTTCAAATTCGGACAAAGTGGTGCTGAAATTCATAAAAATTCACTGTGACCTACGTTCAGTAATTTGACTATAACTCAAGTTCTATAAATCATTTTGACGTCAGACCAACGGCATTAAAAAGATAACATTCATACCTACAACTTTCGTGTTTACACCGAAAGCTAGTTCGAAACAAAAACTGATGCAAAAGACGCAACAACATGAAACAGGGTATGCTGTCAAAGGTAGCTCTCGGGAAAACTCTATTTTTCACTCAAGAACCCAAATTTCATCTACCCAAATCCCAAATTTGATAGAGAACAATGTTTACAGGTTCTATATACAACATAACAATCAAAACAACACAGAAACATGCATTAAACAACACAATTCATCACATCATATCAATTATCATAAACTTTCTAAACCCTAAACCTAGAACACAATTTCATCAACAATCAAAATTATATATACATATTATTGAAGGAATCCCACCCTTACCTTAGATTATGATTCCTGAATTAAGCTGCGTTCTTCTCTCTTCTTCTAGCCTCTTCTCTTGGTTCTAGGTTTTCTCCTCTTCTTCTCTCAAAAACTCACTTTCTCTTTTTTTTTCTTTCAATTGTACCTAAAACTCTTTCTGACTCTCCTTTTCTTTTTATTGTAAACTATAACCCCCTCTTATTTCCTTAACTCCCACTTATTCCTCATAATTATACTTAATTCCCTTTAAACCAAATAATACTATTTTCTACCTTTTTATTAAATAAATAAAATAATCAAACAACATTTATTTAAATAAAACACAACATCATAAATCATATAATAAATTATCATCACACCAAATATCACACAATTCATACCAAGTCATATATTTCACATAAAATCATATCTAAATCATATATGTCAAATATAGTCATATAAAATCATATAAAAATACTCAAACATCAACTAAAAATAATTAAATAAAAATGGGGCGTTACAGTGTGCAATCTATGGTTTGGCTTGGTTTTGCATCATCTGTTGCATCATTCGTTGAGTTTCTTCCATTTGAGCTTTCTGAGCATCTGCTTGCTGCTTCATTTCCTTCTTAAACTCTTCATTATCTCTGATCAGCCTCTCCTCTCTGATCTTTGCTTCTTCTATCAGAGCTTCAGAAGTGTTCTTGTAGTCCAGGAGCATCATCTTTTGCTCCAGGAGCTCTTTCCTTAAAGCATGATTTTCCTTTTCCAACAAGCTATTCTTTTGAATCAAAGCCATCTCAGTTGAAGGTTCTTTCAAGTTGATCTTTGTAATCCAGTCCAGATTCAGATCCCTTGGACGAATGCTGAATGGAATTACAGGCCTTGCTTCAATGAATAGAGGAGTCCTGACCCAGGTTCTGAGAACCTTTACCTTGTGTACGTTAGACATAACTCCCCTAAGCCAATATTTTAGCTCCTTCTGAACTTAAGCTTGATCATCGAGACACGATCTGTGAATTTCAGAGAACACTAGATAAACTTTTTCTACAATTCTCTTCCACTGCTGTTCATAGCTTTCCTCATGAATCAAGTTCTGCCTTGTTTCAATGAGCTTATTTGCTTTCTTGAAGATATCAAAACATACGGTTGCTAAAAAGGGTAAGTTTAGGAAAACTAATGGTGGTTTTGGTATTTCTGAGAAGGTTGGATCTGAAGGCACAATGAACAGATTTGAAGAAGAAGAAGGAGTTTGGTCATCTGTGGTTTGATCAGACTCATGTTGATCAGAAGTGTAACGCCCACTTTGATTATTAAATTATTTTAATAGAGAAAATTATATATTTATATGATTTATGTGATGTATGTGATTTTAGAGATTTTATGAGGAGTTGTGACTTATTTAATTGTTTAATAAAATAAGATTTGAAAATAAAATAAATATTAAGACGTTGGGTTGTTTAGTAATTTTAAAGAGTTTTGGGGAGAAAGATTAATAAGATAGAATTGTTAAGGGGTTATAAAAAGGAAAACTAGGTTAAGAGTTGTTATACGTACGATCAGTTTTGGGAGATAAATGGGCTAGAGTAGAGGAGAACACGAAAGAACATCAAGAACGAAGAACGCAGCCTTGGGGTTTTAGAAAAACAATCTAAGGTAAGGGTGAGCCTAGCATACAATTATATTAATTTGTAATTTATACGATTGTAATTAACAAGAGTAGAAATAGTTTTTAGAGAATTTGTGAATTAGGTTAAAGTGATGATTTGATGATTAGATGATGAGCAGCCATAGAATTGATGTAGGAACTGGTTACAGATCATAGAATAACCTTAGTGCAAGCAATTCAGTTGATTTGAGGATTTGATAATTAGGTTAAAAGTGACGATTTGATGATCAAATGATGAGAAACCTGTAGAATTGACGTAGGTACTGGTTACAGATGATAGAACAGCCTTAGTGCAGACATTTTAGTCGAATTTGGGGTTAAGATTGGTGTAAAATGGGATTTTTGGTGAAAAGTTTCGTAACCCCGTATCGAGTTTTGTTTCAGAACAGTTTTACTTCTGAACAACTTAGCTTCTGAACAAGCTCCTGAGTCACTGTGCTTCTGAACCACTTTGCTCCTGAGTAACTGTGCTCCTGAACAACTTAGTTTCTGAAGAGCTTAGCTTCTGAACAACTTAGCTTCTGAAGAGCTTAGCTTCCGAACAACTTAGCTTCTGGAGAGCTTAGCTCCTGAACAACTTAGCTCCTGAAGAGCTTTGCTCCTAAACTAGAGGTTTAGCTTCTAAACAGTTCTGCTTTGCACGAGACTTTGAGAGTTGATCCTTGGGTAGGAATGGAGGCTAATTACAATATTAATGATAATCTGTAAAGCTGTTATAAGATGATTAAATGTTGTTGCTAATTGATTCGTATTACATGTATTCTATTATGTGAAATATACGTGAATTAAATGTGATGTTTGAGAGGATGATTGTATTTGACATTGCCATGTTGATGTTCATAATTGAGATTAAGTTGCATGTGTCGGTCTAAGATGTTGTTCCAAATTGTTGGATTCATTAAGATGTTCATGATGTCTAAGACGTAAGAGATTGAGTCTCATGCATACTCATTTAAAGATGAGGGCTTATGCCCTGGAGTTTTTACTCAACAGAGATGATGGCTTATGCCCTGGAGCTTTTGCTCAACAGCGACGAGGGCTTATGCCCTGGGAGTATATTTATGCTCAAAGCGACGAGGGCTTATGCCCTGGATTGGTACCACATGCATGATTAAGATGTTAGAGTTGCATAGTCGAGTTAGAGTTGCATTGTCATGTTGTCAAGTTGATTATGATGTTGATTATGAAGTTGGACTCCAAGATGCTAAACGATCATTTTTATGACATGTTTGACTATGTTTTGATTGTTAAATATAATTGTTGAATTATATGCTTAATATTATTGTTTTGTGAATCTCACCCCTTCTGCTTGAAAATGTTGCTCTACGTATGGGTAACTTGCAGGTAATCAAGAATAGGTGCAGTCGTGTGAGGACTTCCCTCGGTTGTGTCTTAGGTGCTCTGATAAGTAACGGGATGAGGATCTTTGTTATTGCTTTCTATTCCTTACGTATTACTTATGAAGTTTTATGACGATTATGTTGACTTTGATTTATGAGATTTCTACGACGAGGCCTACGTACCAAGACCTTTATGTTATTCGCTGCAAAGTTTTGAATTATTACGATGACTATTTTATGAAGGAATAAATTGTTATTTATTCATAATTGAGATTTTTGATAAATGTGACATTCCGTTACGTGATTACTCTGATTTATTTAAGAAATTTTTATGATGGGAAAACGGGGTGTTACAAGAAGCATTAGGTTCAGAGTTATCTATCTCAGAGACATTTTGTTCAGAAACAGATATTTCAGGTTCAAAAATTGAAGTTTCTGGTGGAGGAATTGAGTCAGAGATATTTATGTGGTCTATGTTTTGGTTTGGTTGTTGTTAAGGGGAGCTTTCTGTCACAACTTCATCAGAAGTTATGTCAGAGGTCAATTGTCGTTGATATCTAGGCAGTTCACCTGAACAATGGCTTTCTAGATTTGAAATCACTGATTGTTCAAAAGTTTGGTTGTCATTGTTGTTTGGAGTTGGTGTTGGAGAGTTGGGGGTTAAAACTAATTCATTTAAAACATCAAGACCTGTCCCTGACAAATCACTTGCACCCTCTGCAGAAGCAGGTATAGATTGAATCGCTTCAATCACAGGTGGCTGTAGTGGGTGATTTTTAGTTAGGTTCTTGCATTTGTCTATTCTCGTTTGTTGCAAAGAAATGGTTCTTGCCTCAATAGAATCACAGACATGTATAAATGCATCAGTAGCAGGCTCTTTATGAGGTTTGGTTGATAGTGATGGAGTTAAATTTCTTAGTGAGGGTACGGCTTTGCTAAGTGGTATATCATCACTATCAGTAGATGAGGATGATGAAGGTGAGTCAGAAGATGAGCCTAGGGTAACTATTTCAGCAACTGTAGATTGAGATAAAGAATGACCTTCAAGAGTTTCTGACTGAGAATGTTCTTTAGAAGCAGGTTGTTCAGAAGCTGGTTGTTCAGAAACAGTTCTTAGTACCAAATTCTCCACTTCAGAAGCAGCTAGCTCCTGAACTCCTCTAGAAGCTTTGATCACTTCAGAGGTAGCTGCAGTTACAGTTTCTTTATCCAGAGCTTCCTTTCTAACAAAATCCATTGCCTCATTCACCAAATCTCGAGCAACATCATTAGTCACTTCATCAACCATCTTGTTTATCTCTTGATCAGATTCTTCATCTGCTTCAGAAATATACTCCAACTTCCTGATAGCTTTCTTTCTTGGCTTCTTGGGAATTCTGGGAGCCTGAATGGGAGAGGGTGCATCTTCTTAACCTTCTCTAGTTCTCTTTCCCAGAACTCTTGATTGATCAGATTCTTCAGTCTCTTCTTCAAGTGCCTTATCTAACTTGCTTTTCTTGGCTTTCTTTGAAGGTTGTTCTTCAGCCAAGTACTCTTCTTCAAATAAGTCCTTCCTCTTTGACTTTCTGCTCTTGGCCACAGGAAGTTCACCTCCATACATCTCTTTTGGCACTTCATCCAGACTGATGAGTTTGCCATGAGTCTCATAGTAATTAGCAATGAGGGCCATCTGTACAGCCAAGGTGTCCTTCTTGCAAATGGGGGGAAAGTCCTCCATTAAGTTTGAAACAACCTTTGATTCGTTGATGTCAGATTTCAGCTTGGTTACTTTTGAGATCAACCTCATGTTTTTGAGAGTACTGGCATTAATGACTTTGCCAGTCTCGATCTCCAACTTCTCATCAGTGAAGTCGTTGACTTCACTTAGAGCTTGTAAAATACCTCCTTGATGAAAGTCACACCTTGTAACTCATAAGCAGCTCTTTCATGTTGACCTTCAACTTGTTGAGTAGTATCTTGAACATTAGTTTCCAGAACAGAGCTTGAAGATGATGCCATTGATGATCATTTGAAGATTTTAGGGTTCTAAGGTTTTGAGAGAGTGAGAGAGAGAGAGAGAGAGAGAGAGAGAGAGCGTGTTTACTTAGCAATTACGAAAGGAAAGTGTAGGTAGAGAAGTGAGAAGTGTGTGTTTTGTATAAGTGTTTTTAGTAAAAACGTTTGAATACACAGGGGACAAATAAACACAACATTAATGACAGTTGGTGGCGCGAGGATAGTACATTCAAAGCATAAACATCATCATTGCCCTTTGAGTTATACACCAATACATTTACGCCACAATATCAGATTTCAGATGCGCTGTCTAAGTTAGCGAGACAGGTGTCACCAGAAGCGACTTCCAACATTCCACTAACTTCTACTATTCAGAAGCACAAAGATTCCACTTCTGAAGTTTGAAATTCTGATGACATCATCAGGAGCACATTTTCCTCAGAACCTCAGTTAAGAGCTTCTGATGGACCATGGCTTCTGAACTGACTTCAGAACCTAAACTTCTTATTCAGGAGCAAGCGATTTTAATCAGACACATAATGCATGTTCAAATTTTTCTTTATAAAATCAAATCTTTCAACTATTAAAGGCTTAGTAAATATATCAGCCCATTGATTTTCAGTATCAATGAATTGTATATCTAAAATTCCTTTTTGAACATAGTCTTTGATAAAATGGTGTTTGATCTCAATATGCTTAGCTCTTGAATGTAGAATTGGATTCTTTGACAAATAGATAGCTGCAGTATTATCACAAAAGATGGGAATATTGTTAGCTTGTAATCTAAGGATTTCCTATAGAGGAGTCCAAGATTAGTTGTTCCTTTCAGATACCTAAAGATTCTTTTAACTGCAGTTAAATGAGATTCTCTAGGATCTGACTGAAACCTTGCACACAAGCATACACTGAACAAAATATCTGGCCTAGATGCAGTGAGGTATAACAGAGAACCAATCATACCTCTGTACAACTTCTGATCTACCTTTGATCCTTCATCTTCTTTGCTTAAGGTGCATGTAAGATGCATTGGAGTGTTCATTACTTTACAATCTTCAAGCTTGAACTTCTTCAGAAGCTCCTTTGTATATTTAGTTTGATGAACATATACTCCATTTTTGCATTGATTGATTTGAATGCCGAGGAAGAACTTCAGCTCTCCCATCATGCTCATTTCAAATTCATCCCGCATTAACTTAGAAAACTCCTTGCAAAGAGATGCATTAGTAGAACCAAATATTATATCATTAACGTATATTTGCACAACAAGAATATATTTCTCAAGGGTCCTTCTTAAGAGTGTTGTGTCAACTTGACCTCGTTTAAAATCATTTCTAATCAAGAAATTACTTAGTCTATCATACCAAGCTTTGGGAGCTTGTTTCAAGCCATATAGTGATTTCTTTAGTTTGTAAACAAGGTCAGGATGCTTAAGATCCTCAAAACCAAGAGGTATCTTTACATACACTTCTTCTTCTATGACACCATTGAGAAATGCACTCTTGACATCCATTTGATATAATATTATGCCATGATTAACTGCATAGGATATAAGTAACCTGATTGCTTCCAATCTTGCAACTGGAGCAAATGTTTCAGTGTAATCAATGCCTTCTTGTTGACTCTAACATTGTGCAACAAGTCTAGCTTTGTTTCTGGTTACTTCACCTTGTTCATTCAGTTTGTTTCTGAATACCCATTTTGTTCCGATAATGTTCTTCTGCGAAGGTTTGGGTACCAGATCCCACACATCATTTCGTTGAAATTGATTCAGCTCTTCTTGCATAGCCAGTATCCATCCATCATCTGAAAGTGCTTCATCAACTGTAGCAAGTTCAATCACTGATAACAATCCTATCATAGACTCTCCAAGATAAGTCTGATATAGATCTTATTTTGGACGTAACATGCTATATTCACTGTTTCTGCCCAAAAATGTTTTGCTAAATTGTTTTCATGAATCATGGTTCTGGCCATTTCTTGTAAAGTTCTATTCTTTCTCTCTACAACCCCATTTTGTTGTGGAGTTCTAGGAGAAGAGAATTCATGGAAAATTCCATGTTTTTCGCAAAAAGCTTCAAATGGCTCATTTTCAAACTCACCACCATGATCACTTCTGATTTTCAAAATCTTTGTTTCTTTTTCAGATTGTATTTGAGTGTAGAAGCTATTGAATACATCATCTGCATGATCCTTACTTCTCAGGAATTTTACCCAAGTCCATCTACTGTAATCATCAACAATAACTAATCCATATTTACTTCCATATAAAGATGTAGTGCTTACTTGTCCAAATAAATCAATATGCAGCAGTTCTAAAGGTCTGGAGGTAGAAACAATGTCTTTAGCTTTAAAAGAGGATTTCACAATTTTTCCTTTCTAGCATGCACCACAAAGTGCATCTGAATGATAATCAATGTTAGGTAGGCCTTTGACAAGTTGTAACTTACTAAGCTTAGAGATTAACCTCCAGTTAGCATGTCCCAACCTTCTATGCCACACCCATTTCTTATCATTCATTGACAGAAGACAAATTACCTTATGATCAACCAGTTCAGAGAAATTGATTTTGTAGACATTCTCTACTCTCTTTCCTTTGAACACAATGGACTTGTTATCTTTGTTGATTACTGTGCAGTTGGTCTTTTCAAACATCACATCATAACTATTGTCACAAAACTGACTGATACTCAATAGGTTATGTTCAAGACCATCTACCAACCACACATTATTGATTGAGATAGAGGAATTACCAATAGTTCCGGTACCAATGATCTTCCCAGACTGGTTGCCTCCAAACTTCACATTTCCTCCTTCTTTCATTGTGAGGGTGAGGAACATTGACTTCTCTCCAGTCATGTGCCTTGAGCAACGGTTGTCCAGATACCATGATTTTTGCTTTTGCTTTGCTCTTAGGCATATCTCATTTTCTTCTTCTGAGTCTGATTTTGTTTCAGCTTCTGAAGTTGTTGTAGCTACTAACCCAACAACAATCTTTGCACCTTCATCAACATCATCTTTATCAGATTCAGATTCACTATCTAAATCTTTCCAGGTAGCCATCAAACTCTGCTTGATTTGCTTTTTGAACTTGTTTGATTTGAAAGCTGACTTCTTTGACTTGTCCTTTGATTTCTCCTTCTGAAGATCAGGGCAATCAACAATGAAATGTCCAGGCTTCTTGCAGTTGAAGCAACCCTTTTGATCTTCTTTCTTGAAGCTTTTGTAACCACTCCTTCTGCTCAAGAACTTCTTGCTCTTCTTGGCCAGATACTGCAGTCTGTTGGAGAGCATAGCCATCATCTCACAAGGATCTTCATCAGAATCTCCATCAGGTGATTCTTCTTCTTCAGATTATATGACTTTAAGAGCTTTTGATGACTTCCCTTTAGATGGTAAAACTATAGATTTACTCTTCTTAGCAGACTCATGTTCATTAAGACTTAACTCATGAACTTTGAGAGAGCTAACAAGATCTTCAACACTTAAAGTGTTTAAATCTTTAGCTTCCTCAATAGCAGTAACCTTAGGTCTCCATCTAGCAGGTAGACTTCTTAGTATCTTGCTCGCATGATCAGAAGCAACATAGCTTTTCTTCAATATTTGCAGTCCAGAGACTAGGGTCTGAAATCTTGAGTACATCTCCTCAATACTTTCATCATCCTTCATCTTGAACAACTCATACTGATGAAAAAGCATAAGTGCTTTGGCTTCTCTAACCTTCTTGCTACCTTCATAGTTTGCACAAAGAGAAGCAAACATAGCCTTTGCAGTAGATTTATCACTCATCTTCATATACTCTACACGAGGTATAGCAGTAACAAGTGAGCCTCTGATCTTGTGATGCTTCTTGTACATCTTATGAGCAGAAGTATGTTTGTTTCTATCTACAGCAGCTCCTTCTTCATCAAGATCCAATACCAACTCCATCTTCAAGAATATCCCATTACTCTTCATCTAAGCCCATGATATAACTATAGAAGTTGGTTTTCCACCATGAGAACTCTTCAGGATCTCCATTGAACTTAGGAACTTTTCCTGAGTTAGCTTTCTTGTCATTGTAATCATAAGATACAACATTATGATTACCACTAGAACCAGAACCAGAAACAAATGATTCAACAGACATGTTTTTCTCAAATCTTGGACTGTCACACGTTATCAACAGAACCAAGGCTCTAGATACCAATTCAAGGTGAGAAAAACACAAGAAGGGGGGTTGAATTTTCTTCGTTTTCTCTTAAGCTGAAATGCACAGACCAGAAGCAGTTCAAGAACAACTTCTGAAGTGATGTTCAGAACTAGGTTGCAACAGATAAAAACAGAGAGAGAGAGAGAGAGAGAGAGAGAGAGAGAGAGAGAGAGAGAGAAGAAAGACACAAAGCAATTATACAGCTTCTGATGAACTTGCTTCTGATGACGTCATCACTTCGAGAGCGCTATGTCTTCAAGAGCAGTTCTTCTTCAGATGCTTTTAAGCTTCCTCTTGTTAAATTATTTGCTCTCTTTTGTTCATCCAGAACCTATAAATGATCTCAAAATTGTTGTCTATGGTCCTGTACACTTGAACAAATATTAGCATATCCAATTAACAATTTTTTAATACCTTGTTATCACTTAAAACTTTTAAGGGTAATGTAAAACACATTTTGTTCCAACAAATTCCACATCAGTAGAATAAAATGACCTCGCTATATAATTACCAAAAGGATCATAGTCCCACATCCAATGATCCACCCAGGAGCGGACCTGGCCTAAGCCCGGTGCGGCAAGTGCCACCCCAGCCTAGGCCCAATTTTTTTATTTAACTTTTAGCTAAATGTTATATTATAAAGGCTAAAGTGCACTTTTCACCCCTTAAGTTTTAAAAAGTTACGATTTTGGCCCCCTATGAAAAAAAAATGACAAAAGTGACCCCCATGTTTAGGGAAATATATTTTTTCGACCCCCTAACATAACGGAAATATGATCTTTTGACCCCTTATCTTCTCAAAAAGTTGCAATTATGGCCCCTTTTTTGGGACATGTGGCGTCTTCTCAGCAATTTTGAGACGAAGGGGGCTAGAATTGTAAATTTTTTTAGGGTTAATAGTGTTTTACCCCCCTGTAATATAAGCCATTTCCGATTTTACCCCCTGTAAAATATATTTTTTGGATTTCGTCCTTGTAATTTGAAGATTTTTCGTTTTGGACCTTCATGAATTTTGACTGTACAAAATCGACGATATGGCAAGGGGTAAAACGAAATTTGTTCAAATTAACAGGGGGTAAACCGAAATTTGCTCCAATTACAAGGGGGGTAAACCTAAATTTGCTCAAATTACAGGGGGTGAAATTTTCCATGAAGGTCCAAAACCAAAAAATCTTCAAATTACAAGGATGAAATTCGAAAAAAATATTTTACGGGGGGGAAAACTAGAAATGAACTATATTACAGGGGGTTAAAGCACTATTAACCCTTTTTTCAAATAGGGGGCCAAAATCACAACATTTTAAAACTTAGGGGTCGAAAAGTGCAGTTTAGCCTATTATAAATCAATTTTTGTAAATAAATCACATGTGTATGATATAGTTTGATGGTAAAGACATGTGCCATTTAGGTTATGAACTTGGGTTCAATCCTTGTGTTGTCAATTTTATCATTTCAACTATACCATTTTAACTAAAAATACCATAAAAAAATGCACAATGCACCAAGGTTACTGACATACTATCCAACTGTGTGGTAATTGTGTGTACCACTCCACCTGACGTAAATTCCAATAGTATATACCATTGTACCTTAAAATATATTTTATGATTAATTATTTTGAGAAATAACTAATATATACACATTAAAGAAATTGCCTTCTCAAAAAATTACTCATGGCTCTGCATTAGTAGTGAGAGTAACACAATCATCGACTTTGAAATATTGAAAACAAATCCTTTTTGCATACCTGCAAAAAATTATGCCTCATTGATTTTGTGAGTCCAGGTCCGCCCCTAGATCCACCCCCTACAAGAAGACCAAACCAAAGACACACACCTTCAGCTCACGCTCAAGATCTTGTTCCCAAACGAAAAGACTCGTCCTTCAACAAAGATCCTACATTTTAACCGATCTCACCACCTTAACAACCTTTGCCTTTATGGGAAGACACTTGGAAAATCCTCAGGAATGTCTTTGAAATGTATACCTCCTACCCATGGATCCATCGAAAACCTAGTAAGATTACCATCATTCACCTTTCTAGTCACCCTTGGAGAAAACAAACCACTAAGGTATAAGGACACCAAACCTAAAAGAGAGATCTCTTTCCACATCAAAGAGGACCCTACGAATAGGGGTGGGCAAAAAATCCAAAAAACCGAACTGAACTGTTGAATTGAACTTAAGCAAAAAAAAAACTGAATCATTACTAACAATTCTGAAATTGAACTGAAACAGTTCAATTCGGTTCAAAACAGTTGAGTTCGATTCGAAACAGTTTAGTTCCGTTCGTAACTAAAATTCGATTTTGTTTTGTTTTTTTTCATTTTTTTTCAAAGGTATCAATACTAACAGTTCAATGCAGTTTAAAACAGTTCAATTCGGTTTGAAACAGTTCAGTTCAATTCGAAATGCAAACAATTTAGTTCAGTTCAGTTTTTTTAAATTTAACAAATAGTTCCGTTTGGTTCGGTTCAGTTCCCCTACCTATGAAGCCTAAAGGTTGCCCACCCCTATCATCTAACTGAGTCTCTCTCCTCTTATGCATAGCCAAGAGAATATCATCCCACAAAGATACATCCTCTAAAAGTAGCCTCCAACGCCACTTACCCAAAACCTCTGAGTTCATCAATCTAAGGATCCTCACTCCTAGACGTCCATCTTCCGAGTCTTACAACCACTAGACTATTGAACCCATGTGATCTTCTAGGCACCTTTGGACCCTCACCCATAGAAAAACGCCTATGAAGTCTAACAATATCCTTCTACGATGTCTAACAATATCCTTTCAGACACCTACTAAGATTGAAAAGAAATAATGTAACACCCCGTTTTCCCAAACATAAAAATTTCGTAAATAATAATTAGAGTTTTCTCATAAACGGAATGCCACATTTCTTAAAAATCATAAATGAAATAAATAACAATTTATTCTTCAAAACATCTCAAAATACTTCGCAGCGGAATTTAATTCAACAACATCTTAAACAACTTTGGCACGAAGGCTTCAACATAAAATCTCATCAAAATGTTTCAACATCATGTTCATAAAATTCATAGAAATAATACGCAAGGAATAGAAAACAATAACAAAAGTTCCTCATCCCGTTACGTATCAGAACACCTAAAGACACAGTGAGGGATAGCCACTCACGACAGCAAGCAACAACTACTTATCCTTGATCACCTGCAAGTTACTCATACGAAGAGCAACATTTTCAAGCAGAAGGGGTGAGATTTCACAATCATTATAGTTAAGCACATAATTCATCAATTACAACTAACAATCATAAAACATCATTAATGCAACACATTATTCACATATATAATCATAAACAACTCATCACATTTCAAGTATAGAAAACATCTTAACTTCATCAAATTCATCATGTTGAACATCAAAGGCATTCATAATTATTTCATCAAAGTACATCATCAGCGGCTCAACTTCTTAGACAACTTAGACAACTCGACACGACTATGCAACTTATCTTCTTAAACATCTTAACATCTTATATGCATGTGGTACCATCCGGGGCATGAGCCCCCTTCTCAAGAGCATAAATACACTCACGAGGCATAAGCCCTCAACATAAAGAGCAAAAGCTCACAGGGCATGAGCCCTTAACGTAGTAGAGTAAAAACTCCTAGGGCATAAGCCCTCAGCAATGAGTATGCAAATGGACTCACAACTTACAACTTAAAACATCTTAGACACTTCATACGACTTGACTTCTTAAACAACTTCATCATATAATTCATGTACAATCAATCAAAAGAGGATTGCATATCATATCACAGCTACTGGAAAGATAATTCAAATACCAGCAAATCACATATTTATATCAAAACTCAATTCAAATCATAAACAACTTAAAACATCACAAGAATCCAACTTAGATAGTCTGAAACAGCAAAGCTCGCGAGGCGAGAGCATCTGCTCGTGGTGGCGAGCTCACAAAAAGGTTACTCGCGAGGCGAGAAAGGTTACTCGCCTAAGGCAAACAAAAGTGGGTAGCTACGGCTTTTGTGACCGTTTTACCCCTCTAGTCTCATTTTAACTTATTTACTTCCATTCTTAACCCAGAAACCCATCTTATACTTCTTATATGTAATTAAACACTCAAAGCCATCTAAAAATTAATCCAAAACATCAAATCAAATCTAACTCACTAGCCACTCGCTAGGCGAGGGGACTGCTCGCTGTGGTGAGCAACATAGCGTCGCTCGCGAGGTGGGAAAACTTGCTCGCTGTGGCGAGCGACAAGGAGTCACTCGCGAGGCGAGGATCAACGCTCGCTGCGGCGAGCGATGAACAGCAGTACGGGTAGAATTGCAGATTTTCGCAAAACCCACCTAATCTCATGGTTCTAACCTTAAAACTAATCCTAAACATCATCCTATGGATTATCTAAGGTCTGTACATCATTTTTACATCAAATTAACCGTTAAACATCATTGAACCATCAAATTCTCTCATAACCCTAATTCTCAAAACTCTCCAAAACTAATCCCTAACATGTTAATTGTAATCTTAGGCACCATACACTTAAAATTAATGAGAGTTAGCTTCCTATATGAAGATGGTATCACCTGCCTACTGAAAGTGGGACACCGACAACCCATTCAAGACCACTTTAAAACCAAAGTACATACCTAAATCCTCTACCTTCCTGGCTGTCATGCTTAGATCCTAAATAGAGAGGATGATTCTAGGAGGGATTTGAGAGGTGATACCTTGGAATTTATGTGACACTGCAAAAAGAAGATTATGTGGCATAATAAGGGAAACATTGTATTAATTTTTATTTTTGTTTCATTTAAATAGGAGTATCTTTGTTCACCGGAAAGAAGAAAAAAAAAAAGATAAGAGTATCTTATAAAAATGTTTGTAGCAACACCTTACCCATCTTTTATAGAGTTATGGAGAAACTACATTATTACGTGTTAGTACGTTGGATAAAAATTCCAAAACAAACTAGTGATACCATTGACGAATTTTATTAGTTTATGTGCCAAAATATATTTTTCATTTAATTATGAGTATCATATATAGATGTTTGTAGTATAAAATATATGTTAATTTGCAGGTGTGGTAGACGATAGTCTCCTTCACTATAGATCACTCCATAGGTTTATTGAGAGCGGTAATTGAAATGATGCAAAAGCATTCATGAATAGGGATGAAACTGTTGTGAATTCGGATTCAAATCGAAACTTCATAGCAATGAAATTTAGATTTGTGGAGCAAGTATCAATGACAACCAACTAATAACCAAAAGTAACACAAGAAAAAACAACAATATAGACCTAGTCTATAAGCTAAGTGCATAACAAAACCACAATTCAATCAAAGAATAAACAAGATGAAGAGAGTAAAAGAAAAGATAACAACACCAAGAAATGTTCACTTAGTTCGGTCCAACTTAACTACTTTGGGGGGGAGATTGTTCTCTCCAATCCACTATCAATGAGTTCTTACAAAGAGATTCAAAATGGGTTACAAGAAATTAGCTTCAACAAGCTCACAAAGAACAACCCTAATTTCTACCCATTTTCCCAATCTCACCAATGAACAAGACACTCATGAATTTTCACTTTTCCAAGGTGTTTACAATTGTTTCCCAACTCTAGAATCTAACCCCCAAAAGAGAACCAACCATTAGCCTTTGATTTCACTAAGAATCTTCTCTTTTGGTTTCACAAGACTCGCCCAAGTTGCTCACAAAAGACTCTCCACTCATGTGTTTCCCAACCCCATGAATCTTCCCAAAAGGCAACAACCCTTTTCCCAAGAGCCCCCTCTTTTGGTTCTCCAAGATTCATATCTTGAAGCTTTGAATCTCACCCAAAGACTCTCAAAACCTTTAGAATCTAAAACCATAAAAGTTCCCTCCTTTGGTTTCCATGAGATACTCCAAGCTTACCCAACAAATGGGTCATGGAGTGGTTAAATAGTACACAAACACTGTCAAAATCGTGACACGGTTGGTGCGTACGACCGTTTGCACCAGTTATTCATGTTTTGTGTATGTATGATTGTCTCCTCTCTTTTGTCTTCGAGATTAGTCCTGTTATTAGTTTTACCATATTTTATGATTATATGGACTCTATTAACTAGTCCTACTCTTATTTTTCAAGTCATTGGATGCACAATTTTAATATAAAATAGTTGTTTGCATGGACCCCCAAAACTAAGGTCTCGTATTAATCGTTGTTGCTGGTTGTGTTTTGTAATGTCGATGATCTGGTTCCCGAAGTTGATATTGCATTATTTTGTTTCCTATTTTCAACGAAGGAACGAAGCTATTCACGACATGGCGTCTCAATGTTTTTTTGTCATCTTGTTGAAGGCACCAAAAAACATAATCGTACGTATTAACTACCTCAGGAAAACAGTTACATGACGTATATTATTCACTACATTGTATTGTAACGCCCATTTTTTATTATTTAATTATTTGATTTATTTGAGAAGTTGTTATATATTTATTAATATATTATGCGATGTTGAATGAAGATTTAATATGATTTTATGCGACGTGGTGACTTATTTTATTGTTTAATAAAATAAGATTTGGAAATAAAATAAAATATTTAGTTGTGGGTTAGTTTTGGATTTTAGAGAGTTATGTGGGAGAAAGAGTAAATAAGATAAGATTTGTTGGGAGTATATAAAGGGAAATTAGGTCAAGAGAGAAGTCAGTATACGCGTTACTGAATTTTGGAAAAAGAGGAAAACGGCTGCGTGAAGGGAGAAGAGCATTAGGGCTGCGATTTTCTGCTATTACCAGGTAAGGGTGAGCCTAGCAATTCAATTGTATTATTCTGTAATTCATCTAATCAGGATCAATAATCATAGGGCTGTTTTTGAGAGAATTGGAATTAGGTTAAAAAGTGAGAATAATCATGAATTGGACCATAAAGCTGTAGAATAGATGTTTAGATTGAGTACAGAACGTAGATTATTCATACTGATGATATTTCTGAGAGTTTAGACGATTTAGATGATGAATTTGGGAACTTTTGTGTGATTTTTCGCAGAACCCGTAAGCAACCTGTTCGTCGCTCGCCTAGGCGAGCTATGCAACTCGCCGCGGCGAGAAGACCTAGATCGCTCGCGAGGCGAGCAACCCAGCTCGCCATAGCGAGCATTACCCTAGAGCTCGCGAGGCGAGCATTTCCACTCGCCATAGCGAGCAGGACCTTAGTTGCTCGCGAGGCGAGCATTCCCACTCGCCATAGCGAGTTATGTCAGAACCTAGAACCTGCTCTGTTTGCGACCTGTAGTCGCATATGACCTTGAGAGATGACCTTGGGGTAGCTTTAGAGACTTCTAATGATGTTTAATATAATCTGTAATGATGATACATGATGATTGAGATTGTTTATGATGATTTTATGAAGCTTATGTGTGATAAATGAATTAATTAAGTTATGGATGTTTGATTTACTTGCGATGCTTGCATTATGGATGCTATTTGTATGATGTATTTGCTGCCATGTTGCTATTTACTTATGTATAGTTGCTGCATGTGTCAGTCCTTGATGATTAAGATGTTTTGCGACGTTTAAGATGTTAACTTGTTTAAGTTAAAAGTGTCGAGTCTCATGCATACTCATTCTATGATGGGGGCTTATGCCCTGGAGTTTTTACTCACCAGCGACGAGGGCTTATGCCCTGGAGCTTTGCTCACCAGCGACGAAGGCTTATGCCTTGGAGTATATTGATGCTCATAGCGACGAGGGCTCATGCCCTGGATTGGTACCACATGCATATAAGACGTAGGGTTGCATAGTCAAGTGATGATGTCGAGTCGAGTCGTCTAAGATGTTTACTAAGATGTTTATGATGTTGATTATGACGCTGCTAAATGATGAGTTGTTTATGTTGATGCTTTATATGCTAGATGTTTTACCTGAGATATATTGAATCATGTTTGGTTGTTGTATTGTGATTATTTAATTACACGATTAATATAATTATTTGTGAATCTCACCCCTTCTGCTGTAATTGCCGCCTTGTGGGCAAGTGCAGGTAACCAAGATTAGGTGCAGACGTGTGAGGATTTCTGCAGTCGAGTCTAGGTGCTCTGATACGTAACGGGATAGGGGATCTTCTTTATTTTCTCTGTTCCTTGCGTATTATGTTATTTTTCATGCTTATGTTTATTTTGAAGACTTTGCTAATAAGATGTTGATGAGGCCTGCGTGCCAAAGACTTTTGAGATGTTTTTCCATAAGATTATTCCGCTGCGATAATGATTAATATTTTATGAAGATTTAATGTTTATTTATTCATTAACATGAGATGTTTTTAGAAATGTGATGCCCTGTTTATGTGCTTACTCTGATGCATGATTATTTTTTTAAAGAAATTTTTATGTTGGGAAAACGGGGTGTTACATGTATCACATTCATTGTTTGTAACTATTGGTTGTATTTTGAGTGCAGAAATTGAATGACAATTTGGTTAAGTGCCACCAGTTCAAAGAAGGGGATCTTATCAAAGTTTTGACACCAGACGGAGCCAAATTTCTGATTAAGTTGGAACAACGTGAAGGTGTCCTGTGGTTTGGAAAAGGCTGGGAACTGATTACCTGTTGTTACAACATTGATTCTCACAAACACCTACTGATCATTAAGAAACAAATTGGCAGACACGAAATGGTACCTTTTAGAAAATCTCTTGTTGAAGCCGAGTAATCCTTCTGACGCAATAGTGGAAATGCGATAGATTTTTTCAAGACAATAGTCACGCCAGACAATTTGGAAAAGCTTGTATGTGTTTTACAGTATCATGCTAAATATTTAAAGTTGGTTGTTAGAATTTAAGACATGATCCTCTTTTTGTTCTTCTATTTAACAGAACTTACTTGCTGCCTTCAAGGATGATTCTCTGAAATATCTGGCTAATCTAGTGTGCATGCTTCTCGGTAATGGCGAGGAAGCACCCATGCGATGCCAATGGGAAATTTTGGATGATACGATTGTTCTTGTCTCCGGATGGAATACAGTGACGGAGAAGTCATCGATCAAGGTCGGGGACACGGTTGTTTTCACTTACTATGGTAGTGATGTGATGGTAGTTAGGGTTTGCCGACTACGTTAGGGTGCAATTCTGTTCACATGCGCACTGCCAAGTGATGGGGAAAAGCAAAATCCAAATGCAGATGCGGGCCAAGGTAGAAGTCGTCAAGGTGTCGATGAAGATGGACGAAAGGGTGGACTGAAAGGTGCATGCCTAGATGTTGATGCCGATGGATGTACAAGTCATCATGGGGGAGGTAAACTTCCTTACATAGGTGCAGAAGCCGGTGAAGGTGCAAGTTGTACTGGGGGATGTAAACGTATACGTCAAGGCGCTATCGAAGATCGACATCAGGGTGGACTTTCACTTGCATCCCTAGGTGCAAATGCTGGTAAAGGTACAAGTCGTAAATGGGGACGTAAACTTGCACCTCGAGGTTCGCGTAAAACAGTAAAAGATGGCGACAATATGCTTTGGACTACTACACTTTCAGATGTTGTTGTACATGGTAAACAAGCTCTGGTAAGTAATTGTTCATTTATAGAATTACATGTTTTTCCGATATTAATCACTATGCACAAAAAACTATTGCCCTTAACTAATGAACCAAATTAACTAGTGAAACCTTTGCAGTATATCCCAGAAGCAGCTACTAAATTGGTCTCCCGATTAAATCCCCCGAGTGTCAAAATTATGATCCCGAGTGGAGAGATACATTAGTGGGGAGCTAATAGTATCAATGGTTCAAAATTTTATCTAACTTGTGGTTGGTTTCATTTTGCGACAACTGCTAAACTCGTGGAAGGTGACAACTTGTGTTTTTACAGGACCGAGGAGGAAGATGTAATCAAAGTTGATGTCCTTCGAAAGAAAATAATTAAACGTAAATCCTAAATTTTATTGATTTGACTGTGTAATGTTTTTGTTCTTGAAGTAGACCTATTTGAAATGTTTTTTAAAGGGTGGTCTTAAGATTAAGACAATTTTGTTATGTTCTTGATGTTGTGTAATACTTTAGAATTGGTATACCTTACTTTGGATTTGTTCCGAAGTCGTAGTCTCTGTCACTAACACCTACGGGTTATATAGGGTGTGTTTGGATTGAGGGTTTAGGAGGGGAAGGGAGGGGAGGATTTTACTTTTCTTTTTTAAATTACGGACTATATAACATATTTTTATAAAATAAATTTAGTGTGATTGAAGTATTATATGATTGTTTATCATGTTATTATTTTAATTTTTTAAAAAAGATTTTATAGTGTCCATAATTTCAAAACGAAAAGTAAGCCCTCCCCTCTTATATTTGGGGGGGGGGGGGGGAGACAAAACACCCACTAGCTAATAAAGCTTGTTTGGTATATGGATATGGTCACTACAATGTCATTGGTACAAAATTACCTGAGTTATGTCAAAATAAAAAATAATAACGATAAGACTGAGTTAAGTTAACTACAAATTTACAACAACACTAATTTGGCGTGTAAAATAATTGAAAGAAATATCACTTGATTATTGATATTAAATTTTAGGTTAAATACATCTTTTGATCCTTTAAGTTTTAATAAAAAATAATGGGTCGATCTTTTGAGCTTTTTAAGTTTTAAATTGGACATTTTAAGTTTTTTTATAATTGGCAAATATGTTTTAAGTTGTTAATTTAATGCATCTATTTAAAGTTTTTAAGTCTTAAAGTTTTTAAGTTTCATTTTAATTGTCTTTTTAACATTTTAGGATACCAATGTGGTATTTGTAATTTTCTTTTTAATATCACTTGTTTATTGATTTCCCATGTCTAATCTTTCATCATTGCCTACCGGAAAATAAAATCGTACCTACTGCCTATCCATTGAACCATAGGGCACACTATTAGTGCATACATTGAAAAGACACCGGTTCCCATCCTTTTTCATTCAACTATACACGCCATACGGTAATATACAGTATAACCCCACACCAATAACATCAGCTACTTCTTGTCATCGGTTCTCTCTCGTTACCGCCGGAAACCATCTCTATACTTATCTAGTTATGTGTTCATTTCCCACTAATTAACACCAGTGTTGCATTTAGAACAAAAAAATCCCAATGGCATCGCCTGAACTGCGTTACAAGACTTTCGATTGTTTGCTTCTACCAGAAGTGGTAATGTCGTCTACCACTCACGCATTTGTCTTATTTATTTATTTATTTTAGATGTTTTTTTAGTAAAAATGTAGTCCTTCCTGTGTCGATTGATGATTTGCTGTGTATTGCGACTCGCAATACAGGTTTTAAAAAATGGTTCGTTACCGAGAAAAAGGCCGTGAAAAAAAGGTATAGGTAGCGGAAGTTCCCGTTTTTTGCCGTTGTTAAGGAGTGAACAAAAATCACGACGAAACGATGTTACAGCCGCGACGAAACACCGTTACGGCCGCAAAAAATTGCCGTTCATGACAATAGACATAGAATAGAGATATTTTTTTCAATTGAGATAGATGAAAAACATATTTTCATGACATATTTGATTAGAAATTACATAAGTTATCCAGAAGTTCTAACTCAACTGACAAAATGCCGAAATTGTTAGGTCGGGTGCCATGATCGGGGTTCGAACCCCGGAACCTCCACTTTTGTATGTGAGTTTATAATGGCTTTGCCATTTCGTCTGTCTACAAAAAAAAAAAAAATTACATCAGTTATTTCCTTATATAGATTATAACTCTAAATCTTTATCTAGTTTAAATTATTTAAGTTACAATCATTATTTAAGAGTTGTGCAATAATGTGATTAATTCACAACGCGATAACCGCAATCCGTATCACAACATCCGTAACGGCCGAAATCGCGAAATCCTATACGCGACCGCGACCTTGACCATGACAGTTATTTAAAACCTTTTGCAACCTTCTATTTTTTTATTGAATTAACCACCAACGTAGGTCCTAAACCACCAAATTCAATAGGGTCCCTGCTTAAGATGCGAGGGTGTAATATAAATAAAGGAATGATGTAATTAAATGTATTGCAATTGTTAAACTTATTCCCTTGAATTAACCACCAATGTAGTGCACTAGTGCCTACACTATCACATTCAAATTAGTCCCTCCATCCTTAACTCACTCCCTCCCTTTGTTGGTTCTTGATTTTCCTACTGTCCTATCGAAGATACATAGAAGAATTGGAAAAAACTGGTACGGTTGGTAGAGTGTTTATTTGATCATAGTCGTTCTACTGCTACCAAGTTTGGGGTATACTTGCACAAGGGTGAAGATCAAGGTTTTATGCACAGAGGACTGGATAGAATGATTGACCACTACCGTCAACCGGAGGGGATGTATGTCAGGTTCTTTTATTGGGCCGCGACAAATTTCTCATTTCAATACGGACTCTTGATATGAGGGTCATAATAGAACAACCACCTGCTACTTTATATCCTCATGACGAGGGACTTCTAATGCGACAAGAATACACGAGTAACACGATAGCTTTCAGGGGAGCTCGTGTACCATCCAAAAACATAACAGGGGAACCCACCGGTTCCCCTTTTCATTACCCTATTTTCTACCCAGGCGAACTTGACAATAATGAAGATTTCTATGATGCCCCTGCCGCAGAAGTTGTCCCTGATGCCGAAGCAGGTTATGCCTCATATGTTGTCATTAATGCCACTGCCCATGCAGGTGTTATCCATGATACCCTCACACATGGAGGTAATACTCATGCCGCAAATGTTGTCAGCTATGATGTGACACTAAGTCATTACAGAGCGACGAGCAACAATATGGTAATAAATCCAAATTATTATTTGTTAATTAACATTTCCCTGATGCGCTTTCATTTTCATCAAGAATATATCAGTTCGTTAAGTTTTGTTGTTGGTGTAGAATGTTCCGCAAGAGTTTGTCCGTCTGGCCGATTTCAAGGAAGATCAGACTCATATTATAGTAGAGGACAGCGAAGGGGACACATTTAAATGTCGTCTAAGATGGTCGACTGTACAGAATGGCTCGAAAGAATTTTATATAGTAGAGAGATGGCACGAATTCGGCACGATAAATAAGCTGAAATTTGGTGCCGAGGTGAGAATGTCGGTTGATCCCTCCGATCGTTCCAGAATTTACGTCAAAGTCTTAAGAGCCCCTGAATGAATTGACGTTTTGGCATTACTATGTTGAATGTATTTATATTAATATTGGAATTGTGTTAGTGGATTAGCTTGATTTAAGTTTCATTATTGATCTTATTTCTATCCCCAAATGTCAGTCGTTGACACTTGTATCGTTGTCTTGAGTGTCAACATCCAGACTATAGTTATTTAATTATAACGTTGTTGACTGGAAGCTATGAATTTTCATCTTTATTTCGTGCCCTAGTTTTATAGTTTAGTTATAGTAATTGAGTAGTAGATGCAAAACCTACCATGAAGTTGTAAAGTGGATGGTTTAGGATGCCATACAATTATTATGTTCCGATTTGTTTTTTGACTTTGAATATATATATATATATATATATATATATAATTGAACATTCAAACCAACTGACAAAAAATTATTTATAAAATAAATCAAGGTACAACATGGTTTTTAAGCCTAGTAACAATCATATTCATGTAGCAGTATACTTATTTATTTTTTACAAAGTAAAATCATTGTTTTATTCCCAGCTTTAAACCCCTTATATTTATGCCTTGTTACGAACTCAGTTTTATAAGTTTTGAAGCATGATGATTTTCATGAATTGCATTTTGATGATTGATTTATCAAATTCAACATATCAGAATGCTCCTACTAGTTTTAGGGGTTGATTTGACTGTTGACGACATCGTCGAATGCTCCTACCAGTTCACTCAAATAATGGGCGTCCCATCTTGACGACAGTGTACCCGAATGGAAGGTTTATTGAATTTAACATTGTAGAATGCTCCTACCAGTTTAATCTTTATAATGCCATTGTTCCCAATTTCTTCAAAATTTATACCTTAATCGTCAATTATAATCAAATTTTTGAAGAAGCTAAATTAGCCCACCTAAATTAACACTAGAGAGAGAATCGAACATGAGACCTCAAGGAAGAGAACACTCTCAAGTCCCAAGTCAATACCACCAGGCCAACCCAAGTGGGTTTATCATCATAAATGAGTATGCAATAAACGAAGTGCCTCGTAAATCTCTTATTACAATGTGCGGCGCATCTGTGCAACTCATGCTCAACACGAATCTCTCGACTAGTTATGTACTAATATTCAGTGTATTCCTTATTAGGAGCGTGCATGTGACTAAACTGACAATAAGCGGTAAAATGTACTATGCAACTTCATGTACGGATAAATTGTATTGAATAAAGCAACTTCATGTAGGCACACTAAATATACCATAGGTGGTAAATGATATTACACAAGATGATATTTAGTGTATTCCTGAATAGGAGGTTGCACGGGATGAATGATATTGATGGTATGTTGTAAAAATATAGGGACTAAATTGACAGCGAGTGCTATTAATTGAGATTACAATATTAAGGTTTGTTCCCTAAAAGAATTAAATTAGTAAGGCATTAACATGCATCAAATAAATAAGGAAAATGTTAACTAGTGTCATTGGGGAAAGTCTGACTTGTATTGAGCAAATTCTTGACTTATAATCCCTTCGGTCCTTATTATAAGAAACAATTGACTTTTTAGGTTCATTGAATAATCAATATATCTTGTTATAAATATAGACTGAATACATCACTTAGAAAGTGAACCTAAAAAATCAATTGTTTCGTTTCTTAGAGTTCCAAACAATGGAAAGTCCTTCTTTCCCTTCACTTTCTTTCCTTAAAAACAAACACATCCTAAAAGAAAACATTGAATTAATATCAAAATGTCACTTAGGCCCAACAAAAGACCACATTATCCAACATCACCCACTTCTTCAATACGTTTCCTCTTACTCTATCTAGTGAAAGTGACCGTGTGTGCTGTGTTTTCCCTCTCGTGCTCTACTCAAACGTGTGTGCTGTGTTTGCCTTGCCCTCTCGTGCTCTACTCAAAACTTGCTGTCAAACTCTCTTCATTCACCATGGCTGCTCAAACCTTGTGAGTTCAATATAAATTATTTCACATACATAATAATAGATCTGAATAAGCAATTTTGATTCATGTCATTGCTTTACACTTATATTTTTTCCTAAATAAGAAATTTTTATTCATGCTTTTTTCTATTTCGTATGAGATTGTATGCCAATACATGGTGCATGTGGTTATTTACAACTTATTATTAAAATCTACACAAATAATTAGTTTGTCAACTTATTCACTTAATTGTATACCTATAACTCATGAATAGTGAATAGGGTTTCATGAATTTTGTGCATTTTTTTAATTCGGTCTCAGTATTTCGTTGTTTGCGGGTGATGTAACTGAAATATGCTGTCAGGAGTTTTGTTGTGAACAATGCTAGTAACGTCGGTGCTGGATCAAGCAATGAAGGTGAAAGGACATTTGAAACCTTCATTACTCCAGAAAGTGTAAGCCACTCAATCAATCCATGCCATTACGTTATGTAAGACGACATTGGTATGCATAGTTCTTTACTTGCTAGCTTGATGCAGGATGAAATTTCTGTCCCAACTGAATTTGTTGAAAGGTGGCAGGATGATTTCGCACGAACGCATTATGGTTGGATCAAAGATCCAGTTGATAATTTTATCAGGATTGATACAAGCAGAATTGTTATTGAACACGTAATACCTGGAGGTGTAGCATTATCCTTGCATTGTGGATTCAAGGCTGCTCAGAAAGTCATATTTTGCTACCAACTTTATCACAATTAACTCAATATGCGCATTGTTGATGACCAAGGTATGGACATTACCTGGTTAAGATCCCATCATCCCATAAATTTTCATGCCATGAAACTTGCTGATCCAAGTTTTGAAGTCCCAATTGGGTTTAGGTCTGTTGTGGAGAGTTGTGAAAAAGATGGGGAGGATGTTAGGGCATTTCCTTTTGAGTTGTATAGGGATTATCTTGTTGGAGGAGATGTTGAAGATGCTGCAAATGAATATGTTGCTGTTGATATTGACGAAATTGGTGATGAACATATCCTTGTTGTTGGAGATGATGGTCAACCTGAAGAGAATGTATGGTGTAACGCCCTATTTTTATTATTTATTTATTTTGTCGAGTTTAGTGCCTTTTGGTATATTTTATTTGAATAATTGCGGTGTGTGGGTTTTTGTGTTATGTGTTAGTAATATTAGTAGTTTATTAAAATATTGTTAGTGAAGGTATATAAAATTAAAATAGAATATTGAAGCAGTAAGGACAGTTTTGGGAATAAGGAAAAGTTATTAGGTTAAGAATAGGAGAAGTGAGGAATAGAAAGTCAGTATACGTGAAAACCAGTTTTTGGGAGAAAAAGAGAAAAGTGAGAAGTCAAAGAAGAGAAGCTTGTGGATTTGCGATTTCAACAAACCTAAGGTAAGGGTGAGACTAACTTTCTATAATCTTAAGCATATGATTCTATAAGGGGTCTAATCATGTTGTTGTTGTTGTTGAGTTTTGAGGTTATGGGAATTAGGTCTAAATTCATTAAAAATTGTTGAAAGTGTAGGTAATTCGATGAATTAATGTAAGAGAGTGATGTCTAGGTTGTAGAATAACAGTAGGTAATGTTTCCTATCAATTTTGGGGTTTTAGAGTGAGACAGAGGTATGTTCGCAGACCTGTCTGTCGTCGCTTGCCACGGCGAGTGCTCAAACTCGCCTAGCGAGAAGATGTCATCTCTCGCCCCGCGAGTGTACATGGTCGCCTGGCGAGTAGTTCCCAACTTGCCACAGCAAGTGCTTTTGGTCGCCCGACGAGTAGATCCCAACTCGCCACAGTGAATGTTTTCCCCGCCTAGCGAGTAGATGTCATCTCTCGCCACATCGAGTAGTAGTGTTCGCCTAGCGAACTGTTCAGTGGCAGAATGCCCGTTTCGCGTTCTTGAGTATTTTTCACTCGTTTTTGTTTTGAATTAGATTTTGTCATAAACAGGAAAATTGTTGATATCTGAATTATCTTTTCAGTGGCTTTGAGTTGATGTGCAAATCTGTTGTGGTTGATTTAATATGAATTTATTATGTTGATGTCGTTGCATTTAAGTTGTGTCATTGCATGACATAGTCCAGCGAAGGGGGCTTGACGCCTGACAAGTCGAATGACTTTAACGAAGGGGGCTTGACGTCTGACAAGTCGATTGACTTTAACGAAGGGGGCTTGATGCCTGAGAGGTCCAATTATGACTTTAGCGAAGGGAGCTTGATGCTCTGTTGGTACCACATGCATAATTACATTGCATTTTGTTGAGTAGTCGATGTTGCATTGTCGAGTCGTTGTTGTTGCATTGTTGATGTTGCTGCTGCATTATTTGCATGAAGTTAAATGATGATTGTTGTCGGAAATATGTGCAGTATTATTAATGATGAAAAATTGTTGTTTTAGTTGATTAATTCTTTATATGAATTGTTGCTTATTATTATTGAATGTGAAATCTCACCCCTTCTGTTTGAATGTTGCCTCTACGTGGGTAACGTGCAGATAACCAAGAGTAACCGTTGTATGAGTTGATTCCTCGAGTCGTCATAGGAGTCATGCTCTGGTACGTAACGGGATGAGGATATTTATATGTTTTGTTTTCCTTGTTACGTATTACTTTTTAAGTTGTTGTTGCTGAACCGTTTTTGGATTTAAAACTTATTATGTTGCTGATGTTGAGGCCTTAGCGCTGAGTTTCTTTTAAAAACATTGAATATTTTCCGCTGCGATATTATTTGAATTATTGAAAACAGTTGTTTAAATAATTAGTGAATTTAACTCTATTTATATTTTAAAAAAATGAAATGTGACATCCTGTTTGTGATGAACTCTGATTTATTATATATTATTTATATGTTGGGAAAACGAGGTGTTACATATGGACTTTGAAGGTTAGCAAATCTATTGTTGAGGGTGGTATTGTGATGGTAAGTTGTTTAATCAAACATCTCTAACGAATTTTTAATTCAACATCTATAAGTTATTCAATTTCATATTTATTTCATTAACTTATTCTAATCCAACATCTCTAACTTATTCAATTTGTGTGCGACCTTTTTACAACATTTCCCTAGCTTTGTGGTTGCAAATTTCAATTGGACCGATGTAACTGAAATTGATGTTGTAGATGCTGAAACTGATGAAATAACCAAGTGTACACTTAACACTGTGACCAGTAATTCAGGATATGTTCAGAAGCACCTTACAAAGGGTTGGTATGAGTTTGTTAGGTCAAAGAATTTGACTGAACTTGATCGGATTGTCCTTGGTGTTGAGAACCCTGTGGACCATGTCATGGTTCATGTTATTCGTCCCAAAACCTGAATGCTGCACTCACTTTGAAGGTTATCATGAACTTACTATATACTCACCATGTTGGTGTTATGTTTTGTCTTTAATTGAGCTTGCTTTGGTTATTGTAATTATGTAGTACCCTTATGTTTAATTTTGAAAACTTCTTTGTGTAATATTTGCTCTAAACTTCAGAGAATGTCCTTTGATAATTTACATTCCTTGCTTCTATGTTTTGGTCTCACTGTAATCCCATGCATGTTTTGCTTTAGAAACTCTTGCATGTAATTTTAGTCTCACTGTAATCCCATGCATGTTTTCTAATTTTCCATATGGGCCATACATGCTACTTTTGTATATATTTTCTCAAAGACCCCTCCCAATTCCCATGCTTTTTGTCATTTATCATGTGAGTGTTTTCGGTGGCACTTTACTACATTTTTTTCCACATTTGGACAAAGAATAAGTAAAGGTTTTTAATACATAACTGAGATTACAATACTAAGGTTGGTTCCCTTAAAAAAAAACACTAAGGTTGGTTTCCTAAAAAGAAAAAACAGTACAGTTATTTAAATTAAAATAATTCCTATTATGAGTTAACTATGGTTTGAGTAATTATCTTATTCCAACGTACGATATATCACATGCAAATTTAAAACTAAATGATGATCAATTAAAAAGTTATGCACTTGAGGAGATTGGAAAATTGTTGCAAAGCCATGGTAAAAATATGAAACATGATTATCCTATCATGCCTTACCCCAATGTTTCATTAATCCATCAAGCATGCAATATGTTGATATAACTATGACAAGCACGTTTTGGCTAATGAGAATGTTCGATTGATGTCAACCATGACACTGGTAATCACGATGGGACTACCGGCCTGTTAATGCAATTTGATGGAGTTTTATCGAATTCAACATCGCTGAATGCTCCTACCGGTTTGAGGGGCTGATTTGACGGTTGACTCTTTTTGACTCTTTTTTTTTTGGATCTGAAAGCGTGTAGTCCGTTGAATTGTGTTCGCTTGAATGACGGGTGTCCCACCGGGTTGACCGACTTCATGAAGGGGTGTTTTTATCAAATTTAACATATCATAATGCTTCTACTCATTTTAGGGGCTTATTTGAAGGTTGACGACATCGGCGAATGCTCCTACCAATTCCCTGGAATAATGGGCGTCCAATCTTGGAGAATTGCCTGACCTCTACGGGCAATTAATATAGGAAAGCAAAATACAAAATAAATATAATATTTATAGGAGCGTATTTCACGACAAAACCATTTATCTCATATAAATATGTACATAAATTTTGATCCATACGAAGTAGGATAGCATTTACAATTGTTGTTCCATAACATAACCATGACAATTATTTACGGAGTTTGTATTTTCCAAAACATTTATTGAATAGAGTGAGGGGCTAAACTAAAGGCATTCGTCCTGTCAATCTATGTCATAGCTTTTCAGGCGTGGTATAGACTTCAGATGCTCTTCTCAACTTGACCACACCCCCAGTCGTCTCTCTTTGATCGTTGAATTCAAACTTCTGATCTGTGGCTTTTTTCTTGGACAGTTTTTTTAACAAATAGTTTTCCCTAAGCAATTGTTGCTCACTCCATTTATCTTCTTTCTTCCTCACACTCCCTTCTTTTTCATGCTCTGGTTTGCTTGAACGGGCATGTGTCTGCAACATTTCTTGTTTGTTGTTCATAGTTTGTGCCAGTCATGGCATCCTAATTTCTCTTGAATCATAGTAAGGATGACATTACTGGCTGAATGGAGGCGGGAGAAGAGCTTCTGCTGCACGGCTAAGGAAGATATCCACCTCGGTCAGAGTGGATGGGAAGTTACTTCGTAAACGTGTCGAAGAGGGGTATGAAGTTGAAGATGGTAATTCGGCGGGGTTTGGCAAGCATGTTGTAATTTTGTAATATAACCCCTTAAAAGAAGGAATGAAATAATAGAGGGATGTAGTGAAGATCATAAGAATTTATCAAAAGGTTTGAAAGGATCATACGGCTGTATCAAAAGACATGAAAGGGCGGATCGTGAACCAATTATTTACCAGCAATAACATTATTATCTTGTAATTTCCATGATTATTAATACATTAGAATTTATTTTGCTCTTATAGCTTCTGCATTCCTTTATAAATGAAGCCGCTTTGTTCATAATGGGATGAAACCATTGCATATTTTAATTTATTTTTAGTGACTTCTTTAAATATTTCACCGCTTACTATAAGAGTAGCCCGTATATTTTAAATTTTTACCACTTACCGTCAGTTTAGCCCCTCTCTCTAATAAACTAGTTGATGTACATTTTACCACTTTTACGGAAGGGTCCCATGATTGGACGACGCGTATTTTACAACAAACCTTGCGTCTCACATAAATATCAATATGTACATAAACTTGTAAACCACAACATAACCGTTTACCAAACCTATTAAGTGTGTTATTCCTTAATCCATAACATTTAGGATTACATAATTTGACTATGTTGTATCCCATGCAACTGGTCATGAATTGTGATTACAACTTAAGTAATGAAATGGTATTGGAAATTGGTTGTCAAATAACTCTTGTAATCTAAAGGAGGCAAACATTTGCTTCTATTTAACTTGTTAAGATGTAAAAACTAAATCATAACATTACAAGTCAATGTTGTGAATATGAGTTGGACTTAAAACATAAAATGGTCGTGCGAGAGGGTCATGTGAAAAAGCTAACTCACGAACATACA
Organism: Medicago lupulina; assembly: GCA_958299785.1. NCBI lineage: Eukaryota > Viridiplantae > Streptophyta > Magnoliopsida > Fabales > Fabaceae > Medicago > Medicago lupulina. Next base: position 35,575,411 of record OY283141.1, on the reverse strand, counting down.
AGTCTCAACATCTGACTTTAGGAAATTGAAATAACATCATTAACAAAACTATAATCAAACGTGCCTGCAAATACAACTCAAATATTAAATCTTCAAACATGTTAATATAAACATAATACACTTGACATAATAATGCGAAAACATCGATTCATTCAGGGGTTCTTAAGACTTGGGTGTAAATACTGGAACAATCGGCAGGATCAACCGACATCCTCACCTTGGTGCCAGGTTTCAGCCTATTCATCAAGCAGAATTCATTCCATCTACCTGCTATGATTAATTCCTTTGAGCCCTTCGACCATCTTAAACCGCATTCAAATACGTCTCCCTCGCTCCCTTCTACTATAATACGAGTCTGATCTTCCTTGAAACCAACCTGACGGACAAACTTTGTGAAAGATTCTACACCAACAACAAAATCAAATTAAGAGAACATCTTGATGAAATTACAATGGTTACCAACATAGGATATGAAAATATATAAATATGTTGATGCCCACGTAATAGAACTTGACATACATCCCTTCCGGTTGACCGTCGCGGCCAAACATTCTATCCAGTCCCCTGTGCATAAAACCGAAATCATCGCACTTGTGTAAGTATACCCCATATTTGGTGGAACTACGATGATCAATTATATCCTCCAACCATACCCTTTTTTCCAATTCCACTTAACGTCAGTTTAGCCCCTCTCTCTAATAAACTAGTTGATCTACATTTTACAACTTATGGCAGGGTCCCATGAATGGACGGGGCATATTTCATGACAAAACCATTTATCTCATATAAATATTTACATAACTTCGAGAAAAACATAGGGTCTTTGTTTGCTCTATCTTGAAATTTACGCATGGCAGACCACGAGTCACCTTTTGCTATATCTTCATCAGTCAATTTGGTTATGTGTTTCCCCCCAAACAAGTTATGTTCGGTTCGACTTTCTGCATCCATTTGGAAGTAAACTAAGCATATAACCAATAAGTTATTGGGAAAAAAATATTTTGTAAATAAACCCAACGCCAGAGGCTGCTTAAGCTTAACCATTAAAATCCATAAATCAAAGCATAAAATCCCAAACCAGAACATAACCGTTAGGTTTTGAAACGACAATCGAATAAACTATGATTTAACTATCTAAAACAACTATCAACTCACTCCTCAATTAAGTCCTTCCTTTTATCTTATCCTAATAGTTAAGGTACTAAATCGACGGTTTATTCTCAAAACTATTTAACCTATAAATAACACTGCAAACTTATCTACGAGAACTATTCTTTCTTGATTCTAAGTAAATAGTATAACTTAAATCGTGAAACAATAATGAGTTTGAAAGAGGACATACAGACCTTGCTGATGGATAATAAAAATCAAGATAGAAGTTGAATGAATGATGGTTGATAGTGGTCTTCGAGAAACAACTGTCGAATGGTTTTGGAGAATCAATTGTGGAACTCGTGTAGACTACGATGAACAGTGATACGAGAAGGTGGAACAATGTAGAACTCGAGGGAAAGGAATGGATGAATTGATCTAGGGGTGTTTGTGTAATAGACACAAGACATAAAAGTTTTAATTTTTTTAAAATGACCCTCGAGAGAGAAATTGATATAGGGGTGTTTGTGTAATAGGCACAAGAGAAAGTATTTTGGCTAGCCATGTTACTGAAAGGGCAAAGAGGTAAAAGCAAGAAATGGGTCGAAATTTTGACTGTTGCTAAAACACAAAATAGAGCCATGTGTCGCATTTATATTAGGTCGTTTTTTGGATCGGACCTTACAAATCCGACCGGAGCACAACCCTTAAATATAATAGCTGAATAATAATATTATTAATTACTGACGGCATGAGTTGCAGAATGAGTGTAATTTGTGAAGTTTCAAGTAGTGAGTGGACATAGACATATTGAAATTATTGATGTGATTTGGAGAGAGATATCAAGTAATTACAATTAGCACTGCTACAAGAGTACAAGTATAAACAACATTGAATCAAGTTGTGATTATTTGATAATTTTGATAGGGAACATATTGCAACATTCACTGGATGAGCCAATATGTTTGATTTTATTGAACTTTTACTGTCAATGTATCTTCATCTCTGCATATGGAATAGTGCATAACCTAAATGAATGCTTTAACATATTCAGTTCAAATGCTATTGCCGATGTTAGCACCGGTTCTGTCAAAGATGCATTGTTTAACCGGAAACATGGTGTGGTGATAAAGAAAATTCAACTTGAGGAATTATTCTCAGATATCTCTATAATAGCCTCATGGTTCTAAAGAGATATATATCATATAGTGATCTATACTAATTGTGTTTGTGCATGTTCTAGTTACCATCTTTTTTTTATTGAAAGATGCTGATTAAATACTAGGTTAAAATATGGTTTTGGTCCCTGCAAATATGTCTTGTTTTGGTTTTAGTCCCTGTAAAAAAATTTTGTTGTTTTTGGTGCCTGCAAATATGTCTCGTTTTGGTTTTGGTCATTGGCCCCACTTTTGTGATGATTTCCACACGTGGCACATGATGACTGAACCCATTTATTAGATAAATAGTCCCTGCAAAATATTTTGATTTTTTAAAAAGGTCCCTCCAAAATATTTTACTTTTGAAAATAGTCCCTGTAGGGACTATTTTCAAAAACAAAATATTTTGCAGGGACCAAAAACAACAAAAAAAAATTACAGGGACTAAAACCAAAATGAGGCATATTTGCAGGGACCAAAACCATATTTTAGCCTAAATATTAAATAGTGTCATTAAATTGAAAGGGGAAAATGTGTTTTTTGGTTTTTGGGTGCAGGTAGGTAAAGTAAATCTAATCTCCGTTTTATTTTTCTTAGGAGCATACAAAGGGTTTCTACTAGTAAGTTGTTTTCCATAAATAAGTTGTTTTGAATGTTTATAAAGATATCATAATAAACTGTTTTCCATAAATAAGTTGTTTCGAGTAAGTTATTTTTGAAAAAGAGATCCTAATAAGTTGTTTTTCATAAATAAGCTGTTTTGAATAAGCTATTTTTTAAAAAGAGATCGTAATGATTTGTTTTATAATTATTATATTATTCATTTAAATTATTTAATTAAAAATTAATATAAAAATCTGAAGAAACAATGTGCACTAAAAAAATATATTAAACTAATTCCGAACCGGTTTTAAACTTGAACTGAATTGTTTTTAAATTTATGGTTCAGTTCATAAACCATTTAATATGGTGCAATTTTTTTTTTTGAAGAAAACATGCTCATTGCATTTCATTAAAAATAATTGTTTCAATACAAGTTGGGATATGATAATAAATACTGGGACTAGCTAGAAATGTCGCCTCTCCTGCAAGGGCATGAGCAGCTGCATTTTCTTGTCCCCGGATGAACTCTACCCTAGAGTTTACGAAGAAAGCGGAAAACAGAGCTTTGCAAGATATGATAATATTACCAAATTCGGACACGTCTTCTCGACGGGAATGAAAAGCATCACAAGTAATTTTTGAATCAAGCTCGAAATTGATATTATCAAAGGACATATCACTAAGCCATTGAAGAGCTTCAAATAATCCCATGGCTTCACCTACCGCCACCTGATGCACACAAGGAAAGCTGAGCATTTTTGCCAAGACATAAGCACCTTCCTCGTCACGAATGCACACACCAATCCCTGTACGGTGAAGGTTCGTCGAAAAAGCTGCGTCAACGTTGCATTTCAGCCTGCCAGGAGCTGGTTTCTGCCAAACATGTTGCTCTACTTCATGAACAACAGTTGTTGCCGTGTTGGCTGACAGATGCGTGGATGGGCCTGCTGCAACAGCTGTGCGCCTTTCTGGTGTACTGCTGTTTGTAATCTGCCAGTCCGTGATCAACACACGTGCGCGATCAATAGCGACAGCAGCACCTTCAGTCACGTCCTCCCACACCTTCAAATTCTGGTGTATCCAAAGGCTCCATACAGTAGCTGCAAAAACTTGTTTCTGCATTACAGGAAGGTCTGCAAGCAAAGTAAATATAACATCAATAGTATTAGCACTCTCCACAATTGAATGACTCATTTGAGGCCATAGTCCTGATGCACGCTAGACTTGTATAGAAAACGGACACGCGAGGAACAAGTGTTCCAAATCCTCATGATTAGACTCACAACTCACACAATGCGTAGGACATTGTACTCCTTTGTCATGAAGGAGAATTCGCGTAGGTAAACAACCTCTACACATCCGCCAAATTAAATTATGTATTTTATGAGGTACTTCAAGCTTCCAAATACACGACCAATTACAAGGACATCGAAGATGAGATGAGTCAACAAGCTCCTCAACACACAGACGATAAGCACTTTTCACATAATATTTTTCGTGCTTTTTAGCTTTCCAAATCAGACGGTCAGATTATACTTGAGCAATAAGAGGTGTAGTCATAATTTTATCTGCTAAGTCGACACTAAAACCCTGTCTAATAATGGCCTCATTCCATTTCTTCTCAGTTGGCAGCATCAAATTGTTAATCGTTACCTCACGAACATACTGTGCACCCGCAATATTATGATCAATACACTCACCATTTAGAATCCAAAGTTCTCCCAAAATGCGGATGTTTTCACCTGTACCTATACACCAACGTGCACCTCCCCGGACAATGAAACGGGCTCGAAGGATACTACGCCAGACATAGCTGGGGTTATGACCGATGGTGGCAGTGAGAAAAGTGTTGGGAAAATACTTAGCTTTGAACATACGAGAAACAAGGGAATCCGGTTCTGTCAAGAATTTCCATCCTTGTCTACCCAACATAGCAAGGTTAAAAGCTGTAAGGTCTTTAAATCCTAAACCTCCGTTAGATTTATGCATTGATAATTTCTCCCAACTTAACCAGTTAATTCTGTAACACCCCGTTTCCCAAAACAACGTAATAAAGGTAATATAACCAGAGTTCAACATCAACGGAGTATTACATCTACTTTTCAAAATTATTTAAATAGAATATAAAACTATTTAAATAACAACAAATCTCATTTTATAAAATCTGCAGCGGAAATCTTTATTTAAAATCATTATCCATCAACTACATCAATATCCTTGGCACAAAGGCCTCAACATAATAAAATATTATTCAATAATAGTTAAATCTCCAACAACAATAAAAGCTTCAACAACATGTTTCAAGAATTGATACATAAAGGAATGAAAGAAAACATTGCAACGATTTCCCATCCCGTTACGTATCAGAGCCCTAGACACTTGAGCCATCAACCTACTAGCCTTGGAAATCTGCACTTGTCCACAAGGCGACAATTCCAACAGAAGGGGTGAGTTCACAAATCAAAAATAATATATATATAATGAATCATCAACTTGAACTAAAACACATCAACAAATATATCAATATCCATACATATATGGCATCATCATTCATCAACAATATTACTTCATTTTAAATAATTACAACAACAACTCTTGTGGCGACATCACACCAACAACAACTCTCACCGACACCGACTATGCAACGACATCAACTATGCAACGACATCAACTACAAATGCAACATGCATGTGGTACCATTTTACGCGCGTTGAATGACAAGCATTCCAGGGCATGAGCCCTCAACAATTGGATGGTTCAAGCATCCCAGGGCATAAGCCCTCAACAGGTGAATGATAAACATTCCAGGGCATAAGCCCTCAACGGGTGAATGATAAACATTCCAGGGCATGAGCCCCCAACAAATGCATATGAGTATGAATGGACTCAGTGGTGTATATCAGCATACAACCCAACATCTAATGGTGTATATCAGCATACAACCAACAACAACTTACTTAGAACGTCTACAATTGTGTCTAACAACTATGACACACTCCCCAACTGGATAACACCACTCAACAACATCAAAGGCAACTCAACTTAGCAAGGTATAATTATTTGCACGTAAGCATACATAATTCCATCTTATTCATCTTCATATACGAGTTTTACCATTTAAACAATGTTAAATAAATCCAACAAACACATTAGGAAGCTTAGGTTTTGGGTCTGGAACACTTAGAGAAATTACACAAAATGGTCGCACAGGACCAACTTCGCTTAAGCGAAGCACAGTTCGCTTGAGAGAACTACAATGTCGAAAGTCTGGGGAAGTTCGCTTACAGTTCGCTCAGGAGTTCGCTTGAGCGAAGGACAACGTCGAAAGTTGGGAATTGTTCGCTTACCGTTCGCTCAGGAGTTCGCTTGAGCGAACTGGCACTATGCAAATCTGGATACCTACTATGGTAGCTCGCTTAAGCGACGGGTAGCTTCGCTTACGCGAAGCTTCATCTGTACAGACTGAAACCTACGATTCTCAAACTCCTCTATCAACCAAAAACCCAATTTTGATCCCCCAATCACCCAAAATGAATTATTATAAGGTTTATGGGTTCAATATACAACAAAACATCAGAAACAACTCATAGAAACATAATCAACAACATCATTCAACGATAATTAGCATTTCATCATATTCTTAAACCTAACCAAAAACAACCATTTTCAATCCAAATTTCATGAAATCATACATATATATTATCAATTGAAATGCTAGCTCACCCTTACCTTATTAGATGGACAATTAAGCTACAGAAATTCAAGCTCTCACTCCCTTCTAGCAATTCCCCTTGGTTCTTGGTTCTTCTCTCTTTTCTCCCAAAAGTCTGTTTCTCTGTTTTACTGATACGTACAAAATTTGTCTGACTCTTTCTCTATTTCCTTTTTCCCACAAAACATAACCTCTCTTTCTTTTAACTCCCCTTAACTCTCATAATTAAAATGTAACCCCCTCCTTAACTCTAATAATTCTAAATAATTATCATTTTCTCTATTTCACTTAAATAACAAAAATCATCACTAATTATCATATAATAATTATAAATCAAATAATAACACCACATATTCACATAATCATTTAAAAATTCAAATAAAATATTTCAAAGCAACTAAAAATAATAAAATAGAAATTAGAGTGTTACAAATTCCTCTTTGATTAGTACGACCATGGCCCCACCAGAATGAATTCATCATTTTCTCAATTATGTTGATAAGGGTAGCAGGGAGTGTAACACCCCGTTTTCCCAACATAAAAATTTCTCAAAATAATAATCAGAGTTCCACAACTTAAACGGAATGCTACATTTCTTAAAAATCACAATGGAATAAATAATAATTTATCCTTCAAAATATTTCAATCAAATCTTAAATCACTTCGCAGCGGAATCTATTTCAAAAATCTTAAAAACAACTTTGGCACGAAAGCCTCAACGTAAAATCTCATCAAATTCTTTAATATCATGTTCATAAAATCTCATAGTTTAATACGTAAAGAATAGAAAACATAAGCAAAGTTCCCCATCCCGTTACGTATCAGAGCACCTAGACACGTGAGGAGTCCACTCACATCAACAGCTAGTCCTGGAAATCTGCACTTGCCCACAAGGCGGCAATTCCAACAGAAGGGGTGAAATTTCACAAACATTAAACTTAAGCATATAATTCATCAATTTACAACTAACAACTTAAAACATCAATTAATCACATAATCTTCAACAAAGCAACTCATCATAGTTCATCATATTCATCAACAGATATAATCTCAAACAACTCATCATAATCATGTATAGAAACATCATCAAAATTCATCATATAGAAAACATCATCAAAATTCATCATATAGGAAACATCATCGCATCATCAAGTTCATCATGTTAAACAACAAATGCATTAATAATTATTTCATCAAGACTCTTCTTCAACAACTCAACATCTTAGACAACTCGACACGACTATGCAACTTCTTAACATCTTGACATCTTAACAACTTATATGCATGTGGTACCATCCAGGGCATAAGCCCCCATCGCTAAAGGTCAAATAGGACCTGTCAGGCATCAAGCCCCCATCGCTAAGGTCGTAAAAAGACCTGTCAGGCATTAAGCCCCCATCGCTGACTATGCTATGCAACAACACGACTCAATGCAACGACACGACTCAAATGCAACAACACGACTCAAATGCAACAATCTTCAAATATCACATCTTTATATAACACATCTTTTAAATAACACATCTTCAAATAACACATTATTTTCACATCGTTAAATAACACATCAATTTCACATCATCACATAATCATATAAAAACTCAAATCATAATCAAAGCCAAACAAAACAGCACATGAATCCAATTTAAACAACTTCATCGACAAATATAATCATTAAATTCTCTCATAACCCTAATTCTCAAAAACTCTCAAAACTACACCTAGTCATGCTAATTGCAATTTCAGAAATCATATACTTAATTTTAATGAGAGTTAGTCTCACCCTTACCTTAATTCAGATGAACAAAGCTTACGAAAGAGAACAAAAGTGGTGAAAACACCCAAATATACTGCTGCAGTGCGCGACAGTTTTCTCTTAACTCCGACCTTGTTTTGACGATCCGAACGGTGAAAAGGTAGACCCAGGTGTTGTGAACCTTGTGTCCAAAATTCGTCACGATCCAACGGTTAACGAGTGAGAAATCGCTGTTTTACTGAGGCAGATTTCAGAAAAACGGGAATCGCTTTCTCTCTTCTCTTTGGTGGCTACTTTTCTCACAAAAGACTGTTGTTACTTTAAAACTATTCTAACTTAGCTTCTCCTATTTATATATCTCTTCTCCTCTATCTTATTTACTCTTATCACCAAAAACTACTCTCTTCCCTAATATCTTAATAATAATAATAATACACCAAATAACAAATATATTTCTATACTAGATAACATATATATATCCACACAAAATAACATATATATTTCTACATAAAATAACAAATATATTTTCAAACCAAATATCAAATATATTTCTATAACAAATATATCTCTACATAACAAACATATTTCTATAACAAATATATCTCTACATAACAAACCTATTTCTATAACAAATATATCTTTACACCACATAACAAATATTAGCATATTTCATCAAAATATATATTATAAATCAAATAATAATACACTAAAAATACAATGAATTAATAAAATATTAAATATTAAAAGTAGGGCGTTACAACTCTACCCCCCTTAAGAGAATTTCGTCCTCGAAATTCATAGCACAAAAGAAAATGAATTCAATTATTGCTTAAATATCTTAAATTATATATAACAAAGTAGTAACTTCAAACATTACACAAAAATTACATTAAAGTTAGTGTAACGCCCCATTTTTATTTAATTATTTTTAGTTGATGTTTGAGTATTTTTATATGATTTTATATAACTATATTTGACATATATGATTTAGACATGATTTTATGTGAAATATATGACTTGGTATGAATTGTGTGATATTTGGTGTGATGATAATTTATTATATGATTTATGGTGTTGTGTTTTATTTAAATAAATGTTGTTTGATTATTTTATTTATTTAATAAAAAGGTAGAAAATAGTATTATTTGGTTTAAAGGGAATTAAGTATAATTATGAGGAATAAGTGGGAGTTAAGGAAATAAGAGGGGGTTATAGTTTACAATAAAAAGAAAAGGAGAGTCAGAAAGAGTTCTACGTACAATTGAAAAAAAAAAAAAAAGTGAATTTTTGAGAGAAGAAGAAGAGAAAACCTAGAACCAAGAGAAGAGGCTAGAAGAAGAGAGAAGAACGCAGCTTAATTCAGGAGTCATAATCTAAGGTAAGGGTGGGATTCCTTCAATAATATGTATATATAATTTTGATTGTTGATGAAATTGTGTTCTAGGTTTAGGGTTTAGAAAGTTTATGATAATTGATATGATGTGATGAATTGTGTTGTTTAATGCATGTTTCTGTGTTGTTTTGATTGTTATGTTGTATATAGAACCTGTAAACATTGTTCTCTATCAAATTTGGGATTTGGGTAGATGAAATTTGGGTTTTGAGTGAAAAATAGAGTTTTCCCGAGAGCTACCTTTGACAGCATACCATGTTTCATGTTGTTGCGTCTTTTGCATCAGTTTCTGTTTCGAACTAGCTTTTGGTGTAAACACGAAAGTTGTAGGTATGAATGTTAGCTTTCTAATGCCGTTGGTCTGACGTCAAAATAATTTATAGAACTTGAGTTATGGTCAAATTACTGAACATAGGTCACAGTGAATTTTTATGAATTTCAGCACAACTTTGTCCGAATTTGAAATGAAAACTGGTATTGATTGGTACATAATTGGCTTTAGGTGTAAACATGAAAGTTGTAGATAATTAAGTTAGCTTTCTAATGGCACTGGTTTGACTCGAAGAGGATTTGTAGATTTTGAATTATGATGAAAATAGTCAAAGTAGGTCTTCAGAAATTTTTTAGAAAACTTAGCTTAACTAATCCCAAGTTAGTCCAAAACTTATGGTTGGTTTCCCAACTTCAAACTTAAGTATTAGGGATTTAGTCGGAGTGTTTAATGAGTATTTGGCTTATGTTTTATTGATCAACTTGCTTTATTTTTGAAGAATATTTTGGTTTGATATGGATGTAGTTGATTAATGTATATGTGCTTTCCGGAGATGTGTGATTTAAATATGTGTTATATCAAGATGTGTTGTTTGTAGATGTGTGACTTAAATATGTGCTATATAAAGATGTCATATTTAAATATGTGATATTTGACGATGAAGCTATTTAAAGATGTGTATTTGTCGAGTCATCTAAAGATGTGCATTGTTGAGTCTTTACTTGTGTCGTTGCATTTGAGTCGTGTCGTTGCATAGCATAGTCAGCGATGGGGGCTTAATGCCTGACAGGTCCTCTATGACCTTAGCGATGGGGGCTTAATGCCTGACAGGTATTATTTGACCTTTAGCGATGGGGGCTTAATGCCCTGATGGTACCACATGCATGTGGTCTAAGTGTTGCATAGTCGTGTCGTGTCGTTTGTAAAGTGATGATGTAATTGTGAAGTGATGATGTAATATGCAAAGTGATGATGTATTCGTGATGGTGTAATTGTGACTTGTTGATGTATTTATGACGTGTTGAAGTATTTGTGATGTTATGATGTACTTGTGAATGTTTGAGATGTTTTCGTTATATGCGATGATTTGTTGATGTTGTTGATATTGTTGTTGTTGATTGTTTATTGTTGTTGTATCTTGCTAAATGTCGTTGATGTTGATAACGTTGTTGTTGCTATATATATATATATATATATATATATATATATATATATTTATATATATATATATATATATATATATATATATATATATATATACATACATATATGAACTTGTTGATACTTGCGGTATAATTTGTTGTTGTTTCATCGATTTGATGAATTATATATTATTATTATTGAATGTGTTTCTCACCCCTTCTGTTGGAATTGTCGCCTTGTGGGCAAGTGCAGATTTCCAAGGCTAGTAGGATGTTGGCTCAAGTGTCTTAGGGCTCTGATACGTAATGGGATGGGAGTTAATTGTTGAATTTTCATTCCTTTATGTATCAATTTTGGAACTATATTGTTGGAACATTTATTTATTATTAAGAGGATTATTGAAATGATTATTTATGTTGGGGCCTTTGTGCCAAGATTTTGTTGAAGTTGATTATATTTTAAAAAAGACTTTTCCGCTGCAAAATATTACGAGATTAATTTATGTTGTTGAATAAATAGTGTATTTTCTATTTATGAATTTTTGAAAAGTAGTGTAACATTCCGTTTTGCGATGAAAACTCTGATTTTACGTATATTTAATTATGTTGGGAAATCGGGGTGTTACAGTTGGTATCAGAGCAGGTAGGTCCGTCCGGCCAAGTAGTAGAGTCGTGTCGAGCCTAGTAGTGTTGTGTGACAGCCTTATACTGTCTTTTCTTGTCCTAATTGTTGTTTGTTGTGTAGAGAACTAAGGTGCTGAAGTCTTATCCAGAATTGTTTGCATGAGATTCATTTTCGAGGACGAAAATTCTTTAAGTTGGGGAGAGTTGTAACGCCCCATTTTTATTTAATTATTTTTAGTTGATGTTTGAGTATTTTTATATGATTTTATATAACTATATTTGACATATATGATTTAGACATGATTTTATGTGAAATATATGACTTGGTATGAATTGTGTGATATTTGGTGTGATGATAATTTATTATATGATTTATGGTGTTGTGTTTTATTTAAATAAATGTTGTTTGATTATTTTATTTATTTAATAAAAAGGTAGAAAATAGTATTATTTGGTTTAAAGGGAATTAAGTATAATTATGAGGAATAAGTGGGAGTTAAGGAAATAAGAGGGGGTTATAGTTTACAATAAAAAGAAAAGGAGAGTCAGAAAGAGTTCTACGTACAATTGAAAAAAAAAAAGAGAAAGTGAGTTTTTGAGAGAAGAAGAAGAGAAAACCTAGAACCAAGAGAAGAGGCTAGAAGAAGAGAGAAGAACGCAGCTTAATTCAGAGTCATAATCTAAGGTAAGGGTGGGATTCCTTCAATAATATGTATATATAATTTTGATTGTTGATGAAATTGTGTTCTAGGTTTAGGGTTTAGAAAGTTTATGATAATTGATATGATGTGATGAATTGTGTTGTTTAATGCATGTTTCTGTGTTGTTTTGATTGTTATGTTGTATATAGAACCTGTAAACATTGTTCTCTATCAAATTTGGGATTTGGGTAGATGAAATTTGGGTTTTGAGTGAAAAATAGAGTTTTCCCGAGAGCTACCTTTGACAGCATACCATGTTTCATGTTGTTGCATCTTTTGCATCAGTTTCTGTTTCGAACTAGCTTTTGGTGTAAACACGAAAGTTGTAGGTATGAATGTTAGCTTTCTAATGCCGTTGGTCTGACGTCAAAATAATTTATAGAACTTGAGTTATGGTCAAATTACTGAACATAGGTCACAGTGAATTTTTATGAATTTCAGCACAACTTTGTCCGAATTTGAAATGAAAACTGGTATTGATTGGTACATAATTGGCTTTAGGTGTAAACATGAAAGTTGTAGATAATTAAGTTAGCTTTCTAATGGCACTGGTTTGACTCGAAGAGGATTTGTAGATTTTGAATTATGATGAAAATAGTCAAAGTAGGTCTTCAGAAATTTTTTAGAAAACTTAGCTTAACTAATCCCAAGTTAGTCCAAAACTTATGGTTGGTTTCCCAACTTCAAACTTAAGTATTAGGGATTTAGTCGGAGTGTTTAATGAGTATTTGGCTTATGTTTTATTGATCAACTTGCTTTATTTTTGAAGAATATTTTGGTTTGATATGGATGTAGTTGATTAATGTATATGTGCTTTCCGGAGATGTGTGATTTAAATATGTGTTATATCAAGATGTGTTGTTTGTAGATGTGTGACTTAAATATGTGCTATATAAAGATGTCATATTTAAATATGTGATATTTGACGATGAAGCTATTTAAAGATGTGTATTTGTCGAGTCATCTAAAGATGTGCATTGTTGAGTCTTTACTTGTGTCGTTGCATTTGAGTCGTGTCGTTGCATAGCATAGTCAGCGATGGGGGCTTAATGCCTGACAGGTCCTCTATGACCTTAGCGATGGGGGCTTAATGCCTGACAGGTATTATTTGACCTTTAGCGATGGGGGCTTAATGCCCTGATGGTACCACATGCATGTGGTCTAAGTGTTGCATAGTCGTGTCGTGTCGTTTGTGAAGTGATGATGTAATTGTGAAGTGATGATGTAATATGCAAAGTGATGATGTATTCGTGATGGTGTAATTGTGACTTGTTGATGTATTTATGACGTGTTGAAGTATTTGTGATGTTATGATGTACTTGTGAATGTTTGAGATGTTTTCGTTATATGTGATGATTTGTTGATGTTGTTGATATTGTTGTTGTTGATTGTTTATTGTTGTTGTATCTTGCTAAATGTCGTTGATGTTGATAACGTTGTTGTTGCTATATATATATATATATATATATATATATATATATATATATACACACACATACATATATGAACTTGTTGATACTTGCGGTATAATTTGTTGTTGTTTCATCGATTTGATGAATTATATATTATTATTATTGAATGTGTTTCTCACCCCTTCTGTTGGAATTGTCGCCTTGTGGGCAAGTGCAGATTTCCAAGGCTAGTAGGATGTTGGCTCAAGTGTCTTAGGGCTCTGATACGTAATGGGATGGGAGTTAATTGTTGAATTTTCATTCCTTTATGTATCAATTTTGGAACTATATTGTTGGAACATTTATTTATTATTAAGAGGATTATTGAAATGATTATTTATGTTGGGGCCTTTGTGCCAAGATTTTGTTGAAGTTGATTATATTTTAAAAAAGACTTTTCCGCTGCAAAATATTACGAGATTAATTTATGTTGTTGAATAAATAGTGTATTTTCTATTTATGAATTTTTGAAAAGTAGTGTAACATTCCGTTTTGCGATGAAAACTCTGATTTTACGTATATTTAATTATGTTGGGAAATCGGGGTGTTACAGTTAGTCAGTCAAACGTGATCACATAATAAAACATAACTATTCATTAGAAAAATACAACGACAGTATTCAACTGTCACACGACACAAACGACTCAACTACTTGGCCGGACGGACCGACCTGCTCTGATACCAATTGTAACACCCCGTTTTCCCAACATAAAAATTTCTCAAAATAATAATCAGAGTTTCACAACTTAAACGGAATGCTACATTTCTTAAAAATCACAATGGAATAAATAATAATTTATCCTTCAAAATATTTCAATCAAATCTTAAATCACTTCGCAACGGAATCTATTTCAAAAATCTTAAAAACAACTTTGGCACGAAGGCCTCAACGTAAAATCTCATCAAATTCTTTAATATCATGTTCATAAAATCTCATAGTTTAATACGTAAAGAATAGAAAACATAAGCAAAGTTCCCCATCCCGTTACGTATCAGAGCACCTAGACACGTGAGGAGTCCACTCACATCAACAGCTAGTCCTGGAAATCTGCACTTGCCCACAAGGCGGCAATTCCAACAGAAGGGGTGAAATTTCACAAACATTAAACTTAAGCATATAATTCATCAATTTACAACTAACAACTTAAAACATCAATTAATCACATAATCTTCAACAAAGCAACTCATCATAGTTCATCATATTCATCAACAGATATAATCTCAAACAACTCATCATAATCATGTATAGAAACATCATCAAAATTCATCATATAGAAAACATCATCAAAATTCATCATATAGGAAACATCATCGCATCATCAAGTTCATCATGTTAAACAACAAATGCATTAATAATTATTTCATCAAGACTCTTCTTCAACAACTCAACATCTTAGACAACTCGACACGACTATGCAACTTCTTAACATCTTGACATCTTAACAACTTATATGCATGTGGTACCATCCAGGGCATAAGCCCCCATCGCTAAAGGTCAAATAGGACCTGTCAGGCATCAAGCCCCCATCGCTAAGGTCGTAAAAAGACCTGTCAGGCATTAAGCCCCCATCGCTGACTATGCTATGCAACAACACGACTCAATGCAACGACACGACTCAAATGCAACAACACGACTCAAATGCAACAATCTTCAAATATCACATCTTTATATAACACATCTTTTAAATAACACATCTTCAAATAACACATTATTTTCACATCGTTAAATAACACATCAATTTCACATCATCACATAATCATATAAAAACTCAAATCATAATCAAAGCCAAACAAAACAGCACATGAATCCAATTTAAACAACTTCATCGACAAATATAATCATTAAATTCTCTCATAACCCTAATTCTCAAAAACTCTCAAAACTACACCTAGTCATGCTAATTGCAATTTCAGAAATCATATACTTAATTTTAATGAGAGTTAGTCTCACCCTTACCTTAATTCAGATGAACAAAGCTTACGAAAGAGAACAAAAGTGGTGAAAACACCCAAATATACTGCTGCAGTGCGCGACAGTTTTCTCTTAACTCCGACCTTGTTTCGACGATCCGAACGGTGAAAAGGTAGACCCAGGTGTTGTGAACCTTGTGTCCAAAATTCGTCACGATCCAACGGTTAACGAGTGAGAAATCGCTGTTTTACTGAGGCAGATTTCAGAAAAACGGGAATTGCTTTCTCTCTTCTCTTTGGTGGCTACTTTTCTCACAAAAGACTGTTTTTACTTTAAAACTATTCTAACCTAGCTTCTCCTATTTATATATCTCTTCTCCTCTATCTTATTTACTCTTATCACCAAAAACTACTCTCTTCCCTAATATCTTAATAATAATAATAATACACCAAATAACAAATATATTTCTATACTAGATAACATATATATATCCACACAAAATAACATATATATTTCTACATAAAATAAGAAATATATTTTCAAACCAAATATCAAATATATTTCTATAACAAATATATCTCTACATAACAAACATATTTCTATAACAAATATATCTCTACATAACAAACCTATTTCTATAACAAATATATCTTTACACCACATAACAAATATTAGCATATTTCATCAAAATATATATTATAAATCAAATAATAATACACTAAAAATACAATGAATTAATAAAATATTAAATATTAAAAGTAGGGCGTTACAGGGAGCTGGAAAATACTCATGACGTACGAGGGAATAGCTTGCAGAACGGACTTAATCATAACCTCTCAGCCCGCTTTAGATAAGCATTTACTACTCCAGGAGTTTATCTGTTGCCAAACACGGTCCTTGATATACGCGAAAGTAGAATTCCTGTTCCTACCAATCATAGAGGGTAGTCCCAAGTACTTACTGTTGCCAAGGACAACCTGTACACCTAAAATTGCAGCAAGGTTGTTCCTCAATGGTTCCGGCACATTACGACTACAAAAGATTTTAGACTTGGGTAAGCTAATTGCTTGTCCTGATGTCGATTCATACGTGGAAAGGATATCTTTCATAACATGTGCTTCACTTTCATTTGCTTTAAAAAATAGAAAGCAATCGTCAGCAAATAATAGATGGGATACAACAGGAGCCGCTTTACAAATATGAGTACCATAAATAATTCCTCTATTCTCCGCATCTTGAATAAGCGAAGAGAGGCCTTCTGCACATATGATGAAAAGATACGGGGATAGAGGATCCCCTTGTCGGAGTCCAGGACCCGGAATAACAGGACCAGTTGGCTCGTTGTTGACGATAATAGAGTAGTCAACAAATTCGACGCACATGCTAATCCAATGAATCCACTTGCTGTTAAAACCCATTTTAAACATCACTTCACGCAAATAATCGCGGTCCATTCTGTCGTAAGCCTTGCTTATATCAAGTTTCAATGCAACATATCTATCATTACCTCGTGTCTTAGTTTGCATAAAATGAATTACCTCGATTGCTGCCATAGCATTATCAAGAATAGAGCAACCTGGAACAAACGCAGATTGGTTGTTAGAGATACATTTCGGGAGGACAACCTTCAGTCTGTTAGCAAGAACTTTGGATATCAATTTGTAGACCACATTACAAAGCGCAATCAGATGCCAGTCACGCATAGAAGTCTGCGAGTTACCTTTGGGAATGAGAGCAATATTTGTCATATTCAAATCAAGGGGAAACTGGCCGGAGTCACGTCAGGCACAACATTCGTTGAATATTTCATCACTACATAAATTCCAAAAGTGTTGATAAAAACCCGGATTAAAGCCATCAGGCCCAGGACATTTATCCGGGTGCATAGAAAACATAGCATCACGAAATTCAGCTTTAGAGTGACGGATTACATTGATAACTGGTAATGTAACATTATTTTGTTTTTTAAAAAGGTCAACAAAATACTCTTTGGCTAGTGTTTGCATCCCTTGAGTGTCTGTGATTTTATTTCCATCATTATCATGCAAAGATAAAATTCGATTTACGTTTCTCCTTGCCGATGCGGAGGCATGAAAAAACTTTGTATTCCTATCACCATCCTTATACCAATGCATTTTAGCTCTCTATTTCCAATATGCATCATCTTGAGCAAGTAGGCGTTGCATTTTTTACGCACCTCCAGCAGTTGAGTTTGCGCACCACCTGCATGGTTATCACGCAGCAAGTTAAATTGCCGTGAACATTCCTCAATGTCAGATTTAAGCTTTTTACAATGAGTTCTACTCCACAATGACATGTCTTCTGCGCATGCATTAATTTTAGGAATAATGGGATGAGATAAATTCATGTTCCAAGAGTCAGTGACCATATCATGAAAGCCTGGTTCAAGTTGCCAAGCATTTTCATACCTGAACTTGTAACACCCCGTTTTCCCAGCATAAAATTTTCTTTAAAATAAATAATCAGAGTGAACACATAACGGAGCGTCACATTCTTTAAAACATCTCAAGTAATGGATAAATAATAATTTATTCCTTCAGGAAAATAGTCATTTAAAAATATTCAAACATTGCAGCAGAAATCATTAAATTCATCACAAAAGTTTCTGGCACGCAGGCCTCATCAACGTCTCAGAAAATTCTCAACATAATCATAATTATGAAAGTCAAAATAAAAGAATACGCAAGGAACAGAGAAAACATAATCAAAGGTTCCCCATCCCGTTACGTATCAGAGCACCTAGACACAACCGAGCCTCACACGACTGCACCTAATCTTGGTTACCTGCACTTGCCCACAAGGCGGCAATTCCAACAGAAGGGTTGAGATTTCACATTCAATAATAATAATCATATAATACAAACAAAATGCATTTAACAACTTAATTCAGCTTCATTTAATAATGTCATCTGTAACGCCCTTGTCATACCCTCATTTTGGACCTAAAAATACTCACTCAAATTCCTCTGCTGTTTTCTAATACTTTCAAATTCGCTGTGTTTTCTACTGTGTTTCAACTGCATACATTACTGCTTCAGTCTTTTGAATTTTTGCATAAAATCATACAAAAGGGTATTTTGGTCATTTCCTACAAAGGAACCCATTTTCAGTCCCTACAATTTGTCCCTGAGTCTTTTCAATTTGTTTGCATGAATCATTAATCAAATTTTGTACAAAAATCATCTTAATTTGCATCTGAGTCAGTCTGAGTCGTTTTCGCCCCAGGGGTATTTCAGTCTTTTCACATCAAATAAATTTTGGGCAGAGAGGTATTTTAAAATACCTCATTTGTGGTAATTTGTTCGTTTTAGTCCATTTTGTCAATTTTAAATGTTTCGCTTTACGTTATTTTCAAATTACGTTTTTTAGCCAATTTTATTATTTTTACATTTTAGTCCAAATACTTTTAAAAATTGCAATTCAGTCCAAATATCTTGTTTTTTGCAAATACGCCCCAATCCTTTTTTTATTCTCAAAAACTGTTCAATTTCCTTTTGAATTCCAAAAACAGTCCAATTTTTCTTCTTTTTATTATTTTGCAGTTTAGTCCCAAACCCTTTTAAATTTGCATTTTAGTCCTTTTTTCAGATTCAGTCCCAAATGCCACGCAAACTGTTCACATCCAGGTGTCATGCTGCCATAGGCTCAGAAGCACATGTGGCAGCCTATAAAAGGCCACCACTGTACAAGTCAGTAACGGAATCTCATCCACGCGTAACAGAATCCACTCATCACAATCCACATCACCACAAACAGAACTCAATTTCTCTCTCCAATGCAGTTAGATCAAACTCAGAATTCATAAGAAAAACTCAAGAACACCAACAAACCCTAGCAATCTACAGAATCGAAATTCAGTGCGAAAATCAATGGAATTCGTTGAAGTTCTCAGAGATTCGCATTGAATCATCATCATCGAACCTGTGTTGCTCGCAATTCAAAGCGCGAACCCGCCATTGATGAACGGCGAGCTTCAACGCCGATCACGAGCGTAAGAGGAAGGAGAAGAAGAAATTCCAGGCGAATCCGGGTCAGTGAAGGGAAAGAAGAGAGAAACTACCGGTTAAGTTCGAGTTCAAGCCAAGAATCAGTGAAACCGAACCCCAACCCAAGGATTTCCGAAGGATCTGGCTCAAGATCTCCAAAAACTCAGGTAAACTTCTCAAACCCTACCTCCATATCATAATCACAAGTGAAGAAACAGATCAACGTAAATCCATGGATATTTGGACGGTTCTGATTCAACAAAAACGGTTATGAAACCCTAAAAAAAACGAAAATATGCAAGAAACGCCAAAGATTCACAACGAGTGTAAATCATGATGAATCCGTAAGGATTCACATAGTTTCCAACACAAGAAGTTAAAAGATGACTGAATCAGAATCGTGAATCAACAAACCGCAGGATTTACGTTGATTTTTGTTTGTGTGAAGCCATTAGTTTGATTTCAATGTTTAGGATCATAGGGAGAGAAGATTAAGCATGCTTTAGTTTGATTCTAGGCGAGATTGAGCATTAGGGTTTGCAAAGAAGAGAGAACGATGGAGGAAGAAAGAGAAACGGTAGGGAAGAATGAGCCAGACCGGGTCAGCGTCCTTTTACATAGGCGTTAGACCGGGTCGGTTCAGACCCGAACCAGTCTCTCCTTGCGTCCCCAGCCGTTTGATCTAGGGTTTTAGTGTACTTGGACCAATCCAACGCCTCTAGGGCGTCCTGGTGGTCCGGATCCGCCAGTTTGTGTGGATTTTGGGCTTTTTACCCGCGGGCCCTGGCTTTTCTTTCAGTTTCTTGAATTTCCTTGCTATGTGCACCCCTGTACCTGCTATTTGGACCTCCTGCGCGTTCCAATTTCTTTACAAAAATTCCAAAAAATTGCTATGCGTTCTTGGCATGTTTTTTACTGTTTTGTGATGTTTTCGCATATTCAAGATTGATGGAAATAGTACGTGTTAATTTCATTTTTGATTCGTATATTTTGTGTGTTCTTGTGTGAATTTTCTCGTGCAATGTTTGATCCGAAACTTGTCATGTGATGTTGATGTTTGGCATTTAATTTTATGATAAGTTTACTCCTGATTTTGTACTAATCCATTCAATTGTGTTAGTTAATTGATTTCGCTTACAATTTTAGCAATATGTTTAGTTGTGTTAGTTAATTGTTTTCGCTTACAATTTTTGCGATATGTCTAGTTGTGTTAATTGATTTTGTTTACAATTCTTGCAATATGTCTATTGTTGTTAAGTTCGATCTTTGTTTACAATTTTTGCGATACTTTCAATCTTGTTAATAGGTTAGCCTTTATCTTGCAAGTTTAGGTGCTAGTTTCCTAATTTTGCAAGGTTTAGCTTTTAATTTCTTGTTTCATAAATCATGTTAGTTAGCATGCATTTTTTTTCTCCACATCCTTCCATATTTTGTTTTTTTGATTGCCCAACATTTTTTATTGCATATTGCGTCACTAACCATTTTGTGTTTCATGCCTATTGAAAGCTCCAATTCATCCCCATTCTCTAAGTTTAGGTTCCATTCAATTTCTCAATATTTAGGTAGTTTTACTTTCTTTAAATTCTTGCAAGACTATAGCATGTAAAATAGGACCCGATGTAAAAAACTATGGACTATGGTGATGTACACCGACACATGCACCGACACATGCACACACGTTGTATGACTTTCCGCTAGATGTATGCGTAGGAAGCGTAAAACCTAGGAAAACTTGTCATTTCTTCACCAAAAAATCAACATATAACTCAAACTATTTTGCAATAAAATGAGGTCAAAACCTCGCTTTTTTCTTTTCATTTTCTTAAGACAAAATCAAAACTAGTGCTAACTTCCAACTTTAACCATTTCTTGTAAATAAATTGGACTAACCTCACTATTTTTTCAAAACTCATGCCCTTGAGGCCTCTTATCTCTTTCTTCAAAACCATTTTCAAAACTAAAAATTGAACCAACCCACAAAAATATTTTGGAAGAGAACTACATGGAATTTTGATCCCTTAAAAGGGTATGTAGGCAAGAGACTCAAAATCTCTCCAAGTCCAATAAAATAAAATCCAATCTTCTCCCTCTCATTCTTAAAACCAATCTTTTTTTACAAGTAGCAATAAAAGTAAAGCATAAACGTAAAGCGTAGTAAAACGGTTCCTATAGGATACTATAGTCATTGCGGGTGCCTAACACCTTCCCGTAATGAAACCAGCCCCGAACTTAGGATTTCTAAGGTTTTCTCGATTTTACCTTCCCCAAAAAAAATAGAGACATCAATGATCGAAAGGTTCAGATCCAATTAATGATTTGACACCCGAAAATCGCGATGACAGAAATGGCGACTTCACTGGGGAATTTTAGGGCTACGCCTAGTTTTTACACGCTTTATGTTTTATGATTTGCTTTATTGTTACATGTAAAATTTTCTTATGTACGTGTGGGGTGAGAATATCAAAAGCCCTATACCCGGGCTGAGTGAACTTAAGATTAGGAAGAGATATAATCGACAATCCATTCCGGGGGTTGCCTCGTGCATTGGATTACGCGATCAATCTCACGTAGCTGAGGCATTTTGGAGGTGATATTGCCGGCGTGTGTTGTCATGCTTAGGCACGTTACTTCCAATTGACCGATGAAGGCTATGAACCGTAGTTACCAAACACATCCTTGGCCTTTCTTAGGACGTAGTGCGGTGGCTAAACCGAGCGTTGTCTCGAAATTTAGTCGTCACGCGATACTACACCCAAACTAAACCTTCTTACGGATAATCATGGACAAGCGTCGCTTTGTACTACCATGATATACGCAAGAGAGGTTGTGGTTTGGGAACTTTGTAGAACCTTGGTCACTATTATCAAAAGCCTTAGTTTCACCGGACACCGTGTCCACTTGTTACCTTAGCCCACCGTGCTCTCCCATTATTTAAATCATGCATACATGCATTCATGCATAAACCTTTTTACATGCATTTATCAAAGGGTAAAAACAAACTAAAATTCTTTGCAAATATAACACAGGCATGAAGAGGACTAAGTCCTACAAGTTCAAGGAAGTCGATTCCACTTCCTTTTGCTTAGCATTTCAAAACGATTTGTCTTGACAGCTTTCTAATTCCATCATCTTGCTAAATGTTTGCAAAAGTTTCTAGTTTGTCTAAAACCCTTTGATAACGAAAAGAGTCATTTTTGCATCTGCATTTATACATATCATGCATCATATGCATCATTCAAAAACAACACAACAAAACTTCCAAGTGCTTATTGCCTCCTGGTTCTTCTGCCGCAGAGTGAAAAGTGGCTCGTGCTCGAAGGACTGATCAACCTACCAGAGTACATCAGACCAGACAGTACAGAAGGAGAAATCAGGTAGCTATGGAAGAAGAGAATGCTCAGCTCCGCACTGAACTAGCCTCCGTGAGAGAAGAGTTAGCCAAAGCTCTCGATGCTATGACCGCTCTGGTAGCCGCTCAAGAGCAGCCAGCCTCGTCCGCTCCAGAGACCACCGAGGCAATACCAATATCATCTCTCGATAGCCGCTTCGCCATGCCAAGAGGATACCCGTACGGGCTCCCGCTTTTCTTTGCCCCGGATCCCACAACAGTTGCTTCCAGTGCCGCCAACAGCAACCAGATCCCCGTCTCAGGGCAGGCATCTCTTCACACTACCTTGCCTCAATCAACGGTCTTCACAGATCCGATTGTGCACTCTACTCCTCAGGGCGCTAATGCTGATGATTACCGTGGAAAGACTCCTATATTGGGAACTATGGAAGAAAGAATGGAGGAACTTGCCAGAGAACTCCGTCGCGAGATCAAGGCCAACCGTGGGAGCAGTGACCTCGTCAAAACCCACGACCTTTGTTTAGTGCCAAGGGTGGATGTTCCCAGCAAATTCAAGGTCCCAGAGTTTGACCGCTACAACGGGCTGACTTGCCCCCAAAACCATATCATCAAATATGTCCGGAAGATGGCTAACCACGCGGACAATGATTCACTTATGATCCATTGCTTCCAGGACAGTCTAAAGGAAGATGCCGCGGAGTGGTACACCGGTTTGAGCAAGGATGATATCCGTACTTTTGATGATCTAGCTACCGCTTTCAAGAACCACTATGGGTTTAACACCAGGCTCAAGCCGAATAGAGAATTCCTCCGGTCCCTGTCTCAGAAAAAGGACGAAAGCTTTCGCGAATACGCACAGAGGTGGAGAGGGGCAGCTGCCCGTATCACTCCCGCCTTGGACGAAGAAGAAATGACTCAAACATTCTTGAAGACCCTGAAGAAAGATTATGTTGAGAGAATGATTATTGCCGCCCCAAGCAACTTCTCTGAGATGGTCACTATGGGAACCCGCTTGGAAGAAGCTGTCCGAGAAGGGATTATCGTGTTTGAGAAAGGTGAGTCCTCGAATGCACCGAAGAAGTA
Organism: Medicago lupulina; assembly: GCA_958299785.1. Classification (NCBI taxonomy): domain Eukaryota; kingdom Viridiplantae; phylum Streptophyta; class Magnoliopsida; order Fabales; family Fabaceae; genus Medicago; species Medicago lupulina. The sequence continues at coordinate 35,551,161 of OY283141.1, read as the reverse complement.
CGGCAATGGTCACCATAAGAAAAAGGAATCAGAAGTTGGAATGGTGTCCGCCGGAACTAATCAGTCTGCCGCTGTCGCTCCTGTCAATGCTACACAACCGCCTCAGCCGTATCAGTACCTACACTATGCCCAGCACCCGTTCTATCCACCGTTCTACCATCAATATCCTCCTCTACCGGGCCAGCCTCAGGTCCCTGTTAATGCCATCGCCCAACAGATGCAACAACAACCACTAGCTCAACAACAACAACAACAACAAGGTCCTCAATCTAGACCATCTTTCCCGCCGATACCAATGGCATATGCCGAACTACTCCCAACTCTGTTACATAAGGGGTATTGCACCACTAGGCCTGGCAAGCCTCCGCCAAACCCATTACCTCCCAGATTCCGCTCCGATCTCAGATGTGATTTCCACCAAGGCGCCCTGGGTCATGACGTAGAAGGTTGCTACGCTCTGAAATACATTGTGAAGAAGTTGATTGACCAGGGAAAGCTATCTTTTGAAAACAACGTCCCACATGTGCTTGACAATCCACTCCCCAACCATGCCGCTGTAAATATGATTGAAGTCTGTGAAGAAATCCCTCGCCTCAATGTCCATAATGTTGCTACTCCCCTGGTGCCACTACATATCAAGCTATGCCGAGCTGCTCTGTTCAGCCACGACCACGCCGCCTGCTGTGAATGTCTTCAGAACCCTATGGGTTGCAGTGTAGTTCAGACTGATGTCCAAAGATTGATGAATGACAACTACTTGACTACCAGTGATGTTTGCATGATAGTGCCGGTCTTCCACGATACTCCAGTCAAGAGCGCACCCGTCAGGGAGGATGTTGAACCGTTGGTCATACGGTTGCCTGGTCCAGTACCATATACCTCTGCAAAAGCTATCCCGTACAAGTACAGTGCGACTATGTTGGAAAACGGGAAGGAAGTACCTTTGGTGTCCTCAAGCACAGTAGGCAGTATCGCTGAAGTGACAGCTTTGAGGAGCGGCAAGGTCCGACCACTCTTGTTTCAGAAGAAAGATGATGCACAAGTTGCAATTCCTGCTGACAAAACTACTCCATTGACAATCCCTCCTGTTGTTGAAAGTACCAGCCGTCCAGGCCATTCCATTGATGATTCCAATCTGGATGAGATTTTGAAGATAATTAAGAAAAGCGATTATAAGATCGTGGATCAGCTATTACAGACTCCCTCGAAGATATCCATCTTGGCCCTACTCCTCAGTTCGGAAGCCCACAGGAATGTGTTATTGAAAGTGTTGGAACAAGCCTATGTTGACCACGAAGTTACAGAGGGTCAATTTGGCGGGATAGTGGCTAACATCACTGCTTGCAGCAACCTCTGGTTTGGTGAAGATGAACTTCCAGAGACAGGGAAGCACCACAACTTGGCCCTGCATATTTCCATGAACTGCAAAACAGATATGCTGTCCAACGTGTTGGTAGACACTGGGTCGTCGTTGAATGTGATGCCTAAATCGACTTTGGATCAGTTGAGTTGCCGAGGAGTTCCCTTGAGGAGGAGTACTTTCCTAGTCAAGGCTTTCGATGGTTCCCGTAAAAATGTGCTCGGAGAAGTAGATCTCCCCATGACTATTGGTCCTGAAACATTCATGATTACTTTCCAGGTTATGGACATAGACGCCTCTTACAGCTGCCTGCTCGGGAGACCGTGGATACACGAGGCTGGGGCAGTCACTTCTACCCTCCATCAGAAGCTGAAGTTCGTGAAAGATGGTAAACTTGTGACAGTGCACGGGGAAGAAGCTTATCTGGTCAGTCAGTTATCATCCTTCTCTTGTATCGAAGCAAAGTATGCCGAAGGAACTGCATTCCAGGGTTTGACTATCGAGGGTACGGAGCCCAAGAGAGCTAGTGCTGCCATGGCTTCATTAAGAGACGCGCAGAGAGCCGTTCAGAAGGGTCAGGCCGCTGGTTGGGGCCAATTGATACAGCTGCAGGACAACAAACACAAAGAGGGTCTCGGTTTCTCTCCGACGTCAGGCATGTCAACTGGAACGTTCCGTAGTGCTGGATTTACCAATACAATTCTTGATGGTGCTGCTGAAAGAGGGGCTAGGCCCACATTTGTGATACCAGGAGGCATTGCAAAGAACTGGAACGTTATCAATCTCCCTATGTCTATGCATGATTCTAAGTAATATGTCTTGCTGTTTAGGCTTTGTTTTCAAAATAACAATCCTTCCGTCTTGCCCGAGGCGGAAGTGACCTCTTTGTAAAGGGCATGTTTGTTCCGACATCACCATTATCAATAAAAAACGTCGTTTCTTTCACGACTCTTTTTTCTTTCTTTAATGCTTCTCCCTTGGAAATAATGGTAATGCCAGAAAAAACCAAAACATCTGTGTTTTCTTATTAATTTCAAAAGATCTGCATGAAAACTATTTTCTAAAATCATCCAATCATGTCACGCAGATCGAACCAAAACGAACCCGTTGAACACGGTAACTCTATGCTTCTCCAAACTGTTGAATCCCCGGTATTCGAGACCGAAGATGAGGATAGTGATGATATACCAGATGAGATTGCCCGATTGCTTGAGCAAGAAGAGAAAACCATTCGGCCTCATCAGGAAGAGATCGAGCTAATCAACTTGGGTACCGAGGATAACAAAAGAGAGATCAAAGTCGGTGCTGCCTTGGAGGAAGGGGTCAAGAAAAGGATCTTCCAGCTTCTCCGGGAGTACTCGGACATTTTTGCATGGTCGTATGAAGACATGCCAGGCTTGGATCCTCAAATTGTGGAACATCGGATACCGACAAAGCCAGACTGTCCTCCCGTCAGGCAAAAATTGAGACGGACTCGGCCAGACATGGCTCTGAAGATCAAGGCGGAAGTGCAGAAACAGATCGATGCGGGTTTTCTCATGACAGTTGAGTATCCCGAGTGGGTTGCTAACATCGTGCCAGTGCCGAAGAAAGATGGTAAGGTTCGGATGTGTGTTGACTACAGAGATTTGAACAGAGCAAGCTTGAAGGACAATTTCCCACTGCCACACATCGATGTGCTTGTTGACAATACGGCCCAGTGCAAGGTGTTCTCCTTCATGGACGGTTTTTCTGGCTATAACCAAATCAAAATGTCACCCAAGGACAGGGAGAAGACATCGTTCATCACCCCATGGGGAACTTTCTGCTGCAAAGCAATGCCGTTCGGTCTAATAAATGCTGGTGCTACCTACCAAAGGGGGATGACCACTTTGTTCCATGACATGATTCACAAGGAGGTTGAAGTGTATGTAGATGACATGATTGTCAAGTCGAGCGATGAAGAACAACACGTTGAATACTTGGCTAAGATGTTTGAAAGGTTGAGGAAGTACAAGCTTCGGCTGAATCCAAATAAATGTACGTTCGGTGTCAGATCTGGGAAGTTGCTAGGCTTCATCGTCAGCCAGAAGGGCATTGAAGTAGATCCCGACAAAGTCCGAGCCATCCGCGAGATGCCGGCCCCGCAAACTGAGAAGCAGGTCAGAGGGTTCCTCGGGCGTTTGAACTACATCTCCAGATTCATATCCCACATGACTGCGACTTGCGGGCCGATTTTCAAGTTGCTCAGGAAGAATCAACCTGTGGTATGGAATGATGAATGCCAAGAAGCTTTCGACAACATCAAGAGTTATCTGCTAGAACCTCCTATCCTCGTTCCGCCGGTGGAAGGGAGGCCATTAATCATGTATCTGTCAGTGTTGGATGAGTCCATGGGATGTGTGCTCGGTCAGCAAGATGAAACTGGAAAGAAAGAGCATGCAATCTACTATTTGAGCAAGAAGTTCACCGATTGTGAGGCTCGGTATACAATGCTCGAGAAGACCTGTTGTGCCTTGGCCTGGGCTGCCAAACGCCTGCGTCACTACTTGATAAATCATACAACTTGGTTGATATCCCGGATGGATCCAATCAGGTACATCTTTGAAAAACCGGCTGTCACTGGAAAGATCGCACGTTGGCAAATGTTACTGTCAGAATACGATATTGTGTTTAAAGCTCAGAAAGCCATTAGAGGGAGTATCCTAGCTGACCATCTCGCTTGCCAACCACTTGATGATTATCAACCTTTGAAGTTCGATTTCCCAGACGAAGAGGTCATGTTTCTAAAATCGAGAGACTGTGAAGAACCGCTAATCGGCGAAGGTCCAGACCCCGATAGCAAGTGGGGATTGGTTTTTGATGGTGCTGTTAATGCCTATGGTCGAGGAATTGGCGCAGTAATTGTGGCTCCGCAGGGGCATCATATTCCTTTCACAGCCCGGATAGTGTTTGAATGCACCAACAATGTGGCCGAGTACGAAGCGTGCATTTTGGGAATCGAAGAAGCCATCGATATGAGAATCAAGCACCTCGACATCTATGGAGACTTTGCATTAGTCATCAACCAGATAAAGGGAGAATGGGAGACCCATCATGCTAATTTGATCCCTTACCGTGATTATGCAAGGCGTCTGTTGACGTATTTTACAAAGGTCGAGTTGCACCACATCCCCCGAGAGGAGAACCAGATGGCCGATGCTCTTGCTACCTTATCTTCTATGCTTCAAGTGAACCATTGGAATCATGTGCCGATGATCAAAGTACAACGCTTAGATCGGCCCGCTCATGTGTTCACTATCAGTGATGCAATTGTACAGACAGGTTCAGGCGGAATCAACGTCAAACCCTGGTACTATGATATCAAACAATTTTTGCAAAGCCGTGAGTATCCTCCAGGTGCTTCCAACAAAGACAAGAAGACGCTGCGCAGGATGGCTAGCAAGTTCCTGCTGAATGGTGATGTCCTGTACAAAAGGAATTTCGATATGGTGTTGTTAAGATGTGTTGACGAAGGTGAAGCAGAACAGCTAATGCATGATGTGCACGACGGCACCTTTGGGACCCACGCATCGGGGCATGTTATGTCTAGAAAGCTGTTGAGAGCTGGTTACTACTGGATTACCGTGGAGCGCGATTGCTATCAATATGCCAGGAAGTGCCACAAATGTCAAGTATATGCCGATAAGATCCACGTGCCTCCGCACGCTCTCAATGTTATGTCTTCTCCGTGGCCTTTCTCTATGTGGGGCATTGATGTGATCGGAAGAATCGAACCGAAAGCTTCAAACGGTCATCGTTTTATCCTGGTAGCAATCGATTATTTCACCAAATGGGTCGAAGCTGCATCCTATGCCAATGTGACTAAGCAAGTGGTAGTCAAATTCATCAAGAACAATATCATCTGTCGGTATGGTGTCCCTAGCAAGATCATCACTGACAATGGTACCAACCTGAACAATGACATGGTGCAAGCCTTATGCGAGAAATTCAAGATCGAACACCACAATTCTTCTCCTTATAGACCTCAAATGAATGGTGCAGTTGAGGCTGCCAATAAGAACATCAAGAAGATTGTGCAGAAGATGGTAACAACATACAAAGACTGGCATGAGATGTTACCCTATGCTTTACACGGCTACCGTACTACAGTTCGTAGTTCAACCGGGGCGACGCCGTTTTCTCTTGTATACGGCATGGAAGCAGTCCTCCCGTTGGAAGTGGAGATTCCATCTCTCCGTGTGATTATGGAAGCAAAGTTGTCTGAGGCTGAATGGTGCCAGAGTCGTTACGACCAGTTGAATTTGATTGAGGAAAGACGCCTGGATGCCATGGCTCACGGTCAGATGTATCAAGCAAGGATGAAAAATGCTTTTAACAAGAAAGTCCGTCCTCGGGAATTCAAAGAGGGTGAACTCGTGTTGAAAAGAAGAATGAGTCAGCAACCCGATCCAAGGGGCAAATGGACGCCTAACTATGAGGGACCTTATGTTGTCAAGAAGGCTTTCTCTGGCGGTGCTTTGATTCTTACTCACATGGATGGTGTAGAACTTCCGAATCCTGTGAATGCCGATATAGTCAAAAAATACTTTGTCTAGATATGAAAAGAACAGCGTGGTAGGTCGAAAACCCGAAAGGGCGGCCTAGGCAAAAATGCGCTTCCCGGTGGATCGAAAACCCGAAAGGGCGGTCCAGGCAAAATAAGGGACAAGAAATAAAATGTAAAAGCTCGCTGAGATTACATGTAACTCAGGCAAAAATGAGCGTCTCGATGAGCCGAAAACCCGAAAGGGCGGTTCATGCAAAAATGAGATTGAAATAAAAGACAATTGACTATATCTGGCAGATTACCATTCCCCTTGGGATCTTCGCAATGGATGTTTGGCTGTTCTCATCCGAGGTACCGACGCCTGTGGATTCAAGAGTTTCAGATACCATAGAAGTTACTGTGTTCAATGTACCACCAACCAATAAAATTACCATTTTCTAAGATTTGTAAATCTGTGGAGTCACGCCTTCGGCCGATTACCACCCTTATACATCAATTTGAGCCTATGCTTTTGTTTGGCACTCACTTTCTATTCTATTTTCAAAGCTTTATACAAAAAGATTCTTTTTCTATGTTAATAATGGTGTGTCTGGAATAAACATTCTGAAAACTGAAATTTTTTGAGTATTTTGAAAACAAGCCTGAACAGCTAGGTACATTTTAACGAACATGCATGAACAAAGATACATTGATATCAATTCCAATTCAAGTTACTAGCAAGCCTTCCTCCCAGTTACGGTCCGTGGTCAATGGCAAGAATGAAAAAACAGAATGAAAAGCATGAAAAACAAATATGCTCGCTAAGTTGAAAACCCGAAAGGGCGGCTTAGGCAAAAATGAGCACCCCGATGGATTGACAACCTTTAAAGGTAATTCAGGCAAAAACAGGGGCATGTGAAAAAAACTATTCCCCGGTGGATCGAAAACCCGAAAAGGCGATCCAGGCAAAAATGGGATGATGAAAAAAGAAAAATGAAATGAAAAAACAAACATGCAAAAGCATTGACCACAGATGCGATGTCCAAAGCACTTACGTGACCGTTCCAACGAGCAGCAATATTACTCAAACTGTTTTCCTCTACAATGTTACAGCTTCCTGCCTTCGATGATGGTCTCGACGTATCTTCAAACGACGGCATCCCCAGAAGAGAAACTTTTGCAAAATGTATGTCCGAGCGCGAGCCATTACGTGCCCAATATTCCAATGTTTTGTCTGTCTCTGCGAAATTGTGTCTAACAAATTGTCAATCATCATGCATTCCAAAACATTCATACATGCATAATCATGCATCTCACATGTTCATGCGTTTGATAAAATTGTCATGCTATTCATACACACCTGCATTCTCAATTCCTATGTTAATTTCAATCAAAATCAATCATGTCAACTTCAAATTTCTTCTGCCTACAATAAATGTCTATTGTCATGTCAATTTCAAAGTTCAACAGTCTTGTCAACACCCTTGTCGAATTCAAGCTCCTGCAGTTATGTCAATCAAATTCAATTCCCTTTCAAATAAAATTTGCTTCTGTTAATGGCCAAGTGGCCAGTTCGCACCCAAGAACAGCTTGTGCCTGTCAATTTGTTTCGGCTATCGGTCAAGCGGCCAGTTCGCATCCAAGAACAGCCTGTACCTATCCTTTTGATATCCGCCAAGTAACCAGTTCATCTCCAAGAACAGCTTGTGCTTCCTTTGTTTTCTGTCAGCCAAGTAACCAGTTCGTGTCCAAGAACAGCTTGTGCTTCCTTTGTTTTCTGTCAGCCAAGTAACCAGTTCGTGTCCAAGAACAGCTTGTGCTTTCTATGTTTTCTTTCAGCCAAGTAACCAGCTCAAATACAAGAGCAGCTTGCGCCCTTTGTTGTCAATATTCCCGGTCAAGTGGCTAGTTCGCATCCAAGAACAGCTTGTACTTGTCAATTTGCTTTCGAGTCTCCCTAGTGAGTCTTGTTAGTTGCTATTTTGTTAATGCCAATCAGTCCCGCAATGGATACGGCATATTCCATTTTGCTTTTCTGTTAATGTCAATCAGTCCCGCAATGGATACGACATACTCTCCTTTTTGTTATTCTGTCAATGTCTACCAATCCCGCAATGGATACGACATATTCTGTTAAACTCAATTCTCAGTTTGTCTTGCATTCATAACGCAAATGTTGCATGGCATACATAACATTTACAAATGTATTTTTACGCCCAAAATCAGTGCTAATGTCGATATTTAAGTATCTTCGTCATGTCAAGCCAAAGACTCCGTCTCTTGACTCTCCAGACAAAGAAACTTAAATAGGGGCAGCTGTCATACCCTCATTTTGGACCTAAAAATACTCACTCAAATTCCTCTGCTGTTTTCTAATACTTTCAAATTCGCTGTGTTTTCTACTGTGTTTCAACTGCATACATTACTGCTTCAGTCTTTTGAATTTTTGCATAAAATCATACAAAAGGGTATTTTGGTCATTTCCTACAAAGGAACCCATTTTCAGTCCCTACAATTTGTCCCTGAGTCTTTTCAATTTGTTTGCATGAATCATTAATCAAATTTTGTACAAAAATCATCTTAATTTGCATCTGAGTCAGTCTGAGTCGTTTTCGCCCCAGGGGTATTTCAGTCTTTTCACATCAAATAAATTTTGGGCAGAGAGGTATTTTAAAATACCTCATTTGTGGTAATTTGTTCGTTTTAGTCCATTTTGTCAATTTTAAATGTTTCGCTTTACGTTATTTTCAAATTACGTTTTTTAGCCAATTTTATTATTTTTACATTTTAGTCCAAATACTTTTAAAAATTGCAATTCAGTCCAAATATCTTGTTTTTTGCAAATACGCCCCAATCCTTTTTTTATTCTCAAAAACTGTTCAATTTCCTTTTGAATTCCAAAAACAGTCCAATTTTTCTTCTTTTTATTATTTTGCAGTTTAGTCCCAAACCCTTTTAAATTTGCATTTTAGTCCTTTTTTCAGATTCAGTCCCAAATGCCACGCAAACTGTTCACATCCAGGTGTCATGTTGCCATAGGCTCAGAAGCACATGTGGCAGCCTATAAAAGGCCACCACTGTACAAGTCAGTAACGGAATCTCATCCACGCGTAACAGAATCCACTCATCACAATCCACATCACCACAAACAGAACTCAATTTCTCTCTCCAATGCAGTTAGATCAAACTCAGAATTCATAAGAAAAACTCAAGAACACCAACAAACCCTAGCAATCTACAGAATCGAAATTCAGTGCGAAAATCAATGGAATTCGTTGAAGTTCTCAGAGATTCGCATTGAATCATCATCATCGAACCTGTGTTGCTCGCAATTCAAAGCGCGAACCCGCCATTGATGAACGGCGAGCTTCAACGCCGATCACGAGCGTAAGAGGAAGGAGAAGAAGAAATTCCAGGCGAATCCGGGTCAGTGAAGGGAAAGAAGAGAGAAACTACCGGTTAAGTTCGAGTTCAAGCCAAGAATCAGTGAAACCGAACCCCAACCCAAGGATTTCCGAAGGATCTGGCTCAAGATCTCCAAAAACTCAGGTAAACTTCTCAAACCCTACCTCCATATCATAATCACAAGTGAAGAAACAGATCAACGTAAATCCATGGATATTTGGACGGTTCTGATTCAACAAAAACGGTTATGAAACCCTAAAAAAAACGAAAATATGCAAGAAACGCCAAAGATTCACAACGAGTGTAAATCATGATGAATCCGTAAGGATTCACATAGTTTCCAACACAAGAAGTTAAAAGATGACTGAATCAGAATCGTGAATCAACAAACCGCAGGATTTACGTTGATTTTTGTTTGTGTGAAGCCATTAGTTTGATTTCAATGTTTAGGATCATAGGGAGAGAAGATTAAGCATGCTTTAGTTTGATTCTAGGCGAGATTGAGCATTAGGGTTTGCAAAGAAGAGAGAACGATGGAGGAAGAAAGAGAAACGGTAGGGAAGAATGAGCCAGACCGGGTCAGCGTCCTTTTACATAGGCGTTAGACCGGGTCGGTTCAGACCCGAACCAGTCTCTCCTTGCGTCCCCAGCCGTTTGATCTAGGGTTTTAGTGTACTTGGACCAATCCAACGCCTCTAGGGCGTCCTGGTGGTCCGGATCCGCCAGTTTGTGTGGATTTTGGGCTTTTTACCCGCGGGCCCTGGCTTTTCTTTCAGTTTCTTGAATTTCCTTGCTATGTGCACCCCTGTACCTGCTATTTGGACCTCCTGCGCGTTCCAATTTCTTTACAAAAATTCCAAAAAATTGCTATGCGTTCTTGGCATGTTTTTTACTGTTTTGTGATGTTTTCGCATATTCAAGATTGATGGAAATAGTACGTGTTAATTTCATTTTTGATTCGTATATTTTGTGTGTTCTTGTGTGAATTTTCTCGTGCAATGTTTGATCCGAAACTTGTCATGTGATGTTGATGTTTGGCATTTAATTTTATGATAAGTTTACTCCTGATTTTGTACTAATCCATTCAATTGTGTTAGTTAATTGATTTCGCTTACAATTTTAGCAATATGTTTAGTTGTGTTAGTTAATTGTTTTCGCTTACAATTTTTGCGATATGTCTAGTTGTGTTAATTGATTTTGTTTACAATTCTTGCAATATGTCTATTGTTGTTAAGTTCGATCTTTGTTTACAATTTTTGCGATACTTTCAATCTTGTTAATAGGTTAGCCTTTATCTTGCAAGTTTAGGTGCTAGTTTCCTAATTTTGCAAGGTTTAGCTTTTAATTTCTTGTTTCATAAATCATGTTAGTTAGCATGCATTTTTTTTCTCCACATCCTTCCATATTTTGTTTTTTTGATTGCCCAACATTTTTTATTGCATATTGCGTCACTAACCATTTTGTGTTTCATGCCTATTGAAAGCTCCAATTCATCCCCATTCTCTAAGTTTAGGTTCCATTCAATTTCTCAATATTTAGGTAGTTTTACTTTCTTTAAATTCTTGCAAGACTATAGCATGTAAAATAGGACCCGATGTAAAAAACTATGGACTATGGTGATGTACACCGACACATGCACCGACACATGCACACACGTTGTATGACTTTCCGCTAGATGTATGCGTAGGAAGCGTAAAACCTAGGAAAACTTGTCATTTCTTCACCAAAAAATCAACATATAACTCAAACTATTTTGCAATAAAATGAGGTCAAAACCTCGCTTTTTTCTTTTCATTTTCTTAAGACAAAATCAAAACTAGTGCTAACTTCCAACTTTAACCATTTCTTGTAAATAAATTGGACTAACCTCACTATTTTTTCAAAACTCATGCCCTTGAGGCCTCTTATCTCTTTCTTCAAAACCATTTTCAAAACTAAAAATTGAACCAACCCACAAAAATATTTTGGAAGAGAACTACATGGAATTTTGATCCCTTAAAAGGGTATGTAGGCAAGAGACTCAAAATCTCTCCAAGTCCAATAAAATAAAATCCAATCTTCTCCCTCTCATTCTTAAAACCAATCTTTTTTTACAAGTAGCAATAAAAGTAAAGCATAAACGTAAAGCGTAGTAAAACGGTTCCTATAGGATACTATAGTCATTGCGGGTGCCTAACACCTTCCCGTAATGAAACCAGCCCCGAACTTAGGATTTCTAAGGTTTTCTCGATTTTACCTTCCCCAAAAAAAATAGAGACATCAATGATCGAAAGGTTCAGATCCAATTAATGATTTGACACCCGAAAATCGCGATGACAGAAATGGCGACTTCACTGGGGAATTTTAGGGCTACGCCTAGTTTTTACACGCTTTATGTTTTATGATTTGCTTTATTGTTACATGTAAAATTTTCTTATGTACGTGTGGGGTGAGAATATCAAAAGCCCTATACCCGGGCTGAGTGAACTTAAGATTAGGAAGAGATATAATCGACAATCCATTCCGGGGGTTGCCTCGTGCATTGGATTACGCGATCAATCTCACGTAGCTGAGGCATTTTGGAGGTGATATTGCCGGCGTGTGTTGTCATGCTTAGGCACGTTACTTCCAATTGACCGATGAAGGCTATGAACCGTAGTTACCAAACACATCCTTGGCCTTTCTTAGGACGTAGTGCGGTGGCTAAACCGAGCGTTGTCTCGAAATTTAGTCGTCACGCGATACTACACCCAAACTAAACCTTCTTACGGATAATCATGGACAAGCGTCGCTTTGTACTACCATGATATACGCAAGAGAGGTTGTGGTTTGGGAACTTTGTAGAACCTTGGTCACTATTATCAAAAGCCTTAGTTTCACCGGACACCGTGTCCACTTGTTACCTTAGCCCACCGTGCTCTCCCATTATTTAAATCATGCATACATGCATTCATGCATAAACCTTTTTACATGCATTTATCAAAGGGTAAAAACAAACTAAAATTCTTTGCAAATATAACACAGGCATGAAGAGGACTAAGTCCTACAAGTTCAAGGAAGTCGATTCCACTTCCTTTTGCTTAGCATTTCAAAACGATTTGTCTTGACAGCTTTCTAATTCCATCATCTTGCTAAATGTTTGCAAAAGTTTCTAGTTTGTCTAAAACCCTTTGATAACGAAAAGAGTCATTTTTGCATCTGCATTTATACATATCATGCATCATATGCATCATTCAAAAACAACACAACAAAACTTCCAAGTGCTTATTGCCTCCTGGTTCTTCTGCCGCAGAGTGAAAAGTGGCTCGTGCTCGAAGGACTGATCAACCTACCAGAGTACATCAGACCAGACAGTACAGAAGGAGAAATCAGGTAGCTATGGAAGAAGAGAATGCTCAGCTCCGCACTGAACTAGCCTCCGTGAGAGAAGAGTTAGCCAAAGCTCTCGATGCTATGACCGCTCTGGTAGCCGCTCAAGAGCAGCCAGCCTCGTCCGCTCCAGAGACCACCGAGGCAATACCAATATCATCTCTCGATAGCCGCTTCGCCATGCCAAGAGGATACCCGTACGGGCTCCCGCTTTTCTTTGCCCCGGATCCCACAACAGTTGCTTCCAGTGCCGCCAACAGCAACCAGATCCCCGTCTCAGGGCAGGCATCTCTTCACACTACCTTGCCTCAATCAACGGTCTTCACAGATCCGATTGTGCACTCTACTCCTCAGGGCGCTAATGCTGATGATTACCGTGGAAAGACTCCTATATTGGGAACTATGGAAGAAAGAATGGAGGAACTTGCCAGAGAACTCCGTCGCGAGATCAAGGCCAACCGTGGGAGCAGTGACCTCGTCAAAACCCACGACCTTTGTTTAGTGCCAAGGGTGGATGTTCCCAGCAAATTCAAGGTCCCAGAGTTTGACCGCTACAACGGGCTGACTTGCCCCCAAAACCATATCATCAAATATGTCCGGAAGATGGCTAACCACGCGGACAATGATTCACTTATGATCCATTGCTTCCAGGACAGTCTAAAGGAAGATGCCGCGGAGTGGTACACCGGTTTGAGCAAGGATGATATCCGTACTTTTGATGATCTAGCTACCGCTTTCAAGAACCACTATGGGTTTAACACCAGGCTCAAGCCGAATAGAGAATTCCTCCGGTCCCTGTCTCAGAAAAAGGACGAAAGCTTTCGCGAATACGCACAGAGGTGGAGAGGGGCAGCTGCCCGTATCACTCCCGCCTTGGACGAAGAAGAAATGACTCAAACATTCTTGAAGACCCTGAAGAAAGATTATGTTGAGAGAATGATTATTGCCGCCCCAAGCAACTTCTCTGAGATGGTCACTATGGGAACCCGCTTGGAAGAAGCTGTCCGAGAAGGGATTATCGTGTTTGAGAAAGGTGAGTCCTCGAATGCACCGAAGAAGTACGGCAATGGTCACCATAAGAAAAAGGAATCAGAAGTTGGAATGGTGTCCGCCGGAACTAATCAGTCTGCCGCTGTCGCTCCTGTCAATGCTACACAACCGCCTCAGCCGTATCAGTACCTACACTATGCCCAGCACCCGTTCTATCCACCGTTCTACCATCAATATCCTCCTCTACCGGGCCAGCCTCAGGTCCCTGTTAATGCCATCGCCCAACAGATGCAACAACAACCACTAGCTCAACAACAACAACAACAACAAGGTCCTCAATCTAGACCATCTTTCCCGCCGATACCAATGGCATATGCCGAACTACTCCCAACTCTGTTACATAAGGGGTATTGCACCACTAGGCCTGGCAAGCCTCCGCCAAACCCATTACCTCCCAGATTCCGCTCCGATCTCAGATGTGATTTCCACCAAGGCGCCCTGGGTCATGACGTAGAAGGTTGCTACGCTCTGAAATACATTGTGAAGAAGTTGATTGACCAGGGAAAGCTATCTTTTGAAAACAACGTCCCACATGTGCTTGACAATCCACTCCCCAACCATGCCGCTGTAAATATGATTGAAGTCTGTGAAGAAATCCCTCGCCTCAATGTCCATAATGTTGCTACTCCCCTGGTGCCACTACATATCAAGCTATGCCGAGCTGCTCTGTTCAGCCACGACCACGCCGCCTGCTGTGAATGTCTTCAGAACCCTATGGGTTGCAGTGTAGTTCAGACTGATGTCCAAAGATTGATGAATGACAACTACTTGACTACCAGTGATGTTTGCATGATAGTGCCGGTCTTCCACGATACTCCAGTCAAGAGCGCACCCGTCAGGGAGGATGTTGAACCGTTGGTCATACGGTTGCCTGGTCCAGTACCATATACCTCTGCAAAAGCTATCCCGTACAAGTACAGTGCGACTATGTTGGAAAACGGGAAGGAAGTACCTTTGGTGTCCTCAAGCACAGTAGGCAGTATCGCTGAAGTGACAGCTTTGAGGAGCGGCAAGGTCCGACCACTCTTGTTTCAGAAGAAAGATGATGCACAAGTTGCAATTCCTGCTGACAAAACTACTCCATTGACAATCCCTCCTGTTGTTGAAAGTACCAGCCGTCCAGGCCATTCCATTGATGATTCCAATCTGGATGAGATTTTGAAGATAATTAAGAAAAGCGATTATAAGATCGTGGATCAGCTATTACAGACTCCCTCGAAGATATCCATCTTGGCCCTACTCCTCAGTTCGGAAGCCCACAGGAATGTGTTATTGAAAGTGTTGGAACAAGCCTATGTTGACCACGAAGTTACAGAGGGTCAATTTGGCGGGATAGTGGCTAACATCACTGCTTGCAGCAACCTCTGGTTTGGTGAAGATGAACTTCCAGAGACAGGGAAGCACCACAACTTGGCCCTGCATATTTCCATGAACTGCAAAACAGATATGCTGTCCAACGTGTTGGTAGACACTGGGTCGTCGTTGAATGTGATGCCTAAATCGACTTTGGATCAGTTGAGTTGCCGAGGAGTTCCCTTGAGGAGGAGTACTTTCCTAGTCAAGGCTTTCGATGGTTCCCGTAAAAATGTGCTCGGAGAAGTAGATCTCCCCATGACTATTGGTCCTGAAACATTCATGATTACTTTCCAGGTTATGGACATAGACGCCTCTTACAGCTGCCTGCTCGGGAGACCGTGGATACACGAGGCTGGGGCAGTCACTTCTACCCTCCATCAGAAGCTGAAGTTCGTGAAAGATGGTAAACTTGTGACAGTGCACGGGGAAGAAGCTTATCTGGTCAGTCAGTTATCATCCTTCTCTTGTATCGAAGCAAAGTATGCCGAAGGAACTGCATTCCAGGGTTTGACTATCGAGGGTACGGAGCCCAAGAGAGCTAGTGCTGCCATGGCTTCATTAAGAGACGCGCAGAGAGCCGTTCAGAAGGGTCAGGCCGCTGGTTGGGGCCAATTGATACAGCTGCAGGACAACAAACACAAAGAGGGTCTCGGTTTCTCTCCGACGTCAGGCATGTCAACTGGAACGTTCCGTAGTGCTGGATTTACCAATACAATTCTTGATGGTGCTGCTGAAAGAGGGGCTAGGCCCACATTTGTGATACCAGGAGGCATTGCAAAGAACTGGAACGTTATCAATTTCCCTATGTCTATGCATGATTCTAAGTAATATGTCTTGCTGTTTAGGCTTTGTTTTCAAAATAACAATCCTTCCGTCTTGCCCGAGGCGGAAGTGACCTCTTTGTAAAGGGCATGTTTGTTCCGACATCACCATTATCAATAAAAAACGTCGTTTCTTTCACGACTCTTTTTTCTTTCTTTAATGCTTCTCCCTTGGAAATAATGGTAATGCCAGAAAAAACCAAAACATCTGTGTTTTCTTATTAATTTCAAAAGATCTGCATGAAAACTATTTTCTAAAATCATCCAATCATGTCACGCAGATCGAACCAAAACGAACCCGTTGAACACGGTAACTCTATGCTTCTCCAAACTGTTGAATCCCCGGTATTCGAGACCGAAGATGAGGATAGTGATGATATACCAGATGAGATTGCCCGATTGCTTGAGCAAGAAGAGAAAACCATTCGGCCTCATCAGGAAGAGATCGAGCTAATCAACTTGGGTACCGAGGATAACAAAAGAGAGATCAAAGTCGGTGCTGCCTTGGAGGAAGGGGTCAAGAAAAGGATCTTCCAGCTTCTCCGGGAGTACTCGGACATTTTTGCATGGTCGTATGAAGACATGCCAGGCTTGGATCCTCAAATTGTGGAACATCGGATACCGACAAAGCCAGACTGTCCTCCCGTCAGGCAAAAATTGAGACGGACTCGGCCAGACATGGCTCTGAAGATCAAGGCGGAAGTGCAGAAACAGATCGATGCGGGTTTTCTCATGACAGTTGAGTATCCCGAGTGGGTTGCTAACATCGTGCCAGTGCCGAAGAAAGATGGTAAGGTTCGGATGTGTGTTGACTACAGAGATTTGAACAGAGCAAGCTTGAAGGACAATTTCCCACTGCCACACATCGATGTGCTTGTTGACAATACGGCCCAGTGCAAGGTGTTCTCCTTCATGGACGGTTTTTCTGGCTATAACCAAATCAAAATGTCACCCAAGGACAGGGAGAAGACATCGTTCATCACCCCATGGGGAACTTTCTGCTGCAAAGCAATGCCGTTCGGTCTAATAAATGCTGGTGCTACCTACCAAAGGGGGATGACCACTTTGTTCCATGACATGATTCACAAGGAGGTTGAAGTGTATGTAGATGACATGATTGTCAAGTCGAGCGATGAAGAACAACACGTTGAATACTTGGCTAAGATGTTTGAAAGGTTGAGGAAGTACAAGCTTCGGCTGAATCCAAATAAATGTACGTTCGGTGTCAGATCTGGGAAGTTGCTAGGCTTCATCGTCAGCCAGAAGGGCATTGAAGTAGATCCCGACAAAGTCCGAGCCATCCGCGAGATGCCGGCCCCGCAAACTGAGAAGCAGGTCAGAGGGTTCCTCGGGCGTTTGAACTACATCTCCAGATTCATATCCCACATGACTGCGACTTGCGGGCCGATTTTCAAGTTGCTCAGGAAGAATCAACCTGTGGTATGGAATGATGAATGCCAAGAAGCTTTCGACAACATCAAGAGTTATCTGCTAGAACCTCCTATCCTCGTTCCGCCGGTGGAAGGGAGGCCATTAATCATGTATCTGTCAGTGTTGGATGAGTCCATGGGATGTGTGCTCGGTCAGCAAGATGAAACTGGAAAGAAAGAGCATGCAATCTACTATTTGAGCAAGAAGTTCACCGATTGTGAGGCTCGGTATACAATGCTCGAGAAGACCTGTTGTGCCTTGGCCTGGGCTGCCAAACGCCTGCGTCACTTCTTGATAAATCATACAACTTGGTTGATATCCCGGATGGATCCAATCAGGTACATCTTTGAAAAACCGGCTGTCACTGGAAAGATCGCACGTTGGCAAATGTTACTGTCAGAATACGATATTGTGTTTAAAGCTCAGAAAGCCATTAGAGGGAGTATCCTAGCTGACCATCTCGCTTGCCAACCACTTGATGATTATCAACCTTTGAAGTTCGATTTCCCAGACGAAGAGGTCATGTTTCTAAAATCGAGAGACTGTGAAGAACCGCTAATCGGCGAAGGTCCAGACCCCGATAGCAAGTGGGGATTGGTTTTTGATGGTGCTGTTAATGCCTATGGTCGAGGAATTGGCGCAGTAATTGTGGCTCCGCAGGGGCATCATATTCCTTTCACAGCCCGGATAGTGTTTGAATGCACCAACAATGTGGCCGAGTACGAAGCGTGCATTTTGGGAATCGAAGAAGCCATCGATATGAGAATCAAGCACCTCGACATCTATGGAGACTTTGCATTAGTCATCAACCAGATAAAGGGAGAATGGGAGACCCATCATGCTAATTTGATCCCTTTCCGTGATTATGCAAGGCGTCTGTTGACGTATTTTACAAAGGTCGAGTTGCACCACATCCCCCGAGAGGAGAACCAGATGGCCGATGCTCTTGCTACCTTATCTTCTATGCTTCAAGTGAACCATTGGAATCATGTGCCGATGATCAAAGTACAACGCTTAGATCGGCCCGCTCATGTGTTCACTATCAGTGATGCAATTGTACAGACAGGTTCAGGCGGAATCAACGTCAAACCCTGGTACTATGATATCAAACAATTTTTGCAAAGCCGTGAGTATCCTCCAGGTGCTTCCAACAAAGACAAGAAGACGCTGCGCAGGATGGCTAGCAAGTTCCTGCTGAATGGTGATGTCCTGTACAAAAGGAATTTCGATATGGTGTTGTTAAGATGTGTTGACGAAGGTGAAGCAGAACAGCTAATGCATGATGTGCACGACGGCACCTTTGGGACCCACGCATCGGGGCATGTTATGTCTAGAAAGCTGTTGAGAGCTGGTTACTACTGGATTACCGTGGAGCGCGATTGCTATCAATATGCCAGGAAGTGCCACAAATGTCAAGTATATGCCGATAAGATCCACGTGCCTCCGCACGCTCTCAATGTTATGTCTTCTCCGTGGCCTTTCTCTATGTGGGGCATTGATGTGATCGGAAGAATCGAACCGAAAGCTTCAAACGGTCATCGTTTTATCCTGGTAGCAATCGATTATTTCACCAAATGGGTCGAAGCTGCATCCTATGCCAATGTGACTAAGCAAGTGGTAGTCAAATTCATCAAGAACAATATCATCTGTCGGTATGGTGTCCCTAGCAAGATCATCACTGACAATGGTACCAACCTGAACAATGACATGGTGCAAGCCTTATGCGAGAAATTCAAGATCGAACACCACAATTCTTCTCCTTATAGACCTCAAATGAATGGTGCAGTTGAGGCTGCCAATAAGAACATCAAGAAGATTGTGCAGAAGATGGTAACAACATACAAAGACTGGCATGAGATGTTACCCTATGCTTTACACGGCTACCGTACTACAGTTCGTAGTTCAACCGGGGCGACGCCGTTTTCTCTTGTATACGGCATGGAAGCAGTCCTCCCGTTGGAAGTGGAGATTCCATCTCTCCGTGTGATTATGGAAGCAAAGTTGTCTGAGGCTGAATGGTGCCAGAGTCGTTACGACCAGTTGAATTTGATTGAGGAAAGACGCCTGGATGCCATGGCTCACGGTCAGATGTATCAAGCAAGGATGAAAAATGCTTTTAACAAGAAAGTCCGTCCTCGGGAATTCAAAGAGGGTGAACTCGTGTTGAAAAGAAGAATGAGTCAGCAACCCGATCCAAGGGGCAAATGGACGCCTAACTATGAGGGACCTTATGTTGTCAAGAAGGCTTTCTCTGGCGGTGCTTTGATTCTTACTCACATGGATGGTGTAGAACTTCCGAATCCTGTGAATGCCGATATAGTCAAAAAATACTTTGTCTAGATATGAAAAGAACAGCGTGGTAGGTCGAAAACCCGAAAGGGCGGCCTAGGCAAAAATGCGCTTCCCGGTGGATCGAAAACCCGAAAGGGCGGTCCAGGCAAAATAAGGGACAAGAAATAAAATGTAAAAGCTCGCTGAGATTACATGTAACTCAGGCAAAAATGAGCGTCTCGATGAGCCGAAAACCCGAAAGGGCGGTTCATGCAAAAATGAGATTGAAATAAAAGACAATTGACTATATCTGGCAGATTACCATTCCCCTTGGGATCTTCGCAATGGATGTTTGGCTGTTCTCATCCGAGGTACCGACGCCTGTGGATTCAAGAGTTTCAGATACCATAGAAGTTACTGTGTTCAATGTACCACCAACCAATAAAATTACCATTTTCTAAGATTTGTAAATCTGTGGAGTCACGCCTTCGGCCGATTACCACCCTTATACATCAATTTGAGCCTATGCTTTTGTTTGGCACTCACTTTCTATTCTATTTTCAAAGCTTTATACAAAAAGATTCTTTTTCTATGTTAATAATGGTGTGTCTGGAATAAACATTCTGAAAACTGAAATTTTTTGAGTATTTTGAAAACAAGCCTGAACAGCTAGGTACATTTTAACGAACATGCATGAACAAAGATACATTGATATCAATTCCAATTCAAGTTACTAGCAAGCCTTCCTCCCAGTTACGGTCCGTGGTCAATGGCAAGAATGAAAAAACAGAATGAAAAGCATGAAAAACAAATATGCTCGCTAAGTTGAAAACCCGAAAGGGCGGCTTAGGCAAAAATGAGCACCCCGATGGATTGACAACCTTTAAAGGTAATTCAGGCAAAAACAGGGGCATGTGAAAAAAACTATTCCCCGGTGGATCGAAAACCCGAAAAGGCGATCCAGGCAAAAATGGGATGATGAAAAAAGAAAAATGAAATGAAAAAACAAACATGCAAAAGCATTGACCACAGATGCGATGTCCAAAGCACTTACGTGACCGTTCCAACGAGCAGCAATATTACTCAAACTGTTTTCCTCTACAATGTTACAGCTTCCTGCCTTCGATGATGGTCTCGACGTATCTTCAAACGACGGCATCCCCAGAAGAGAAACTTTTGCAAAATGTATGTCCGAGCGCGAGCCATTACGTGCCCAATATTCCAATGTTTTGTCTGTCTCTGCGAAATTGTGTCTAACAAATTGTCAATCATCATGCATTCCAAAACATTCATACATGCATAATCATGCATCTCACATGTTCATGCGTTTGATAAAATTGTCATGCTATTCATACACACCTGCATTCTCAATTCCTATGTTAATTTCAATCAAAATCAATCATGTCAACTTCAAATTTCTTCTGCCTACAATAAATGTCTATTGTCATGTCAATTTCAAAGTTCAACAGTCTTGTCAACACCCTTGTCGAATTCAAGCTCCTGCAGTTATGTCAATCAAATTCAATTCCCTTTCAAATAAAATTTGCTTCTGTTAATGGCCAAGTGGCCAGTTCGCACCCAAGAACAGCTTGTGCCTGTCAATTTGTTTCGGCTATCGGTCAAGCGGCCAGTTCGCATCCAAGAACAGCCTGTACCTATCCTTTTGATCGGCCGGAGTCACGTCAGGCACAACATTCGTTGAATATTTCATCACTACATAAATTCCAAAAGTGTTGATAAAAACCCGGATTAAAGCCATCAGGCCCAGGACATTTATCCGGGTGCATAGAAAACATAGCATCACGAAATTCAGCTTTAGAGTGACGGATTACATTGATAACTGGTAATGTAACATTATTTTGTTTTTTAAAAAGGTCAACAAAATACTCTTTGGCTAGTGTTTGCATCCCTTGAGTGTCTGTGATTTTATTTCCATCATTATCATGCAAAGATAAAATTCGATTTACGTTTCTCCTTGCCGATGCGGAGGCATGAAAAAACTTTGTATTCCTATCACCATCCTTATACCAATGCATTTTAGCTCTCTATTTCCAATATGCATCATCTTGAGCAAGTAGGCGTTGCATTTTTTACGCACCTCCAGCAGTTGAGTTTGCGCACCACCTGCATGGTTATCACGCAGCAAGTTAAATTGCCGTGAACATTCCTCAATGTCAGATTTAAGCTTTTTACAATGAGTTCTACTCCACAATGACATGTCTTCTGCGCATGCATTAATTTTAGGAATAATGGGATGAGATAAATTCATGTTCCAAGAGTCAGTGACCATATCATGAAAGCCTGGTTCAAGTTGCCAAGCATTTTCATACCTGAACTTGTAACACCCCGTTTTCCCAGCATAAAATTTTCTTTAAAATAAATAATCAGAGTGAACACATAACGGAGCGTCACATTCTTTAAAACATCTCAAGTAATGGATAAATAATAATTTATTCCTTCAGGAAAATAGTCATTTAAAAATATTCAAACATTGCAGCAGAAATCATTAAATTCATCACAAAAGTTTCTGGCACGCAGGCCTCATCAACGTCTCAGAAAATTCTCAACATAATCATAATTATGAAAGTCAAAATAAAAGAATACGCAAGGAACAGAGAAAACATAATCAAAGGTTCCCCATCCCGTTACGTATCAGAGCACCTAGACACAACCGAGCCTCACACGACTGCACCTAATCTTGGTTACCTGCACTTGCCCACAAGGCGGCAATTCCAACAGAAGGGGTGAGATTTCACATTCAATAATAATAATCATATAATACAAACAAAATGCATTTAACAACTTAATTCAGCTTCATTTAATAATGTCATCTGTAACGCCCTCTCTAATTATTTAATTATTTTATTAGATGATATGGTATATGTTTATATATTATATGATTTTGATGATTATGTGACGTATTTGTGACGTGTGACGTGTTATTATTTTATTGTTTAATAAAATAATATAAGTGATGTTTATATGAATATTTATTTGGTAAATAAAGAGATTTGTTGGAAAAATAGAGATTTGTTATGAAATATAGAATTTTAAGAGATGGGGTTATATTTATAATTAAGAAGAGTTGTGTGGGTTAAGAGAGAATTAATTGAGTTGTGAGGGAGTATATAAGAGAAGTAGGTTAAGAGAGGAAACTTTTCAGTAACGCGTACAGACTTTGGAAAAAAAGAGAAGAAGAACGGTTCAAGAGAGAAGAGAAGCTAGGTTCCATTTCTGCACAATTTTCCAGGTAAGGGTGAGCCTAACTTCAGTAATTTTAATGTTAAATCATCTGTTATTGATTAGCTTAGAGATTGGGAAGAATTGAGAGGAGTTTTGAGAATTAGGGTTGTGATGAATTATGATGAATTGATGAGGGTTGATGTTGTAAGGCTGTAGGACTTGTTACAGAACCTAGATTATCCCCTAGGATGATATTGCTGATGAATTAGAGGCTTAACATGAGAGTTTTGGGATGAATTGGTGTGAATTGGGCTGAACCCGTAGTGGTTCTGAGATCGCTCGCCTGTGGCGAGTGATCACTCGCCGTGGCGAGTAACCCTTGGTTGCTCGCGAGGCGAGCAGTATAGCTCGCCGTGGCGAGCTTGACCCTTAAACTTGGGATTTTTACCAAACTTTAGATGGTTTTGAGTGCCCTTATATTTATAGAGATGACCTGTGAAGTTGGTTTGGTCAAATTGGATTTAGAGAGCTTAAAAATGAGGATTTTTGGTGAAAAATGTCAAAAAGGCCAAGAGCACCCAGGATTTCTCGCCTCCAGCTCGCCCCCAACTCGCCTTTGGCGAGTGAGCTGATGTGAGTACTCGCCTGTGGCGAGCAGATCTACTCGCCGTGGCGAGTTAGCTGACCTTTGTCATGTTTTGTTGTTTCGCAAGCTGTTTTGCATAGGACGTTTAGAGGAACCCTTTGGGTAGAGTTAGGGCTGTTTTATACCCTTAGATGAGTTATGTAAAGATGAATGCTGATGGTTCTATTAGGCCATTTATAAATGATGTGTTGTTGAATATAAGTGATGTATGAGTATGATGTTATTTGAATAAGATGATGATATGTGTTGCAATGTGTATGTATAATGAGTTGATGTTCTGCCATGTATTATTATAACTGCATGTGTCAGTCTATAATTTGTAAATGACGTTTGAGACGGTGTATTAAGTTGTTAAGTGACGAGTCCATGCATTTGCATACTATGAGACGGTGGAGCTTTATGCTCAAAGCGACGGTGGAGCATTTGCTCAAAGCGACGGTGAAGCATATTAATGCTATAATCATATGGTACCACATGCATGATGTTGAGACGTTATGTGTTGCATATAGTCGAGTCAATTATGACATATATGAGACGATGCTTGAGATGTTGATGTATGTTTGTGATGCTGATTATGATGATGTTTATACCGATGTTATGATGTGATAAATGTATATGTTTATGAGATGGATGTATGACTGTTAATCTTGACATCTGATTTATATATTAATATTATTGTTGTGAATCTCACCCCTTCTGCTGGAATTGCCGCCTTGTGGGCAAGTGCAGGTACCCAGTCTTAGATGCGTTGATGCGAGGAGTCTGTGAAGTAGGGTTGCTCTGATACGTAACGGGATGGGGTCTTTTGCATAGAGTCTATTCCTTATGTATCATGTTTTCAATAAATGTTAACCTTAAGACTTGGTGATGTTGAAACATTAATGTTTTGAGACGTTGATGGCTTTTAAGCCAAGACCTTTATGAAGGATTTGAATTATGATTTCCGCTGCTTATAATTGAATGTTTTGCGAAGGATAAACTAATATTCATTTGTTTTTAAAGATTTTTATTGTGATGAATGTGACACTCCTTTTGTGAAGTACTCTGATCTATGTGTTTATTTAATGAAATTTTTAAGATGGGAAAATGGGGTGTTACAATTGGTATCAGAGCAGGTCGGTCCGTCCGGCCAAGTAGAGAGTCGAGTGACGTTGTCTTAGAGTTAGAATAGTATTATTGTATTATTCTGACTTATGGTTGTTTTCCAGAGAACTAAGATGGTTGGTAGAAACGATGCTGCTCTTGCTGCTGCTTTGGAAGCAATGGCTAATGCTGTGGGTAATCAGAACAATGCTGGTGGAAACGACGGGACTAGGATGTTGGAGACCTTTCTGAGGAATCACCCGCCTACCTTCAAGGGGCGCTATGATCCAGATGGGGCTCAAACATGGCTCAAGGAAGTAGAGAGGATCTTCAGAGTCATGCAGTGTGATGATGGGCAGAAGGTGCGTTTTGGCACGCACATGCTCGCGGAGGAGGCTGATGATTGGTGGGTTAGTCTCCTACCCATTTTGGAGCAAGATGGAGCTGTGGTGACGTGGGCTGTTTTCACGAGGGAATTCCTTAACAGATACTTCCCAGAAGATGTTCGTGGGAAGAAAGAGATAGAATTTCTGGAGCTTAAGCAAGGAAACATGTCAATGACTGAATACGCGGCAAAGTTTGTGGAGTTGGCGAAGTTTTACCCACATTATACTCCTGAGACGGCTGAATTTTCGAAGTGTATAAAGTTCGAGAATGGCTTGCGTGCTGACATCAAGCGAGCCATTGGTTATCAGAAGATCCGCAACTTCTCTGAGTTAGTGAGTAGCTGCAGAATTTATGAAGAGGATACCAAGGCTCACTACAAGGTAGTGAATGAGAGGAAAGCTAAGGGCTAGCAGAGTCGCCCTAAACCTTATGATGCCCCTAGAGATAAAGGGAAGCAAAGAGTGAATGATGAGAGGAGGCCCCAGAAGAAGACTGCTCCTGCTGAGGTTACTTGTTACACTTGTGGCGAGAAAGGCCATAAGAGCAATGCATGTACTGTTGATGTGAAGAGGTGCTACCGTTTTGGTCAAAAAGGGCATATCACTAATGACTGCAAATTTGATGATGTTGTGTGTTTCAACTGTAATGAGCAAGGACACATTGGTTCGCAGTGTAAGCAACCCAAGAAGACTAAGACTACTGGGAGATTGTTTGCATTGAATGGCACGCAGACTGAGAATGATGATCGTTTGATCAGAGGTACTTGCTATATTAATAATACTCCTTTAGTTGCTATTATTGATACTGGTGCTACGCACAGTTTTGTTGCTTTAGATTGTGTTTCTGCGTTGGGTCTTGATGTTTCTGATATGAATGGAGAGATGGTTGTCGAGACTCCAGCTAAGGGTTCGGTGACCACTTCTCTCGTGTGTGTAAATTGTCCTTTATCTATGTTTGGCCGTGACTTTGTGATGGATTTGGTGTGCTTACCTTTAAGTGGTATGGATGTGATTCTGGGTATGAACTGGCTAGAGTACAACCGGGTTCTTATCAACTGTTTTAGAAAGACGGTACATTTTTCTTCTATCGAAGAAGAGTGGGGCGCAGAGTTTCTATCTACTAAGCAGCTGAAGCAACTAGAACGTGATGGGATGTTGATGTTTTCGCTGATGGCTTCGTTATCTTTAGAGAATCAAGCGGTAATTGATAAACTGCATGTGGTGTGTGATTTTCCTGAAGTTTTCCCGGATGAAATTCCTGATGTGCCTCCGGAGAGAGAAGTTGAGTTCTCTATTGACCTTGTTCCTGGAACGAAGCCGGTGTCGATGGCACCTTATCGTATGTCTGCTTCTGAGTTAGCAGAGTTGAAGAAACAGTTGGAAGACTTGCTTGAGAAGAAGTTTGTGAGACCTAGTGTGTAACACTCTAATTTCTGTTTTATGATTTGTGGTGATTTTTAATTGATTTTGGTGTGCTTGGTGTGTTTTACTTGAATTTATAAATGATATATGAGATATTTGGTGTGTTATTATTTATTATAATTATTTGTAGTGTTTTATGGAAATAGGAGAAATAATATTTTTATAGTTGAATTAAGGGATTTAATAGAAATAATTAGAATTAAGGAGAGTTTAATATAATTTAGTGGGAGAGTAAAGAGTAAAAGGAGGTTATGCTTTGGGTGGAAAGAGTAGGAAAGGAATAGTCAGTAAAGGAAATAGGAGAAACAGAATACGTATCAGTAAGAAAGAAAAACAGACTTTTTGGGAGAAAGTGAGAAGAGCCAAGAGCCAAGGGGAATTGCTAGGAATTGCTGTAGATTTTGCTGAATTAAGGTAAGGGTGGGCTAGCAAATCATTAGTTAATATATACATATATGTTTTCATGATTTTGCATTGAAATTGTTGTTTCTGGTTTAGGTTTTATGAATATGATAAAATGCTAAATGTTGATGATTGGTGTTGTTGATTCTGTCTATCTGAGTTATTTTGATGCTTTGGTGAGTAGTGAACCCATAAACCTTATTCTAAAATCATTTTGGGTGATTGGGGAATTAAAAATGGGATTTTTGGATGAAATAGGGTTAGAAATCGTAAGTGATAATTCTGCCCAGATGAGCACTCGCTCAAGCGAGATACCCTTCGCTCAAGCGAGGAACTCTTTGCAACGCCCAGTCTGAAACTTTGGCCGCTCGCTTAAGCGAGCCACAAGCGAGGAAAAACCAAACTTACGTGATTTGACTCGCTCAAGCGAGAAGCTGCTCGCTTAAGCGAGCTGGGTCCTGTGTGACCCAAAATGTGATTTTTCTAAGGTGTTCTAAACCCAAACCTAAGCTTCCTAGGTTGATTATTGGATTTTTAGAGAATTTTTGGAGTAATAATAATATAGAATGGAGATGTTTATGATGCATATATGGATGAATCTTATATGAAATGAAATGAATTATACCTTGCTAAGTTGTAATTGTCCATGGTGTTGTGGAGTGGTTGAGTCTAGTTAGGGAGGTGTCCTAGTTGGTGTTGTTGTTGGTTGCATGGTGAAAATGGACCACTATTTTATCGTATGGTTGTATGTAGATATACTCCTTGAGTCTCATAACTCATTTGAATTGGTGGGGGCTCATGCCCCGGAATGTTTATACATTCAACTGGTGAGGGCTTATGCCCTGGAATGCTAGTCATTCACCTTGGTGAGGGCTTATGCCCTGGGATGCTTTAACCATCCAATTTGGTGGGGGCTTATGCCCCGGAATGCTTAACATTCAACGCGCGTAGTTGGTACCACATTTGCATAATGCGTTAGTCGTTAATGGAGTCTTGCATTAGAAGTTTAAGGTGTGAGTTGTTGTTGGTGAGGTGTCACCACAAGTGGTGTTGTTGTCGGTGTTGTTATTTAAGGTGAATTTAAATATTATTGTTGAATTGTTAATGAAGATTGCTGATGATTATGGTGATGATGAATGTTCTAGTTGTTGTTGTTTTTCAATACAACTTTATGAATTATATATATATATATATATATATATATATATATATATATTGCTTTTGTTTTGTGAACTCACCCCTTCTGCTGGAATTGCCGCCTCGTGGGCAAGTGCAGGTAGCGATGGATAGATAGGAATGACTCTCGTGTCGTAGGCTCTGATACGTAACGGGATGGGATATTATGTTTTACAATTTCATTCCTTTATGTATCATTTTACTTGGAGAACTGTTGAATATTTATTTGAATAATGTTGGAGAATATTTTGCTATGGTGAGGCCTTTGTGCCAGATACGTTGATGTATAAGAATTTTTGAGATGATTTTATGACAATTATTCCGCTGCAGATTATTTTATAAAGATGTTATTATGGAGGATTATTTAAATAGTTTTATGTTTCTATTTAAATAAATTATTTTTTTTGAGATATGCATGTAATACTCCGTTGCTTGTTGATTAACTCTGAATTTGGATATTAATATATCATTTTGGGAAACGGGGTGTTACAATTGGTATCAGAGCAAGTCGGTCCGTCCGGCCATTAGGAGAGTCGTGTCGAGCCAATAGTGTAGTGTGACAGGTTTTAAACTGTCTTTGTTGTTCTAATTCTGGTTGTTATGTAGAACTATCAAGATGTCTGG
The DNA here is from genome assembly GCA_958299785.1 of Medicago lupulina. NCBI lineage: Eukaryota > Viridiplantae > Streptophyta > Magnoliopsida > Fabales > Fabaceae > Medicago > Medicago lupulina. Next base: position 35,522,690 of record OY283141.1, on the reverse strand, counting down.
AAGGAACGATGCTGCTCTTGCTGCTGCTTTGCAAGCAATGGCTCAAGTTGTTGGACAACAGCAAGGTGCTGGTGGGGCTGGTGAAGGTGTAAGGATGCTTGAAACCTTCTTGAGGAATCATCCACCAACCTTCAAGGGAAGGTACAACCCCGATGGAGCGCAGACTTGGCTGAAGGAGGTTGAAAGAATATTCCGGGTGATGCAATGTACGGATGCTCAGATGGTGCGGTTTGGCACTCATATGTTGGCTGAAGAGGCTGACGACTGGTGGGTAAGCACTCAACCTATTTTGCAGAATGAAGGTGCTGTGATTACGTGGGCTGTGTTTAGAAGAGAATTCCTGAGGAGGTATTTCCCGGAGGATGTTCGGGGTAGAAAAGAGATTGAATTCCTTGAGCTGAAGCAAGGAGACATGTCCGTTACGGAGTATGCTGCTAAGTTCGTGGAGCTTGCAAAGTTTTATCCCCACTATGCTGCGGAGACTGCTGAGTTTTCCAAGTGTATTAAATTTGAGAATGGTCTGCGAGCTGATATCAAGAGGGCCATTGGGTATCAGAAGATCAGAGACTTCTCTGAGTTGGTGAGCAGTTGCCGTATTTACGAAGAAGATACTAAAGCTCATTATAAAGTGATGAATGACCGTAAGGGTAAGGGGCAGCAGAGTCGCCCAAAGCCTTATAGTGCCCCAGCTGATAAGGGCAAGCAGAGGATGCATGATGAGAGGAGGCCAGCACGTAGAGATGCTCCTGCTGAGGTGGTTTGTTATAAGTGTGGTGTTAAAGGCCACAAGAGTAATGCCTGCAACCGTGATGAGAAGAAGTGCTTTCGATGTGGTAAGAAAGGTCACACTGTTACTGAATGCAAGCGTGGAGATATTGTTTGTTATAATTGTGACGAGGAAGGTCACCTTAGCACTCAGTGTACTAAGCCTAAGAAGGCGCAGGCCAGTGGGAGAGTGTTTGCCTTGACTGGTACCCAGACTGATCAGGAGGATCGACTTATCAGAGGTACTTGTTTCTTTAATAGTACTCCCTTAATTGCTATTATAGATACTGGTGCAACCTGTAACACCCCGTTTCCCAAAATGACATAATAATATGCAACAATCATCAGAGTTCAGCAAACAACGGAGTATTACATCTACTTTTCAAAAATTATTTAAATAGAATATAAAAACTATTTAAAAACATCAACAAATTCCATCATATTTAAATTCTGCAGCGGAAAATCCTTAATTCAAAACATCAACATCAAATCTACTACAAGTAAGTTCTTGGCACAAAGGCCTTAACATCAATAAGAATTATTCATTAACAGAATCCTCAATAACATGGTTCAACAAGTGATACATAAGGAATGAAGAATTAAACATGCAATGTTCCCATCCCGTTACGCATCAGAGCCCTAGACACAAGAGCCAACATCACTAGTCTTCGCTACCTGCACTTGCCCACGAGGCGGCAATTCCAGCAGAAGGGGTGAGTTCACAAATCAAAAGTAATATACAGATATATGAATCATCAAAATAAATTGAAAATAACAACAATTCATAACAACTATCAGCAACAACATCATCATTATCATATCAACTTTATAATTTAAATTCATCTTTGATTAACATCAACAACAACAACGCTTGTGGCGACATCTCACCAACAATAATTCCAACAGGACAACTCACACCTACAACTAATGCAAGACTCCATCGACATCTAATGCATTATGCATGTGGTACCAACTACGCGCGTTGAATGCTAAGCATTCCAGGGCAATAAGCCCCCAACAGTTTGGATGGTTAAAGCATCCCAGGGCAATAAGCCCCCAACAGGTGAACGATAAAGCGTTCCAGGGCAATAAGCCCCCAACAGGTGAATGATAAACATTCCAGGGCAATAAGCCCCCAACAAATGCAAATGAGTATGAATGACTCTATGGTGTATATCAGCATACAACCCAACATCTTAATGGAGCATATCAGCATGCAACCAACAACAACAACAACTTAGGATACCCTCCCCAACTGGACAATACCACTTAACATCAACAAGGCAATTCAACTTAGCAAGTATAATTATTTGCACATAAGCATACATAATTCCATCTTAATCATCTTCATATATACGTTTTATCATCTAAACAATTCTTAATAAATCCAATAAACATCTTAGAAAGCTTAGGTTTGGGTTTGGAACACTTTAGAAAAATCACATTTTGGGTCGCACAGGACCCTGCTCGCTTAAGCGAGCAGCATCTCGCTTGAGCGAGTCAAATGACGAAGGTTGGGTTTTTCCTCGCTTACGGCTCGCTCCTGGTTCGCTTAAGCGAACGGGCTAAATACACAATCCTGGGCAAAAATTAGCGTCTCTCGCTTAAGCGACGGGAATCTCGCTTAAGCGACGCAAATGACGAAGGTTAGCATTTTGCTCGCTCGGGGTTCGCTCGTGGCTCGCTTAAGCGAGCGGCTAAAATTCAGACTGGGCGTAGCAAAGAGTTGCTCGCTTGAGCGAAGGGTATCTCGCTTAAGCGAGTGCTCATCTGGGCAGAAATACAACCTACGATTTCTAACCCTATTTTCATCCAGAAACCCAATTTTTAATCCCCCAATCACCCAAAATGGTTTATGAACAATGTTTATGGGTTTAGGGCACAACAAAACATCAAAACATATCATAACAACATTATTAACAACACAATTCATCAAGAAATGAGCAATTCATCATGTTCATAAACCTAATTCAACAATCACCAAATTCAATCTATTTTCATGAAAACACATACTTATACATTAACAATTGAAGAGTAAACCCACCCTTACCTGATTAAATGAATAAAGCAAGCTACAACAATCAATCTTCTAGGCTAATCCCCTTGTTCTTGGTTCTTCTCCCTTCTACCCAAAAAGCTTATGTTTTGTTCTTACTGTACGTACAAGTGTTTTGTCTGACTCCTTCCTTACTGACTTTCTATTTCCTATTTCCCCACAAAGTGTAACCTCTCCTTTTACTCTTAACTCCTCACTAAATTTCTTTCAATTCACATTAACCCCATAATTCTAATAATTAATAATTATTCTACCTATTTTCATAATTCTCCAAAATAATAATAAAATGAAAATATATATCAAATAACAACACACCAATATTCACATAAATCAACATTTTCACATAAAATACACCAATCATATTAAAAATCAACCAAAATTAGTAAAATATAAAATAGGGCGTTACACAACCCATTGTTTCATTGCTATTGATTGTGCAAAAAGATTGGGTCTATTTATGTCTGATATGAATGGGAAAATGGTTGTTGAAACTCCAGCTAAGGGTTCAGTGACTACTTCCCTTGTTTGTTTAAGTTGTCCGTTGTCTGTATTTGGTAGAGATTTTGAGGTGGATCTTGTTTGTTTGCCGTTAGTGGGAATGGATGTAATATTGGGGATGAATTGGTTAGAGTACAATCATGTTCTGATTAATTGCTTTACCAAGACGGTGCGGTTTTCTTCTGCTGAAGAAGAGAGTGGAGCAGAATTCTTATCCACTAAGGAGATGAAGCGATTAGAACAAGATGGTGTGTTGATGTTTTCCTTGTTGGCATACTTGTCGGTGGAGAACCAAGCTGTAATTAATGGGCTGCCTGTTGTGAAGGAATTCCCTGAAGTTTTTCCTGATGAGATTCCAGACGTGCCACCGGAGAGAGAAGTGGAATTTTCAATTGACCTTGTGCCGGGTACGAAGCCTGTGTCGATGGCTCCTTACCGTATGTCAGCTTCGGAGTTAGCTGAGTTAAAGAAGCAGTTAGAAGACTTGCTTGACAAGAAGTTTGTGAGACCAAGTGTTTCACCATGGGGAGCGCCGGTGTTGTTGGTAAAGAAGAAGGATGGTAGCATGCGGTTATGTATTGATTACCGTCAGTTGAATAAAGTGACGATTAAGAATAGGTATCCACTACCGAGGATTGATGACTTGATGGATCAACTAGTGGGTGCCCGCGTTTTTAGCAAGATTGACTTGAGGTCAGGTTACCATCAGATAAAGGTGAAGGATGAGGATATGCAAAAGACGGCGTTTAGGATGCGTTATGGTCATTATGAATATAAGGTGATGCCTTTCGGTGTGACGAATGCGCCTGGTGTGTTTATGGAATATATGAACCGAATTTTTCATGAGTATCTGGATCAATTTGTTGTGGTTTTTATTGATGATATATTGATCTATTCTAAGACTGAAGTTGAGCATGCAGAGCATTTGAAGATTGTATTGCAAGTGCTGAAGGAAAAGAAATTGTATGCCAAGTTATCCAAGTGCGAGTTCTGGCTGAATGAAGTAAGTTTTCTTGGCCACATTATTTCTGGTAAAGGTATTGCTGTGGATCCTTCGAAGGTTGATGTTGTGTCGCAGTGGGAGACACCAAAGTCAGTTACTGAGGTGAGAAGTTTTCTTGGTTTGGCTGGTTATTACCGCAGATTTATTGAAGGATTTTCGAAGTTGGCACTTCCTTTGACGCAGCTGACTTGTAAAGGTAAAGCATTTGTATGGGATGCTCGTTGTGAGAGTAGTTTCAATGAGTTAAAGCAAAGATTGACGACTGCTCCTATTTTAATTTTGCCGAAGCCGGAAGAACCTTTTGTTGTTTATTGTGATGCATCTAAGTTGGGTTTAGGTGGTGTTTTGATGCAAGATGGCAAGGTGGTAGCGTATGCTTCTAGGCAGCTGAGAGTGCATGAGAAGAATTATCCTACGCATGATCTAGAATTGGCAGCCGTGGTGTTTGTGTTGAAAATTTGGAGGCATTATTTGTATGGTTCCAGATTTGAAGTGTTTAGTGATCATAAGAGTTTAAAGTATTTATTTGATCAGAAGGAGTTGAACATGAGGCAGAGGAGGTGGCTTGAGTTACTTAAGGATTATGATTTTCGTTTGAATTACCATCCTGGTAAAGCCAATGTGGTTGCGGATGCGTTGAGTAGAAAGACATTGCATATGTCCGCTATGATGGTGAAAGAGTTCGAGTTGCTTGAACAATTTAGAGACTTGAGTCTTGTTTGTGAAAGGTCGCTTCAGAGTGTGAAGTTAGGCATGTTAAAGATTAATAGTGATTTCTTGAATAGTATCAAAGAGGCCCAGAAGATTGATGTTAAGTTTGTTGATTTGATGCTTGCTAGTGATCAGAATGTAGATGGTGACTTCAAGGTCGATGACCAAGGTGTGTTGAGGTTTAGGGGAAGGATTTGTATTCCTGATGATGAGGGTTTGAAGAAGTTGATTTTAGAAGAAAGTCACAAGAGTAGTTTGAGTATTCATCCTGGAGCTACTAAAATGTATCATGACTTGAAGAAATTGTTTTGGTGGTCCGGTTTGAAAAGAGATGTTGCTCAATTTGTGTATGCATGTTTAACTTGCCAGAAGTCCAAGGTTGAACATCAGAAGCCTGCAGGGTTGTTGATTCCATTAGATGTACCTGAGTGGAAATGGGATAGCATTTCGATGGATTTTGTGACGAGTTTGCCGAATACTCCAAGAGGGCATGATGCCATTTGGGTTGTTGTTGATAGATTGACTAAGTCGGCACACTTTATTCCGATCAATATTACCTATCCGGTAGCTCAGTTGGCGGAGATTTACATTCGTGATATTGTGAAGTTGCATGGCGTCCCATCTAGTATTGTGTCGGATAGAGATCCGAGGTTTACTTCAAGGTTTTGGAAAAGCTTGCAAGATGCATTGGGTTCGAAATTGAGGCTGAGTTCGGCTTATCATCCGCAGACAGATGGTCAGTCGGAGAGAACTATCCAATCCTTAGAAGATTTGTTGAGGGTGTGTGTACTCGAGCAAGGAGGAGCTTGGGACAGCCACTTACCGTTGATAGAGTTTACTTATAATAATAGTTACCATTCGAGTATTGGTATGGCACCGTTCGAAGCTTTGTATGGTCGAAGGTGTAGAACTCCTTTATGTTGGTTTGAGTCGGGTGAAAGTATTGTGTTAGGACCTGAGTTAGTGCAGCAGACTACAGAAAAGGTCAAGATGATAAGAGAAAAGATGAAAGCATCTCAAGATCGTCAGAAGAGTTATCATGACAAAAGGAGAAAAGCCCTTGAGTTTCAGGAGGGTGAGCATGTGTTTTTGAGGGTTACTCCGATGACAGGTGTAGGACGTGCATTGAAGTCGAAGAAGTTGACTCCAAAGTTCATTGGTCCTTATCAGATTTCCGAGAGAATTGGAACCGTGGCGTATCGGATTGGATTGCCACCCCATCTATCGAACTTGCATGATGTGTTTCATGTATCGCAGTTGAGGAAGTATGTAGCTGATCCTTCGCATGTTATTCCTAGATATGATGTGCAAGTCAGGGATAATCTTACTGTTGAGACTTCGCCTTTGAGGATTGATGATCGCAAGGTGAAGCAGTTGAGAGGCAAGGAAATACCTCTGGTTAGAATTGTTTGGGGCGGTGTAGCCGGTGAGAGTTTGACTTGGGAATTGGAGAGCAAGATGCAAGAATCCTATCCTGAGTTGTTTGTTGCTTAAGGTAATATTTCGAGGACGAAATTTTCTAAGTTGGGGAGAGTTGTAACACTCTAATTTCTGTTTTATGATTTGTGGTGATTTTTAATTGATTTTGGTGTGCTTGGTGTGTTTTACTTGAATTTATAAATGATATATGAGATATTTGGTGTGTTATTATTTATTATAATTATTTGTAGTGTTTTATGGAAATAGGAGAAATAATATTTTTATAGTTGAATTAAGGGATTTAATAGAAATAATTAGAATTAAGGAGAGTTTAATATAATTTAGTGGGAGAGTAAAGAGTAAAAGGAGGTTATGCTTTGGGTGGAAAGAGTAGGAAAGGAATAGTCAGTAAAGGAAATAGGAGAAACAGAATACGTATCAGTAAGAAAGAAAAACAGACTTTTTGGGAGAAAGTGAGAAGAGCCAAGAGCCAAGGGGAATTGCTAGGAATTGCTGTAGATTTTGCTGAATTAAGGTAAGGGTGGGCTAGCAAATCATTAGTTAATATATACATATATGTTTTCATGATTTTGCATTGAAATTGTTGTTTCTGGTTTAGGTTTTATGAATATGATAAAATGCTAAATGTTGATGATTGGTGTTGTTGATTCTGTCTATCTGAGTTATTTTGATGCTTTGGTGAGTAGTGAACCCATAAACCTTATTCTAAAATCATTTTGGGTGATTGGGGAATTAAAAATGGGATTTTTGGATGAAATAGGGTTAGAAATCGTAAGTGATAATTCTGCCCAGATGAGCACTCGCTCAAGCGAGATACCCTTCGCTCAAGCGAGCAACTCTTTGCAACGCCCAGTCTGAAACTTTGGCCGCTCGCTTAAGCGAGCCACAAGCGAGGAAAAACCAAACTTACGTGATTTGACTCGCTCAAGCGAGAAGCTGCTCGCTTAAGCGAGCTGGGTCCTGTGCGACCCAAAATGTGATTTTTCTAAGGTGTTCTAAACCCAAACCTAAGCTTCCTAGGTTGATTATTGGATTTTTAGAGAATTTTTGGAGTAATAATAATATAGAATGGAGATGTTTATGATGCATATATGGATGAATCTTATATGAAATGAAATGAATTATACCTTGCTAAGTTGTAATTGTCCATGGTGTTGTGGAGTGGTTGAGTCTAGTTGGGGAGGTGTCCTAGTTGGTGTTGTTGTTGGTTGCATGGTGAAAATGCACCACTATTTTATCGTATGGTTGTATGTAGATATACTCCTTGAGTCTCATAACTCATTTGCATTGGTGGGGGCTCATGCCCCGGAATGTTTATACATTCAACTGGTGAGGGCTTATGCCCTGGAATGCTAGTCATTCACCTTGGTGAGGGCTTATGCCCTGGGATGCTTTAACCATCCAATTTGGTGGGGGCTTATGCCCCGGAATGCTTAACATTCAACGCGCGTAGTTGGTACCACATTTGCATAATGCGTTCGTCGTTAATGGAGTCTTGCATTAGAATTTAAGGTGTGAGTTGTTGTTGGTGAGGTGTCACCACAAGTGGTGTTGTTGTCGGTGTTGTTATTTAAGGTGAATTTAAATATTATTGTTGAATTGTTAATGAAGATTGCTGATGATTATGGTGATGATGAATTTTCTAGTTGTTGTTGTTTTTCAATACAACTTTATGAATTATATATATATATATATATATATATATATATATATATATTGCTTTTGTTTTGTGAACTCACCCCTTCTGCTGGAATTGCCGCCTCGTGGGCAAGTGCAGGTAGCGATGGATAGATAGGAATGGCTCTCGTGTCGTAGGCTCTGATACGTAACGGGATGGGATATTATGTTTTACAATTTCATTCCTTTATGTATCATTTTACTTGGAGAACTGTTGAATATTTATTTGAATAATGTTGGAGAATATTTTGCTATGGTGAGGCCTTTGTGCCAGATACGTTGATGTATAAGAATTTTTGAGATGATTTTATGACAATTATTCCGCTGCAGATTATTTTATAAAGATGTTATTATGGAGGATTATTTAAATAGTTTTATGTTTCTATTTAAATAAATTTTTTTTTTTGAGATATGCATGTAATACTCCGTTGCTTGTTGATTAACTCTGAATTTGGATATTAATATATCATTTTGGGAAACGGGGTGTTACATAGTGTTTCACCATGGGGAGCTCCAGTGTTACTAGTGAAGAAGAAAGACGGCAGTATGAGACTGTGTATTGATTACAGACAGCTGAACAAGGTGACGATCAAGAATAGGTATCCACTTCCGAGAATTGACGATCTGATGGATCAATTAGTGGGTGCACGTGTTTTCAGCAAGATAGATTTGAGGTCAGATTACCACCAGATCAAAGTAAAAGACGAAGATATGCAGAAGACGGCTTTCAGGACCCGTTATGGTCACTACGAGTACAAGGTTATGCCTTTTGGAGTTACCAATGCACCTGGAGTGTTTATGGAGTATATGAATCGTATCTTCCATGCATTTTTGGATCGGTTCGTGGTGGTGTTTATTGATGATATACTGATTTACTCCAAGACTGAAGGGGAGCATGTTGAACATTTGAGGACTGTTTTGCAAGTGTTGAAGGAAAAGAAATTGTATGCTAAGTTATCTAAGTGCGAATTCTGGCTAAAGGAAGTGAGTTTTCTTGGCCATGTCATTTCTGGTGATGGTATCGCGGTTGACCCGTCGAAAGTTGAAGCGGTATCGCAATGGGAGACTCCTAAGTCGGTTACGGAAATTAGAAGCTTTTTGGGACTAGCTGGTTACTATAGAAGGTTTATAGAAGGATTCTCTAAGTTAGCTCTTCCGTTAACGCAGTTGACGTGTAAGGGTAAGTCTTTTGTATGGGATGTGCATTGTGAGAATAGTTTTAATGAGCTAAAGAAGCGTCTGACAACGGCTCCAGTGCTGGTTTTACTGAAGCCTGATGAACCTTTTGTGGTATATTGTGATGCGTCCAAGTTGGGTTTAGGAGGTGTGCTTATGCAAGAAGGTAAGGTGGTAGCATATGCGTCAAGACAATTGAGAATTCATGAGAAGAATTATCCGACGCATGACTTAGAGTTGGCAGCTGTGGTCTTCGTATTGAAAATATGGAGACATTACTTGTATGGTTCGAGGTTTGAGGTGTTTAGTGATCAGAAGAGCTTGAAATATTTATTTGATCAAAAGGAATTGAATATGAGGCAGAGGAGGTGGCTTGAGTTACTTAAAGATTATGATTTTGGTCTGAATTACCATCCTGGTAAAGCAAATGTAGTTGCAGATGCCCTAAGTAGGAAAACTGTGCATATGTCCGCGTTGATGGTGAAAGAATTTGAGTTGTTAGAACAGTTTAGAGACTTGAGCTTGGTGTGTGAAAGAACACCTCAGAGCATAAAACTGGGAATGTTGAGAATTGATAATGATTTCCTGAAACATATCAAAGAAGCCCAAAAAGAAGATGTCAAGTTTGTAGACTTGTTGATTGCTAATAATGAGACTGTGGATGGTGACTTTAAGGTCGATGATCAAGGAGTGTTGAGATTCCGAGGTAGGATTTGCATTCCTGACAATGAAGAGATTAAGAAGATGATTCTTGAAGAGAGTCACAGAAGTAGCTTGAGTATTCACCCGGGAGCTACGAAGATGTATCATGACTTAAAGAAGCTGTTTTGGTGGTCTGGTTTGAAACGCGATGTGGCACAATTCGTGTATTCTTGCTTGGTTTGTCAAAAGTCGAAGATTGAGCATCAGAAACCGACTGGTATGATGGTACCTTTAGATGTGCCAGAATGGAAATGGGATAGTATATCCATGGATTTTGTGACGAGTTTGCCCAATACTCCTAGAGGGAACGATGCTATTTGGGTAATTGTTGATAGATTGACGAAGTCTGCTCACTTTCTACCGATTAACATTACCTTTCCTGTAGCTCAGTTGGCGGAGATTTATGTTAAAGAGATAGTAAGGCTGCATGGTGTTCCTTCGAGCATCGTATCAGATAGAGATCCAAGATTTACTTCTAGATTTTGGAAGAGTTTGCAAGAGGCGTTAGGATCTCAGTTGAGGTTGAGTTCGGCTTATCATCCGCAAACAGATGGTCAGTCGGAGAGGACGATTCAGTCGTTGGAGGACTTGTTGAGGGTTTGTGTACTCGAGCAGGGAGGAGCTTGGGATAGTCATCTTCCATTGATAGAGTTCACGTCCAACAACAGTTACCATTCAAGTATTGGAATGGCACCGTTGGCTCGTTGTTGACGATTCAAGTATTGGAATGGACCCGGAATAACAGGACCAATTGGCTCGTTGTTGACGATAATAGAGTAGTCAACAGATTCGACGCACATGCTAATCCAATGAATCCACTTGCTGTTAAAACCCATTTTAAACATCACTTCACGCAAATAATCGCGGTCCATTCTGTCGTAAGCCTTGCTTATATCAAGTTTCAATGCAACATATCTATCATTACCTCGTGTCTTAGTTTGCATAAAATGAATTACCTCGATTGCTGCCATAACGTTATCAAGAATAGAGCAACCTGGAACAAACGCAGATTGGTTGTTAGAGATACATTTCGGGAGGACAACCTTCAGTCTGTTAGCAAGAACTTTGGATATCAATTTGTAGACCACATTACAAAGCGCAATCAGATGCCAGTCACGCATAGAAGTCTGCGAGTTACCTTTGGGAATGAGAGCAATATTTGTCATATTCAAATCAAGGGGAAACTGGCCGGAGTCACGTCAGGCACAACATTCGTTGAATATTTCATCACTACATAAATTCCAAAAGTGTTGATACAAACCCGGATTAAAGCCATCAGGCCCAGGACATTTATCCGGGTGCATAGAAAACATAGCATCACGAAATTCAGCTTTAGAGTGACGGATTACATTGATAACTGGTAATGTAACATTATTTTGTTTTTTAAAAAGGTCAACAAAATACTCTTTGGCTAGTGTTTGCATCCCTTGAGTGTCTGTGATTTTATTTCCATCATTATCATGCAAAGATAAAATTCGATTTACGTTTCTCCTTGCCGATGCGGAGGCATGAAAAAACTTTGTATTCCTATCACCATCCTTATACCAATGCATTTTAGCTCTCTATTTCCAATATGCATCATCTTGAGCAAGTAGGCGTTGCATTTTCTACGCACCTCCAGCAGTTGAGTTTGCGCACCACCTGCATGGTTATCACGTAGCAAGTTAAATTGCCGTGAACATTCCTCAATGTCAGATTTAAGCTTTTTACAATGAGTTCTACTCCACAATGACATGTCTTCTACGCATGCATTAATTTTAGGAATAATGGGATGAGATAAATTCATGTTCCAAGAGTCAGTGACCATATCATGAAAGCCTGGTTCAAGTTGCCAAGCATTTTCATACCTGAACTTGTAACACCCCGTTTTCCCAGCATAAAATTTTCTTTAAAATAAATAATCAGAGTGAACACATAACGGAGCGTCACATTCTTTAAAACATCTCAAGTAATGGATAAATAATAATTTATTCCTTCAGGAAAATAGTCATTTAAAAATATTCAAACATTGCAGCAGAAATCATTAAATTCATCACAAAAGTTTCTGGCACGCAGGCCTCATCAACGTCTTAGAAAATTCTCAACATAATCATAATTATGAAAGTCAAAATAAAAGAATACGCAAGGAACAGAGAAAACATAATCAAAGGTTCCCCATCCCGTTACGTATCAGAGCACCTAGACACAACCGAGCCTCACACGACTGCACCTAATCTTGGTTACCTGCACTTGCCCACAAGGCGGCAATTCCAACAGAAGGGGTGAGATTTCACATTCAATAATAATAATCATATAATACAAACAAAATGCATTTAACAACTTAATTCAGCTTCATTTAATAATGTCATCTGTAACGCCCTCTCTAATTATTTAATTATTTTATTAGATGATATGGTATATGTTTATATATTATATGATTTTGATGATTATGTGACGTATTTGTGACGTGTGACGTGTTATTATTTTATTGTTTAATAAAATAATATAAGTGATGTTTATATGAATATTTATTTGGTAAATAAAGAGATTTGTTGGAAAAATAGAGATTTGTTATGAAATATAGAATTTTAAGAGATGGGGTTATATTTATAATTAAGAAGAGTTGTGTGGGTTAAGAGAGAATTAATTGAGTTGTGAGGGAGTATATAAGAGAAGTAGGTTAAGAGAGGAAACTTTTCAGTAACGCGTACAGACTTTGGAAAAAAAGAGAAGAAGAACGGTTCAAGAGAGAAGAGAAGCTAGGTTCCATTTCTGCACAATTTTCCAGGTAAGGGTGAGCCTAACTTCAGTAATTTTAATGTTAAATCATCTGTTATTGATTAGCTTAGAGATTGGGAAGAATTGAGAGGAGTTTTGAGAATTAGGGTTGTGATGAATTATGATGAATTGATGAGGGTTGATGTTGTAAGGCTGTAGGACTTGTTACAGAACCTAGATTATCCCCTAGGATGATATTGCTGATGAATTAGAGGCTTAACATGAGAGTTTTGGGATGAATTGGTGTGAATTGGGCTGAACCCGTAGTGGTTCTGAGATCGCTCGCCTGTGGCGAGTGATCACTCGCCGTGGCGAGTAACCCTTGGTTGCTCGCGAGGCGAGCAGTATAGCTCGCCGTGGCGAGCTTGACCCTTAAACTTGGGATTTTTGCCAAACTTTAGATGGTTTTGAGTGCCCTTATATTTATAGAGATGACATGTGAAGTTGGTTTGGTCAAATTGGATTTAGAGAGCTTAAAAATGAGGATTTTTGGTGAAAAATGTCAAAAAGGCCGAGAGCACCCAGGATTTCTCGCCTCCAGCTCGCCCCCAACTCGCCTTTGGCGAGTGAGCTGATGTGAGTACTCGCCTGTGGCGAGCAGATCTACTCGCCGTGGCGAGTTAGCTGACCTTTGTCATGTTTTGTTGTTTCGCAAGCTGTTTTGCATAGGACGTTTAGAGGAACCCTTTGGGTAGAGTTAGAGTTGTTTTATACCCTTAGATGAGTTATGTAAAGATGAATGCTGATGGTTCTATTAGGCCATTTATAAATGATGTGTTGTTGAATATAAGTGATGTATGAGTATGATGTTATTTGAATAAGATGATGATATGTGTTGCAATGTGTATGTATAATGAGTTGATGTTCTGCCATGTATTATTATAACTGCATGTGTCAGTCTATAATTTGTAAATGACGTTTGAGACGGTGTATTAAGTTGTTAAGTGACGAGTCCATGCATTTGCATACTATGAGACGGTGGAGCTTTATGCTCAAAGCGACGGTGGAGCATTTGCTCAAAGCGACGGTGAAGCATATTAATGTTATAATCATATGGTACCACATGCATGATGTTGAGACGTTAGGTGTTGCATATAGTCGAGTCAATTATGACATATATGAGACGATGCTTGAGATGTTGATGTATGTTTGTGATGCTGATTATGATGATGTTTATACCGATGTTATGATGTGATAAATGTATATGTTTATGAGATGGATGTATGACTGTTAATCTTGACATCTGATTTATATATTAATATTATTGTTGTGAATCTCACCCCTTCTGCTGGAATTGCCGCCTTGTGGGCAAGTGCAGGTACCCAGTCTTAGATGCATTGATGCGAGGAGTCTGTGAAGTAGGGTTGCTCTGATACGTAACGGGATGGGGTCTTTTGCATAGAGTCTATTCCTTATGTATCATGTTTTCAATAAATGTTAACCTTAAGACTTGGTGATGTTGAAACATTAATGTTTTGAGACGTTGATGGCTTTTAAGCCAAGACCTTTATGAAGGATTTGAATTATGATTTCCGCTGCTTATAATTGAATGTTTTGCGAAGGATAAACTAATATTCATTTGTTTTTAAAGATTTTTATTGTGATGAATGTGACACTCCTTTTGTGAAGTACTCTGATCTATGTGTTTATTTAATGAAATTTTTAAGATGGGAAAATGGGGTGTTACATCATCTCACATAATTATTCATTTACTACTTCACTTATCATCATAGACATCGTCATTAACTAATAATAGTCCTTCATATAAAGTTTCATCAACAACTTAAGGTTAAATAACAACGACACAACTTCAACTTAACAATGCAACTTGGACTTCTTATTCCTCTTAGACCATCTCGACAAAATGCAACTACGACCTCTTAATCATGCAAGTGGTACCAACCAGGGCATCAAGCCCTCAACGTATAAGTGTAAATAGGCTCACAGGGCATCAAGCCCTCAACTTACAGGGCATCAAGCCCTCAACGTAATATGTATAAATATACATTACAGGGCATCAAGCCCTCAACTTAAATGAGTATGCATGGACTCAACGTCTTACAACTTAAACAACTTAGACATCTCATATGACTTCATCATCTTAGACAACTTCTTACAACTTGACATCTTACACAATCATCTTACAACTTTGACATCTTTACTCACACAACTTCAAATAATACATCTTTAAATCACACGTCTTCAAATGATACATCTTTATATAACACATTTTTAAATCAATACATATTCAAATAACACATCTTTATATCACACGTCAATACTCATAATCAAATAATTCATCATTAATAAAAAGTCACATGTATATCACAATTATAATTAATGAAATAATTACTTAAATAATTATGATATAAATAAAAATTGCCACGATCAGCAAAGGGTAGAAAAAGATACAAAAATTCATGGCAATAAGTCTCACGCAATGCCCTTGTTGTTCCTATTAAGAAAGCGTGGCATCAATGATCAAATAAATGATGTTTTTAAGCTAAAGAAGTACCATGTTTTCTAAGGCTACGATCAGTTAGGATGAGTACCAATCTAATATATTTATCTATATATATTTTTGCTTCTAAAAATATTTATCGGATTTTGCTAATCTTCCCAACAGTACAGAAAGTACTCTCCTAATTAAGAACAAAATAAACTATGTCCCAGAGTGTCACTAGTTTTGCTTATGTTTAAAAATAAATCTACCCACCCTTGTTTCTCCTAATTACCTAGTCAATATACCTTCTAAACAAATGAACTAGTCTAACTAACCCTTATTATTTTAGCTCTTTCTCTTTCTTTCTTTTAATTAATACAATTGCAATTCTTCACATGAAAACTTGTAGGTCTACGATAGTCCATTAGTATATGCACACTTAATATGAAGTAGCAACAAGTCAAAACCATATTAATTTATTTAGAAGCTTGACTATCAACGCTAATGAATATTATTTGCAACTAGCATTCCCATCCTATTAGTATATGTTGATTTTCATAACTAGCATGTAGTATATTATAGATGGAATCTCTAAAAGCAAAGGTCAGCCACGACAACTACAACTTCTCAATTTAAACTGAATAGAAATATATCAAAGGGGGATAATATGAATAGTATCAGTTATATAAATATATGGACATCAGTAGCAATTAACAATTGTAATAGTTATGGTGGCAAGATACAGTAAGGTAATTCAAATTGAAACGTCACGTAGCAGTGAAATCATGCATAATACGACAACGATAATTTATTCATGAATTTAACACATTAAAATTATTAATTCAAAAACAATCAGATACTCAAAATCACAACAACAAATTAGGGCATAAATTTAACATCAATTTATCAAAAATCATGAAAACAAGAAAAACAAACACAATCCTTTCACTACCCATGATTAAACTCTTTTCAAAATTATATACTTATCATTAAAGAAGGTTAGTCCCACCCTTACCTTAGTATTGATGATCGGCGGTCTCTCTCCCTCTTGGTTCTCTCTTCTCTTGTTTTCTCCCTTTTTCACGTAAAAACTTTTCTAAACCTAGTTTCCTCCTTATATCTTTCCTCAATCCACTTTATCTTATTTTCTCTATTTTCACTAAACTCTTCTAAATTTCAAAACAGCCCCACATCTCAATATTTATATTATTTTCAAATCTTATTCTAGTAAATAAGAAAATAAGTCTTTAAATAAAATATCAACACATCACATAATCGTATAAAATCACATAAATCATCAAAGTGGACTCTAAACTTTATAAAATAATTAAATAATTAAAGAGGGCGTTACAACTCTCCCCCACTAATAGAATTTTCGTCCTCGAAAATTTACCTTAGATCAGACGATCCCCATCCGCTGTCTGAGTACCAGATAAAACAAACACCCTTCCACCTACCTGAGCCTTCTTAGGCTTCTTGCACTGCGAACCAATATGTCCTTCTTTATTGCAGTTGAAACACACAATATCATCATGCTTACATTCCGCTATCGTATGCCCCTTCTTCCCACATCGGAAGCACTTCTTCTCATCACCATTGCAAACATTACTCTTGTGACCTTTTTCTCCACATCGGTAACAAACAACTTCGGTAGGATTCTCTTTCCTCTTGGGTCCCCTCTCATCATTCACTCTCTGCTCACTCTTATCAGCAGGAGCACTGTAAGGCTTTGGACGACTTTGCTGGCCTTTACCCCTCTTCTCATTCACTATCTTGTAATGAGCTCTTGTATCCTCCTCATAGATTCTACAACTGCTCACCAGTTCAGAAAAGTTACGGATCTTTTGGTAACCAATGGCCCGTTTAATATCAGGACGCAAACCATTCTCAAACTTGATACATTTCGAAAATTCGGCAGTCTCAGCAGTGTAGTGCGGATAAAACTTAGCCAGCTCCACAAACTTCGCAGCATATTCTGTCACAGACATATCACCTTGTTTCAGCTCAAGAAACTCAATCTCTTTCTTCCCACGAACATCTTCCGGAAAGTATCTGTCTAGGAACTCTCTCCTAAATGTAACACCCCAATTTCCCGTCTTAAAAATTTCTTTAAATAAATCATATAAAATCAGAGTACTTCTCAAAAGGAGTGTCACATTACATCTTAAAAACCACTTCGATAATAATTTATCAAATTACAAAATATTCAATTAAGCAGCGGAATTCAAATAGTCTCATCTCATAAATAGTCTTGGCTTAAAAGTCATTAAACGTCTCAAAACATTATTATTATTATTTCAACATCACTGAAAGTCAACACTTAATCAAACATGATACATAAGGAATAGACTCTACAAAAGACCCCATCCCGTTACATATCAGAGCAACCCTACTTCACACATCCTCGCATCAACGCATCTAAGACTGGGTACCTGCACTTGCCCACAAGGCGGCAATTCCAGCAGAAGGGGTGAGATTCACAAGAATAATATTAATATATAAATCATAAGTCAAGATTAACAGTCATACATCCAACTCATAAACATATACATATAGCACATCATAGCATCATCATAAGCATCATCATAAACAACATTACATCACACATCAACGTCTCAAAACATCATCTCATATATGTCACAATTGACTCGACTAAATGCGACACCTAACGTCTCAACATCATGCATGTGGTACCATATATTCATAGCATTAATATGCTTCACCGTCGCTTTGAGCAAATGCTCCACCGTCGCTTTAAGCATAAAGCTCCACCGTCTCATATATATATGCAAATGCATGGACTCGTCGTTTAACAACTTAATACACCGTCTCAAGACTATCATTCTTAATACAAAACTGACACATGCAGGTATAATAGTTACATGGTAGAACATCATCTCATTAATCATATACATCGCAACACGCATCTTCATCATAATCACATATCATCATATTTAATCATCACTTATATTCAACCATATGTCATTTATCAACAGCTCAAGTAAATCATCAGCAATCATCTTTACAGCATACATTAAAGGGTATAAAACCTCACTAACACTACCCAAAGGGCTCCTCTCAAAGTCCCATGCGAAACAGATCGCACAACAACAAACAGTCCTGAACCATCTAACTCGCCACGGCGAGTACATCTGCTCGCCACAGGCGAGCACTCACATCAGCTCACTCGCCAAAGGAGAGTTGGGGGCGAGCTGGAGGCGAGAAAAACTGGGTGCTTCGGCCTTTTTGACATTTTTCACCAAAATCCTCATTTTTAAGCTCTCTAAATCCAATTTGACCAAACCAACTTCACAGGTCGTCTCTATGAATATAAGGGCACTCAAAACCATCTAAAGTTTGGCAAAAATCTTAAATTTAAGGGACAAGCTCGCCACGGCGAGCTATACTGCTCGCCTCGCGAGCAACCAAGGGTTACTCGCCACGGCGAGTGATCACTCGCCACAGGCGAGTGATCACTCGCCACAGGCGAGCGATCTCAGAATCACTACGGGTTCAGCCCTAATCACACCAATTCATCCCAAAACTCACATGTTAAGCCTCTAATTCATCAGCAATATCATCCTAGGGAATAATCTAGGTTCTTTAACAAGTTCCTACAGCAATGCAACACATACTCACATCAAACCCATCAAATTCATCAAACCCTAATTCTCAAAACATCTCTCAATTCTTCCCCAAACCCAAAGCTAATCAAAACAGATGATTCAAGATTAATACTACTGAAGTTAGGCTCACCCTTACCTGGAAAAATTGCAGAAATCACAGCCTAGCTTCTCTTCTCTGTTCACGTGCCTTTCCTTCTTCTCTAAACGTCTGTACGCGTTCTCAAAATATTTCCTTCCTTAACCTACTTCTCTTATATACTCCCTCACAACTTAATTAATTCCCTCTTAACCCACACAACTCTTCTTAATTATAAATATAACCCCATCTCTTAAAATTCTATCTTTTCCCACCAAATCTATTTATTTACCAAATAAATATTCATATAAACATCACTAATATTATTTTATTAAACAATAAAATAATAATACGTCACACGTCACAAATACGTCACATAATCATCAAAATCCATATAATATATAAACATATACCATATCATCCAATAAAATAATTAAATAATTAAAGAGGGCGTTACAACTCTCCCCCTCTTAAAGGATTTTCGTCCTCGAAAATTTACCTCGCTCAAACAACTCTGGATAGGATTCCAGCATCTTACTTTCTAGCTCCCAAGTCAAGCTTTCACCCGTCGCTCCGTCCCAAACAACTCTCACAAGAGGTATCTCCTTGCCTCTCAACGTCTTTGTCTTTCGATCATCAATCCTCACGGGTAAGGTCTCAACCGTAAGGTTGTCCCTAACTTGCACATCATCGCTTTGGATCACATGAGACGGATCCGGAACATACTTCCTCAGCTGAGATACATGAAAAACATCATGCAAATTCGACAAGTGCGGTGGTAATCCAACACGATACGCCACCGGCCCAATCCTCTCTGAAATCTGATACGGTCCAATAAACCTCGGAGTCAACTTCTTCGATTTCAAAGCACGTCCAACACCCGTCATAGGAGTCACTCTCAGGAACACATGATCCCCCTCTTGGAACTCAAGGTCCTTTCTACGCTTATCATGATAACTCTTTTGTCGACTCTGCGACGATTTCATCTTTTCTTGGATCATTCTCACCTTCTCAGTAGTCTGTTGAACGATCTCTGGTCCTAAGACCACTCTTTCACCCGACTCAAACCAGCACAACGGAGTTCTGCATCTCCGACCATACAAGGCCTCAAAAGGTGTCATTCCGATACTCGAATGGTAACTGTTGTTGTACGTGAACTCTATCAACGGAAGATGACTATCCCAAGCCCCTCCCTGCTCAAGTACACAAACCCTCAACAAGTCCTCCAACGACTGAATCGTCCTTTCCGACTGACCATCTGTTTGCGGATGATAAGCCGAACTCAACCTCAACTGAGATCCTAACGCCTCTTGCAAACTCTTCCAAAATCTAGAAGTAAATCTTGGATCTCTATCAGATACGATGCTCGAAGGAACACCATGCAGCTTAACTATCTCTCTAACATAAATCTCCGCCAACTGAGCCACAGGAAAAGTAATGTTGATCGGTAGAAAGTGAGCAGACTTCGTCAATCTATCAACAATTACCCAAATAGCATCGTTCCCTCTAGGAGTATTGGGCAAACTCGTCACAAAATCCATGGATATACTATCCCATTTCCATTCTGGCACATCTAAAGGTACCATCATACCAGTCGGCTTCTGATGCTCAATCTTCGACTTTTGACAAACCAAGCAAGAATACACAAATTGTGCCACATCGCGTTTCAAACCAGACCACCAAAACAGCCTCTTTAAGTCATGATACATCTTTGTAGCTCCCGGGTGAATACTCAAGCTACTTCTATGGCTCTCTTCAAGAATCATCTTCTTAATCTCTTCATTGTCAGGAATGCAAATCCTCCCTCGGAATCTCAACACTCCTTGATCATCGACCTTAAAGTCACCATCCACAGTCTCATCATTAGCAATCAACAAGTCTACAAACTTGACATCTTCTTTTTGTGCCTCTTTGATATGCTTCAGGAAATCATTATCAATTCTCAACATTCCCAGCTTTATGCTCTGAGGTGTTCTTTCACACACCAAACTCAAGTCTCTAAACTGTTCCAACAATTCAAATTCTTTCACCATCAACGCGGACATATGCACAGTTTTCCTACTCAGAGCGTCTGCAACCACATTTGCTTTACCAGGATGGTAATTCAAACCAAAATCATAATCTTTAAGTAACTCAAGCCACCTCCTCTGCCTCATATTCAACTCTTTCTGATCAAATAAATATCTCAAACTCTTATGATCACTGAATACTTCAAACCTTGAACCATACAAGTAATGTCTCCATATTTTCAATACGAAGACCACTGCTGCCAACTATAAGTCATGCGTCGGGTAATTCTTCTCATGAATTCTCAATTGTCTTGAAGCATATGCTACCACCTTACCTTCTTGCATAAGCACACCTCCTAAACCCAACTTGGACGCATCACAATATACCACAAAAGGTTCATCAGACTTCGGCAAAATCAAAACTGGAGCCGTCGTCAGGCGCTTCTTCAATTCATTGAAACTATTCTCACAATGCACATCCCACACAAAGGACTTACCCTTACACGTCAACTGCGTTAACGGAAGAGCCAACTTGGAAAATCCTTCTATAAACCTCCTGTAATAACCAGCTAGTCCCAAAAAGCTTCTAATCTCCGTAACCGACTTAGGAGTCTCCCATTGCGATACCGCTTCAACTTTAGACGGGTCAACCGCAATACCTTCACCAGAAATAACATGGCCAAGAAAACTCACTTCGTTTAGCCAGAACTCACACTTAGACAATTTAGCATACAGCTTCTTCTCTTTCAACACTTGCAATACAATCTTCAAATGCTCTGCATGTAACGCCCACGTTCGTTTTGTCATTTATTTAAATCGAGTTTAGGAGATTATATTATATTTATATAGTATATAATTGTTTTGATATGTTTTGATATATTTTGATGTATTTTGGATGATTTGGTGATAAGTATGTGTTAAGGATAAGGTTAAGAGACTTATTTTATTGTTAAATAAAATAAGATTTGAAAAGAAAATAAAATATTTAGTTATGGGTTAGTTTTGGATTTTAGAGAATTATGTGGGAGAAAGAGTAAATAAGATAAGATTTGTTGGCAGTATAAATAAGGAAAATTAGGTTAGAGTCAGTAACGCTTTCAGAACTTTTGGGAAACAGAAAGAAAAGAGCCGCACGCGTGAGAAGAGAAGGGAAGGGAAACCTGCGATTTTTGCTGCTTCAATTCAGGTAAGGGTGAGATTTCGTGATTAAGTAATATTGATAGCATGATGCTGGTAGCAATTAACAAAGCTTAGGATTGAATTAAGAGAATGAGAAAACTAGGTCAAAACATGATAAATTAATGGATTAACGGTTGGAATAGGCTTAATTGATGTAAAAAGTGTTCCTTGCCCGTAGAATATGAATAGGATGAATTCTGGGATCAATAACAGGCTTAGAACCATGTGAATCGTAGGGTTTTTGAAGAAAATGCAGTTCTGGCCGCAGCGAAATTCATCGCTCGCCACGGCGAGCAGTGATCCTCGCCTCGCGAGTTGCTTCTGCAGCTCGCCATAGCGAGCACTTTTCCTCGCCTCGCGAGTTGCTTCTGCAGCTCGCCATAGCGAGCATTTCCCTTCGCCTCGCGAGTTGCTTCTGGCAGCTCGCCACGGCGAGCTACCCCACTCGCCTCGCGAACACTACCAGAATGTGGTGCTTGAGAGTTGTGCGACCTGTTCGTACGCTGGATTAGGAGAGGACTCCCCCTTAGGGCTACTGAGACTTGTTAGTAATGTTGAGAATGAAGTGTTCAGAGCTGAGTAGTTACGTGTGAATTTTAAGTAAGGATTAAAGTATTATACTTGTGCAATTATGATAAAGTTTATGTTGCCTTGAATTGTAATTGATATAATGATATCATTCTGCTATTGTTATTTGAATTAAGCTGCTGAGGTTAATAAACTGAACTGTTATGATATATGTATATATTATATATGCAATGATAAGTTGTTGTTTAGCTCCAATTTCTTGGATGCATGTTGATAAGGTGATTAAGGATAATTGTTATTTGAGTTGTGTCCATGCATAGCATGCATTGAGCTTAGTCCTCACCATGATAGGAGCTTTGTCCTCCGCACGTTTATTAGGAGCTTTGTCCTCCGCACGTTTAAAAGTATATTAATACTTATGATGAAGTTTGGTACCACATGCATATAAGGAGTCTAAGAGCATTGTCACATAGTCATATTTATGATGTCATGTTATCGATAAAGGAATGAATATGTGATTACGTGATAAGTGTTGTTTATCTATGCTACTTGTTTAAGTATGACATGAAGTTGATTATGTGAATACGTGCTATATGTTACTTAATGATGCAAGAATGCTATTAATGTTTTGATGTTAATTGTTATTCCGTATTATGTTGATTAATGTTATTTTATTATGAATTCTCACCCCTTCTGCTGGAATTGCCGCCTTGTGGGCAAGTGCAGGTGATCGTGCTTAGTGTTCAGGTGGTTCGTGAGTGGCCTTACCTCACCGTGTCGTCTAGGTCGCTCTGATACGTAACGGGATGGGGTTATCTTTTGCATGCTTCATTCTTTTACGTGAATCCTTATGATGTTTTGCAATAATGGAACTAACTCTTTTGAGATGTTTTTATGGGGCCTGCGTGCCAAACGTTTATGATTTATAAGTATATTTTTCCGCTGCAAAGTTTTGAAGTAATTTGATTAATTTAAATTATTATTTAAATGATTTTGGATTATGTTTATGTAATATCCCGTGATTATGTTTGCATACTCTGATAATTGTTTAAGAAATTTTTATGTTGGGAAAAACGGGGTGTTACAATTGGTATCAGAGCAAGTCGGTCTGTCCGGCCAATTAGAGAGTCTTGTCGAGTCTTAGTAATATTTGTATTACTAAATCTTATGTTGCTGCTACTGTTGTTGTGGAATATCAGGATGGCTGGAAGGAACGATGCTGCTCTTGCTGCTGCTTTGGAGGCAATGGCTAATGCTGTGGGTCAGCAACCTAATGCAAATGCTGGCGTGAATGCTGAGACGAGGATGTTGGAGACTTTCATGAGGAATCATCCTCCAACGTTCAAGGGAAGGTATGACCCCGATGGAGCCCAGACGTGGCTTAAGGAGATTGAGAGGATTTTTAGAGTAATGCAGTGCACTGAAGCTCAGCAAGTGCGATTTGGTACACATCAGCTGTCTGAGGAAGCTGATGATTGGTGGGTCAGCGTGTTACCTAGCCTAGAGCAAGACGGAACTGTTGTGACTTGGGCCGTGTTCCGAAGAGAGTTTCTGAGGAGGTACTTTCCGGAAGACGTTCGCGGGAAGAAAGAGATCGAGTTCCTTGAGCTGAAGCAAGGAAATATGTCCGTGACCGAGTATGCTGCCAAGTTCGTGGAGTTGGCAAAATTCTATCCGCACTATGCTGCTGAGACTGCAGAGTTTTCAAAGTGCATTAAATTCGAGAACGGTTTGAGGCCCGACATTAAGAGGGCGATTGGGTATCAGCAGATCAGAGTTTTTCCGGATTTGGTGAATAGCTGCCGGATCTATGAAGAGGATACAAAGGCTCACTACAAGGTAGTGAATGATAGGAAAGCCAAGGGCCAGCAGAGTCGCCCTAAACCTTATAGTGCCCCTGCTGATAAAGGGAAACAGAAGATGGTCGTGGATAGGCAGACTGCGAGGAAGGGTACCCCTGCTGAGATCGTATGTTTCAACTGTGGTGTGAAAGGCCACAAGAGCAATGTTTGTCCTGAGGAGATCAAGAAGTGTGTCCGGTGTGGCAAGAAGGGTCACTTAGTAGCTGATTGTAAGCGTAATGATGTCGTGTGCTTCAATTGCAACGAGGAGGGTCATATTGGTTCCCAGTGCAAGCAGCCGAAGAGGGCGCCTACTACGGGTCGAGTTTTTGCCCTGACTGGCACTCAGACAGACAGTGATGATCGTTTGATCAGAGGTACTTGTTATATTAATAATACTCCTTTAGTTGCTATTATTGATACTGGTGCTACACATTGCTTTATTGCTTTAGACTGTGTTTCTGCTTTGAGTCTTGCTATGTCTGATATGAATGGGGAGATGGTTGTCGAAACTCCAGCTAAGGGTTCGGTGACTACTTCTCTCGTATGCTTAAGTTGTCCTTTGTCTATGTTTGGTCGCGACTTTGAAATGGATTTGGTTTGTCTACCTTTGAGCGGTATGGACGTGATTCTGGGTATGAATTGGTTAGAGTACAACCACGTCCTTATCAATTGTTTTCGCAAGACGGTGCATTTCTCGTCTCCTGAAGAGGAAAGTGGTGCTGAGTTTTTATCTACTAAGCAGATGAAGCAACTAGAACGTGATGGTATGTTGATGTTTTCGTTGATGGCTTCCTTATCTTTAGAGAATCAAGCGGTGATCGATAAATTACAAGTGGTATGCGACTTTCCTGAAGTTTTCCCTGATGAAATTCCTGATGTGCCTCCAGAGAGGGAAGTCGAGTTTTCTATTGATCTTGTTCCTGGAACGAAGCCGGTGTCGATGGCACCTTATCGTATGTCTGCTTCCGAATTAGCTGAGTTGAAGAAACAGTTGGAAGATTTACTCGAAAAGAAATTTGTTAGACCAAGTGTTTCACCTTGGGGAGCGCCAGTGTTGCTAGTGAAGAAGAAGGATGGTAGTATGAGGCTATGTATTGATTATCGGCAGTTGAATAAGGTAACTATCAAGAATAGGTATCCACTTCCGAGAATTGACGATTTGATGGATCAATTAGTGGGTGCACGTGTTTTCAGCAAGATTGACTTGAGATCGGGTTATCATCAGATTAAAGTAAAGGATGAAGATATGCAGAAGACAGCTTTCAGAACGCGTTATGGCCATTATGAGTACAAGGTTATGCCTTTTGGAGTTACTAATGCACCGGGAGTATTTATGGAGTATATGAATCGCATCTTCCATGCATTTTTGGATCAGTTCGTAGTTGTATTTATTGATGATATTCTGATCTACTCCAAGACTGAGGAAGAGCATGCTGAACATCTGAAGATTGTCTTGCAAGTATTGAAAGAGAAGAAGCTTTATGCCAAATTGTCTAAGTGTGAGTTCTGGTTGAAAGAAGTGAGTTTCCTTGGTCATGTTATCTCTGGTGATGGTATTGCAGTAGATCCATCTAAGATTGAGGCCGTATCGCAATGGGAGACTCCGAAGTCAGTTACTGAGATTAGGAGCTTTTTGGGTTTAGCTGGTTACTATAGAAGGTTTATCGAAGGATTCTCCAAGTTAGCTCTTCCGTTGACCCAGTTGACTTGTAAAGGTAGAGCTTTTGTTTGGGATGTTCATTGTGAAAACAGTTTCAACGAGTTGAAGAAACGTTTGACGACTGCTCCAGTCTTGATTTTGCCGAAGCCAGATGCGCCGTTTGTAGTGTATTGTGATGCGTCTAAGTTGGGTTTAGGAGGTGTGCTTATGCAAGAAGGTAAAGTGGTAGCCTATGCTTCAAGACAATTAAGGATTCATGAGAAGAATTACCCGACGCATGATTTGGAATTAGCAGCTGTGGTTTTTGTATTGAAGATGTGGAGACACTACTTATATGGTGCGAGATTTGAAGTGTTTAGTGATCACAAGAGCTTGAAGTATCTTTTCGATCAGAGGGAATTGAATATGAGGCAGAGGAGATGGCTTGAACTTTTGAAGGACTTCGACTTTGGGTTGAATTATCATCCGGGTAAAGCGAATGTGGTAGCAGATGCCTTGAGTAGGAAGACCTTGCATATGTCTGCTATGATGGTTAAGGAGTTCGAACTACTTGAGCAATTTAGAGATTTGAGTTTGGTCTGTGAAAGGACGCCTCAGAGTGTGAAGCTAGGGATGCTGAAGATTGATAGTGACTTCTTGATGAGTATAAGAGAGGCGCAGAAAGAAGATGTCAGGTTTGTGGACTTGATGGTTGCTGGTAATCAGACTGAGGATAGTGATTTTCAAGTCGACGATCAAGGAGTGTTGAGATTCCGAGGTAGGATTTGCATTCCTGACAATGAAGAGATTAAGAAGATGATTCTTGAAGAGAGTCACAGAAGTAGCTTGAGTATTCACCCAGGGGCTACGAAGATGTATCATGATTTGAAGAAGTTGTTTTGGTGGTCTGGATGGAAACGTGATGTGGCACAGTTTGTGTATGCTTGTTTAGTTTGCCAGAAGTCGAAGATCGAGCATCAGAAGCCGGCTGGTATGATGGTATCTTTAGATGTGCCAGAGTGGAAATGGGATAGTATATCCATGGATTTTGTGACTAGTTTGCCGAATACTCCAAGGGGGAATGACGCCATTTGGGTTATTGTTGATCGATTGACGAAGTCGGCTCATTTTCTACCGATTAATATTAGTTTTCCTGTTGCCCAGTTGGCAGAGATTTATATCAAAGAGATTGTGAGGTTGCATGGTGTTCCTTCGAGCATAGTATCAGATAGAGATCCAAGATTTACTTCTAGATTTTGGAAAAGTTTGCAAGAGGCTTTGGGTTCTAAGTTGAGATTGAGTTCGGCGTATCATCCGCAGACAGATGGTCAGTCGGAAAGGACAATTCAGTCGCTGGAGGATTTGTTGAGAGTTTGTGTTCTTGAGCAAGGAGGGACTTGGGATAGTCATCTTCCGTTAATCGAGTTCACATACAATAATAGTTATCATTCTAGTATTGGGATGGCACCTTTTGAGGCTTTGTATGGTCGGAGGTGCAGAACTCCGTTGTGTTGGTTTGAGTCATGCGAAAGGGTGGTCTTAGGACCGGAGATCGTTCAACAGACTACTGAGAAGGTTAAGATGATTCAAGAGAAAATGAAAGCGTCGCAGAGTCGACAAAAGAGTTACCATGATAAGCGAAGGAAAGATCTTGAGTTTCAGGAAGGAGACCACGTGTTTCTAAGGGTCACGCCTATGACTGGTGTTGGACGCGCGTTGAAGTCAAGGAAGTTGACTCCGAGATTTATTGGCCCGTATCAGATTTTAGAGAGGGTTGGAACGGTGGCGTACCGAGTTGGGTTACCACCGCATCTTTCGAATTTGCATAATGTTTTTCATGTATCTCAGCTGAGGAAGTATGTTCCGGATCCATCTCATGTGATCCAGAGCGATGATGTGCAAGTTAGAGACAACCTTACGGTGGAGACTTTACCGGTAAGGATTGATGATCGGAAAGTGAAGACGTTGAGAGGCAAGGATATACCTCTCGTTAGAGTCGTTTGGTCGGGAGCGACTGGTGAAAGCTTGACTTGGGAGCTTGAGAGTAAGATGCTGGAGTCTTATCCAGAGTTGTTTGCTTGAGGTAATTTTCGAGGACGAAAATCTTTTAAGTGGGGGAGAGTTGTAACGCCCACGTTCGTTTTGTCATTTATTTAAATCGAGTTTAGGAGATTATATTATATTTATATAGTATATAATTGTTTTGATATGTTTTGATATATTTTGATGTATTTTGGATGATTTGGTGATAAGTATGTGTTAAGGATAAGGTTAAGAGACTTATTTTATTGTTAAATAAAATAAGATTTGAAAAGAAAATAAAATATTTAGTTATGGGTTAGTTTTGGATTTTAGAGAATTATGTGGGAGAAAGAGTAAATAAGATAAGATTTGTTGGCAGTATAAATAAGGAAAATTAGGTTAGAGTCAGTAACGCTTTCAGAACTTTTGGGAAACAGAAAGAAAAGAGCCGCACGCGTGAGAAGAGAAGGGAAGGGAAACCTGCGATTTTTGCTGCTTCAATTCAGGTAAGGGTGAGATTTCGTGATTAAGTAATATTGATAGCATGATGCTGGTAGCAATTAACAAAGCTTAGGATTGAATTAAGAGAATGAGAAAACTAGGTCAAAACATGATAAATTAATGGATTAACGGTTGGAATAGGCTTAATTGATGTAAAAAGTGTTCCTTGCCCGTAGAATATGAATAGGATGAATTCTGGGATCAATAACAGGCTTAGAACCATGTGAATCGTAGGGTTTTTGAAGAAAATGCAGTTCTGGCCGCAGCGAAATTCATCGCTCGCCACGGCGAGCAGTGATCCTCGCCTCGCGAGTTGCTTCTGCAGCTCGCCATAGCGAGCACTTTTCCTCGCCTCGCGAGTTGCTTCTGCAGCTCGCCATAGCGAGCATTTCCCTTCGCCTCGCGAGTTGCTTCTGGCAGCTCGCCACGGCGAGCTACCCCACTCGCCTCGCGAACACTACCAGAATGTGGTGCTTGAGAGTTGTGCGACCTGTTCGTACGCTGGATTAGGAGAGGACTCCCCCTTAGGGCTACTGAGACTTGTTAGTAATGTTGAGAATGAAGTGTTCAGAGCTGAGTAGTTACGTGTGAATTTTAAGTAAGGATTAAAGTATTATACTTGTGCAATTATGATAAAGTTTATGTTGCCTTGAATTGTAATTGATATAATGATATCATTCTGCTATTGTTATTTGAATTAAGCTGCTGAGGTTAATAAACTGAACTGTTATGATATATGTATATATTATATATGCAATGATAAGTTGTTGTTTAGCTCCAATTTCTTGGATGCATGTTGATAAGGTGATTAAGGATAATTGTTATTTGAGTTGTGTCCATGCATAGCATGCATTGAGCTTAGTCCTCACCATGATAGGAGCTTTGTCCTCCGCACGTTTATTAGGAGCTTTGTCCTCCGCACGTTTAAAAGTATATTAATACTTATGATGAAGTTTGGTACCACATGCATATAAGGAGTCTAAGAGCATTGTCACATAGTCATATTTATGATGTCATGTTATCGATAAAGGAATGAATATGTGATTACGTGATAAGTGTTGTTTATCTATGCTACTTGTTTAAGTATGACATGAAGTTGATTATGTGAATACGTGCTATATGTTACTTAATGATGCAAGAATGCTATTAATGTTTTGATGTTAATTGTTATTCCGTATTATGTTGATTAATGTTATTTTATTATGAATTCTCACCCCTTCTGCTGGAATTGCCGCCTTGTGGGCAAGTGCAGGTGATCGTGCTTAGTGTTCAGGTGGTTCGTGAGTGGCCTTACCTCACCGTGTCGTCTAGGTCGCTCTGATACGTAACGGGATGGGGTTATCTTTTGCATGCTTCATTCTTTTACGTGAATCCTTATGATGTTTTGCAATAATGGAACTAACTCTTTTGAGATGTTTTTATGGGGCCTGCGTGCCAAACGTTTATGATTTATAAGTATATTTTTCCGCTGCAAAGTTTTGAAGTAATTTGATTAATTTAAATTATTATTTAAATGATTTTGGATTATGTTTATGTAATATCCCGTGATTATGTTTGCATACTCTGATAATTGTTTAAGAAATTTTTATGTTGGGAAAAACGGGGTGTTACACTGCATGCTCAGCTTCAGTCTTAGAATAGATCAGTATATCATCAATAAAAACCACAACAAATTGATCCAAGTACTCATGAAAGATTCTGTTCATATATTCCATAAACACACCAGGCGCATTAGTAACACCGAAAGGCATCACCTTATATTCATAGTGACCATAGCGCGTCCTAAAGGCCGTCTTCTGCATATCTTCATCCTTCACCTTAATCTGATGGTAACCTGACCTCAAGTCAATCTTGCTGAATACCTTTGCACCCACTAACTGATCCATCAAGTCGTCAATCCTCGGAAGTGGATACCTATTCTTGATCGTCACTTTGTTCAGCTGTCTGTAATCAATGCACAATCTCATACTGCCGTCTTTCTTCTTCACAAGTAACACTGGAGCTCCCCATGGTGAAACACTAGGTCTCACAAACTTCTTCTCAAGCAAGTCTTCCAACTGTTTCTTCAACTCTGCTAACTCAGAAGCAGACATACGATAAGGTGCCATCGACACCGGCTTCGTTCCAGGAACAAGGTCAATAGAGAACTCAACTTCTCTCTCTGGAGGCACATCTGGAATCTCATCAGGGAAAACTTCAGGAAATTCCTTCACAACAGGCAACCCATCAATTACAGCTTGGTTCTCTAAAGATAACGAAGCCATCAGCGAAAACATCAACATCCCATCACGTTCTAGTTGCTTCAGCTGCTTAGTAGATAGAAACTCTGCGCCCCACTCTTCTTCGACAGAAGAAAAATGCACCGTCTTTCTAAAACAGTTGATAAGAACCCGGTTGTATTCTAGCCAGTTCATACCCAGAATCACATCCATACCACTTAAAGGTAGGCACACTAAATCCATCACAAAGTCACGGCCAAACATAGATAAAGGACAATTCAAGCATACGAGAGAAGTAGTCACCGAACCCTTAGCTGGAGTCTCGACAACCATCTCTCCATTCATATCAGAAACATCAAGACCCAAAGCAGAAACACAATCAAAAGCAACAAAACTGTGCGTAGCACCAGTATCAATAATAGCAACTAAAGGAGTATTATTAATATAGCAAGTACCTCTGATCAAACGATCATCATTCTCAGTCTGAGTGCCGGTCAATGCAAACACTCTCCCAGTAGTCTTAGTCTTCTTGGGTTGCTTACACTGCGAACCAATGTGTCCTTGCTCATTGCAGTTGAAACACACAACATCATCAAACTTGCAGTCACTAGTGATATGCCCTTTCTGACCACAACGGTAGCACCTCTTCACCTCAACAGTACATGCATTGCTCTTATGGCCTTTCTCGCCACAAGTGTAACAAGTAATCTCAGCAGGAGCAGTCTTCTTCTGGGGCCTCCTCTCATCATTCACTCTTTGCTTCCCTTTATCTCTAGGGGCATCATAAGGTTTAGGGCGACTCTGCTGGCCCTTAGCTTTCCTATCATTCACTACCTTGTAGTGAGCCTTAGTATCCTCCTCATAAATCCGACAGCTACTCACCAACTCAGAAAAGTCGCGGATCTTCTGATAACCGATAGCCCTCTTGATATCAGCGCGCAACCCGTTCTCAAACTTGATACATTTTGAAAACTCAGCCGTCTCGGGTGCATAATGCGGATAGAACTTAGCCAACTCCACAAACTTGGCCGCATACTCGGTCACCGACATGTTCCCTTGCTTAAGCTCCAGGAACTCTATCTCTTTCTTCCCACGGACATCTTCTGGGAAGTATCTATTAAGGAACTCCCTCGTGAAAATAGCCCACGTCACCACAGCTCCATCTTGCTCCAAAATAGGTAGGAGACTAACCCACCAATCGTCGGCCTCCTCCGCTAACATGTGCGTACCAAACCGCACCTTCTGAACATCGTCACATTGCATGACCCTGAAAATTCTCTCAACTTCCTTGAGCCACGTCTGAGCTCCATCAGGATCATAACGCCCCTTGAAGGTAGGCGGGTGATTCCTCAGAAAGGTCTCCAACATTCTAGTTCCGTCATTACCACCAGCGTTGTTCTGATTACCCACAGCGTTAGCCATTGCTTCTAAAGCAGCAGCAAGAGCAGCATCGTTTCTACCAGCCATCTTAGTTCTCTGGAAACAAACATAAGTCAGAATAATACAATAATACTATTCTAACTCTACGACAACGTCACTCGACTCTCTACTTGGCCGGACGGACCAACCTGCTCTGATACCAATTGTAACACCCCAATTTCCCGTCTTAAAAATTTCTTTAAATAAATCATATAAAATCAGAGTACTTCTCAAAAGGAGTGTCACATTACATCTTAAAAACCACTTCGATAATAATTTATCAAATTACAAAATATTCAATTAAGCAGCGGAATTCAAATAGTCTCATCTCATAAATAGTCTTGGCTTAAAAGCCATTAAACGTCTCAAAACATTATTATTATTATTTCAACATCACTGAAAGTCAACACTTAATCAAACATGATACATAAGGAATAGACTCTACAAAAGACCCCATCCCGTTACATATCAGAGCAACCCTACTTCACACATCCTCGCATCAACGCATCTAAGACTGGGTACCTGCACTTGCCCACAAGGCGGCAATTCCAGCAGAAGGGGTGAGATTCACAACAATAATATTAATATATAAATCATAAGTCAAGATTAACAGTCATACATCCAACTCATAAACATATACATATAGCACATCATAGCATCATCATAAGCATCATCATAAACAACATTACATCACACATCAACGTCTCAAAACATCATCTCATATATGTCACAATTGACTCGACTAAATGCGACACCTAACGTCTCAACATCATGCATGTGGTACCATATATTCATAGCATTAATATGCTTCACCGTCGCTTTGAGCAAATGCTCCACCGTCGCTTTAAGCATAAAGCTCCACCGTCTCATATATATATGCAAATGCATGGACTCGTCGTTTAACAACTTAATACACCGTCTCAAGACTATCATTCTTAATACAAAACTGACACATGCAGGTATAATAGTTACATGGCAGAACATCATCTCATTAATCATATACATCGCAACACGCATCTTCATCATAATCACATATCATCATATTTAATCATCACTTATATTCAACCATATGTCATTTATCAACAGCTCAAGTAAATCATCAGCAATCATCTTTACAGCATACATTAAAGGGTATAAAACCTCACTAACACTACCCAAAGGGCTCCTCTCAAAGTCCCATGCGAAACAGATCGCACAACAACAAACAGTCCTGAACCATCTAACTCGCCACGGCGAGTACATCTGCTCGCCACAGGCGAGCACTCACATCAGCTCACTCGCCAAAGGCGAGTTGGGGGCGAGCTGGAGGCGAGAAAAACTGGGTGCTTCGGCCTTTTTGACATTTTTCACCAAAATCCTCATTTTTAAGCTCTCTAAATCCAATTTGACCAAACCAACTTCACAGGTCGTCTCTATAAATATAAGGGCACTCAAAACCATCTAAAGTTTGGCAAAAATCTTAAATTTAAGGGACAAGCTCGCCACGGCGAGCTATACTGCTCGCCTCGCGAGCAACCAAGGGTTACTCGCTGTAACGCCCCATTTCTGTTTTATTATTTTTGGTTGGAGTTTGAAGTGTTTTTATTTTATATATATTTATATATATGATTGAAATGAATTATATGACCTTTTGGTGTGGTGTGTGTATTTAAATAATTAATTGTTATTTTACTATTTTTGGTTGATTTTAATATGTTTTATGTATTTTATATGAAATGTTGATTTATGTGATTTATTGGTGGTTGCCATTTTATTATATAATTAATTGTGCTATTTAATAAATGGGAGAAATATAATATTTATTTGAATTGTTAGGAGTTAATTAGAATTTATTGGTGTTTAGGAAGGGGGTTATATTTTTAATTATGAGAGTTAAGGAGGGAGTTAAGGGAAATAAGTGAAGGGTTAAAGAAATAGGGATAGAAGGTCAGAAACGTTTTCACGTAGAAACTAAGCTTTTGAGGAGAAAAACCTAGAGAAGGAGAGGGGAGCCAAGTGAAGAACCAGTTTTTGCCTGCTGTAGCTTTTGTTCATCTTAAATCAGGTAAGGGTGAGACTATCTTTCAATAGTAATGCATTGTACAACTTTGATTATGAATTTAACATGAATTTGTAGAAAATTGTGATGGATTGATGAGAGTTTGATGTGTAAGACTGTAGAACGTGTTACAGAACCTAGATTATTCCCTAGGACGACGTTGCAGGTGAATTAGAAGTTAGATTGGAGAGATTGGAGACGTTTTGTTGAATTTAGGTCTGAACCCGTGTGGGTTCTGAGATCGCTCGCCTGTGGCGAGTGATCACTCGCCGTGGCGAGTAACCCTTGGTTGCTCGCGAGGCGAGCAGTATAGCTCGCCGTGGCGAGCTTGTTCCTTAAATTTAAGATTTTTGCCAAACTTTTGATGGTTTTGAGTGCCCTTATATTTATAGAGATGACCTGTGAAGTTGGTTTAGCCAAATTGGATTTAGAGAGCTTAAAAATGAAGTTTTGGTGAGAAAAATGTCAAAAGGCCGAAGCACCCAGTATTTCTCGCCTCCAGCTCGCCCCCAACTCGCCTTTGGCGAGTGAGCTGATGTGAGTACTCGCCTGTGGCGAGCAGGTACTCGCTGTGGCGAGTTAGTTAGTTGTTGGGATTGTTCGTTGTTTTTGCGATCTGTTTTCGCATGGGACTTGAGAGGGACCCTTGGGGTAGTGTTAGAGATGTTTTATACCCTTAGATGAGTTACGTAAAGATGATTGCTGATGGTTCTTTCATGTTGTGAATAATTGATGTATTGTTGAAAAGTAAGTCATATCTCGTTTATGCATTTGTTGAGTTGTTGTTGTGTCGTCCAAGTTGAGGAGTGTGTCTTAAATGATTTAGGCACAGTTGTTGTTGTCACAGTAGCCGTTGTTGTTGTTGTTGGTTGTATGCTGATATACACCATTGAGTTCATTTTATACTCATATGCATCGTTGAGGGCTCATGCCCTGGAATGTTTATCATTCAACTGTTGAGGGCTCATGCCCTGGAATGCTAGTCATTCACCCGTTGAGGGCTTATGCCCTGGGATGCTTTAACCATCCAATTGTTGAGGGCTCATGCCCTGGAATGCTTGTCATTCAACGCGCGTAAAATGGTACCACATGCATATTGCATTTGTTGTTGTCGTCAGTGCATCGTCGTAGTCGTTGTTGGTGAGTCGTTGTCGTTGTTGTAATTTGTTGTTGTTAGTTGAGTTGAAGGTGATGTTGATGTTGTTGATTTATTATAAATGATGCTTATTGAATTGCTTTGTTGATGTTTAGGGTGTTAGATTCATTGATAAGTTATGCTTCTATTATTTATTGTTTGAGAATCTCACCCCTTCTG
The DNA here is from genome assembly GCA_958299785.1 of Medicago lupulina. NCBI lineage: Eukaryota > Viridiplantae > Streptophyta > Magnoliopsida > Fabales > Fabaceae > Medicago > Medicago lupulina. Next base: position 35,487,047 of record OY283141.1, on the reverse strand, counting down.
TTGGAATTGCCGCCTTGTGGGCAAGTGCAGGTAATGAAGACTTGTAGGATGTCGGCTCAAGTGTCTAGGGCTCTGATACGTAACGGGATGGGTTTATTGCTGTTTAATGCTTTCATTCCTTATGTATCGAATTTCTAAATAATGTTGTTGAACCTTAAGTATGTTGGATATCATTTTATTATTGAGGCCTTTGTGCCAAGATTTTGTTGAAGAAGATTTATTACATTGAAGTTAAATAGTTTTATTTTCTATTTAATAAATTTTGAAAAGCAGTGTGACATGCCCGTTTGTTGATCACTCTGATTATATATTCCTTGTTACGTTGTTTTTGGGAAACGGGGTGTTGCACTCGCCACGGCGAGTGATCACTCGCCACAGGCGAGCGATCTCAGAATCACTACGGGTTCAGCCCTAATCACACCAATTCATCCCAAAACTCACATGTTAAGCCTCTAATTCATCAGCAATATCATCCTAGGGAATAATCTAGGTTCTGTAACAAGTTCCTACAGCAATGCAACACATACTCACATCAAACCCATCAAATTCATCAAACCCTAATTCTCAAAACTTCTCTCAATTCTTCCCCAAACCCAAAGCTAATCAAAACAGATGATTCAAGATTAATACTACTGAAGTTAGGCTCACCCTTACCTGGAAAAATTGCAGAAATCACAGCCTAGCTTCTCTTCTCTGTTCACGTGCCTTTCCTTCTTCTCTAAACGTCTGTACGCGTTCTCAAAATATTTCCTTCCTTAACCTACTTCTCTTATATACTCCCTCACAACTTAATTAATTCCCTCTTAACCCACACAACTCTTCTTAATTATAAATATAACCCCATCTCTTAAAATTCTATCTTTTCCCACCAAATCTATTTATTTACCAAATAAATATTCATATAAACATCACTAATATTATTTTATTAAACAATAAAATAATAATACGTCACACGTCACAAATACGTCACATAATCATCAAAATCCATATAATATATAAACATATACCATATCATCCAATAAAATAATTAAATAATTAAAGAGGGCGTTACACTAAACACAGCCCAAGTAACAACTGCGCCATCTTGCTCTAGGGTAGGTAGAAGACTCACCCACCAATCATCAGCTTCCTCAGCTAGCATGTGCGTACCAAAACGCACCTTCTGAACCTCAGTACATTGCATAACACGAAAGACTCTCTCAATCTCTTTGAGCCACGATTGAGCTCCATCTGGATCATACCTCCCTTTGAAAGTAGGCGGATGACTCCTCAGAAAAGTTTCCAACATCCTCACTTCAGCATTAACACCAGCACCAACATTAGGTTGTTGCCCCATAGCTTGAGCCACAGCTTCCAATGCAGCAGCAATCGCAGCGTCGTTCCTTCCAGCCATCTTATTTCTCTACACAACAAACAACAATCAAGACAACATAAAGACAGTACATCAACCGTCACTCGACACTACGCGACTCAACTACTTGGCCGGACGGACCAACCTGCTCTGATACCAATTGTAACACCCCGTTTTCCCAGCATAAAATTTTCTTTAAAATAAATAATCAGAGTGAACACATAACGGAGCGTCACATTCTTTAAAACATCTCAAGTAATGGATAAATAATAATTTATTCCTTCAGGAAAATAGTCATTTAAAAATATTCAAACATTGCAGCAGAAATCATTAAATTCATCACAAAAGTTTCTGGCACGCAGGCCTCATCAACGTCTCAGAAAATTCTCAACAGAATCATAATTATGAAAGTCAAAATAAAAGAATACACAAGGAACAGAGAAAACATAATCAAAGGTTCCCCATCCCGTTACGTATCAGAGCACCTAGACACAACCGAGCCTCACACGACTGCACCTAATCTTGGTTACCTACACTTGCCCACAAGGCGGCAATTCCAACAGAAGGGGTGAGATTTCACATTCAATAATAATAATCATATAATACAAACAAAATGCATTTAACAACTTAATTCAGCTTCATTTAATAATGTCATCTCACATAATTATTCATTTACTACTTCACTTATCATCATAGACATCGTCATTAACTAATAATAGTCCTTCATATAAAGTTTCATCAACAACTTAAGGTTAAATAACAACGACACAACTTCAACTTAACAATGCAACTTGGACTTCTTATTCCTCTTAGACCATCTCGACAAAATGCAACTACGACCTCTTAATCATGCAAGTGGTACCAACCAGGGCATCAAGCCCTCAACGTATAAGCGTAAATAGGCTCACAGGGCATCAAGCCCTCAACTTACAGGGCATCAAGCCCTCAACGTAATATGTATAAATATACATTACAGGGCATCAAGCCCTCAACTTAAATGAGTATGCATGGACTCAACGTCTTACAACTTAAACAACTTAGACATCTCATATGACTTCATCATCTTAGACAACTTCTTACAACTTGACATCTTACACAATCATCTTACAACTTTGACATCTTTACTCACACAACTTCAAATAACACATCTTTAAATCACACGTCTTCAAATGATACATCTTTATATAACACATTTTTAAATCAATACATATTCAAATAACACATCTTTATATCACACGTCAATACTCATAATCAAATAATTCATCATTAATAAAAAGTCACATGTATATCACAATTATAATTAATGAAATAATTACTTAAATAATTATGATATAAATAAAAATTGCCACGATCAGCAAAGGGTAGAAAAAGATACAAAAATTCATGGCAATAAGTCTCACGCAATGCCCTTGTTGTTCCTATTAAGAAAGCGTGGCATCAATGATCAAATAAATGATGTTTTTAAGCTAAAGAAGTACCATGTTTTCTAAGGCTACGATCAGTTAGGATGAGTACCAATCTAATATATTTATCTATATATATTTTTGCTTCTAAAAATATTTATCGGATTTTGCTAATCTTCCCAACAGTACAGAAAGTACTCTCCTAATTAAGAACAAAATAAACTATGTCCCAGAGTGTCACTAGTTTTGCTTATGTTTAAAAATAAATCTACCCACCCTTGTTTCTCCTAATTACCTAGTCAATATACCTTCTAAACAAATGAACTAGTCTAACTAACCCTTATTATTTTAGCTCTTTCTCTTTCTTTCTTTTAATTAATACAATTGCAATTCTTCACATGAAAACTTGTAGGTCTACGGTAGTCCATTAGTATATGCACACTTAATATGAAGTAGCAACAAGTCAAAACCATATTAATTTATTTAGAAGCTTGACTATCAACGCTAATGAATATTATTTGCAACTAGCATTCCCATCCTATTAGTATATGTTGATTTTCATAACTAGCATGTAGTATATTATAGATGGAATCTCTAAAAGCAAAGGTCAGCCACGGCAACTACAACTTCTCAATTTAAACTGAATAGAAAGATATCAAAGGGGGATAATATGAATAGTATCGGTTATATAAATATATGGACATCAGTAGCAATTAACAATTGTAATAGTTATGGTGGCAAGATACAGTAAGGTAATTCAAATTGAAACGTCACGTAGCAGTGAAATCATGCATAATACGACAACGATAATTTATTCATGAATTTAACACATTAAAATTATTAATTCAAAAACAATCAGATACTCAAAATCACAACAACAAATTAGGGCATAAATTTAACATCAATTTATCAAAAATCATGAAAACAAGAAAAACAAACACAATCCTTTCACTACCCATGATTAAACTCTTTTCAAAATTATATACTTATCATTAAAGAAGGTTAGTCCCACCCTTACCTTAGTATTGATGATCGGCGGTCTCTCTCCCTCTTGGTTCTCTCTTCTCTTGTTTTCTCCCTTTTTCACGTAAAAACTTTTCTAAACCTAGTTTCCTCCTTATATCTTTCCCCAATCCACTTTATCTTATTTTCTCTATTTTCACTAAACTCTTCTAAATTCCAAAACAGCCCCACATCTCAATATTTATATTATTTTCAAATCTTATTCTAGTAAATAATAAAATAAGTCTTTAAATAAAATATCAACACATCACATAATCGTATAAAATCACATAAATCATCAAAGTGGACTCTAAACTTTATAAAATAATTAAATAATTAAAGAGGGCGTTACAACTCTCCCCCACTAATAGAATTTTCGTCCTCGAAAATTTACCTTAGATCAGACGATCCCCATCCGCTATCTGAGTACCAGATAAAACAAACACCCTTCCACCTACCTGAGCCTTCTTAGGCTTCTTGCACTGCGAACCAATATGTCCTTCTTTATTGCAGTTGAAACACACAATATCATCATGCTTACATTCCGCTATCGTATGCCCCTTCTTCCCACATCGGAAGCACTTCTTCTCATCACCATTGCAAACATTACTCTTGTGACCTTTTTCTCCACATCGGTAACAAACAACTTCGGTAGGATTCTCTTTCCTCTTGGGTCCCCTCTCATCATTCACTCTCTGCTCACTCTTATCAGCAGGAGCACTGTAAGGCTTTGGACGACTTTGCTGGCCTTTACCCCTCTTCTCATTCACTATCTTGTAATGAGCTCTTGTATCCTCCTCATAGATTCTACAACTGCTCACCAGTTCAGAAAAGTTACGGATCTTTTGGTAACCAATGGCCCGTTTAATATCAGGACGCAAACCATTCTCAAACTTGATACATTTCGAAAATTCGGCAGTCTCAGCAGTGTAGTGCGGATAAAACTTAGCCAGCTCCACAAACTTCGCAGCATATTCTGTCACAGACATATCACCTTGTTTCAGCTCAAGAAACTCAATCTCTTTCTTCCCACGAACATCTTCCGGAAAGTATCTGTCTAGGAACTCTCTCCTAAATGTAACACCCCAATTTCCCGTCTTAAAAATTTCTTTAAATAAATCATATAAAATCAGAGTACTTCTCAAAAGGAGTGTCACATTACATCTTAAAAACCACTTCGATAATAATTTATCAAATTACAAAATATTCAATTAAGCAGCGGAATTCAAATAGTCTCATCTCATAAATAGTCTTGGCTTAAAAGCCATTAAACGTCTCAAAACATTATTATTATTATTTCAACATCACTGAAAGTCAACACTTAATCAAACATGATACATAAGGAATAGACTCTACAAAAGACCCCATCCCGTTACATATCAGAGCAACCCTACTTCACACATCCTCGCATCAACGCATCTAAGACTGGGTACCTGCACTTGCCCACAAGGCGGCAATTCCAGCAGAAGGGGTGAGATTCACAACAATAATATTAATATATAAATCATAAGTCAAGATTAACAGTCATACATCCAACTCATAAACATATACATATAGCACATCATAGCATCATCATAAGCATCATCATAAACAACATTACATCACACATGAACGTCTCAAAACATCATCTCATATATGTCACAATTGACTCGACTAAATGCGACACCTAACGTCTCAACATCATGCATGTGGTACCATATATTCATAGCATTAATATGCTTCACCGTCGCTTTGAGCAAATGCTCCACCGTCGCTTTAAGCATAAAGCTCCACCGTCTCATATATATATGCAAATGCATGGACTCGTCGTTTAACAACTTAATACACCGTCTCAAGACTATCATTCTTAATACAAAACTGACACATGCAGGTATAATAGTTACATGGCAGAACATCATCTCATTAATCATATACATCGCAACACGCATCTTCATCATAATCACATATCATCATATTTAATCATCACTTATATTCAACCATATGTCATTTATCAACAGCTCAAGTAAATCATCAGCAATCATCTTTACAGCATACATTAAAGGGTATAAAACCTCACTAACACTACCCAAAGGGCTCCTCTCAAAGTCCCATGCGAAACAGATCGCACAACAACAAACAGTCCTGAACCATCTAACTCGCCACGGCGAGTACATCTGCTCGCCACAGGCGAGCACTCACATCAGCTCACTCGCCAAAGGCGAGTTGGGGGCGAGCTGGAGGCGAGAAAAACTGGGTGCTTCGGCCTTTTTGACATTTTTCACCAAAATCCTCATTTTTAAGCTCTCTAAATCCAATTTGACCAAACCAACTTCACAGGTCGTCTCTATAAATATAAGGGCACTCAAAACCATCTAAAGTTTGGCAAAAATCTTAAATTTAAGGGACAAGCTCGCCACGGCGAGCTATACTGCTCGCCTCGCGAGCAACCAAGGGTTACTCGCTGTAACGCCCCATTTCTGTTTTATTATTTTTGGTTGGAGTTTGAAGTGTTTTTATTTTATATATATTTATATATATGATTGAAATGAATTATATGACCTTTTGGTGTGGTGTGTGTATTTAAATAATTAATTGTTATTTTACTATTTTTGGTTGATTTTAATATGTTTTATGTATTTTATATGAAATGTTGATTTATGTGATTTATTGGTGGTTGCCATTTTATTATATAATTAATTGTGCTATTTAATAAATGGGAGAAATATAATATTTATTTGAATTGTTAGGAGTTAATTAGAATTTATTGGTGTTTAGGAAGGGGGTTATATTTTTAATTATGAGAGTTAAGGAGGGAGTTAAGGGAAATAAGTGAAGGGTTAAAGAAATAGGGATAGAAGGTCAGAAACGTTTTCACGTAGAAACTAAGCTTTTGAGGAGAAAAACCTAGAGAAGGAGAGGGGAGCCAAGTGAAGAACCAGTTTTTGCCTGCTGTAGCTTTTGTTCATCTTAAATCAGGTAAGGGTGAGACTATCTTTCAATAGTAATGCATTGTACAACTTTGATTATGAATTTAACATGAATTTGTAGAAAATTGTGATGGATTGATGAGAGTTTGATGTGTAAGACTGTAGAACGTGTTACAGAACCTAGATTATTCCCTAGGACGACGTTGCAGGTGAATTAGAAGTTAGATTGGAGAGATTGGAGACGTTTTGTTGAATTTAGGTCTGAACCCGTGTGGGTTCTGAGATCGCTCGCCTGTGGCGAGTGATCACTCGCCGTGGCGAGTAACCCTTGGTTGCTCGCGAGGCGAGCAGTATAGCTCGCCGTGGCGAGCTTGTTCCTTAAATTTAAGATTTTTGCCAAACTTTTGATGGTTTTGAGTGCCCTTATATTTATAGAGATGACCTGTGAAGTTGGTTTAGCCAAATTGGATTTAGAGAGCTTAAAAATGAAGTTTTGGTGAGAAAAATGTCAAAAGGCCGAAGCACCCAGTATTTCTCGCCTCCAGCTCGCCCCCAACTCGCCTTTGGCGAGTGAGCTGATGTGAGTACTCGCCTGTGGCGAGCAGGTACTCGCTGTGGCGAGTTAGTTAGTTGTTGGGATTGTTCGTTGTTTTTGCGATCTGTTTTCGCATGGGACTTGAGAGGGACCCTTGGGGTAGTGTTAGAGATGTTTTATACCCTTAGATGAGTTACGTAAAGATGATTGCTGATGGTTCTTTCATGTTGTGAATAATTGATGTATTGTTGAAAAGTAAGTCATATCTCGTTTATGCATTTGTTGAGTTGTTGTTGTGTCGTCCAAGTTGAGGAGTGTGTCTTAAATGATTTAGGCACAGTTGTTGTTGTCACAGTAGCCGTTGTTGTTGTTGTTGGTTGTATGCTGATATACACCATTGAGTTCATTTTATACTCATATGCATCGTTGAGGGCTCATGCCCTGGAATGTTTATCATTCAACTGTTGAGGGCTCATGCCCTGGAATGCTAGTCATTCACCCGTTGAGGGCTTATGCCCTGGGATGCTTTAACCATCCAATTGTTGAGGGCTCATGCCCTGGAATGCTTGTCATTCAACGCGCGTAAAATGGTACCACATGCATATTGCATTTGTTGTTGTCGTCAGTGCATCGTCGTAGTCGTTGTTGGTGAGTCGTTGTCGTTGTTGTAATTTGTTGTTGTTAGTTGAGTTGAAGGTGATGTTGATGTTGTTGATTTATTATAAATGATGCTTATTGAATTGCTTTGTTGATGTTTAGGGTGTTAGATTCATTGATAAGTTATGCTTCTATTATTTATTGTTTGAGAATCTCACCCCTTCTGTTGGAATTGCCGCCTTGTGGGCAAGTGCAGGTAATGAAGACTTGTAGGATGTCGGCTCAAGTGTCTAGGGCTCTGATACGTAACGGGATGGGTTTATTGCTGTTTAATGCTTTCATTCCTTATGTATCGAATTTCTAAATAATGTTGTTGAACCTTAAGTATGTTGGATATCATTTTATTATTGAGGCCTTTGTGCCAAGATTTTGTTGAAGAAGATTTATTACGTTGAAGTTAAATAGTTTTATTTTCTATTTAATAAATTTTGAAAAGCAGTGTGACATGCCCGTTTGTTGATCACTCTGATTATATATTCCTTGTTACGTTGTTTTTGGGAAACGGGGTGTTGCACTCGCCACGGCGAGTGATCACTCGCCACAGGCGAGCGATCTCAGAATCACTACGGGTTCAGCCCTAATCACACCAATTCATCCCAAAACTCACATGTTAAGCCTCTAATTCATCAGCAATATCATCCTAGGGAATAATCTAGGTTCTGTAACAAGTTCCTACAGCAATGCAACACATACTCACATCAAACCCATCAAATTCATCAAACCCTAATTCTCAAAACTTCTCTCAATTCTTCCCCAAACCCAAAGCTAATCAAAACAGATGATTCAAGATTAATACTACTGAAGTTAGGCTCACCCTTACCTGGAAAAATTGCAGAAATCACAGCCTAGCTTCTCTTCTCTGTTCACGTGCCTTTCCTTCTTCTCTAAACGTCTGTACGCGTTCTCAAAATATTTCCTTCCTTAACCTACTTCTCTTATATACTCCCTCACAACTTAATTAATTCCCTCTTAACCCACACAACTCTTCTTAATTATAAATATAACCCCGTCTCTTAAAATTCTATCTTTTCCCACCAAATCTATTTATTTACCAAATAAATATTCATATAAACATCACTAATATTATTTTATTAAACAATAAAATAATAATACGTCACACGTCACAAATACGTCACATAATCATCAAAATCCATATAATATATAAACATATACCATATCATCCAATAAAATAATTAAATAATTAAAGAGGGCGTTACACTAAACACAGCCCAAGTAACAACTGCGCCATCTTGCTCTAGGGTAGGTAGAAGACTCACCCACCAATCATCAGCTTCCTCAGCTAGCATGTGCGTACCAAAACGCACCTTCTGAACCTCAGTACATTGCATAACACGAAAGACTCTCTCAATCTCTTTGAGCCACGATTGAGCTCCATCTGGATCATACCTCCCTTTGAAAGTAGGCGGATGACTCCTCAGAAAAGTTTCCAACATCCTCACTTCAGCATTAACACCAGCACCAACATTAGGTTGTTGCCCCATAGCTTGAGCCACAGCTTCCAATGCAGCAGCAATCGCAGCGTCGTTCCTTCCAGCCATCTTATTTCTCTACACAACAAACAACAATCAAGACAACATAAAGACAGTACATCAACCATCACTCGACACTACGCGACTCAACTACTTGGCCGGACGGACCAACCTGCTCTGATACCAATTGTAACACCCCGTTTTCCCAGCATAAAATTTTCTTTAAAATAAATAATCAGAGTGAACACATAACGGAGCGTCACATTCTTTAAAACATCTCAAGTAATGGATAAATAATAATTTATTCCTTCAGGAAAATAGTCATTTAAAAATATTCAAACATTGCAGCAGAAATCATTAAATTCATCACAAAAGTTTCTGGCACGCAGGCCTCATCAACGTCTCAGAAAATTCTCAACAGAATCATAATTATGAAAGTCAAAATAAAAGAATACGCAAGGAACAGAGAAAACATAATCAAAGGTTCCCCATCCCGTTACGTATCAGAGCACCTAGACACAACCGAGCCTCACACGACTGCACCTAATCTTGGTTACCTACACTTGCCCACAAGGCGGCAATTCCAACAGAAGGGGTGAGATTTCACATTCAATAATAATAATCATATAATACAAACAAAATGCATTTAACAACTTAATTCAGCTTCATTTAATAATGTCATCTCACATAATTATTCATTTACTACTTCACTTATCATCATAGACATCGTCATTAACTAATAATAGTCCTTCATATAAAGTTTCATCAACAACTTAAGGTTAAATAACAACGACACAACTTCAACTTAACAATGCAACTTGGACTTCTTATTCCTCTTAGACCATCTCGACAAAATGCAACTACGACCTCTTAATCATGCAAGTGGTACCAACCAGGGCATCAAGCCCTCAACGTATAAGCGTAAATAGGCTCACAGGGCATCAAGCCCTCAACTTACAGGGCATCAAGCCCTCAACGTAATATGTATAAATATACATTACAGGGCATCAAGCCCTCAACTTAAATGAGTATGCATGGACTCAACGTCTTACAACTTAAACAACTTAGACATCTCATATGACTTCATCATCTTAGACAACTTCTTACAACTTGACATCTTACACAATCATCTTACAACTTTGACATCTTTACTCACACAACTTCAAATAACACATCTTTAAATCACACGTCTTCAAATGATACATCTTTATATAACACATTTTTAAATCAATACATATTCAAATAACACATCTTTATATCACACGTCAATACTCATAATCAAATAATTCATCATTAATAAAAAGTCACATGTATATCACAATTATAATTAATGAAATAATTACTTAAATAATTATGATATAAATAAAAATTGCCACGATCAGCAAAGGGTAGAAAAAGATACAAAAATTCATGGCAATAAGTCTCACGCAATGCCCTTGTTGTTCCTATTAAGAAAGCGTGGCATCAATGATCAAATAAATGATGTTTTTAAGCTAAAGAAGTACCATGTTTTCTAAGGCTACGATCAGTTAGGATGAGTACCAATCTAATATATTTATCTATATATATTTTTGCTTCTAAAAATATTTATCGGATTTTGCTAATCTTCCCAACAGTACAGAAAGTACTCTCCTAATTAAGAACAAAATAAACTATGTCCCAGAGTGTCACTAGTTTTGCTTATGTTTAAAAATAAATCTACCCACCCTTGTTTCTCCTAATTACCTAGTCAATATACCTTCTAAACAAATGAACTAGTCTAACTAACCCTTATTATTTTAGCTCTTTCTCTTTCTTTCTTTTAATTAATACAATTGCAATTCTTCACATGAAAACTTGTAGGTCTACGGTAGTCCATTAGTATATGCACACTTAATATGAAGTAGCAACAAGTCAAAACCATATTAATTTATTTAGAAGCTTGACTATCAACGCTAATGAATATTATTTGCAACTAGCATTCCCATCCTATTAGTATATGTTGATTTTCATAACTAGCATGTAGTATATTATAGATGGAATCTCTAAAAGCAAAGGTCAGCCACGGCAACTACAACTTCTCAATTTAAACTGAATAGAAAGATATCAAAGGGGGATAATATGAATAGTATCGGTTATATAAATATATGGACATCAGTAGCAATTAACAATTGTAATAGTTATGGTGGCAAGATACAGTAAGGTAATTCAAATTGAAACGTCACGTAGCAGTGAAATCATGCATAATACGACAACGATAATTTATTCATGAATTTAACACATTAAAATTATTAATTCAAAAACAATCAGATACTCAAAATCACAACAACAAATTAGGGCATAAATTTAACATCAATTTATCAAAAATCATGAAAACAAGAAAAACAAACACAATCCTTTCACTACCCATGATTAAACTCTTTTCAAAATTATATACTTATCATTAAAGAAGGTTAGTCCCACCCTTACCTTAGTATTGATGATCGGCGGTCTCTCTCCCTCTTGGTTCTCTCTTCTCTTGTTTTCTCCCTTTTTCACGTAAAAACTTTTCTAAACCTAGTTTCCTCCTTATATCTTTCCCCAATCCACTTTATCTTATTTTCTCTATTTTCACTAAACTCTTCTAAATTCCAAAACAGCCCCACATCTCAATATTTATATTATTTTCAAATCTTATTCTAGTAAATAATAAAATAAGTCTTTAAATAAAATATCAACACATCACATAATCGTATAAAATCACATAAATCATCAAAGTGGACTCTAAACTTTATAAAATAATTAAATAATTAAAGAGGGCGTTACAACTCTCCCCCACTAATAGAATTTTCGTCCTCGAAAATTTACCTTAGATCAGACGATCCCCATCCGCTATCTGAGTACCAGATAAAACAAACACCCTTCCACCTACCTGAGCCTTCTTAGGCTTCTTGCACTGCGAACCAATATGTCCTTCTTTATTGCAGTTGAAACAGACAATATCATCATGCTTACATTCCGCTATCGTATGCCCCTTCTTCCCACATCGGAAGCACTTCTTCTCATCACCATTGCAAACATTACTCTTGTGACCTTTTTCTCCACATCGGTAACAAACAACTTCGGTAGGATTCTCTTTCCTCTTGGGTCCCCTCTCATCATTCACTCTCTGCTCACTCTTATCAGCAGGAGCACTGTAAGGCTTTGGACGACTTTGCTGGCCTTTACCCCTCTTCTCATTCACTATCTTGTAATGAGCTCTTGTATCCTCCTCATAGATTCTACAACTGCTCACCAGTTCAGAAAAGTTACGGATCTTTTGGTAACCAATGGCCCGTTTAATATCAGGACGCAAACCATTCTCAAACTTGATACATTTCGAAAATTCGGCAGTCTCAGCAGTGTAGTGCGGATAAAACTTAGCCAGCTCCACAAACTTCGCAGCATATTCTGTCACAGACATATCACCTTGTTTCAGCTCAAGAAACTCAATCTCTTTCTTCCCACGAACATCTTCCGGAAAGTATCTGTCTAGGAACTCTCTCCTAAATGTAACACCCCAATTTCCCGTCTTAAAAATTTCTTTAAATAAATCATATAAAATCAGAGTACTTCTCAAAAGGAGTGTCACATTACATCTTAAAAACCACTTCGATAATAATTTATCAAATTACAAAATATTCAATTAAGCAGCGGAATTCAAATAGTCTCATCTCATAAATAGTCTTGGCTTAAAAGTCATTAAACGTCTCAAAACATTATTATTATTATTTCAACATCACTGAAAGTCAACACTTAATCAAACATGATACATAAGGAATAGACTCTACAAAAGACCCCATCCCGTTACATATCAGAGCAACCCTACTTCACACATCCTCGCATCAACGCATCTAAGACTGGGTACCTGCACTTGCCCACAAGGCGGCAATTCCAGCAGAAGGGGTGAGATTCACAACAATAATATTAATATATAAATCATAAGTCAAGATTAACAGTCATACATCCAACTCATAAACATATACATATAGCACATCATAGCATCATCATAAGCATCATCATAAACAACATTACATCACACATCAACGTCTCAAAACATCATCTCATATATGTCACAATTGACTCGACTAAATGCGACACCTAACGTCTCAACATCATGCATGTGGTACCATATATTCATAGCATTAATATGCTTCACCGTCGCTTTGAGCAAATGCTCCACCGTCGCTTTAAGCATAAAGCTCCACCGTCTCATATATATATGCAAATGCATGGACTCGTCGTTTAACAACTTAATACACCGTCTCAAGACTATCATTCTTAATACAAAACTGACACATGCAGGTATAATAGTTACATGGCAGAACATCATCTCATTAATCATATACATCGCAACACGCATCTTCATCATAATCACATATCATCATATTTAATCATCACTTATATTCAACCATATGTCATTTATCAACAGCTCAAGTAAATCATCAGCAATCATCTTTACAGCATACATTAAAGGGTATAAAACCTCACTAACACTACCCAAAGGGCTCCTCTCAAAGTCCCATGCGAAACAGATCGCACAACAACAAACAGTCCTGAACCATCTAACTCGCCACGGCGAGTACATCTGCTCGCCACAGGCGAGCACTCACATCAGCTCACTCGCCAAAGGCGAGTTGGGGGCGAGCTGGAGGCGAGAAAAACTGGGTGCTTCGGCCTTTTTGACATTTTTCACCAAAATCCTCATTTTTAAGCTCTCTAAATCCAATTTGACCAAACCAACTTCACAGGTCGTCTCTATAAATATAAGGGCACTCAAAACCATCTAAAGTTTGGCAAAAATCTTAAATTTAAGGGACAAGCTCGCCACGGCGAGCTATACTGCTCGCCTCGCGAGCAACCAAGGGTTACTCGCCACGGCGAGTGATCACTCGCCACAGGCGAGCGATCTCAGAATCACTACGGGTTCAGCCCTAATCACACCAATTCATCCCAAAACTCACATGTTAAGCCTCTAATTCATCAGCAATATCATCCTAGGGAATAATCTAGGTTCTTTAACAAGTTCCTATAGCAATGCAACACATACTCACATCAAACCCATCAAATTCATCAAACCCTAATTCTCAAAACTTCTCTCAATTCTTCCCCAAACCCAAAGCTAATCAAAACAGATGATTCAAGATTATTACTACTGAAGTTAGGCTCACCCTTACCTGGAAAAATTGCAGAAATCACAGCCTAGCTTCTCTTCTCTGTTCACGTGCCTTTCCTTCTTCTCTAAACGTCTGTACGCGTTCTCAAAATATTTCCTTCCTTAACCTACTTCTCTTATATACTCCCTCACAACTTAATTAATTCCCTCTTAACCCACACAACTCTTCTTAATTATAAATATAACCCCATCTCTTAAAATTCTATCTTTTCCCACCAAATCTATTTATTTACCAAATAAATATTCATATAAACATCACTAATATTATTTTATTAAACAATAAAATAATAATACGTCACACGTCACAAATACGTCACATAATCATCAAAATCCATATAATATATAAACATATACCATATCATCCAATAAAATAATTAAATAATTAAAGAGGGCGTTACAACTCTCCCCCTCTTAAAGGATTTTCGTCCTCGAAAATTTACCTCGCTCAAACAACTCTGGATAGGATTCCAGCATCTTACTTTCTAGCTCCCAAGTCAAGCTTTCACCCGTCGCTCCGTCCCAAACAACTCTCACAAGAGGTATCTCCTTGCCTCTCAACGTCTTTGTCTTTCGATCATCAATCCTCACGGGTAAGGTCTCAACCGTAAGGTTGTCCCTAACTTGCACATCATCGCTTTGGATCACATGAGACGGATCCGGAACATACTTCCTCAGCTGAGATACATGAAAAACATCATGCAAATTCGACAAGTGCGGTGGTAATCCAACACGATACGCCACCGGCCCAATCCTCTCTGAAATCTGATACGGTCCAATAAACCTCGGAGTCAACTTCTTCGATTTCAAAGCACGTCCAACACCCGTCATAGGAGTCACTCTCAGGAATTCAATTGCAATTCTTCACATGAAAACTTGTAGGTCTACAGTAGTCCATTAGTATATGCACACTTAATATGAAGTAGCAACAAGTCAAAACCATATTAATTTATTTAGAAGCTTGACTATCAACGCTAATGAATATTATTTGCAACTAGCATTCCCATCCTATTAGTATATGTTGATTTTCATAACTAGCATGTAGTATATTATAGATGGAATCTCTAAAAGCAAAGGTCAGCCCCGGCAACTACAACTTCTCAATTTAAACTGAATAGAAAGATATCAAAGGGGGATAATATGAATAGTATCGGTTATATAAATATATGGACATCAGTAGCAATTAACAATTGTAATAGTTATGGTGGCAAGATACAGTAAGGTAATTCAAATTGAAACGTCACGTAGCAGTGAAATCATGCATAATACGACAACGATAATTTATTCATGAATTTAACACATTAAAATTATTAATTCAAAAACAATCAGATACTCAAAATCACAACAACAAATTAGGGCATAAATTTAACATCAATTTATCAAAAATCATGAAAACAAGAAAAACAAACACAATCCTTTCACTACCCATGATTAAACTCTTTTCAAAATTATATACTTATCATTAAAGAAGGTTAGTCCCACCCTTACCTTAGCATTGATGATCGGCGGTCTCTCTCCCTCTTGGTTCTCTCTTCTCTTGTTTTCTCCCTTTTTCATGTAAAAACTTTTCTAAACCTAGTTTCCTCCTTATATCTTTCCCCAATCCACTTTATCTTATTTTCTCTATTTTCACTAAACTCTTCTAAATTCCAAAACAGCCCCACATCTCAATATTTATATTATTTTCAAATCTTATTCTAGTAAATAATAAAATAAGTCTTTAAATAAAATATCAACACATCACATAATCGTATAAAATCACATAAATCATCAAAGTGGACTCTAAACTTTATAAAATAATTAAATAATTAAAGAGGGCGTTACAACTTACGCCTAGGAGGAGGGACGCGAGGCACATACGACCGGTGCAGCAGAATTGGATAGTGGTCCAAAGCCGGGGCAGCAAGAATTTCTAGCATGGCATTTGGAAAAATATTAAACCAAGCATTGTTGGCAAGGGCTCGGTCCAATCTCTCCTCAACTGCTCGTGTAGTGCCCAAACTCTTGAACCAAGTGAACGGGTACCCTTCAAGAGGCACATCTGACAGGCCCGTATCTAGAACAGCTTGACGGAAGCCGTTAATTAACCAACGAGGTCTAATAGCACGTCCTCTCTTCTCATAGTTATCCATTATATCGTTGAAGTCGCCAATAAGACACCAAGGCCCTGCATATTGATTAGATAAATTGCGAAGGAAGTTCCACGCGGCTTGTCTACGTTCCCCATTGGGGTACCCGTAGTAAGTTTCGATTCAGAACCATGAAACAACTCTTGAATCTTCAAATCTTGCAAGTTCAGATTAACTTCAGCTTCTGGTGAAATGTAGCTTCTGATGAGACAGCTTTTGATGACATCATCACTTCAGGAGCACCCAGTCTTCAGGAGCGCTGGTCTTCAGGAGCACTTGTCATCAGGAGCTTTAAGGCTTCAACTTTGTTTATTTATTTTCTCTCTTTTGTTCATTCAGAACCTTTGTATGATATAAATTTTTTGTCTATGGTCCTGTACACTTGAACAAATATTAGCAATTCCAATTGACAATTTTCAATACCTTGTTATCATCAAAAATCTTTAAGGTTTATTGTTAAACACATTTTGTTCCAACAATCTCCCCCTTTTTGATGATGACAAACAATAGTATTTAAAACTTGATCAATTGTTGTTAATCTAATTAACAAGTTGACTTATAGGGTATGAGGTTTGTAAGATCCCCTTGAGTCTAATAGTACTTTAAGGTGAGGTTTGTAAGCTCCCCCTGAGTTCTATCTTGTTAATTAAATTCATTTAACGCACAATAATAATAGAAAGTGATAGACGAGAAGTATTGTTCAATTAACTTAATTTGAATTTTGATACTCCTTCATAGTTCAGAGCTTATATTACCCTTTTTAATTCAGGTAAAAATGATGAGAAATTTTTCAAAATGTCAAATATTATTAATGGGGCTCAGAGCCTTTAAATACTATCACATATACTCCCCCTTTTGTCTTTAACAAAAAGAAAATAAACAGAGAGATGAGAAAAACATAAAGATAGTGCATAAAAATGTTCAGAGCAAAAAGACGTTGTAAACCGAGAACCATAAAAACGTAACATGTTAAGATTAAAGCATAAACACAGTGATAAAAACAAAAGTTTTAGACTAAAGCAACAAGTTCAGAAGCAGTAATAGTAACCAGAAGCAGAAATGTAGTTCAGGAGCAGAAGAGTATTAAAACAACAGAACACAAGAAAATCACAATTTAAAAAAATGAGTTCAACTAAGGGTTGGTTGGTTTGCTAGTGTTCTCAAGAATCTTCTTCAGTAACCCATTAGTCTCCTCTTGCTTCCTCTGCATATCAGCCTTGAACTGTTCGAAGCTTTTGACTAGATTTTCTTCTCTGATTCTTCCTTCATCTAGCTTAGCTTCTGCTTCAGCTTTGTATTCCAGTAGAAGAAGCTTTTGTTCTAATAACTCTCTTTCCAGCTTCTGATTCTTTTCTTCCAAAAATCTATTCCTCTGAACTAGAGCCAGGTCAGGAGCAGCTGTCTTGAGGTTTATCTTGGTGAGAATAGACAAGTCCAGGTCCTTCGGATGAATGTATTGAGGAAGAAAGTCAATGGCTTCTCTTCCCCTTATACTCAAAGACGTTCTTGCCCAAGTACCCAGAATCTTGACCTCCTCAAGACTCTCATCAATGCCATTGAGCCAATCTTGCAGCTTCTGCTTAGCTTGTTCCTGGGCTTCAATGCACGTAGTAGACAGAGCAGTCATCACATTCTCCACTCTTTCCGTCAACCTCTTCCACTGCTTATCATAGCTTTCTTTGTGACTCAAGTCATTTATGGTTGAAATGAGCTTGATCATTTTATCTGTTATGTCTTGACACACACCGTGTAATACAACAGAATCTAAGAATCTGGTGGGTTGTGAAGGTAGCTTTCTAGGTTTGGGAGCAGCAAAGGGTTCAATTTGTAAGTTATCTAAAGATTGGTTGATTGAAGGTAAGGATTGAGTGATGCTAGATGATGGTTGACCAGAAGAGGATTGCTCAATCTCCATAGATGAAGATTGCTCAATCTCATCATCAGACACTTCTGATGTGATCATACCATCATACTCAACATCCATCTCAGAAGGTGAGGGTGATGAAGTATGATTGTAACACCCCAATATCCCGTCTTAAAAATTTCATTAAATAAATCACTTAAATCAGAGTACATCTCAAAGGAGTGTCACATTTCTTCTTTAAAAACAACTTAGATAATAATTTATCAAATCACAAAAATATTCAATTACACAGCGGAATTCAAAAGTCGCATCTCATAAATAGTCTTGGCTTAAAAGCCATCAAACATCTCAAAAGATTAATGTTTCATCATCACTAAGTCTTAAAGTTAACATTTATTCAAACATGATACATAAAGGAATAGACTCTACAAAAGACCCCATCCCGTTACGTATCAGAGCAACCCTACTTCGCACAGACTCCTCGCATCAACGCATCTAAGACTGGGTACCTGCACTTGCCCACAAGGCGGCAATTCCAGCAGAAGGGGTGAGATTCACAACAATAATATTAATATATAAATCAAACGTCAAGATTAACAATTATAAATCCAAATCATCACATATACAATATAGCACATCATAACATCATCATAAGCATCATCATACAACATCACATCAAGCATCAACGTCTCAAAACATCATCTCATATATGTCACAATTGACTCGACTAAATGCAACACCTAACGTCTCAACATCATGCATGTGGTACCATATGATTATAGCATTAATATGCTTCACCGTCGCTTTGAGCAAATGCTCCACCGTCGCTTTGAGCATAAAGCTCCACCGTCTCATAAATATGCAAATGCATGGACTCGTCGTTTAACAACTTAATACACCGTCTCAAGACCATCATTCATAATACAAAACTGACACATGCAGGTATAATAGTTACATGGCAGAACATCACCTCATTAATCATATACATCGCAACACGTATCTTCATCATAATCACATATCATCATAATTAACCATCACTTATATTCGACCATATATCATTTATCAAAAGCTCAAGTAAATCATCAGCAATCATCTTTACAGAATACATTAAAGGGTATAAAACCTCACTAACACTACCCAAAGGGCTCCTCTCAAAGTCCCATGCGAAACAGATCGCAAAACAACAAACAGTTCAGGGAGGCACTAACTCGCCACGGCGAGTGCATCTGCTCGCCACAGGCGAGTACTCACATCAGCTCACTCGCCAAGGGCGAGTTGGGGGCGAGCTGGAGGCGAGAAATCCTGGGTGCTTCGGCCTTTTTGACATTTTCACCAAAAATCCTCATTTTTAAGCTCTCTAAATCCAATTTGACCAAACCAACTTCACAGGTAATCTCTATAAATATAAGGGCACTCAAAACCCTCTAAAGTTTGGCAAAAATCCTAAGTTTAAGGGTCAAGCTCGCCACGGCGAGCTATACTGCTCGCCTCGCGAGCAACCAAGGGTTACTCGCCACGGCGAGTGATCACTCGCCACAGGCGAGCGATCTCAGAATCACTACGGGTTCAGCCCTAATCACACCAATTCATCCCAAAACTCACATGTTAAGCCTCTAATTCATCAGCAATATCATCCTAGGGAATAATCTAGGTTCTGTATGCAGTTCTACAGCCTCATAGCTCAATCTATCATCAATTCATCACAAATTCACCAAAACCCTAGTTCATAAAACCTATCTCAATTCCTCTCAAACTCTATGCCAATCAATAACAGATGATTCACAATTAAGATTATTGAAGTTAGGCTCACCCTTACCTGGAAAATTGTGCAGAATTGGAACCTAGCTTCTCTTCTCTCTTGAACCGTTCTTCTTCTCTTTTTCACAAAGTCTGTACGCGTTTCACAAAACTTTCCTCTCTTAACCTACTTCTCTTATATACTCCCTCACAACTTAATTAATTCCCTCTTAACCCACACAACTCTTCTTAATTATAAATATAACCCCATCTCTTAAAATTCTATCTTTTTCCACCAAGTCTATTTATATACCAAATAAATATTCATATAAACATCACTTATATTATTTTATTAAACAATAAAATAATAACACGTCACACGTCACAAATACGTCACATATACGTCACAAAATCATCAAAATCCATATAATATATAAACATATACCATATCATCTAATAAAATAATTAAATAATTAAAGAGGGCGTTACAACTCTCCCCCTCTTCAAGGATTTTCGTCCTCGAAAATTTACCTCGCTCAAACAACTCTGGATAGGATTCCAGCATCTTACTTTCTAGCTCCCAAGTCAAGCTTTCACCCGTCGCTCCGTCCCAAACAACTCTAACGAGAGGTATCTCTTTGCCTCTCAACGTCTTTGTCTTTCGATCATCAATCCTCACGGGTAGGGTCTCAACCGTAAGGTTGTCCCTAACTTGCACATCATCGCTTTGGATCACATGAGACGGATCCGGAACATACTTCCTCAGCTGAGATACATGAAAAACATCGTGCAAATTCGACAAGTGCGGTGGTAATCCAACACGATACGCCACCGGCCCAATCCTCTCTGAAATCTGATACGGACCAATAAACCTCGGAGTCAACTTCTTTGATTTCAAAGCACGTCCAACACCCGTCATAGGAGTCACTCTCAGGAACACATGATCCCCCTCTTGGAACTCAAGGTCCTTTCTACGCTTATCATGATAACTCTTTTGTCGACTCTGCGACGCTTTCATCTTTTCTTGGATCGTTCTCACCTTCTCAGTAGTCTGTTGAACGATCTCTGGTCCTAAGACCACTCTTTCACCTGACTCAAACCAGCACAACGGAGTCCTGCATCTCCGACCATACAAAGCCTCAAACGGTGCCATCCCAATACTTGAATGGTAACTGTTGTTGTACGTGAACTCTATCAATGGAAGATGACTATCCCAAGCTCCTCCCTGCTCAAGTACACAAACCCTCAACAAGTCCTCCAACGACTGAATCGTCCTCTCTGACTGACCATCTGTTTGCGGATGATAAGCCGAACTCAACCTCAACTGAGATCCTAACGCCTCTTGCAAACTCTTCCAAAATCGAGAAGTAAATCTTGGATCTCTATCAGATACGATGCTCGAAGGAACACCATGCAGCTTTACTATCTCTTTAACATAAATCTCCGCCAACTGAGCTACAGGAAAGGTAATGTTAATCAGTAGAAAGTGAGCAGACTTCGTCAATCTATCAATAATTACCCAAATAGCATCGTTCCCTCTAGGAGTATTGGGCAAACTCGTCACAAAATCCATGGATATACTATCCCATTTCCATTCTAGTACATCTAAAGGTACCATCAAACCAGTCGGCTTCTGATGCTCAATCTTCGACTTTTGACAAACCAAGCAAGAATACACAAATTGTGCCACATCGCGTTTCAAACCAGACCACCAAAACAGCCTCTTTAAGTCATGATACATCTTCGTAGCTCCCGGGTGAATACTCAAGCTACTTCTATGACTCTCTTCAAGAATCATCTTCTTAATCTCTACATTGTCAGGAATGCAAATCCTACCTCGGAATCTCAACAATCCTTGATCATCGACCTTAAAGTCACCATCCACAGTCTCATTATTAGCAATCAACAAGTCTACAAACTTGACATCTTCTTTTTGTGCTTCTTTGATATGCTTCAGGAAATCATTATCGATTCTCAACATTCCCAGTTTTATACTCTGAGGTGTTCTTTCACACACCAAGCTCAAGTCTCTAAACTGTTCAAGCAACTCAAACTCCTTCACCATCATGGCAGATATATGCAAAGTCTTCCTACTCAAAGCATCCGCAACCACATTAGCTTTGCCCGGATGATAATTCAAACCAAAGTCATAATCTTTTAACAATTCAAGCCACCTTCGCTGCCTCATATTCAATTCCTTCTAGTCAAATAAGTACTTCAAACTCTTGTGATCACTAAACACTTCAAACCTCGAACCATACAAGTAATGTCTCCATATTTTCAATACAAAGACCACAGCTGCCAACTCTAAGTCGTGCGTCGGATAATTCTTCTCATGAATCCTCAACTGCCTTGAAGCATAAGCTACCACTTTACCATCTTGCATAAGTACACCACCTAAACCCAACTTGGACGCATCACAATATACCACAAAAGGTGAAGTGAATAAAATAGTCACAAGGAAGGGGGGGTTTGAATTGTGACCCTTTAAAAATTATCCTGAAACTTAAAAGTGATTCTCAAGTTGTTTACTTGGAATGGTTAAGTTAACTCTCTGACTTCAGAACGTTCTGAAGTTCATACACAAAAACTAATTAACAAAGTAAATGTGCTGGTGTGTGTTGTGTATACTGAAATTAACGAGTATAGGGAAGAGAAAGAACACACAGACATTTATAGAGGTTCACCCAATGTGGGCTAGTCCTCTCCTCACAATCTTGTGAGAGTTTCCACTATGATGCCTTGAGATAACCTCCCAAGTCCTGCACCTTACAATCTTTGTTCACCTGAACAATTACAATTCTGTATTCTCTAAGCCTCAGCAGGCTTGCACCTTCTTGCTAAGTTACCTACTTAGACTTTTACACCTTTGCTCAAAACTAATACTTTAGTACCCCTAAAGCTAGATGAGACTTTGTTACAATTTGTAAGAGATGTTGTTATACCCTCATTTTGGACCTAAAAATACTCATTCAAATTCCTCTGCTATTTTCTAATACTTTCAAATTCACCGTGTTTTCCACTGTGCTTCAACTGCATACGTTACTGCTTCAGTCTTTTGAATTTTTGCATAAAATCATACGAAGGGGTATTTTGGTCATTTCCTGCAGTGGAACCCATTTTAGTCCCTGTTTTTGTCTCCGAGTCTTTTTAATTTGTCTGTGCAAACCTTTATCCAATTTTGTTTGGAAAAACCATCTGTGACTGTATCTGAGTCAACTTGTGTTAGTTTGAGTCGTTTTGTCCCTAGGGGCATTTTAGTCTTTTCACATTATTCAAATTTTGGGCAGAGAGGTATTTTGAAATACCTCATGTTTGTAATTTGTTCATTTTAGTCCGTTCTGTCGTTTTACTCGTTTCTCTTTATGTTATTTTCGATTTACCATTTTTACCAGTTTTATTTTATTTTGCATTTTTGTCCCCAAACTTCTCAAATTACAATTTGGCCCTGATACTTTTAAAAAAATTTGCATTTCAGTCCCAAATGTTTTCAAAATCACGTTTTTTAGTCTTTTTATTTTAGTCCAAATTTCATATAAAATTGCAGTTTAGTCCGAATTTTACATAATATTGCAGATTGGCCCATTTCAAGTCAAGTGCCACGGAAGCAGTCCAAAGTCCACATGTCATCTTTTCATTGGTCGAGCGCATACATGGCAGCCTATAAAAGGCCGGCCACTGTGCAAAGTGCCACATAATCACGATTCAACGGAATACACCTCACAAACAGATTCCAATATCCTCTCTCCAATTCAATTGGATCAAAATCCATAACAAACTCAGAAAGCCTAAGAACCTCAAGAACATTCAAGCAAGAAACCGTTTTCTCAGAAGCAATTCGAAGCAAATCAATGGAGTTTCTGCATCAGCTCTCAGAGATTCAATAGAATCTTCATCAGTGAGCTCAGGCCTCTGCAATTCAAGCGTTAGGTTCGTCGCCAACAGTAACAAACCCTAACGCGATCACAGAAGCCGTAGGAGAAGAGAAGAAGAGAAAGCGCGGAACTGAATCAGAGAAGAAGAGGAAAAGTTACTAGTTAACCTTGGATTCGAATCAGGAACTAACAGAACCGAAGAAAGCTCAAGGAATTCCAAAGATTCGGATCAAACCTCCAAGAAAACTGCAGGTAAACTTTCAATTCCAACATCTTCATATCATAACCGCAACAACAAAGAGAAAACGATGTGAATCCTCGAATTTCAAACGGTTCCGATTCGTAAACTCACGAAACCCTAAAAATGGTGAAAATTATAAAAAATATTAAAGATTCAAGGCGAGTTTGAATCGTCGAGAATCTGAGAGGATTCATGGACGTTCGAACAAGCCAGGTGAAGGAGATGACGAATCGGAACCGTATACAAACAACAACAAGAATTTACATCTGCCTTGTAATTTCGCGAAGCTTTTGTATGATTTTTGTGATTAGAACAACGAAACGGGATGATTAAGCATGATTAGAATTGAATTTGAACAAGTTCTGAGCGATTAGGGTTTCGTTTTCTTTGTTCTTGAGGAAGTGAGAGAAAGCGGCTGGGGGAAGAGAGAACGAGAGTAAAAGGATGAAAAAATGAGGAAAACCGGTTCACAAGCTTAGATACCTGCGCTAGACCGGGTCGGTTTAAACCGACCCATCCCTGGCACGCTTGTAGCCGTTTGATCTAGATTTTGTGGTGTTCGGTTAGATCTGATGTTTGTGAGGCCCTTAGGTCAGTCCAGATCCGGATCCATGGGCTTCACCCACGAGATTTTGGGGCTTTGGGCCCTTGTTTGCGTTTCTTCCACTGTTTCTTGCTAATTATACCAATTTCTTTGCTGTTTGCACTTGTTTCTCATCAAAATTTTATCCAAAAATTCCTGAAAAATTACTGTAAGGTTTTCACTATTTTCTTGACGTTTTGTGCTATTTCTCATGGAAAAAACTGAATAAAAAAATATGCGTTTGCTCTTTTTGTGCTAATTTGTGTCCGTTTCGTTGTTTTCTCGGCGTTTCGCATGCGATGTTCGTTCCAATTTTGTGTCATGTGTCTCTGATACTTAATGCGCGTTTTGTGTGATATTTTGCAATTTTGTTAAGCTTGATTCTTGATACTAATTGTGTGATATTTTACTATTTTGTTACATTTGATTCTTGATTACATTTTGGTGATATTTTGCCTCTTTGTTAATTTGATTCTTTATTACAATCTTGTGATATTTCCATTTTATTGTTAAACTTGATTCTTGATTACCATTTTGCGATGTTTTGCAATTATGTTTAGTTAGAGTTTGGATGCCTATTTTGTGATATTTTGCAGTTTTGTGTAGTGTGATTTTATGTCAATTTTGTGATAGTTTACCATTTTGTTTAGGATTAGTATTGCATTATTATTTTATCTTGTTTTACTAACCACTCTACTCTATGTCTCATGCATACTAAGCATCTCATCTCATTCCCATTTCTTCCTTGACTCCTTCATGGAACATTCAACTGATTCATGTAATATTTTAGGTTTAGTTTACTTTCTTTCATTCCTTGCAAGACTATAGAATGTAAAATAGGACCCGATGTAAAGGACTATGGACTATGATGATGTACACCGACACAAGCACCGACACGCACACACGTTGCATGAGCTATCGTTAGGTGTATGTTTAGGACGCGCGGTACTTAGAGAAAATTAATCTTTTCAAAAAACAAATAACTTCCATCACTTCAAATATTTTCCAAATAAACCTTGGAGTCAAAACTCCAAAGGATTTTCCCTTTATTTTCTTAATCAAATCAAAATGCAATTAATTTCCAACTTTAACCGTTTTCATTAACAACTGAACCAACCAAATGCTTTCTTTTCCTTTTCAATTCTAATGCCTATACGGCCTCCTTCCCTTCTTCAAAATCTTTTTCAAACTTAAAAAACAAACAAAACTCACAAAATATTTTGGAAGAGAACTACATGGAATTTTGATCCCTTAAAAGGGTATGTAGGCAAGAGACTCAAAATCTCTCCAAGTCCAATAAAATAAAATCCAATCTTCTCCCTCTCATTCTTAAAATCAATCTCTTTTTACAAATAGCGATAAAAGCAAAGCGTATACGTAAAGCATAGTAAAACGGTTCCTATAGGATACTATAGTCATTACGGGTGCCTAACACCTTCCCGTAATGAAATCAGCCCCGAATTCGGAATTTCTAAAGGTTTTCTATCGATTTTACCTTTCCCCAAAAAAAAAATAGAGACATCAATGATTGAAAGGTTCAAATCTAATCAATGATTTGACACCCGAAAATCGCGATGACAGAAATGGCGACTTCACTGGGGACCTTTTTTAGGGCTACACCTAGTTTTACATGCTTTATGTTTATGATTTGCTTTATTGTTACATGTAAAATTTTCTTATGTACGTGTGGGGTGAGAATATCAAAAGCCCTATACCCGGGCTGAGTGAACCTAAGATTAGGAGGAGATATAATCGACAATCCATTTCAGGGGTTGCCTCGTGTATTGGATTACGCGATCAATCTCACATAGCTGAGGCATTTTGGAGGTGATGTTGTCGGCGTGTGTTGTCATGCTTAGGCGCTTTACTTCCAATTGACCAATGAAGGCTATGGACCGTAGTTACCAAACCCATCCTTGGCCTTTCTTAGGACGTAGTGCGGTGGCTAAACCGAGCATTGTCTCGAAGTTTAGTCGTCACGCGATACTACACCCAAACTAAACCTTCTTACGGATGATCATGGACAAGCGTTGCTTTGTACCACCATGATATACGCAAGAGAGGTTGTGGTTTGGGAACTTTGTAGAACCTTGGTTACTACTATCAAAGCCTTAGTTTCACCGGACACCGTGTCCACTTGTTACCTTAGCCCACCGTGCTTTCCTTGTTAAAACCATGCATACATGCATTCATGCATAAATTTTCTACATGCATTTATCAAAGGGTAAAAACAAACTAAAATTCTTTGCAAATATAACACAGGCATGAAGAAAACTAAGTCTTACAAGTTCAAGGAAGTCGATCCCACTTCCTTTCGCTTAGCATTTCAAAACGATTTGTCTTGACGGCTTTCTAATCTCGTCATCTTGCTAAAAATGTTTGCAAAAGTTTATAGTTTGTCTAAAATCCTTCCGATAACCAAAAAAGAGTCATTTTCGCATCTGCATTTATACATATCATGCATCATATGCATCATTCAAAAAAAAAAACACAACAAAACGTCCAAGTGCTCATTGCCTCCTGGTTCTTCTGCCGCAGTTTGAAAAATGGCTCGTGCTCAGAAGGGCTAGGCCCACATTTGTGATACCAGGAGGCATTGCAAAGAACTGGAACGTTATCAATCTCCCTGTGTTTGTGCATGATTCTAAGTAATATGTCTTGCTGTTTAGGCTTTATTTTCAAAATAACAATCCTTCCGCCCTGCCCGAGGCGGAAGTGACTCTTTTGTAAAGGGCATGTTTGTTACGACATCACCATTATCAATAAAAAACGTCGTTTCTTTCACGACTCTTTTTCTTTCTTTAATGCTTTTCCCTTGGAAATAATGGTAATGCCAGAAAAAACCAAAACATCTGCATTTTCTTATTAATTTCAAAGATCTGCATGAAAACTATTTTCTAAAAATCATCCAATCATGTCACGCAGATCGAACCAAAATGAACCCGTTGAACACAGTGACCCTATGTTTCTCCAAACTGTTGAATCCTCGGTGTTTGAGGCCGAAGATGAGGATAGTGATGATATACCAGATGAGATTGCCCGATTGCTTGAACAAGAAGAGAAAACCATCCGGCCTCATCAGGAAGAGATCGAGCTAATCAACTTGGGTACTGAGGATAACAAGAGAGAGATCAAAGTCGGTGCTGCATTGGCGGAAGGGGTCAAGAAGAGGATCTTCCAACTACTCCGCGAATACTCGAACATTTTTGCATGGTCGTATGAAGACATGCCAGGTTTGGATCCTCAGATTGTGGAGCATCGGATACCGACTAAACCAGACTGTCCTCCCGTCAGACAAAAGTTGAGACGGACACGGCCAGACATGGCTCTGAAGATCAAAGGTGAAGTGCAGAAACAGATTGATGCGGGTTTTCTCATGACAGTTGAGTATCCCGAGTGGGTTGCTAACATTGTGCCAGTACCGAAGAAGGACGGTAAGGTTCGGATGTGTGTTGACTACAGAGATTTGAATAGAGCAAGCTTGAAAGACAATTTCCCACTGCCTCACATCGATGTGCTTGTTGATAACACTTCCCAGTGCAAGGTGTTCTCCTTCATGGACGGGTTTTCTGGCTATAACCAAATCAAAATGTCACCCAAGGACAGGGAGAAGACGTCGTTCATCACTCCATGGGGAACTTTTTGCTGCAAAGCAATGCCGTTCGGTCTAATAAATGCTGGTGCTACCTACCAAAGGGGGATGACCACTTTGTTCCATGACATGATTCACAAGGAGGTTGAGGTGTATGTAGATGACATGATTGTCAAGTCGAGCGATGAAGAACAACACGTCGAATATTTGGCTAAGATGTTTGAAAGGTTGAGAAAGTACAAGCTTCGGCTGAACCCAAACAAATGTACGTTCGGTGTTAGGTCTGGGAAATTGCTAGGCTTCATTGTCAGCCAGAAGGGCATTGAAGTAGATCCTGATAAAGTCCGAGCCATCCGCGAGATGCCGGCCCCGCAAACCGAGAAGCAGGTCAGAGGGTTTCTCGGGCGTTTGAACTACATTTCTAGATTTATATCTCACATGACTGCAACCTGCGGGCCAATTTTCAAGTTACTCAGGAAGAATCAACCTGTGGTATGGAATGATGAATGCCAAGAAGCTTTCGACGACATCAAGGACTATTTGCTAGAGCCACCGATCCTCGTTCCGCCGGTGGAAGGAAGGCCATTGATCATGTATCTGTCAGTGTTGGATGAATCCATGGGATGTGTGCTCGGTCAGCAAGATGAAACTGGAAAGAAAGAGCATGCAATCTATTATTTGAGCAAGAAATTCACCGATTGTGAGACTCGGTATACAATGCTCGAGAAAACCTGTTGTGCACTAGCCTGGGCTGCCAAACGCCTGCGTCATTACTTGATAAATCATACAACTTGGTTGATATCCCGGATGGATCCGATCAAGTACATCTTTGAGAAACCGGCTGTCACTGGAAAAATTGCACGTTGGCAAATGTTACTGTCAGAGTATGATATTGTGTTTAAAGCTCAGAAAGCCATTAGAGGGAGTATCCTGGCTGACCACCTTGCTTGCCAACCGCTTGATGATTATCAACCTTTGAAGTTCAATTTCCCTGACGAAGAGGTCATGTTTTTAAAGTCAAGAGACTGTGAAGAACCACTGATCGGTGAAGGTCCAGACCCTGATAGCAAGTGGGGATTGGTCTTTGATGGTGCTGTTAATGCTTATGGCCGAGGAATTGGCGCAGTAATCGTGGCTCCGCAGGGGCATCACATCCCTTTTACAGCCCGGATTGTGTTCGAGTGCACCAACAACGTGGCCGAGTACGAAGCGTGCATCCTGGGAATCGAAGAAGCCATCGATATGAGAATCAAGCATCTGGACATCTATGGAGACTCTGCACTAGTCATCAACCAGATAAAGGGAGAATGGGAGACCCATCATGCCAATCTGATCCCTTACCGTGATTATGCAAGGCGTCTGTTGACGTATTTTACAAAGGTTGAGTTGCACCATATTCCCCGAGAGGAGAACCAAATGGCCGATGCTCTTGCTACCTTATCCTCCATGCTTCAAGTGAACCATTGGAATCATGTACCGATGATCAAAGTACAACGCTTAGATCGGCCCGCTCATGTGTTTACTGTCAGTGATACAATTGTACAGACAGGTTCAGGCGGAGTCGACAGCAAACCCTGGTATTATGATATCAAGCAATTTTTGCAAGGCCGTGAGTACCCGCCGAATGCTTCCAACAAAGACAAGAAGACGCTGCGCAGGCTGGCTAGCAAATTCCTGCTGGATGGGGATGTCCTGTACAAAAGGAATTTCGATATGGTGTTGTTAAGATGTGTTGACGAATGTGAAGCAGAACAGCTAATGCACGATGTGCACGATGGCACCTTTGGGACCCACGCATCGGGGCATGCTATGTCTAGAAAGCTGTTGAGAGCTGGTTACTACTGGATGACCATGGAGCGCGATTGCTATCAATATGCCAGGAAGTGTCACAAATGTCAAGTATATGCTGACAAGATCCATGTGCCTCCGCACGCCCTCAATGTTATGTCTTCTCCATGGCCTTTCTCTATGTGGGGCATTGATATGATCGGAAGAATTGAACCAAAGGCTTCAAACGGTCATCGTTTTATCCTGGTAGCAATCGATTATTTCACCAAATGGGTCGAAGCTGCATCTTATGCCAACGTAACTAAGCAAGTGGTAGTCAAGTTCATCAAGAACAATATCATCTGTCGGTATGGTGTTCCTAGCAAGATTATCACTGACAACGGTACCAACCTGAACAATGACATGGTGCAAGCCTTATGCGAGAAATTCAAGATTGAACACCACAATTCTTCTCCTTACAGACCTCAGATGAATGGTGCAGTCGAGGCCGCCAATAAGAACATCAAGAAGATTGTGCAGAAGATGGTAACAACATACAAAGACTGGCATGAGATGTTGCCCTATGCTCTACATGGCTACCGCACTACGGTCCGTAGTTCGACTGGGGCAACGCCTTTTTCTCTGGTGTACGGCATGGAAGCAGTCCTCCCGTTAGAAGTGGAGATTCCGTCTCTCCGTGTGATTATGGAAGCAAAGTTGTCTGAGGCTGAATGGTGCCAGAGTCGATACGACCAGTTGAATTTGATTGAGGAAAGACGCCTGGACGCTTTGGCTCACGGTCAGATGTATCAAACAAGGATGAAAAATGCTTTTGACAAGAAGGTCCGTCCTCGGGAATTCAAGGAGGGTGAGCTCGTATTGAAAACAAGAATGAGTCAGCAACCCGACCCAAGGGGCAAGTGGACGCCTAACTATGAGGGACCTTATGTTGTCAAGAAGGCTTTCTCTGGCGGTGCTTTGATTCTCACGCATATGGATGGGGTAGAGCTTCCGAATCCTGTGAATGCCGATATAGTCAAGAAGTACTTTGTCTAAAGATGAAAAGAACAGCGTGGTAGGTCAAAAACCCGAAAGGGCGGCCTAGGCAAAAATGCGCTTCCCGGTGGATCAAAAACCCGAAAGGGCGGTCCAGGCAAAATAAGGGACAAGAAACAAAAATGTAAAAGCTCGCTGAGATTACATGTAACTCAGGCAAAAATGAGCGTCTCGATGAGCCGAAAACCCGAAAGGGCGGTTCATGCAAAAATGAGATTGAAATAAAAGACAATTGACTATATCTGGCAAGTTACTATTCCCCTTGGGATCTTTGCAACTGATGATTGGCTGTTCTCATCCGAGGTTCCGACGCCTGTGGATTCGAGAGTTTCAGATACCATAGCAGCTACTGTGTTCAATGTACCACCAACCAATAAAAATTACCATTTTCCAAGCTTTGTAAATCTGTGGGGTCGCGCTTTTGGCCGACTACCACTCTTATACATCGATTTGAGCCTATGCTTTTGTTTGACACTCATTTTCCGTTCTATTCTCAAAGCCTTGTACAAAAGATTTCTTCTATGTTGATGATGATACAGGTCTGGAATAAACATTATGAAAATTGAAAATTTTTAAGTATTTTGAAAACAAGCCTGAACAGCTAGGTACATTCAAATGAACATGCATGAACAAATCTACATTGATATCAGTTCCAATTCAAGTTACTAGCGAGCCTTCCCCCCAGTGACGGTCTGTGGTCAATGGCAAGAATGAAAAAACAGAATGAAAAGCATGGAAAATGAATATGCTCGCTAAGTCGAAAACCCGAAAGGGCGGCTTAGGCAAAAATGAGCACCCCGATGGATTGACAACCTTCAAAGGCAATCCAGGCAAAAACAGGGGCAACCAAAAAAAAAACTATTCCCCGGTGGGTCGAAAACCCGAAAGGGCGATCCAGGCAAAAATGGGATGATGAAAGAAAAATGAAAAAGAAATAATAAAAACAACAAACATGCAAAAGCATTGACCACAGATGCGATGTCCAAAGCACTTACGTGACTGTCCAACAAGCAGCAATACTATTCAGACTGTTTTTCTCTACGATTTTACAGCTCCCTACCTTCAAGCGATGGTCTCGATGTATCTTCAAACGACTGCATCCCTAGAAGAGGAACTCTTGCAAATATATGTCCGAGCGCGAGCCATTACGTTTCCAACATTCCAATGTTCCGTCTGTCTCTGCGAAATTCTGTCTACGAATTGCCAATCATCATGCATTTCAAAGCATTCATACATGCATAATCATGCATCTTATATGCTCATGCATTCGATAAAATTGTCATGCTATCCATATGCATCTACATTCTCAATTCCTATGTTAATCTCAATCAAAATCAATCATGTCAACTTCAAATTTCTTCTGCTAACAACAAATGTCTACTGTCATGTCAATTTCAAGATTCAACAGTCTTGTTCTAACATTCCTGTCAAATTCAAGCTCCTGCAGTTATGTCAATCAAATTCAAGTCTTTTTCAAATACAATTTGTTTCTGTTATCGGTCAAGCAGCAGGTTCGTACCCAAGAACAGCTTGTACCTATCAATTTGTTTCTGTTATCGGTCAAGTAGCAAGTTCACATCCAAGAACAGCTTGTACCTATCCTTTTGATATCCGCCGAGCGACCAGTTCAGATCCAAGAACAGCTCGTGCTTTCTATTTTGTTTCCCGTCAGCCAAGTAACCAGTTCGTGTCCAAGAACAGCTTGTGTTTCCTACGTTTTCCTTTCAGCCAAGTAACTAGTTCGTGTCCAAGAACAGCTTGTGCTTTCTATGTTTTCTTTCAGCCAAGTGACCAGCTCAAATACAAGAGCAGCTTGCGCCCTTTGTTGTCAATATTCCCGGTCAAGTGGCCAGTTCGCATCCAAGAGCAGCTTGTACCTGTCAAATTTGCTTTCAGGTCTCCCCAGTGAGTCTTGTTATCTGCCATCTTGTTAATGTCAATCAGTCCCGCAATGGATACGACATATTCTGTTTTTGTTATATTGTTAATGTCAACCAGTCCCGCAATGGATATGACATATTCTGTTAAATTCAATTCTCAGTTTGTCTTGCATTCATAACACAAATGTTGCATGGCATACATAGCATTTACAAATGTATTTTTACGCCCAAAATCAGTGCTAATGTCGATATTTAAGTATCTTCGTCGCGTCAAGCCAAAGACTCCGTCTCTTGACTCTCCAGACAAAGAAACTTAAATAGGGGCAGCTGTTATACCCTCATTTTGGACCTAAAAATACTCATTCAAATTCCTCTGCTATTTTCTAATACTTTCAAATTCACCGTGTTTTCCACTGTGCTTCAACTGCATACGTTACTGCTTCAGTCTTTTGAATTTTTGCATAAAATCATACGAAGGGGTATTTTGGTCATTTCCTACAGTGGAACCCATTTTAGTCCCTGTTTTTGTCTCCGAGTCTTTTTAATTTGTCTGTGCAAACCTTTATCCAATTTTGTTTGGAAAAACCATCTGTGACTGTATCTGAGTCAACTTGTGTTAGTTTGAGTCGTTTTGTCCCTAGGGGCATTTTAGTCTTTTCACATTATTCAAATTTTGGGCAGAGAGGTATTTTGAAATACCTCATGTTTGTAATTTGTTCATTTTAGTCCGTTCTGTCGTTTTACTCGTTTCTCTTTATGTTATTTTCGATTTACCATTTTTACCAGTTTTATTTTATTTTGCATTTTTGTCCCCAAACTTCTCAAATTACAATTTGGCCCTGATACTTTTAAAAAAATTTGCATTTCAGTCCCAAATGTTTTCAAAATCACGTTTTTTAGTCTTTTTATTTTAGTCCAAATTTCATATAAAATTGCAGTTTAGTCCGAATTTTACATAATATTGCAGATTGGCCCATTTCAAGTCAAGTGCCACGGAAGCAGTCCAAAGTCCACATGTCATCTTTTCATTGGTCGAGCGCATACATGGCAGCCTATAAAAGGCCGGCCACTGTGCAAAGTGCCACATAATCACGATTCAACAGAATACACCTCACAAACAGATTCCAATATCCTCTCTCCAATTCAATTGGATCAAAATCCATAATAAACTCAGAAAGCCTAAGAACCTCAAGAACATTCAAGCAAGAAACCGTTTTCTCAGAAGAAATTCGAAGCAAATCAATGGAGTTTCTGCATCAGCTCTCAGAGATTCAATAGAATATTCATCAGTGAGCTCAGGCCTCTGCAATTCAAGCGTCAGGTTCGTCGCCAACAGTAACAAACCCTAACGCGATCACAGAAGCCGTAGGAGAAGAGAAGAAGAGAAAGCGCGGAACTGAATCAGAGAAGAAGAGGAAAAGTTACTGGTTAACCTTGGATTCGAATCAGGAACTAACAGAACCGAAGAAAGCTCAAGGAATTCCAAAGATTCGGATCAAACCTCCAAGAAAACTGCAGGTAAACTTTCAATTCCAACATCTTCATATCATAACCGCAACAACAAAGAGAAAACGATGTGAATCCTCGAATTTCAAACGGTTTCGATTCGGAAACTCACGAAACCCTAAAAATGGTGAAAATTATAAAAAATATTAAAGATTCAAGGCGAGTTTGAATCGTCGAGAATCTGAGAGGATTCATGGACGTTCGAACAAGCCAGGTGAAGGAGATGACGAATCGGAACCGTATACGAACAACAACAAGAATTTACATCTGCCTTGTAATTTCGCGAAGCTTTTGTATGATTTTTGTGATTAGAACAACGAAACGGGATGATTAAGCATGATTAGAATTGAATTTGAACAAGTTCTGAGCGATTAGGGTTTCGTTTTCTTTGTTCTTGAGGAAGTGAGAGAAAGCGGCTGGGGGAAGAGAGAACGAGAGTAAAAGGATGAAAAAATGAGGAAAACCGGTTCACAAGCTTAGATACCTGCGCTAGACCGGGTCGGTTTAAACCGACCCATCCCTGGCACGCTTGTAGCCGTTTGATCTAGATTTTGTGGTGTTCGGTTAGATCTGATGTTTGTGAGGCCCTTAGGTCAGTCCAGATCCGGATCCATGGGCTTCACCCACGAGATTTTGGGGCTTTGGGCCCTTGTTTGCGTTTCTTCCACTGTTTCTTGCTAATTATACCAATTTCTTTGCTGTTTGCACTTGTTTCTCATCAAAATTTTATCCAAAAATTCCTGAAAAATTACTGTAAGGTTTTCACTATTTTCTTGACGTTTTGTGCTATTTCTCATGGAAAAAACTGAATAAAAAAATATGCGTTTGCTCTTTTTGTGCTAATTTGTGTCCGTTTCGTTGTTTTCTCGGCGTTTCGCATGCGATGTTCGTTCCAATTTTGTGTCATGTGTCTCTGATACTTAATGCGCGTTTTGTGTGATATTTTGCAATTTTGTTAAGCTTGATTCTTGATACTAATTGTGTGATATTTTACTATTTTGTTACATTTGATTCTTGATTACATTTTGGTGATATTTTGCCTCTTTGTTAATTTGATTCTTGATTACAATCTTGTGATATTTCCATTTTATTGTTAAATTTGATTCTTGATTACCATTTTGCGATGTTTTGCAATTATGTTTAGTTAGAGTTTGGATGCCTATTTTGTGATATTTTGCAGTTTTGTGTAGTGTGATTTTATGTCAATTTTGTGATAGTTTACCATTTTGTTTAGGATTAGTATTGCATTATTATTTTATCTTGTTTTACTAACCACTCTACTCTATGTCTCATGCATACTAAGCATCTCATCTCATTCCCATTTCTTCCTTGACTCCTTCATGGAACATTCAACTGATTCATGTAATATTTTAGGTTTAGTTTACTTTCTTTCATTCCTTGCAAGACTATAGAATGTAAAATAGGACCCGATGTAAAGGACTATGGACTATGATGATGTACACCGACACAAGCACCGACACGCACACACGTTGCATGAGCTATCGTTAGGTGTATGTTTAGGACGCGCGGTACTTAGAGAAAATTAATCTTTTCAAAAAACAAATAACTTCCATCACTTCAAATATTTTCCAAATAAACCTTGGAGTCAAAACTCCAAAGGATTTTCCCTTTATTTTCTTAATCAAATCAAAATGCAATTAATTTCCAACTTTAACCGTTTTCATTAACAACTGAACCAACCAAATGCTTTCTTTTCCTTTTCAATTCTAATGCCTATACGGCCTCCTTCCCTTCTTCAAAATCTTTTTCAAACTTAAAAAACAAACAAAACTCACAAAATATTTTGGAAGAGAACTACATGGAATTTTGATCCCTTAAAAGGGTATGTAGGCAAGAGACTCAAAATCTCTCCAAGTCCAATAAAATAAAATCCAATCTTCTCCCTCTCATTCTTAAAATCAATCTCTTTTTACAAATAGCGATAAAAGCAAAGCGTATACGTAAAGCATAGTAAAACGGTTCCTATAGGATACTATAGTCATTACGGGTGCCTAACACCTTCCCGTAATGAAATCAGCCCCGAATTCGGAATTTCTAAAGGTTTTCTCTCGATTTTACCTTTCCCCAAAAAAAAATAGAGACATCAATGATTGAAAGGTTCAAATCTAATCAATGATTTGACACCCGAAAATCGCGATGACAGATGTGAATGTTTGAGAATCAAACAGAGGAGGGAGAAGAAGAAGAAGTTATCTGCGAAAGAGATAACAAAGAGTTATTGATTTACACTAAGGAAACAAAAGCCTTAGAGATTGATCAATTTCACTTGCAAAAGCTTCAAACAAAATCAGAGTTGTTTTCTTGTATGCTTTGCAATTTGTGTGGAGTTTGAATGTTTGAGAATCAAACAGAGGAGGGGGAAGAAGAAAGTTATCTTTGCACGAGATAACAAAGAGTATTGATGTGCACTAAGGAAACAAAAGCCTTAGAGATTGATCAATTTCACTTGCAAAAGCTTCAAACAAAATCAGAGTTGTTTTCTTGTATGCTTTGCAATTTGTGTGGAGTTTGAATGTTTGAGAATCAAACAGAGGAGGGGGAAGAAGAAAGTTATCTTTGCACGAGATAACAAAGAGTATTGATGTGCACTAAGGAAACAAAAGCCTTAGAGATTGATCAATTTCACTTGCAAAAGCTTCAAACAAAATCAGAGTTGTTTTCTTGTATGCTTTGCAATGGTGCAAGTTTTGCTAAGGCCTTGATCTCTATTTATAGAGCCATGGGACTCATATAGCCGTTGTAGGGTGTCCAATGGTGTTATGCCATGTGTCCTTGGGTCTCACAAGCTTTAACTTGAAAATCTGGGTGAACATTCTGATCTCTGATGAACATCAGAATGTTGTTGCGTTCATGATGATCTTCATCTGGATTCATCATGTTCTTCATCTGGGTTCATCATATATGAATGAACATATGAAGTTCTGGGCGTGCCATGTGTTTTTTACATGAATTTCTGGGCAATAGCCAAAGTATGAACTTTTCATCAAACTTCAGAAAGTTCATTTCCCAGATCTGCCTTGGGACTTGGTGCAGGATTGAGTTAGTGGATTCTGCATCTTCATGCCCATGCTTTGAGAGATTGTGTTGTCCTTGTACAGTACCAACTCCCATGCGTGTCTATCTCTGATTGATCAGGACAGATTTGCTTTGCTTTTGCTTTTTGCTTTTCACCTACTGTACTGTTCATAAAGTAAGCATGTGCAGAGTCTGAACATTCTGATCTTCAAAATGTTCCTTTGTTTCACTTAGGATGATTTGTAAGACTACCATTTGATGTAATCAAATCCTAATAGTGAAACAATAATGAAGAGCAGTGAATATAACTCCTAGGATGATATTTTCCTTTGGAATATTCCTAGTACTTTAATGTTCATAGTCTTTAATTGAACATTAAGTATCCTTTTTGACATATTCCTTGTATATGCCTTTATTGCTTGATTGATCCATGCAGAAGTACTTTCCTGGACATTTATCTATGTCACGTTGTAGCTTGCACGTCTTCAATAACGTTCTTGAGATTCTGGGTTTGGTTCTTGATGTTCATCATGAACAAGGTTCTGAACTCTGTCCAGGCTTCTGAACTCTGTCCAGCTTCTGAACTCTGTCAAGCTTCTGAACTTTGTCCAGCTTCTGAACTCTGTTCAAGCTTCTGAACTCTGTCCAGCTTCTAAACTATGTCCCGCTTCTGAACTTTGTCCAGCTTCTGAACTCTGTTCAAGCTTCTGAACTCTGTCCAGCTTCTGAACTATGTCCAGCTTCTGAACTCTGTCGAGCTTCTGAAGTGTAGCTTCTGAAGTGTAGCTTCTGAAGTATTGCTTCTGAAGTGTTCAGAAGTTTGAGTCTTCTGATCTTTGCGCGAACATTCTGATCTAACTTTCTGACCTCAGTGTTAGATCATGAATTCAAATGTACTTTGATTCTTTGAATCTTGGTATGATTTAAACTTTGTTTGTTTCTTGGTTAATCACTCAAGAACGCACAAATACCAAGAACTATCAAAGTCCATTAATCCTTTAATCACCATATATGTCTTTAATGATTTCTTGATCCAAAGTCAAAATCATTGTCTGCATAAGATATGTTCATGTCACATCTGTTCTTGCATGTTCTTGGTGTGGACATTGATTTATGGGTTTGCTCTAATGAACCTTCTGAGCAACCTTCTGAACAACCTTCTGAACTTCTTCTAGGTTCAAACATATGAACTTCAGAATGTTTCTTCTGGGTTCCTTTCTTTTTGACGGTTGTACTTTGTGCTGAACATTCTGATGTTCTTCAACACTTTGAAACCTAAGAAGGTTGTTTATTTATTTCCTTCAAAAACTACTTGAAGCATATAAATGAGAGATCATTTGTTTTGACAAACAAGATGATTCTTTCTTTGAAGTCCAAAAGAATATTTCTTTGCATCTAGTTCATCATTGCATGAAACTGATGACTTTAAATATTCTTGTTTATCCATGAAGTAATCCTTTATTGTTTCTGGATATATTCAGGGTTAATGTTCATGATTATTATGAACTCCATTCATATGAACATTCTGAACTTCTTATCTTCAGAAGCTTTGGAAGTGTGATACTTTGAGGAGGTTCTGAGAATCTTCCTATCTTGTATGCATATTTCCTTTTATCATGTTTACCCATGGATGATCTTCAAATCATATAACATAACACTCAATGTGAGTTTTGTCACATAACATCAAGCACATTCTTGTATAGCTTGTGATGTAAGTTCTTCCATCATGATTCATGTTCTTCCATCATGATTCTTGAGCTATGAATCTTCATGGAGATATGATATTGGTGTTTCAACTGATGATATACTCATTCTTCCATTGTTGAGTAGATATAATGCACTTATTGACGTGAGTGGCTTCTAGCTCATCCACTTGTGTGATTCCTGTTCTTTTAACAAAAACTCAAGTGCAAACATCAGTAGATCACCATTCATAAAACTTATCATTTATTCCACGAGGTTTGTTATCATTAAAACATTCATCAAAAAGATTTTTGCTTCAACAAAAGGTTCATCGGGCTTCGGCAAAATCAGCACTGGAGCCGTCGTCAGGCGCTTCTTCAATTCATTGAAACTATTCTCACAATGCACATCCCACACAAAGGACTTACCCTTACACGTCAACTGCGTTAACGGAAGAGCAAACTTGGAAAATCCTTCTATAAACCTCCTGTAATAACCAGCTAGTCCCAAAAAGCTTCTAATCTCCGTAACCGACTTAGGAGTCTCCCATTGCGATACCGCTTCAACTTTAGACGGGTCAACCGCAATACCTTCACCAGAAATAACATGGCCAAGAAAACTTACTTCGTTTAGCCAGAACTCACTTAGACAATTTAGCATACCGCTTCTTCTCTTTCAGCACTTGCAATACAATCTTCAAATGCTCTGCATGCTCAGCTTCAATCTTAGAATAGATCAGTATATCATCAATAAAAACCACAACAAATTGATCCAGATATTCATGAAAAATTCTGTTCATATATTCCATAAACACACCAGGCGCATTAGTAACACCGAAAGGCATCACCTTATATTCATAATGACCATAACGCGTCCTAAAGGCCGTCTTCTGCATATCTTCATCCTTCACCTTAATCTGATGGTAACCTGACCTCAAATCAATCTTGTTGAATACCTTTGCACCCACTAACTGATCCATTAAGTCGTCAATCCTCGGAAGTGGATACCTATTCTTGATCGTCACTTTGTTCAGTTGTCTGTAATCAATGCACAATCTCATACTGCCGTCTTTCTTCTTCACAAGTAACACTGGAGCTCCCCATGGTGAAACACTAGGTCTCACAAACTTCTTCTCAAGCAAGTCTTCCAACTGTTTCTTCAACTCTGCTAACTCAGAAGCAGACATACGATAAGGTGCCATCGACACCGGCTTCGTTCCAGGAACAAGGTCAATAGAGAACTCAACTTCTCTCTCCGGAGGCACATCTGAAATCTCATCAGGGAAACTTCAGGAAATTCTTTCACAACAGGCAGCCCATCAATTACAGCTTGGTTCTCTAAAGATAACGAAGCCATCAGCGAAAACATCAACATCCCATCACGTTCTAGTTGCTTCAGCTGCTTAGTAGATAGAAACTCTGCTCCACTCTCTTCTTCAGCGGAAGAAAATCGCACCATCTTGCTAAAACAACTACTACGAACATGGTTATACTCTAACCAGTTCTCTACGCAACAAACAACAAAACAGGGCAACAAAAGACAGTTTAAAGCTGTCACACAACACTACTAGGCTCGACACGACTCTACTAATTGGCCGGACGGACCGACCTGCTCTGATACCAATTGTAACACCCCAATATCCCGTCTTAAAAATTTCATTAAATAAATCACTTAAATCAGAGTACATCTCAAAGGAGTGTCACATTTCTTCTTTAAAAACAACTTAGATAATAATTTATCAAATCACAAAAATATTCAATTACACAGCGGAATTCAAAAGTCGCATCTCATAAATAGTCTTGGCTTAAAAGCCATCAAACATCTCAAAAGATTAATGTTTCATCATCACTAAGTCTTAAAGTTAACATTTATTCAAACACGATACATAAAGGAATAGACTCTACAAAAGACCCCATCCCGTTACGTATCAGAGCAACCCTACTTCGCACAGACTCCTCGCATCAACGCATCTAAGACTGGGTA
Organism: Medicago lupulina; assembly: GCA_958299785.1. Lineage (NCBI taxonomy): Eukaryota > Viridiplantae > Streptophyta > Magnoliopsida > Fabales > Fabaceae > Medicago > Medicago lupulina. The sequence goes on along the minus strand of OY283141.1, from coordinate 35,445,601 downwards.
CCTGCACTTGCCCACAAGGCGGCAATTCCAGCAGAAGGGGTGAGATTCACAACAATAATATTAATATATAAATCAAACGTCAAGATTAACAATTATAAATCCAAATCATCACATATACAATATAGCACATCATAACATCATCATAAGCATCATCATACAACATCACATCAAGCATCAACGTCTCAAAACATCATCTCATATATGTCACAATTGACTCGACTAAATGCAACACCTAACGTCTCAACATCATGCATGTGGTACCATATGATTATAGCATTAATATGCTTCACCGTCGCTTTGAGCAAATGCTCCACCGTCGCTTTGAGCATAAAGCTCCACCGTCTCATAAATATGCAAATGCATGGACTCGTCGTTTAACAACTTAATACACCGTCTCAAGACCATCATTCATAATACAAAACTGACACATGCAGGTATAATAGTTACATGGCAGAACATCACCTCATTAATCATATACATCGCAACACGTATCTTCATCATAATCACATATCATCATAATTAACCATCACTTATATTCGACCATATATCATTTATCAAAAGCTCAAGTAAATCATCAGCAATCATCTTTACAGAATACATTAAAGGGTATGAAACCTCACTAACACTACCCAAAGGGCTCCTCTCAAAGTCCCATGCGAAACAGATCGCAAAACAACAAACAGTTCAGGGAGGCACTAACTCGCCACGGCGAGTGCATCTGCTCACCACAGGCGAGTACTCACATCAGCTCACTCGCCAAGGGCGAGTTGGGGGCGAGCTGGAGGCGAGAAATCCTGGGTGCTTCGGCCTTTTTGACATTTTCACCAAAAATCCTCATTTTTAAGCTCTCTAAATCCAATTTGACCAAACCAACTTCACAGGTAATCTCTATAAATATAAGGGCACTCAAAACCCTCTAAAGTTTGGCAAAAATCCTAAGTTTAAGGGTCAAGCTCGCCACGGCGAGCTATACTGCTCGCCTCGCGAGCAACCAAGGGTTACTCGCCACGGCGAGTGATCACTCGCCACAGGCGAGCGATCTCAGAATCACTACGGGTTCAGCCCTAATCACACCAATTCATCCCAAAACTCATATGTTAAGCCTCTAATTCATCAGCAATATCATCCTAGGGAATAATCTAGGTTCTGTATGCAGTTCTACAGCCTCATAGCTCAATCTATCATCAATTCATCACAAATTCACCAAAACCCTAGTTCATAAAACCTATCTCAATTCCTCTCAAACTCTATGCCAATCAATAACAGATGATTCACAATTAAGATTATTGAAGTTAGGCTCACCCTTACCTGGAAAATTGTGCAGAATTGGAACCTAGCTTCTCTTCTCTCTTGAACCGTTCTTCTTCTCTTTTTCACAAAGTCTGTACGCGTTTCACAAAACTTTCCTCTCTTAACCTACTTCTCTTATATACTCCCTCACAACTTAATTAATTCCCTCTTAACCCACACAACTCTTCTTAATTATAAATATAACCCCATCTCTTAAAATTCTATCTTTTTCCACCAAGTCTATTTATATACCAAATAAATATTCATATAAACATCACTTATATTATTTTATTAAACAATAAAATAATAACACGTCACACGTCACAAATACGTCACATATACGTCACAAAATCATCAAAATCCATATAATATATAAACATATACCATATCATCTAATAAAATAATTAAATAATTAAAGAGGGCGTTACAATGATCAGAACCAGTTTGTTCAGGAACACTTTGTTCAGGAACTGGTTTCTCAAGAACGGGGTTGGACAGCTGTTCCGGGTTAGGTGAGGTCATTTGTGGTTCAGAATCAGGTTGATGTTGGTTTTCTGAAGCAACTACAACAGTTGTTACTTCAGAGGCCTTTTGTAAGTTAATTTCAACATTGGGTAGTTCACCTGATAAATGACTACTAAGGTTGTTCATGACAGAATTGTCTTCAGGTTGATTAGGAATTATCATGTTGAGTGGTTGGATAGTTTGTGGTTGCAATGGATGGTTATGAGGTAGTTTACTACTTCTTAGTTCTAGCAGCTCACTAATCCTAACTTCAAGAGGTGGTTCCATTGGTTTGAAGGGAGAAGTGGGTTTAGAAGGCTTTTTCTAAAGTTTGGATGATGGTGATGGTGAATGGATTGATTTTAAGAGGGTTCCTATAGGCATGTCATCACTATCAGTAGAGGATGATGAAGGAGAGGGATTGGAGTCAGATTCTATGTGTATTACAGGTTTAAGTGTGTAGAAGAATTACCTGACATAGCCTCTGAAACAGCAGTGGATACCATCTGATCTCCTTCCACACCAGGAGCCAACAACAGATTCTCAGCTTTTGCAGTCACATCCATCTGAAGTTCTGCAGCACTCTTCAATGCTTGTTCAGCTACTTCAGCAGCATCATCCTTGAATAACACTGATGCAGGAACTTCTATGTCCTTAGCCATGTCCAGAACCTTCTGAAGTGCTTCACCATCTGCTTTCTTCTTCTTCCTTACCTCCCTGGTAACCAGTTCAGTAGCAGCAACTTCATCTTCAACCTCTTCAGTGACATACACTGATTCTTTCAACTTTCTTGGTTTAGATGTCCTCTTCTTCTTCTTCTGAGGAGTCTGTTCAGGAGCTATAGTGGATGCAGAAGCAGCAGCTTTGCCACTTCTGGTCTTCTTAGAGATTATAGCTTCTAGATTTAGATCCTGAGCTTCTTCTTGAATTGAAGGTACCTCAGATGCACCAGATTTAAGCTTCTTAGAAGCTTTTTCTTTCTTAGGCCTCTTAGGAGGATTCTCAGCCTCCAAGTACTCCTCCTGAGTTAACTCCTTCCTCTTTGCTTTTCTGCTTTTCTCCACAGGCAGCTTGCTTCCAGGCATGTCATCAGGAACCTCATCAAGCCCTATGATTTCACCAGTTTCAGTAAAGTGGTCACTCAGAAGTGCCATCTGCCAGTGTATCTTTCTTGCAAATGGGAGGGAAGTTGGCCATTAAATCTGAAACCACAGTTGACTCACTGATGTCTGATTTCAGTGGTGTGAACTCCTTAACCAGCTGCATGTTCTTCAAGGTTTTTCCATTGATCACTTTGCCAACAACTGTTTCTAGCATCTGATTAGTATAATACGTGTTTGACTGAGAGCTTCAATTATGCCTCCTTGATGAAAGATTTCAGACAACAATCTTCCATAAGGGACCCAAACTCTGTCTCCACTCTGACTTTTCCAAAGTTCCTTAACCATATACTTGAAGATGTACTTTGGTAAGTTTACTTTTTCACCATGGATGATGTGGTGAATGAAAACTTTGTGTGCCAAAGAGGGTTGATCACTGCCACCACCCTTTGGGAGCAGGTTTTCATACTGGATCTTCAGAAGCATCTTCTTCTGCATATCCAAATCAGAATACTTTCCAGCCTTTGTAGAGTTGAACAAAGTCATGTTCACAATATCTTTCCAGGAGCTGGTTTTAGGGTTAGGAATCTCAATCCCTGAGTACATTCCTTCAGCTTCAACACCAAGAACAGAAGCTATGATATGTTCAGTGATTTGTATAGGGACTCCCATCACACTTGATCTTATCTCAGTACCAGTGAAGGGTTCCAGTTGCATTTCCTCCCTTGTTTTCCCAGCCAATTCTAGATACAGAAGAACCAGATTTCTTTCCTCCTCTTCAGCAGCTTGCTTGTCATAGATGGTAGCTCTTACCCAGAAATGCCTTACCAGAGCTTTGTATGTTGGACCATTCAATAAATCAAAATAGTGCATCCAACCTTGAGCAGCATAATATTCTTGAATGTTGCAACCATGATAAGTAAAGGAAGTGAAGTCAACTGGATTCTCAACCTGTATTCTCAGTTGTCGTTCTTGTAGCTTCATAGTAGATCCACTGATTACGTAAGCAGCCCTTTCTGGTTGGTCTTGTTGTTGAACTAATTGTTGATCTTGATTACCAGATTCTGGAACGGAACTTGAAGATGCCATTGATTTTGATTGAAGAAGATGATGATTTTAGGGTTCTAGGTTTGAGAGAGTTTGCTTAGCAGATACGAATGCAAAAGGAAAGTGTAGGTAGTGAAGTGAGAAGTGTGTGTTTTGTTTAAGTGTGTCATACCCCAAATTTGGACCAGGGTCCCCGTTTTTTGTTCATTTTATTCGCATTTTTGTTGTGTATTTTACCCGCATTTTACCTGCATTTTTACCTCTTATTTTGTTCATATTTTCAAAATTCTATTTTATACGCATTTTTTTAACTTTCATTTTTATTACTTTTATCCGTCTTTTTAAAGAGCCGAGAAGTTTCGTCGTTTTAGACGAAATTTCGACAGAGAAGTATTTTAAAATACCTCATTTTTTGGTTCCGAAGGAACATTCTTATTAGTAGTTATTATTACTTTAATTTCTTTCCTTTATAATGATTTCATTTTTATTTTATTCTATTTTATTTTACTTTAAATTGTCGTTTTTATTTTTAGCCTTTAATTATTTTTATTTTTAGTATTCCTTTTAAGCTTTTAATATTTTTATTATTAGTCCTTTTTGTCCAAAAGAGTCTTTAGTCCAGTACACATGTCACTTTGTTATTGGTCTTAGTCCAAGTTTTTCTGCAGGGGTATTTTAGTCTATGCCATGTATCAGAGATATTCTACTATAAAGGCGCTGTTCACGCGTCAGAAAAGAGAAGGATCACTGTACAATGACTGACAGCAGCAGCCACCCCCACAAACCCTAATTTTCATTCTCTTTCAACTTTTCCAAATCAAAATCCTAAAAACTCAAAAAAATTCAAGAACATGTATGAACATTCAAACTCATAACCCATAGAAACTTTTCATTATTCGGATCTGTTCTTTCCAACAACACAACAACACGAATCATCAACATCTCAATAATCATTTTTCCATAATCACAAAACACAAACACCAATCCATTTTCGTTTTCATCTGTAACAACACAAACCCATAGGAATTCGGATCACACCTCATAAGCACCGTACCCATTCCGAAATTACTCAAAACACAGCCATAACATTAGTTCAAATAGGTCCGGCAACCACATCAAAACATCAAATCCGAAACAAGAAGAAGGAAAGGAACAGATAGGAACTGAATCGGAAAGAAGAGGTAAGAAGAGGTAAAACTTCGAAACTTCAATCTTAGATCTAGACTTTTGTGTGTTGTTTTTTCGAAAAAACTAAGGCCAGTTTCGAACTCTAAACGAAAAAGGAATTTAAAAACTGTGTTCGGTTTTAGGAAAGGTGACGGGTAGATTTTCCGGCGCGGACGCGCCGCCGCACCGGAGCTATGAACTTCATCCTACTCAACTGTTTTTTTCAGGAAATGTTTAAGTGAGAGGGAAAGCCAGTAGAGAGAGAGAACGTGAGTTTAAAATGAAAGAACAAGTGCAGCAATCCCTTTTTATATACCTCCTCCCCATTTCTTTTTTAAATCATGCGTGCTTCCCTATACTCTTTATCATGCACCCTAGCTGTTATTGACACTTGATTTTAATCTCGTGGTTGTGATGTTTAGTGCTGTGATCAGATCTGGACCGCCTGATCTATCAGACGGCTCAGATCTATCCAGCCTGAATCTTTATGTCTTTTTTTTTTACTATCTGTTTTCACTATTTTTACACCATTTTTTTACCACTTATGCATTGTGTTTTTTTACTCAAACTTTCTTCTCTTTTACCTCTAAAAACTCATAAAAAAAAAATATTTTCTACTTCTTGTTACTGGTTTTTTTAATCATCATTGTTTATTTATTTAGTTGTTATTTTTGCCATATAGTTTATTTATCATCCACATCTTTATGCATTATTTTTGTTCCTTGACATTTTTATATTTTTATCATCATTTTTAGTGTGTATTTAGGATTCAATGTAATTTAATTTTCCGCATTTTATTTTCTCGTCATTTTATTTATGTAAGGCTTTAGAATGTATCTAGGTCCTATGTAAATATCCAAGTAATGAGAAATGCAACGACACATGCACCGACACAATCACACACTTTAATTTTTACCGCTTTATGTCATGACCGTAATCGAGAACCCAAATGAATTAGTGACAAAATAGGTAAATAATTGGACTTCAAATATTTTCTTAAAATCAAACTATTAGTAATTTTTAGGATCATTCCAAACTTGAGGATTTGCTTAGGATCCAACGTCATTTGTGAATTTCTCGCTTTTTTTTACCGTTTCACGCCGTTACGTATAGTTTTTTTAGTTTACGCTTAACTTAGAAAAAATCAAATTTCCAAAAAAAATCAAATAATCGTAACACCAAAAATATTTTCTTAATAAACCTTGGTTTGTAAAATCAAGTGATCCTTTTCCCTTTGTTTTCTTAATCAAATTTCAATCAACCTTAAAACTCTTAAACTTTATTTTTTTTTCCTTTAACTAAAATCAAACAACCTCATACCTTTTTTCATTCTCATGCCTTGAGGCCTCTCATCTCTTCTTAAAAATCTCTTTTTTTCGAAAACCTTAAAATTAACCCAACACACAAAAATAATTTTCGAGAGAGAACTACTTGATTTTGATCCCATCTTTTTGGGTAAGTAGGCAAAGGATTCATCCTTTCAAATCAATAAAAACAACAAAAAAACATGCATCCTCTCCCTCCATTCTTTCACTTAGATTTTAGGCATATATTTTACAAATAATTAAGCAAATGATTAGCATAAGATAATTTAGGTAAGAGGTTCCTTCGGAGTACCGAAGTCGTTTAGGGTGCTTAACACCTTCCCTAATCGAAACCAACCCCCGGACCTTAATCTCTTTAAGGGTTTTTTACTCATTTTTTCCCTTCCCACGGATAAAAATTGAGAGTTCAAAGATTGACGGTTCAAAACCAATGAATGGATTGATACCCGAAAATCGCGAGCACAAAGTGTTTTTGGTAAAAACGTTTGAATACATAGGGGACAAACAAACACAGCATTAATGACAGTTGGGGGCGCGAGATAGTACATTCAAAGCATAGACATCATCATTGCCCTCTGAGTTATACACCAATACACTTATGCCACGTCATCAAACTTCAGATGTGCTGTCTAAGTTAGTGGGACAGGTGTCACCAGAAGCAACTCCAGAAATTCCACTAACTTCTACTATTCAGAAGCACAAAAATTCCGCTTCTGAAGTTTGAAATTCTGATGACATCATCAGGAGCACATTTTCCTCAGAACCTCAACTAAGAGCTTCTGATAGACCATGGCTTCTGAACTGACTTTAGAACCTAAACTTCTTATTCAGGAGCAAGCAATTTTAATCAGACACGTAATGCATGTTCAAATTTTTCTTTATGAAATCAAATCTTTCAACTGTTAAAGGTTTAGTAAATATATCAGCCCATTGATTTTCAGTGTCAATGAATCGTATATCTAAAATTCTTTTTTGAACATAATCTCTGATAAAATGGTGTTTGATCTCAATATGCTTGGCTCTTGAATGTAGAATTGGATTTTTTGACAAACAAATAGCAGCAGTATTATCACAAAAGATGAGAATACTGTTAGCATTGATCTGATAGTCTTCCAACTGATGTTTCATCCAGCGTAGTTGTGTGCAACAACTTGCAGCTGAAATGTATTCTGCTTCTGTTGTAGACATAGCAATGGTTGCTTGTCTTTTGCTAGCCCAAGATATCAGATTATCACCCAGAAATTGACAATTGCCACTAGTTTACTTTCTTTCAATCCTATCACCAGCATAGTCAGCATCACAGAATCCAATCAACTTGTAATCTAAGGATTTCCTATAGAGGAGTCCTAGATTAGTTGTTCCTTTCAGATACCTAAAGATTCTTTTAACTGCAGTTAAATGAGATTCTCTAGGATCTGACTGAAACCTTGCACACAAGCATACACTAAACAAAATATCTGGCCTAGATGCAGTGAGGTATAACAGAGAACCAATCATACCTCTGTATTGCTTCTGGTCTACCTTTGTTCCTTCATCTTCTTTGCTTAAGGTGCATGTAGGATGCATTGGAGTGGTCATAACTTTACAATCTTCAAGCTTGAACTTCTTCAGAAGCTCCTTTGTATACTTAGTTTGATGAACATATACTCCATCTTTGCATTGATTGATTTGAATGCCCAGGAAGAAATCCAGCTCTCCCATCATGCTCATTTCAAATTCATCCTGCATTAACATAGAAAACTCCTAGCAAAGAGATGCATTAGTAGAACCAAATATTATATCATCAACGTATATTTGCACAACAAGAATGTCTTTCTCAAGGGTCCTTCTGAAGAGTGTTGTATCGACTTGACCTCGTTTAAAACCATTTTTAATCAAGAAATTACTTAGTCTATCATACCAAGCTCTGGGAGCTTGTTTCAAGCCATATAGTGATTTCTTTAGTTTGTAAACATGGTCAGGATGCTTCTGATCCTCAAAACTAGGAGGTTGTTTGACATACACTTCTTCTTCTATGACACCATTGAGAACTGAACTCTTGGCATCCATTTGATATAATATTATTCTATGATTAATAGAATAAGATAAAAGTAACCTGATTGCTTCCAATCTCGAACCTGGAGCAAATGTTTCAGTGTAATCAATGCCTTCTTGTTGACTGTACCTTTGCGCAACAAGTCTGGCTTTGTTTCTGGTTACTTCACCTTGTTCATTCAATTTGTTTCTGAATACCCATTTTGTTCCAATAATATGTTCTTCTGAGAAGGTTTGGGTACCAGATCCCACACATCATTTCGTTGAAATTGATTCAGCTCTTCTTGCATAGCTAAGATTCATCTGTCATCTGAAAGTGCTTCATCAACTATTGTAGGTTCAATCATTGATATCAGTCCTATCATTGAATCTTCTTGTCTGAAGTATGATCTTGTTCTTCTAGGACTTTCTTTGTTTCCAATGATTTGATCCTCTGGATGTGAAGACTTGTATTTGAAAGTGTTGCTGGAGAGATCTGCTTGCTCATAACCGTCTTGAGCTTCATCAGAAGCAACTTCATCCTGTGCTTCTGAGGTGGGTTCAGCTTTTGGACTGTCTTCAGATTCAACTATCTGATCAGGTTCTAGAGTATCGTCAGAAACCTGTATCTCTGCAAAACTTTCATCTTGCTTTGAAGTTTTATCTCCAAGCTCTTTGTCATCAAATTTAACGTGCATAGATTCTTCAACACAGAGTGTCTCTGAATTATACACTATGTATGTCTTTGACCTTTCAGAGTAACCTAAAAAGATTCCTCTTTGGGCCTTGGCATCAAATTTCTTTAGGTAGAACTTGTTGTTCAGAATGTAACATGTACATCCAAATTGATGAAAGTAAGAGATATTGGGTTTTCTTCCTTTAAAGAGTTCATATGCTGTTTTCTCCAAGATAGGTCTGATGTAGATCCTATTCTGGACATAACATGTTGTATTCAATGCTTCTGCCCAAAAATGTTTTGCCAAATTGTTTTCATGAATCATGGTTCTGGCCATTTCTTGTAAAGTTCTATTCTTTCTTTCTACAACCCCATTTTGTTGTGGAGTTCTAGGAGAAGAGAATTCATGGATGATTCCATATTTTTCACAAAAAACTTCAAATGGCTCATTTTCAAACTCACCACCATGATCACTTCTAATTTTCAAAATCTTGGCTTCTTTTTCAGATTGAATTTGTGTGCAGAAGTTGTTGAATACATCATATGCATGATCTTTGCTTCTCAGGAATTTCACCCAAGTCCATCTACTGTAATCATCAACAATGACTAATCCATATTTACTTCCATATAAAGATGCAGTGCTTACTGGTCCAAATAAATCAATATGGAGTAATTCTAAAGGTCTGGAGGTAGAAATAATGTCTTTAGCTTTAAAAGAGGATTTCACAATTTTTCCTTTCTAACATGCACCACAAAGTGCATCTGAATGATAATCAATGTCAGGAAGGCCTTTGACAAGTTGTAGCTTACAAAGCTTAGAGATTAACCTCCAGTTAGCATGTCCCAACCTTCTGTGCCATATCCATTTCTTATCATTCATTGACAGAAGGAAAACTACCTTCTGATCAGCCAGTTCAGAGAAATTGATTTTGTAGACATTTTCTATCCTCTTCCCTTTGAATAATATGGACTTGTCATTTTTGTTGATTATAGTGCAGTTGGTCTTTTCAAACATCACGTCATAACCATTGTCACAGAATTGACTGATACTCAATAGGTTATGTTCAAGTCCATCTACCAACCACACATTATTGATAGAGATAGAAGAATTACCAATAGTCCCCGTACCAATAATCTTCCCATACTGGTTGCTTCCAAACTTTACATTTCCTCCTTCTTTCATTGTGAGGGAGAGGTACATTGACTTCACTCCAGTCATGTGCCTTGAGCAACCGCTGTCCAGGTACCATGATTTTTGCCTTGGCTTTGCTTTTAGGCATATCTGCAGCATTGACAGTTTCAGATTTAGGTACCCATTGTTTTATGGGTCCTTTGGAGTTAGTGCTGGAAGTTTTACTCACCATTCCATGTTCCTTGAGGTGCGCTTTGGGTAGCTTCTAATTAATCATTACCTTAGGTTTTTCAACTTTTGGTTTTGATACTTCAGAAGCAACAACTGTTTTGCCCTTCTGAACCTTAGACTTTAGGACATCAGATTCTGATTTCATCAGACTCTGAGGAACAGGTTCTGATCTCTTTAGAATCTTAATCTTTGAGGTCTTAGATTCAGAATTTACCACAACCTTAGGCTTGAAGTTCTTTGGCTTTGAAGTAATCTCGGCCTTAGAACTAGAAGCTTCAGGTTCTGATTGAGCAACAGTTTCCATTTTGGCATCTTCAGGAACAAAGAAGGTTTTCAATCCTTCCTTAATGCATTCACAATATGCTTTAAGATTGGTTTCATTAGACTTAGCTTCTGAAAACCCAATCCCTTTGCCATTGTTCTTGTAAATGCTATAAATTATATAAGCAATTCTGCTTCTGTCAATACCAGAAATAATGAAATCTTCAAGAGCAATCTCATGGTTACTTAAAGACTTTCCATCACATTTTTCTTGTAGCTTCTGACATAAGAACTTGAGCTTGTCTTCATAAGTTTTACATATGAAGTCAAAACCTCGAAGTCCTTCTTCAGAAGCTTTCAGATCCAATAAAGTTGATTCTTGTTGCTTCATCAAAACAACATATTTTTCTTTCAAAACTTTCAACTCATTGGTTCTCAGTTCAAAATGAGTGAGGAGTTCTTTAAGTGACTCTATCAGTTCTTCTCTAGGGATTTTGGAATATACCTCATTTTCATCTTCTGAATCTGATTCAGTTTCAGCTTCTGAAGTTGTTGTAGCTACTAACCCAATAACTATCTTTGCACCTTCATCAGATTCATCTTTGTCAGACTCAGACTCACTATCCAAATCATCCCATGTGGCCATCAAATATGCTTGAACAAGCATCAGTGCTTTAGCTTCTCTGACTTTCTTGCTTCCTTCATAGTTAGCACATAAAGATGCAAACATAGCTTTTGCAGTTGAGTTATCACTCATCTTCATGTACTCTGCTCGTGGTATAGCAGAAACCAGAGAGCCTCTGATCTTATGATGTTTCTTGTACATCTTCTTCTGAGCAGGTGTAACACCCCGTTTTCCCAACATAAAAATTTCTTAAAAATAATCAGAGTATTCACAACTTAAACGGAATGCTACATTTCTTAGAAATCACAAATGGAATAAATAATAATTTATTCTGCAAAACATCTCAAAATAAAATCTCAAATACTTCGCAGCGGAATTTAATTCAAAAACCTTAAACAACTTTCGTACGAAGGCCTCAACGTAAAATCTCATCAAAATGTTTCAACATCATGTTCATAGAATCTCATAAAAATAATACGTAAAGAATAGAAAACAATAACAAAGTTCCCCACCCCGTTACGTATCAGAGCACCTAAGGACACAGTACTCACAACAACAATCAACAGCTAATCTTGATCACCTGCAAGTTACCCATACGAAGAGCAACATTTTCAAGCAGAAGGGATGAGATTTCACATTCAACCCATACCTTAGGATTAATTGACAGCAAGGTTCTACAAACTTCTCCTTCTCTGACTCTTCTCTTCTCTTCGTTTCTCCTCTTTCTCTAAAACAGTTTTGCACCTAATATATTTTCTAACTCTAGCTCTCCTTTTTATATAAATCCTTAACCTACTTATTTTCTCTTATTTCCAAATCTTCCCCCAAAGTCTCAATATTCTATTTTAATATATATATATATATATATATATATATATATATATATATATATATTTCTACACTAAATAACAAATATATTTCTATAACAAATATATCTCTACACCACATAACAAATATATTTCTATAACAAATATATCTCTCCACCACATAACAAATATATTTCTATAACAAATAACATAATATTTCTACACCAAATAACATATATATTTCTACACCAAATAACATAATATTTCTACACCAAATAACACATATATTTTTACACCAAATAACATATATATTTCTACACCAAATAACACATATAGTTTTACACCAAATAACACATATATTTTTACACCAAATAACACATATATTTTTACACCAAGTAACATATATATTATAATATAATATGCTACTAAAACACCAACATATAACACAAAAATAACACACATCACCATAAATCAAATAAATTATTCAAAAAGACTCTAAACGCAATCAAATAATTAAATAAATAAAATAGGGCGTTACAACTCTACCCCCTTAAAAGAATTTCGTCCTCGAAATTCAAAGCACAAGAGAAAATGAATTTAATTATTGCTTAAATATCTTAAACCATATATAACAAATAGAAACTTCAAATAATGCACAAAAACCACATTAAAGTTAGTCAGTTAAACATGATCACATAATAAAACATAACTATTAATTAGAAAAATACAACGACAGTATTCAACTGTCACACGACAGAAACAACTCAACTACTTGGCCAGACGGACCGACCTGCTCTGATACCAATTGTAACACCCCGTTTTCCCAACATAAAAATTTCTTAAAAATAATCAGAGTATTCACAACTTAAACGGAATGCTACATTTCTTAGAAATCACAAATGGAATAAATAATAATTTATTCTTCAAAACATCTCAAAATAAAATCTCAAATACTTCGCAGCGGAATTTAATTCAAAAACCTTAAACAACTTTGGCACGAAGGCCTCAACGTAAAATCTCATCAAAATGTTTCAACATCATGTTCATAGAATCTCATAAAAATAATACGTAAAGAATAGAAAACAATAACAAAGTTCCACATCCCGTTACGTATCAGAGCACCTAAGGACACAGTGAGAGGTAGTCACTCACAACAGCAATCAACAGCTAATCTTGATCACCTGCAAGTTACCCATACGAAGAGCAACATTTTCAAGCAGAAGGGATGAGATTTCACATTCAATAATAATAATAAGCATATAATTCTTTAAAAGAATTTAACAACACATAACAACATATATTCATCATTAGTAAGACTAATAAACAATAATTTAAGTAAGAGAATTTATCAACATAAACAACAAGTCATCATCAACAATGCTTCACATAAACAACTTAAACACCAACAAATCATCATCAATAATGCTTCACATAAACAACATAAAGACCAACAAATCATCATCAACAACAGCAACATCATCAGCAACAACAACAACATCATAATCAACAACAACAACAACTTCTCAAATGATCATCAATTATATTATGCAATGACGACCCTACAATGCAACGACAACAACAACTCATCTTAACATCACATCGACTCGACAATGCCATATGCATGTGGTACCATCAGGGCATAAGCCCCCATCGCTAAAGGTCAAATAGGACCTATCAGGCACTGAGCCCCCATCGCTAAAGGTCATAAAAGGACCTGTCAGGCATTAAGCCCCCATCGCTGACTATGTTAAGCAACAACACGACTTAATGCAACGACACGACTCAAATGCAACATTCTTCAAATATCACATCTTTATATAGCACATCTTAAATCACATATTATCAAATAACACATATTTATATAACACATCTTTATCTTTAAGTCACACATCATCAAATAACACATCTTTAAATCACACATCTATACTCATAATCAAATAATTCATCAACATATACATTCATATAATAAATCATCAATCATAAAACAACATCATATTCAACAACAATAATTCATCAACGTATACATATATACATAACTTTAGCATATAAATTCATCATCAACAACTTAATTAACATCAAATTCACATACCCAAACATTGCATCAAAACATAAGCACAGATTTCACCAATTAAATCCACAATAATCACTTTATAGAAATAGGCACTTATGGGTAGAAGTAGAAAAAGAGATTATACAAAAGATTATGAATGGAATCTAACCTTAATTTCTGCAACGTCAAATCTAACAACAACTACAAGGTTAAACCTTTTTCAAAATTATACAACCCATTATTAGAGAAAGTTAGTCCCACCCTTACCTTAGGATTAATTGACAGCAAGGTTATACAGACTTCTCCTTTTCTGACTCTTCTCTTCTCTTCGTTTCTCCTCTTTCTCTAAGTTTCTCCTCTTTCTCCAAAACAGTTTTGCACCTAATATATTTTCTAACTCTAGCTCTCCTTTTTATATAAATCCTTAACCTACTTATTTTCTCTTATTTCCAAATCTGCCCCCAAAGTCTCGATATTCTATTTTAATATATATATATATATATATATATATATATATATACATATATATATATATATATATATATATATATATATATATATATTTCTACACTAAATAACAAATATATTTCTATAACAAATATATCTCTCCACCACATAACAAATATATTTCTATAACAAATAACATATATATTTCTACACCAAATAACATATATATTTCTACACCAAATAACACATATAGTTTTACACCAAATAACACATATATTTTTACACCAAGTAACATATATATTATAATATAATATGCTACTAAAACACCAACATATAACACAAAAATAACACACATCACCATAAATCAAATAAATTATTCAAAAAGACTCTAAACTCAATCAAATAATTAAATAAATAAAATAGGGCGTTACAGCAGGAGTATGAACCTTTCTATCAATAGCAGCTCCTTCTTCATCAAGGACTAAGTCACCAACTCCATCTTCCAGAATATCTCATAGTTCTTCATCTAAGCCCATGATATAACTGTAGAAGTTGGTTTTCCACCAAGAAAACTCTTCAGGATCTCCATTAAACTTTGGAACCTTCCCTGAGTCAGTTTTCTTTTCACCATAATCATAGGATACAACATTATGATTACCACCAGAACCAGCAGAACCAGAAACAGATGATTCAGCAGCCATGTTTTTCTCAGATCTTGGATTGTTACACTGTTAGGTGTTGTCAACAGAACCAGGATCTGATACCAATTTAAAGGGAGAAAAACACAAGAAGGGGGGGTTGAATTGTGTTAGACTTTTCTTGTTTTCTCTTTAAACTTAGAACACTTGTGATCAGAAGCTAGAAGAACAGCTTCTGAACTAGGTGATCAGGAGCGTATGTAGCGGAATAGAAACAGAGAGAAGGGAAGAAGAAAGACACAAGCAATTATACAGGTTCCTTCCACAAACCGGAAGTAGTCTTATCCCCCTTGCACTTCCAAGGAGAGTTCACTATAAGTAATATCTGATTACAAATGCTCAAGCACACAAGCAAGAGACTTCCAATGCTCAAGAACACAATCAAGAGACTTCTAATACTCAAGCACACAAGCAAGAGACTTCTATCCAAAATAATTACAAGGAAAATGTTTGAGGTTGAACACTTGATATACAATCGGTGGTGTTCACAAAACAAATCAGATACAGACTCTTAAGACTTTAGAATTTCAAAGATATGAACTTAAGAACTGAAATTCTAAGTGAACTTTTGGATGCTGAACAATTTGACAGAGTTTTGGCGCTTTTAAATTGTTGTAGAGTCTTGTTGTTCTTCAAGTATTCACTCCTTTATATAGAGGTGTGAAATATGAACGTTGTAAGTGTCAACACATCCAATAAAGAGTCGTTGTTGAAGCTTGATCTTTCACCAATGATTCTTTGCCTGATTAAGGTATTGTCCTATGAAGGATCAATTTCAAATCCATTCTAGTGGTGAAGGAACATTGTTACAGGCGTGGTTGTATTTCAGAGCTGTTATCTTGTCTTGTAGCAAAGACACAAAATAGAGTAGTGGAGAAGGTGGTTGCACAGTTCGTACAGAGTACAATGTCAACGCTTCTTGTATCTTTGCAAGCAAATGTCTTCAAATCCTTTTGAAATGACCGTTGCATTATTCCACTAGTCTTCTGCCAATTTAAGATAAGTTTCGATCCATGAAACAACTCTTGAATCTTCAAATCTTGCAAGTTCAGATTAACTTCAGCTTCTGGTGAAATGTAGTTTCTGATGAGACAGCTTCTGATGACGTCATCACTTCAGGAGCACCCACTCTTCAGGAGCGCTGGTCTTCAGCAGCTTTAAGGCTTCAACTTTGTTTATTTCTTTGATCTCATTTGTTCATTCAGAACCTTTGTATGATATAAATTTTTTGTCTATGGTCCTGTACACTTGAACAAATATTAGCAATTCCAATTGTCAATTTTTAATACCTTGTTATCATCAAAACTCTTTAAGGTTTATTGTTAAACACATTTTGTTCCAACAGTGGATACCTATTATTTATCGTCACTTTATTCAACTGACAGTAATCAATACAAAATCTCATGCTACCATCTTTCTTCTTAACCAACATCACCCATGCTCCTCAAGGTGATACACTTGGTCTAACGAATTTCATATCAAGCAAATACTCCACCTGTTTCTTCAGCTCAGCCAACTCAGAAGCTGACATACGATAAGGTGTGATAGACACAGGCTTCGTTCCAGGAACAAGATCAATCAAAAATTCAACTTCTCTTTCTGGAGGCACATCAAGAATTTCATTAGGAAAAACTTCTGGAAAATCGCATACCACTTGTAGCTTATCAATCACTGCTTGATTCTCAATAGATAAAGATGCCATCAAAGAAAACATCAACATTCCATCACGTTCTAACTGCTTCAGCTGCTTCGTAGACAAGAACTTTGCTCCACTTTCTTCTTCATCAGAAGAGAAACATACCAACTTACTAAAACAATTGATATGGACATGGTTGTACTCTAACCAGTTCATGCCAAGAATCACATCCATACCACTCAAAGGTAAACAAAACAGATCAATCTCAAAATCACGGCCAAACATAGACACATGACATCTTAAACACACAAAAGAAGTAGTTACCGAACCCTTAGCTGGAGTTTCGACAACCATCTCCCCATTCATATCAGACATAGAAAGATTCAACTTACCAACACAATCAATAGAAATAAAGCAATGCGTAGCACCAGTATCAATAATAGCAACTAAAGGTGTATTATCAAAATAACAAGTACCTCTGATCAAACGATCCTCATTCTCTGTCTGAGTACCAGTCAAAGCAAAAACCCTCCCAGTAGCCTGAGCCTTCTTAGGCTTCTTGCATTGCGAACCAATATGACCTTCCTCATTGCAATTAAAGCACACTATGTCATCATGTTTGCACTCTGCAGTAGTATGCCCTTTCTTACCGCAACGAAAACACTGTTTCACCTCTCTAGGACAAGCATTACTCTTGTGGCCTTTCTCACCACAAGTATAGCAAACAATCTCATTAGGAGCATCTTTCTTTCTAGGTCTCCTCTCTTCATTAACTCTTTGTTTGCCCTTATCATCAGGGGCACTGTAAGGCTTAGGACGACTCTGCTGACCTTCACCTTTCCTCTCATTAACAACCTTGTAATGAGCCTTAGTATCCTATTCATAAATACTACAACTGCTCACCAGCTCAGAAAAGTTACGGATCTTCTGGTAACCAATTGCCCTCTTGATATCGGCACGTAAGCCATTCTCGAACTTGATACACTTGGAGAACTCAGCAGTCTCAGCAGTATAATGTGGATAGAATTTAGCCAGCTCCACAAACTTGGCAGCATACTCAGTCACCGACATGTTCCCTTGTTTCAGCTCAAGGAACTCAATCTCCTTCCCGCGAACATCTTCCGGAAAGTATCTGTCTAGTAACTCCCTCTTAAACACAGCCCAAGTAACTTCAGCACCATCTTGCTCTAGGATAGGTAGAAGACCAATCCACCAATCATCAGCTTCCTCAGCTAGCATGTGCGTACCAAAACGCACCTTCTGCACCTCTGTGCACTACATGACCCAGAACACTCTCTCAATCTCCTTGAGCCACGTCTGAGCTCCATCAGGATCATATCTTCCTTTGAAGGTAGGCAGATGATTCCTCAGAAAAGTCTCTAACATACGGACCTCACCATTCGCACCCGCATTAGCATTTGGTTGTTGCCCCACAGCTTGAGCCACAGCTTCCAATGCAGCAGCAATCGCAGCGTCGTTTCTTCCAGCCATCTTAGTTCTCTACATAGCACACAACAATCAGTATGACACATAACAATATATCAACTGATACTCGACACTACAAGACTCAACTACTTGGCTGGACGGACCAACCTGCTCTGATACCAACTATAACACCCCGTTTTCCCATCATAAAAATTTCTTAAATAAATCAGAGTAATCACATAACGGAATGTCACATTTCTCAAAAATCTCAATTATGAATAAATAACAATTTATTCCTTCATAGAATAGTCATCGTAATAATTCAAAACTTTGCAGCAGAATATCATAAAGGTCTTGGCACGCAAGCCTCATCATAGAAATCCCATAAATCAAAGTCAACATAATCGTCATGAAACGTCATAAGTAATACGTAAGGAATAGAAAGCAATAACAAAGATCTCCATCCCGTTACGTATCAGAGCACCTAAGACACAACCGAGGGAAGTCCTCACACGACTGCACCTATTCTTGATTACCTGCAAGTTACCCATACGAAGAGTAACATTTTCAAGCAGAATGGGTGAGATTCACAAACAATAATATTAAGCATATAATTCAACAATTATATTTAACAATCAAAACATAGTCAAACATGTCATAAAAATGATCGTTTAGCATCTTGGAGTCCAACTTCATAATCAACATCATAATCAACTTGACAACATGACAATGCAACTCTAACTTGGCTATGCAACTCTAACATCTTAATCATGCATGTGGTACCAATCCAAGGCATAAGCCCTGTAACACCCCGTTTTCCCAACATAAAAATTTCTCAAAAAAATAATCAGAGTTTCACAACTTAAACGGAATGCTACATTTTTTAAAAATCACAATGGAATAAATAATAATTTATCCTTCAAAATATTTCAATAAAATCTTAAATCACTTCGCAGTGGAATTTATTTCAAAAATCTTAAAAACAACTTTGGCACGAAGGCCTCAACGTAAAATCTCATCAAATTCTTTAATATCATGTTCATAAAATCTCATAGTTAAATACGTAAAGAATAGAAAACATAAGCAAAGTTCCCCATCCTGTTACGTATCAGAGCACCTAAGGACACAGTGAGAGATAGCCACTCACGACAACGATCAACAGCTACTAATCTTGATCACCTGCAAGTTACCCATACGAAGAGCAACATTTTCAAGCAGAAGGGGTGAGATTTCATAAACATTAAACTTAAGCATATAATTCATCAATTTACAACTAACAACTTAAAACATCAACTAATCACATAATCTTCAACAAGTACAATCATGAAGCAACTCATCATAGTTCATCATATTCATCAACAGATATAATCTCAAACAACTCATCATAATCATGTATAGAAACATCATCAAAATTCATCATATAGAAAACATCATCAAAATTCATCATATAGAAAACATCATCAAAATTCATCATATAGAAAACATCATCGCATCATCAAGTTCATCATGTTAAACAACAAATGCATTCATAATTATTTCATTAAGACTCTTCTTCAATGACTCAACATCTTAGACAACTTAGACAACTCGACACGACTATGCAACTTCTTAACATCTTGACATCTTAACAACTTATATGCATGTGGTACCAACAGAGCATCAAGCTCCCTTCGTTAAAGTCATAATTGGACTTGTTAGGCATCAAGCCCCCTTCGTTAAAGTCATTCGACTTGTCAGGCATCAAGCCCCCTTCGTTGACTATGCTATGCAACAACACGACTCAACGCAACGACACGACTCAAATGCAACGACACGACTCAAATGCAACAATCTTCAAATATCACATCTTTATATAACACATCTTTTAAATAACACATCTTCAAATAACACATTATTTTCACATCGTTAAATAACACATCAATTTCACATCATCACATAATCATATCAAAACTCAAATCATAATCAAAGCCAAACAAAACAGCACATGAATCCAATTTAAACAACTTCATCGACAAATATAATCATTAAATTCTCTCATAACCCTAATTCTCAAAAAAATCTCAAAACTACACCTAATCATGCTAATTGCAATTTCAGAAATCATAGTTAATGTTAATGAGTTAGTCTCACTCTTACCTTAATTCAGATGAACAAAGCTTACGAAACAGAACAAAAGTGATGAAAACACCCAAATATACTGCTGCAGTGCGCGACAGTTTTCTCTTAACTCCGACCTTGTTTCGACGATCCGAACGGTGAAAAGATAGACCCAGGTGTTGTGAACCTTGTGTCCAAAATTCGTCACGATCCAACGGTTAACGAGTGATAAATCTCTGTTTTATTGAGGCAGATTTCAGAAAAACGGGAATTGATTTCTCTCTTCTTTTTGGTGGCTACTTTTCTCACAAAAAACTGTTTGTACGTTCCAACTATTCTAACCTAGCTTCTCCTATTTATATATCTCTTCTCCTCTATCTTATTTACTCTTATCACCAAAAACTACTCTCTTCCCTAATATCTTAATAATAATAATAATACACCAAATAACAAATATATTTATATACTAGATAACATATATATATCAACACAAAATAACATATATATTTCTACATAAAATAACAAATATATTTTCAAACCAAATAACAAATATATTTCTATAACAAATATATCTCTACATAACAAACATATTTCTATAACAAATATATCTCTACATAACAAACCTATTTCTATAACAAATATATTTTTACACCAAATAACACATATTAGCATATTTCATCAAAATATATAGAGTAAATTACAATCCCCTCCCCTCAAAGATGCTTGAATTACACTCCCCTCCCCTCTTATGTTAAAATATACATTCCCCTCCCCTCTTATTCAAAACATATTAGAAAAAAATTCATTCCCCTCCCCTAAGAAAAGCTTGAATTACATTCCCCTCCCCTCTTATGTTAAAATCTACACTTTACTCCCTCAATATATATTTTTTTATTTTTAATAATCTAGCAAAAAAATAATAATCTAATACACTTCGAAAAAAACAGTATTGCAGGTCTATTTTAACATAATAAAAAATTGAATACATATTTTTTGCTATTTTTTATTCACAATTTCATTAACATGTAGTTTTAAACCCTATTATAAAATATGAAACAAGTCAAAATAAAATTAAAATATGTGAAAAATTACTAATGACAATAAACCATGGTTATTTAAAAGTTAATTTTAAACTCTTAAATTATCAAATCAATAGCAAAATATTTAAATTTAATTATCATTAACATTTAAATTATAAAAAAATGAATTAATTTTTCTTAAAGGGTGGTTTAAAATTAATATATATCATAAAAATATTTATTTATGTTAAAATAGATTAAAGTGTAGTGCATATTTAATTATCAAGGGAGGGGGTTGTAATTCAAGCATCTTATAAGGGAGGGGAGTGTAAATTTTATTTTTCAAGGGAGGAAATTGTATATTTTAACATAAGAGGGGAGGGGAGTGTATTTCAAGCATCTTTGAGGGGAGGGGAGTGTAATTTACTCAAATATATATTATAAATCAAATTATAATACACTAAAAATACAATAAATTAATAAAATATTAAAAGTAGGGCGTTACAAGCCCTCGTCGCTTTGAGCATAAATATACTCCCAGGGCATAAGCCCTCGTCGCTATTGAGCAAAAGCTCCAGGGCATAAACCCTCATCTCTGTTGAGTAAAAACTCCAGGGCATAAGGCCTCATCTTTAAATGAGTATGCATGAGACTCAATCTCTTACGTCTTAGACATCATGAACATCTTAATGAATCCAACAATTTGGAACAACTTCTTAGACCGAAACATGCAGCTTAATCTCAATTATAAACAGCAACATGGCAGCAATAAACAGTCATAAGATATAACAATATCAATGAAATCATTATTCAAAACGTCATATATATTTCACATATATTTCACATAATAGAATACATGTAATACGAATCAATAAGCAACATCATTTAATCATCTTATAACAGCTTTACAGATTATCATTAATATCGTAATTAGCTTCCATTCCTACCCAAGGATCAACTCTCAAAGTCTCGTGCAAAGCAAAACTGTTCAGAAGCTAAACCTCTAGTTCAGGAGCTAAGCTCTTCAGAAGCTAAGTTGTTCAGGAGCAAAACTACTCAAAAGCTAAACTTCTAGTTCAGGAGCAAAACTACTCAGAAGCTAAGTTGTTCAAGAGCACAACTGCTCAAGAGCTAAGTTGTTCAGGAGCCCAGCTGCTCACGAGCTAAGTTGTTCAGGAGCACAGCTAAGTTGTTCAGGAGCAAGGTGATTCAGAAGCAAAACTGTTCTGAAACAAAACTAGATACGGGGTTACGAAACTTTTCACCAAAAATCCCATTTTACACCAATCTTAACCCCAAATTCGACTAAAACGTCTGCACTAAGGCTGTTCAATCATCTGCAACCTGATTCTACACCAGTTCTACGGTTTTCTCATCATCTGATCATCAATTCGTAACTTTAACCTAATTCTCAAATCCTCAAATCAACTGAATTGCTTGCACTAAGGTTATTCTATGATCTGTAACCAGTTCCTACATCAATTCTACGGCTGCTCATCATCTAATCATCAAATCATCACTTTAACCTAATTCACAAATTCTCTAAAAACTATTTCTACTCTTGTTAATTACAATCGTATGAATTACAGATTAATATAATTGTATGCTAGGCTCACCCTTACCTTAGATTGTTTTCTGAAATCCAAAGTTGCGTTCTTCGTTCTTGAGTTCTCTCGTGCTCTCCTCTTCTAGCCTTTTTCTCACAAAACTGAACGTACGTGAAGAAACTTTTAACCTAGTTTTCCTTTTTATAACTCCTTAATAATTCTATCTTATTACTCTTTCTCCCCAAAACTCTTTAAAATCACTAACAACCCCCACATCTTAAATATTTATTTTATTAAACAATAAAATAAGTCACAACTCCTCATAAAATCTCTAAAATCACATACATCACATAAATCTCATAAATCATACTTCTGCACATCTCATATATCATATAAATATAGTCTAGACTCCTCAAATAAATCAAATAATTAAATAATCAAAATGGGCGTTACAGATGTCCCCCCATTACTAACATTTATTCCTAAAATAGAAACCCCATTGTCCCCATTAGCAAACACAGTAGCTTCGGCAAACTCAGCAGCTGCTCCTTTTCCATTATTAGCGGCCATCATCCTCTTTCTTTTTCTCATCTCTGAACCAGTATCCACAGCATCATCTTTAACATCACCAGCAAGGCGTGGTACACCTGTGATAGGCAGAGGGGTTGCAGGCAGTCCAAGAACAATAGAGCGGGGAGAAATAAACTTCTGATGGAAAGACCTGCAGAAGAAGAGTTAAGGAGAGGAACCGGTGTCATAGAGGATGAACCGGCTTCATTGCGAGCCACCATCATATTCTGAGGGACAAGGAAATACTGCTTGAGAGAATTGATCTCCTGATGCACAACCATCATTCGACCCTGCAAATTAGAGAGGTTAGGCGCTGCACCAACAGAAGAATCATCAGACATTTGTTGTTCGCCTGAATTAGCACTTCCACGAGCATTCACGTCAGGAATAAGGTCCTGCAGCCATTTGTTGGTAGCTGAAGTACCAACACGATGAGCTACTGGTTTGAGGTCAGGTCCCCACCCTCGCACACCATCATCAGAGTTAATCTAAAAGAGCTCAGGGCACACTTTGTCTGTATGGCCAATAAGACCACATATGTAGCAAAAAACACCAAGTTTTTCATATTTGAAAAACACTGGTACATAGTTTCCGTCATTCACACGAACTCTCCATTCTTTTTTCAGAGGCTGAGTAACATCCAACTTGACTTTGATGCGCATGTATGAGCTGTGCGCAGTATTCCAGATATCATAAGCTTTGAACTCACCTAAAAATTGGTCGATACCTTGACCTACCCTCTGTTGGATAAAGCCAAAAGGTAGGCCATGTACCTGCACCCACATGTCCATATGATTCAGGTCAACACTGCTAGGAACAACACCCGGAGCAATTTTTTCGGCAACCAGATGGAAATTGTCGTAAAGCCATGGACCGTCATCCAAAACCTTAGTTGCATCCATCTTATGATGAAATTGGAATAGATAGCGCTCTCCTTCAGCCTGCAAGATGGTAACACGCTTGACAGGCTTCCAAGTGCTAGCCATACGTTCAGCAAAATAAGCAAACTTGATTTGTCTGTCGGCCAAAACACGACCGATCAAACAGTGTTCCAGTATGGGTGATGAGGCAATTTCTGATGCTAGGTTTAAGGTTAAACCTTCGTCGGCTAAGGTCAAACCACCAAGATTGAGGCCGTTTGGATCCATAGGTGCAAGGAAAACCAAGAAGATTGGAACGAAAAGGTGGAAAAAGAAAGCAGGAAAGATTGATAGCATAAAAGTGTATTACGGCTATTAGGGTTAGGTTGGAGATGAACATGAAAACCCATGAGGGTTGATATAAATAGCAACAGAAAGACTCATCTATACCATGTCAAGACGCCCAGAAGCTTCTAGAACATGGATTAGATGCAGATCAAGCTCTTACAAGAGGAATCCGGCCCAGGTGAATGGCTGCAGCCCAAAGGAGGGAGCACGCGAAACCCCAGTAGAGCCAAACCCTAGGAGAGAAAATTTTTAGAATTCTATGGTGTAAATTTTTTATGGTCCAGTTTGGTTCAGTTTATAGATACAATTCAGTTAACCACATTTTTGCACGCCCGTAGTTTCTAGCGACTCCACTTTGAAATGGAGAATGATTCTTATGTGAATTGTTGTTACTCAAGTGCATTCTGGTGTAAATGTGCTAGCTGCTCGTCTTATTATTATTTATTTTTTATATATTTTAAACAATACCAACAAGAACAATTGGGCTCTCGACTTACAATTGGGCTCTCGACTTGATTGGTTTAGTTTCATAAGTTATTATCATATGTTACTTGTTAATGGCGAATTACTTGGTTGATTTGATGAAAAATAATAGCTAGTCACGATCCAGAAATCAAAAACAAAACTTCATTAGATCTGCATCTTTCTCAAGTTGAAGATGATAGAGAAATACAAATGAAATTGTGTGTGGAAGATAAAAAATGTTCTCATTTTTGTTTTCGATCATTGATTCAATCAAATGGTATTTTTAGATGCTCCACCGGTAAGGGACATAATTGAACCCTCACCCTATAATCCACCATAAAGTTATGACAATATTATTCAAAAAATATTAGAATTTTTTAACAAAACATGAATTTAATATGAATTTTGTAGCATAAAAAACACAAAAATTTATATTTAATTCATGTTTTGTTAAAAAATTCTAATTTTTTTTAGGAGAGATTATCATAATATTCAATTGAGTTATGAAAAATTTCATTAAAAAATATGATGTTAGATATGAGTTGACTAAAAAGTAGGGACTTATTTCATGAATGAAATTTTTTAAAGGGACCAAAGACATGATAAATATTTTAGGACTAAAATCAAATGTTGATATATTTAGAGGAACCATTTACTTATTTAACCAAACAATCTATTATTGTGGTCTATTTCCTCTATTTTTCCATCGTATTCACATTTTCCTGGGGTTTTCAAATATTTTGGTTCAATTACGAAAACACCCATCTGAAAATGTTCCAC
The DNA here is from genome assembly GCA_958299785.1 of Medicago lupulina. Classification (NCBI taxonomy): domain Eukaryota; kingdom Viridiplantae; phylum Streptophyta; class Magnoliopsida; order Fabales; family Fabaceae; genus Medicago; species Medicago lupulina. The sequence continues at coordinate 35,419,482 of OY283141.1, read as the reverse complement.
GAAATTCTACTATATATGCAACCATGTTTTTCAACAATGATAATAAATCAAGAATATCATTTTACGAAGTCATTTCACCTTTACATTAAAACCGTTCAAGCCTTCCCTCAAACAAAAAAAACTTATTCAAGCCTCTCGCACGGTGCGAGACCTAATAAAGTCGCACATGGTAGATGGAGCCTTAGTTGATACTTGATAGAGCTTAGAAGTTTAGAGCTTATTTAATGGTTATACTACCACCACTCGTATCACATTAACAAAAGAAAGAAAAGAGTAAATACCTAAGTCCGTCCTTGAATTTGCAAGGATCAGCCAAATTCGTCCTCAAATTTTTCAAAATGTCTATTTCATTCTTGAATTCACCAAATTTCAATCAAATCAGTCCCTCCGTTAAGTTTGCCTGTTAACGGAGGTGACGTGTACTGTTAACCTCTTACAAGGTTTGTCATGTCAGATGTCACACAAACAGGGACTAATTTGGCCCAAAATGACAATATTTTCAAAACCAAATTGATTGATTTACAGAAAATTTGAACTCACGTTTGCAGAAAAATTATTGTTACCCAACGTCTCTTTCTTCTCCAAATCTATAAAATTGGAACCCTAATTTTATAATTTGTCACCTAGAGTTTAAATTCCCAAAAATTTCTTCCATTGATTGATGACATCGTTCTTCCTCGATTCAAAAAACTTCAAAACGTAGTTTTTTTATTGAATTCGAAATCCAAAAATCCCCAAATATTGTTCAAGCTTTGGTGAGAGGCTAACAGTTCAAAAATGATGGGTGATGGACGTATGTGCAAAAACAATTATAGTAGTCGGTCTTCATCTTCAAGCTTTATGTTTAATGGTGATGTGAGAGTACTTGAATGTTGGTGTCCTAGAATATGTGCCGTAATAAAAGCCAGCACTCTTAAAAACCCAATATGACCTTTCTATGTTTGCCCTCTGCCAAAGGCTTGTTCAACCATTATTGAAGATGAATGAATGCAACCTTTCTGTCAAAATATTTCAATCAAATTAGACCTTAAATTAGTTGCCTAAGCATCAAACTGATCCCTACATTATATAAAAATACCATCAAATAAGTTCTTGAATGATTTAAACAGATGTCAATGTGATATGTCGTGTGTATATGTGCAGAACAAAGTAAAAAAAGTAAAGAGACACAATTTGATCCTTGATTATACCATCAAATAAGTCGTAATTCAGTCATTGGACTACAAGTGCAAGAACATTACATAGGCAAAAAGCAACCCAACTATGAGGCATTAACAAGTCATAAGTCATACATTCCATCAAATAAGTCGTAATTCAGTCATTACACTACAAGTGCAGGAATATTACATAGGCAAAAAGAAACCCAACCATGAGGCATTAACAAGTCATAAGCCATACATTCAATGTTCTTAAATATTACATATGCAAAAAGAAACCCAACTAAGGGGCATAATTTAAACAAGTCTAAATATTACATTTTCCAAAAGCATAATTTAATCAGACATCAAGTATCACTTCTTTGAAAATCCTGAAGCTGAGATAAACTCCATGAATTAGGGTTTAGTAGAACTGAATGGCCCGTAACTTGGATATGGCATTCCAATAACTCCATGAGCAGTTGGATGTAGTGGAGTAGGACCCCTCACTTGTGTTTGCGTAGACTTCTCAGTTGAAATAATTGGTCATCTTATGCCATACATCCTTGTACTCAATTCTTGCAATAAAATTGATCAAATCAAACCCTAGATTTCTAAAAATTTCAATCAAATATGTTCCTAAATTATTACAGTTACTATCAAATCGATCCTTAATAGAGGGGTCAAAGGGGAAAAACAGAAGAAAGAAAAATTGAAATTGAAAAGTTAAAACTGAAATTTGTAACGTTTCCATCAAATTAGTCCTTATACACGTGGCTGACTGGATGACCTGTAGACATCACAACATGCAGGACGACAAGTCAACGTCACTAACAGAGGAATTGGACGGAGGGATGAATTTGATGGACGTCTGTTAAATTCAGGGACTAATTTGATATTTCAAAAAATTGGAGGAAGGATTTGGCTGGTCCTTGCAAATTCGAGGACTAATTTGGGTATTTACTCGAAATATATCTGAATTTCCCTTAAAAAAAAGAACTGAAATAAATGTTTACTTTATGTTTTCAATTCTACATGGGAAAAAGGTTAATATTATATTGATTTAATAGTTATGCAGGCTATTTATTTGATGGGAAAAAGTTATTATTATATTAAAAAGATAAAACTATTTTCGATATAAGTTATTTTTTAAGAACAATCAATATGAAATGAAGGGGTGGATAAAAATTGTTTTCTAAATAGACTGTAACAAGATGATTTAGTATGTGTGTGGTATGGCGGTGGTGAGAATTGATTTTGATATAATTGAGTTTGAGATAATTGATTTTGGTTAAAAGTGAGTTAGATATGAATTGATTTATGTTTGGATACACACACTTAAAATAATGACCACATTATCCTTTTAATATTATTAAAATAAATATCTCATTTTCATTTTAGATAATTATTTGAACTTATCATATTTGAATTTTTATTGCTTCACAAATTCATTTTAAAATAATTAATTTATAACATTTATTTTTAATATTATTTTTATCAATTGAGTGATTTTTAATATAATATAAGAATCAAATGGTTCCTTAAAAAGAATCAAAGAGTGTAAAAAAAATTGCAGCGCATGTAAAAAACTAAATAGTAAAATAACACTACCATTAAAAAAAACATTGGCCCAACCCATAGTAAAAGAAAGAATCTAATAAAATAAGATGAAAATTGCTTTTTTGACAATGAATACTTCCTATTGACACAAGTAAATGACGTTTTTATCCTCAGCGGTTGTTAACTACCGTTGGAAAAATCGTCGGCAGTTAACTGCCGCTGGACCTAGCGGTTGTTAACTGCCACTGAATTCTGTATCTTAACTTCCAGTTTCTGGTTAACATAAACACATCAACAAACTTAAAAAACATACCGAATTCACCCAAACCTTCATTTACACGAAAATCATCCTAATTTCTTCAAGTAATTCACAAGTAAGTAATCTTAATCCTATTTACATGCAATGTAGGTTTTTTATGACTTTATTTTACTTAATTTTAGCAAAAGTTTAGTGTTTAGGTTAGGTTTTTGAAATTGCAAATTATGTTAGAATTTGATGTTATAATGTAGGGTTTTTGCTGGCATTGTTGTTTAGAGTAAGTTTAGGTACAATGTAGTTGAATTTGATATTGAATTAACACTAATTGTGCTAGTATTTTGAAATGCACTTAAGGTGTTTGATGAAATGCCTAAGTGAGAAAATCTTGCTTTTTTGTGTAATTTTTTTGCAAATATGTTCAATTTTATAATGTATATATGTTATAATGATTATAACCTTGGAATTTTACATTTTTTGTCAAGTTTGAAGAATGACATAATGTGGTATGTTACATAAATGCTTTAATTTGTTTTGAACAGATATGGCTAGGGATGAGGATGAGCGGCAACGGTTTATTAGAGAGGATAGGATGCGCAAAGGTAAAGCGGTGAGTACCGCTAGCGCTCGGAGAGAAAAGGAGGATCAAAACTCGTATGTCCCTAAGCCTCGAAAGCGCAGGGACCCGAGGATAGTTGGAGAGGGCTCACAGACACAGGTGGATTACTCCTCCCAGGTGGTTTATCCGACACCAGTGCATGATTATGCTGGGTATGCGGATGAGGGTTTTACTGGATATGATCGGATGGAGGAGGATAGGATGTTTTATCAGCCGCATGACGAGGCAGAGGATGAGGAGGTGGGAGATGATGATGGGGTGCCACAGGATGTTGTGGCGGATTATCTTGAGGCAGATAATCTAGTTCCTGAGGGTGAGCCTGAGCCTCAGACTCAGCCACGACGTCGTCGTGTTCCATTGATACCGCCGTATCTTGTTGGAGGGCCTCCCTTTCCTGGAGGACCTGAGACCACGACAGTGTTGTTCGACTACGCGAGGCACGTGGCGAACCCTCTTTGGGTGAACCATCATAATGTAAGTGTTTAAATTGTTTAAAATCCTTTAAATGCTTTAAAGTGATTATTTAAAAGAATGTAGTGTAAATGTTTTAATTATTTAATATTATGTAGCGTAAATGATTTAATTATTTAAAATAATGTAGCGTAAGTGATTTAATTATTTAAAATAATGTAGCGTAAGTGATTTAATTATTTAATATTATGTAGCGTAAGTGATTTAATTATTTAAAATAATGTAGCGTAAGTGATTTAATTATTTAATATTATGTAGCGTAAGTGATTTAATTATTTAAAATAATGTAGCGTAAGTGATTTAATTAATTAATATTATGTAGCGTAAGTGATTTAATTATTTAAAATAATGTAGCGTAAGTGATTTAATTATTTAATATTATGTAGCGTAAGTGATTTAATTATTTAAAATAATGTAGCGTAAGTGATTTAATTAATTAATATTATGTAGCGTAAGTGATTTAATTATTTAAAATAATGTAGCGTAAGTGATTTAATTATTTAATATTATGTAGCGTAAGTGATTTAATTATTTAAAATAGTGACAATATCTTAATTAATTTGAATTTCAGATGTGGTATGATGAAGCGGGTTACAAGAGTATAAATGCAGGGAAAAGGATGGAAGAGCTTGATAAGCCAGAGGCGGGTTTGAGGTGGTTTTGGGAGCTTGTGGTGGGGTCTGGCCTACATGATTTGATTTACATCGGGTATTCGACTGCGACCCATGCCATGATACGTGCTCTCTGCGAGAGGTGGCACACGGAGACTAGTAGTTTTCATCTACCTGTGGGGGAGATGACGATCACTTTGGACGATGTGCCTAATCTCCTACACATTCCTATTCACGACCGCATGCTGGACCACGACAAGGCAATGGGTCAGGACTGTGCGATTGATTTGATGACCAGGTTGTTGGGCATGTCAAATGCTGATGTTAAGGCTGAGGTTAGGAATGAATCTGCTGTTCATATTAGTTATCCCTCACTGAAGCGGGTTTATGAAGACCACCTGACTGAGGCTAGACGGCTGAAGGACCCACATACGAGGGAGGAGCTGCAGGAGAGAGGCAGGAGGAGGGTGTGGTGTGTGAGGGGTTTCCTTCTATATCTCGTTGGTTGTGCGTTGTTCACTAATAAAACGAACAGACACATCGACTTGATATATCTTGATTGTATGGCGGACTTGCAGGCGATTGGGAAGTGGTCATGGTGAGGGATGGCCTTAGCTTACTTGTACCATTATCTGGATGATTTTGTTATTCTAAATAACAGAACGATGGCCGGAAGTACGACTCTTTTTATGGTAATAACTTATATTTATCGTAATTTATTTATGAATTTATTTTATAAATTTTATTATCATGTTAGATTATTTTATAATGTTTTAGATTTATTGAATATTTAACTCGAATAATTAATTTTGTGTATTATTTATTTTGTTGCAGGGATGGATTTTGGAGCATTTGCCAGGTCCTTACCCAAGGAAGCCTAACCCGGGGTGGAAGCCGGAGAGACCATGTGCTGGGAGATGGCTTACTAGCAGAGGGCATAAAGATGTGCACCATTACCGCTTATGCCTGGATCGCTTGGAGGTGGATGACGTCAGGGTTTCTACTTATGGTGATCACAAAGACGTGCACCCATTTCAGCTTCTGTGCACTTACTCGGGATGGCTCATGTGCGGGAAGGAGAGGGTGTACCGTCATTTACCAGAGCGGGTAAAGAGGCAGTTATCCTTTGTGCAGGACGTTCCCAGACATCCGTCTTCTGTCGTTCAGGTGCCTACGCAGTTGCTGACCACTGTGTTGATGGATGCTCAGGCGTGGTTATTCACTGCTTGGGGAGATGGGTGTTAGAGACCATGGCATCATGCTCTTGGCTACATGGCTTGGTATGCCAAAGTCTCTCACCCTCGTATTCTCCCACCTGCTGAAGGATCTCCTCCCAGGCCGGCGAACGTGGAGCAAATCATAGAGGAGGAGCATGCTAGGGAGATGCCTGACACACGATCATCCGAGATGTGGTGCATATAGATGATGATATTGTGGCCAGGCAAGCCGAGATGACTAAAGAGGAGATTGTCCGAGAGATGATGCGAATAGCCGGTACTGGTCGCCCTGCCCTTACATATCAGATTGCCAGGCGGCGCAGGAGGCAGAGGCATGCTAGGCAGCAGAGTTGATTCTGATTAGGATTTTTTTATGTACTTTTTGACTGTGATGTATAATTATGGCATGTTCCGTACATTTTGGCATTTCAATGACATTTTCTGACATACCTTTATATTATTTCTTGCGTTTTAATTTTATCTATTAAATATTTTTTGTACGTAAGTTTTAATTTTCCGACATAGTAATTAATGTATACATTACGTGTAATGTGTTGCATAATGTAGAAAATTTGACACATTTCAAACAATTGTGAAACATTAACGCATTATCGGTTTTGTGTAATGTTACCGAATATTTGATAAACTATGTAATGTTGATGTTTGTGATTGCTGGATGTTGTTGTTTCGGGTTGATTGTATGCGGAATTGCCGTTTGAAATTATAGGTACAAACAGGCCAAAATGGCTGGAAAAACCAGTGCAGATTTGTCATACCCCAATTTTTGACCTAAGACACCACTAACACGTGTCGTCTGACGCTGAATAATCGCTGACTCTTCAAACGAAATTTCGGCAGAGGTATTTTAAAATACCTCATTTTTTGTTCCGAGTCGGGCCCTCCTCACACTTTATCTTTATTTTTAATTTTTAATTCCAATTTCCATCTTTTATTCTTTTTAAATTATTCAATTTCAATTTTAATTTTAGTCTTAATCTCTTTACCCATTTATTTATTCATTTTTTTATTTTATTTATTATTATTTGATAAGTCCAAATTTTATTTATTTTTTTCCATTTCAATGTCCGATAATGTCCAAAGTCGATCCGAACCCGAATCCGTCCCAATCGACGTAACAACCTGTTCCACGGTTTTGTTTTCTCATCACCTCATCATAATCTGCCCAAAATTCTTGCTGAAAGGTAACAAACCCTAGTCCTATAAAAGAGCCAGCACGGGAACAAACAAAGGACAGAAGAATCGCACAACACAGAACCCGCAACACAACACTAAAACTTGGCCGGAATTCATCGCAACAGAACACAACAACACGACACAAACCCAGCAGCACACACGACACAAACCCAGCACACACACACACGGCACAAACCCAGCAACAGCCACACGAAACCAAACGGCAGAACCACACAAAACAAAACGGCCACCACAGCATCAAACCGAATCGGACACTACAAGAACAAACCAACACGCACACCAGTCAGGCAGAACCGATCCGTCATACAAACAGATCCAGTCAAAGAAGAGGAAGAAAGGTATAAACTTTCCTCTATTTTTTTTTCGTTTGTTGGATTTATAGATCTAGGGCTACACAGTCACCTCTGAAAAAAATTTAGGTCGGAAACTTCATGAGAGAGTGAGGAGAGAGAATAGAGCGTTTTAGAGAGAGGGGAAAGAAGAGAGAGAAGAGAAAGAGGGAAATGGGGGAAAACCGGTCCCTCCTCCTATTTATACACATGTGTGAACCGGTCCGGTTCGCGTGAACCGAACCGGTCTGGTTTCCTTTCTGAAGCCCATTTCACTTTCTTCTCTATGCACACTCCCCTTCATACTGTTAGCACCCCCCGTTCCTCTTTTTATCTTTTTTATTTATTTTCTCATGCATTTTTTTTTTAGTATCTTACTTTTATTTCTCATGCATTCTCATCTAGTTTAGGCTTATTATTTCGTACCTTATCATCATTCATGCATATTTATGTTTATTTTTATTTTGCGTCATTTATTTTATTGTATTGACTTTAGAATGTATAAGTTAAGTTTTCATGTAATTTATTTATTTTATTGCAGACCATAGAATGTATTAATAGGCTTTTATGTAATAATTTAGGTATATGTGTACGTGAGTGCGTGCATGCCTTATTCTTATGCTCTTATCCTAGGTCAAAGGTCCTCGTGGTGGTCCAACGCCACCATGAGTTACTCACGCTTTTATTCTTTTCCGCTCCGTTAGTTTAACCATTCAAAAAAGAGCAAATAGTCACTTTAGTCCCTGGCTCTGCACCTCGTTGTCATATAGGTCCCTGACTCAAGATTAAATACAAACAAGTCCCTGCCTCTACACTTCCGTTATCACTTTAGCCCCTGCCGTTAAAAAAATTTGTTAAGTGATGATGTGGCACACTGACAAGGAGTATGACGTGTCACAGGGACTAAAGTGAAAAAAAAAGTGGTTATTTTGGTCTGTGAATCGAAAATCAATATCCTCAATTTACTGTTAGATCCCTGACTGTGTATACTTACTGTCAGTTAGGTCCATGAATCGAAAATCAATATCATCAACTTACTGTTAGGTCCCTGACTGTGTATACTTACTGTCAATTAGGTCCCTCACAGTAAAATAAGAAATTTCACTAAGAGCCTTGGCAAGTTACTGTCAGAATTGTCTATAATATACTTAATTCATTAAGACATTTAATGCAGGTACTACAATGCAACCAATAAGCATTAATGAATGATTAAGACATCTACTTTATATTTCTAGTCTTAACTCTTTTTCACTAAATCTGCACACAAACTTAAATCATGATAGAATAGATAAACAAGGTAGTTCTCCAATTAGGAGCATAACTTAAATCATCATAGAATAGATACACAAGGTACTATTCAAACATAATAAAAAAAAAGTGAACATGTAGTGTAGAACTTGTTCACACTTAAATCATACATGTTTTTCTTTTGCTTGTTATTACAAACCCAACCAAATTATTGTTACTAATTTGCCAAAGATCTTAGTGAAATTTTGTTTTTACTGTCAAGGATCTAACAGACAGTAAGTATACACAGTCAAGGACCTAACAATAAGTTGATGATATTGATTTTTGATTCAGGGACCTAACTGACAGTAAGTACACACAGCCAAGGATCTAACAGTAAATTGAGGATATTGATTTTCAATTCAGGGACCAAAGTGACCATTTTTTACTTTCACTTTAGTCCTTGTGACACGTCATACTTGTAACACCCCAAAATCCCAACATAAAATTTTTCATATATTATCAGAGTTAAACCCATATTCAGGATGTCACATTTCATAAAAATCACTAAACAACAATGAATAATATTTTATTCTTCATCAAAATATTCAATGTAGCAGCGGAATTATAAACTCAAAATATTCTTTTAAGTAAATCTTGGCACAAGGCCACATCAACGTCTCAAAAGGTGCAACAACCATTTTAAAGTCATAAATAGTTCATAGAAAATACGTAAAAGAATAGAAACAACGACAAAGTCCCATCCCGTTACGTATCAGAGCATCCTAAGACACCACACACAACGGATTCCTCACATATACGCACCTAAGCTTGATTACCTGCACTTGCCCACAAGGCGGCAATTCCAACAGAAGGGGTGAGAAACACAATCAATAATATATATCATATAATTCAATAATTAATGACAAACCACATAAAATCATCACTTCAATCACATCGTAAATAGATAGTATTTAACATAAACACATCACAATTCATCACATTTATTCACTTTAACAACATCACAAAATCATCTTCACATCATCACTTAAACAACATCACAAACGACACGACTCGACAATGCAACTCTACACTTAGACATCATGCATGTGGTACCATTATTTTAAGCATTAATATGCTTCACCGCCACTTTGAGCAAAAGCTCCATCGCCACTTTGAGCAAAAGCTCCATCGCCACTTTTATGCATATGCAATGGACTCACACTTATAACTTAAATAAGTTAAACAACTTAACACTGACTTCGACAACAATAATAATTGTGCCTAAACTCTTTAAGACTCCCTCCCCAACCTTGACGTTGACAAGGACTTCTCTCCACAATATTCTTAATTCATCACATAACTTCATAAATTCATATAAAATTATTCGCAAGGTATTTTTGTGTCAAACCAACGCCATTGGAAAGACAATTCAACTATCTACAACTTTCGCGTTTACAACTAAGGCCAATTCTGTGCCGATCAATACCAGTTTTTATTTCAAATTCGGGTACAGAAACTGAAATTTCACTGTGACCTACGTGTAGTAATTTGACGATAATTTAAGTTCTAAGAATGATTTTGAAGTCAAACCAAATCCATTAAAAAGCTAACATTTTTCTCTACAACTTTCGTGTTTACACCTAAGACAAATTATGTACCTATCAGTACCAGTTTTTATTTCAAATTCAGGTACAGAAGTGAAAGCGAAAAGTTGTGCTGAAATCTCATGAAAATTACTGTGACCTATGTGTAGTATTTTGACCATAACTTAAGTTCTAAGAATGATTTTGAAGTCAAATCAACGCCATTAAAATTCTAACACAATTATCTACAACTTTCATGTTTACACCAAAACCCAGTTCAAAACAGAAACATGTGAAAAAGGCGCAAGAACATGAAACAGGAGATGCTGTCACTATGCAGCTCTCGGGAAAAGTGACATTTTCCACCCAAAAATCCCATTTTTAATCCCTTAATCACCCCAATGTATTTGAAATCTTGTTTACAGATCATATATGCAGCAAAGGAGTCAAAACAACATACAATTATGCATGAACCGACATAAATCATCACACTTATCATAAACCTAACCCTAGAACATATTCATCCATCAAAAATCAAATTAACATATATATTGTTGAAAGGAATCCCACCCTTACCTTAATTCAGCAACACAAGAAAATTCTACAGCAAATTCGATCCCTTTCCTCTTCTTCCTAGCTTCCTCTTGGTCCTTCTCAAAACTCACCTTTTCTCAATTGCACGTGAAAACGTTTTCTTCTTTTTTTCTTAACCTAATTCTCTATTTATATAACTCTTAAACAATTTATTTTATTTCCACTTAACCCTTAATCTTCCTAAAATTTCATAACAACCAAATCTTAAACTCTTATTTTTACTAAAAAGTAACTCCCCATATTCCTTTTAACTCTCATTTAATTTCTATTAAACTCACTTAATTCCCTTTTAAACCAAATAATACCTTTTTCCTCCTATTTTGTTAAAATAATACAATAACTATATAATAATATAATAATGCACCACATATCACGTAAATCAACATAAAGTCATGTAATTCACTTAAATAAAACACATCACACAAATGTCATATGAAAATCATAGAAAACTACTCAAACATTTACTAAAAATAGTTAAATAAAAAAAATGGGGCGTTACAATACTCTTTGTCAGCGTGTCACATCATCACTTAACAGATTTTTATAACGTTAGAGATTAAAGTGATAACGGAAGTGTAGAGTCAGAGACTTGTTTGTATTTAATCCTGAGTCAGGGACCTATGTGACAGCGAGGTCTAAAGTCAGGGACTAAAGTGACTATTTGCTCATTAAAAAAACAAAAACAACAAAAAACATTCGAAAAACAAAAACAACAAAAAACATTCAAAAAAACAAAAACAACAAAAAAACATTTTTTTTTCTCAATAAACCTTGGCTTAACCAAGTGATCCTTTTTCCATTTTATTTCTTTAATCAAACATTAAATCAATCTAATTCTATTTTGAGTCATTTTCTTTTAACATAAAAAACACAAACAATTACTCATTTTCCACTTGGCTTTTTCTTTTAAAACCTTTTTTCAAAAACTAATAAAAAACACAAAACCAATCAAACGGAAATTTTTACCCCGAACTACGAGGTTCTGATCCCTCACGGGTACATAGGCAAAGGACCTAGTCCTTCCGAATCAATAAAATGTAGATAACTAGGTCTTTTTCTTCTTTTAATCACTATTCTCAAACTCTTTCTTTCAAATAAAAAATAAGTAAGTTTATAGCACAACAAGTAAAATAAAGTCGAAAGGTTCTCGTAGAGTACTACGAATATTTAGGGTGCTAATACCTTCCCTAAATATAACCAACCCCCGGACCCCTTCTAATTCAAATCTTTTTAATCAAAGTCGTGAAATAATTTAGTGAGTCAAAAGCTAATCAAATAGCCTTGATCTCCGAAAAATGATGCGACAAAAATGGCGACTTCACTGGGGACTAATTCGAGGGTTAAGCCTAACTCAACTTTATTTAATTTCTTGTGCTATAACTTACTTAACAAAAACAAAAATAAAAGATGGAAATGCGTGTATATATGTTTCTTTCCTTCTTCTTTCTCCTTTCTTCGTGAGTGGTGAGATAAGTCCTAACCCGGGCTTGAGAGAAATATAAGATAGGACCGCGGTATCATTGTCCCGGGCCAAGAGTACTCTTCGGTTTTGGCACATGTGATAACCCCACTCAACGGAGGGATCTTGGAAGTATGCTTGTCAACGTGAGTACTCATGTTTGACACCTTATTTTCGAGTGACCGTCGAAGTTGAGAACCTTAGTTACCCTTAACCCATCTTGGCCTTTTAGGACGTAGTGCGGTGGCTAATCGAGAGTACTCTTGAATTAGTCGATACGCGATACTACACCCAAACGAGACTATCTTACGGATATTGTTGGAATGGGAGTACTCCCGTCACCCGATAAATATTCGGAAGTGGTTGAAGACTTTGGGAACTTGGTAGAACCCGTGATACAGCTACAAATGAAAACATAGTCCTTACCACATGGCGTACTTACCCTTTAATCCAATATTATGGGCCTAAAAGCCTAAACCATGTTTTTTAGCATAACCATGCATGCATTCATTCATAAATACTTTTTTTCATTCATTAAATATCGAAGGACTTATATAAAGTTTTATTGTAAACATCATAGGGCATGACTCTCACAACGAGGTACACTAGGCAGTATAGTTTCATAAAGCCGGATCTCCTGAGGTTAAGGAAGCTAGGAAGGAAGTTGACCTGCTCAGAACGCTTTCACAGAAACTATGGAAACTTGCTCGGTATCGTCAAGATGGATGTTGATGAAGGACTCCTCCAAACTTTTGTCCAGTTCTATGACCCAACCTATCACTGTTTTGGGTTCTCGGATTACCATTTTGTCCCTACCCTTGAGGAATACTCCCATTGGACCGATCTATTAATACTTGACAAGGTACCCTTCAGTGGTCTCGAAAAAAACTCCTAAACACTCTGCCATTGTTACAGCTCTCCACCTTACGACCGATGAGGTAAAAGCCCACCTCCAACCTAAGTGGAAACTCTTGTGCTTTTCAACCAACTTCCTTTACCAAAAAGCCGCCTTTTTCGACGAAACCTCCAACCATGATGCCTTTGATGCTATCCTCGCCCTACTCATCTATGGCCTTGTGTTTTTCCCTAACCTTAACAATTTTGTTGACATTAATGCCATCCACATCTTCCTCTCAAAAAACCTTGTCCCTACCTTGTTAGCCGACACATGAAAGTGCCACTTGGAAGAGGAGGTACGATGAAACTATGCTTCAGATGGAAACAATGAGTGGACAGTTGGAACAGAAGGATTGTGAAATCCTCAAGCAAAGACGACAAATGATCGAGAGGGATGAACTTCTCTTGGTGAAAGACAGGTTGCTCAATCGATATGCTAACAAGAAGAAGCGTATGGACTTCTTTTCCGGCGCACATTCCGACTCTGATGATCCACTGGCCTAAAAAGCTTGAGAGATTTCTGGACTTGTTGCTTGCTTTCTAGCTTTCCTTTATACTTTGGGGACTATCCCTTGGCTTAGTTTGTTAAAAAGGGAATTATCTTGCAGTACTTCAATAAAATTTTCCATTATGATGTTTACAAAACTAGTTTTACAAGTCCTTCGATAAATAAAAAATGTGTCTATTTTTGCATAAACATATCATGCATCATTTTGCATCCATAGTTTCTAGTCTGTAGTCCGTGTCTCACATTGTGTCTTTCCTATAGAGGGGTCAAGTCATCAGTAAAGTGGTCTAATGTCTTCCTTCAACTTGAGTTCGCACATGCAAACACTCGCGCCAACGCAGAAAATGGATCAACTCGAACAAGAGGTCCACGAGCTCCGTGAAGAAGTGACAACCCTCCGGGTCGAGATGGAAAAGTTAACTAACCTGGTATCTTCGCTGATAGTGCAGCAGAAACCCCAACCCTTAGGCATGCAGCCACCTCAGCGACAACATCAGCCACTGCGCATATAACTGCCTCGACAACAGGCTCCTTAACAGCTCGACACACGAAATCATGCTCTGGGAATGCCGGTTGATCCAATCCCCATGAGATATATGGATCTGCTCCCAAAGTTGCTCGAAAAGAAGTTGGTACAAACCAGGGTGCCTCTTCTAGTGCCAGAAAGATTGCCAGTAGGGTATAAGGCTGACCTCACTTGTGCTTTTCATCAAGGGGCACCTGGTCATGATATTGAGCATTGTTTTCCTCTGAAGATAATGGTTCAAAACTTGATCGAAGTTGGTCTATTATCTTTCGAAGATTTGAATCCGGGTATGCTAATTGCCTTGGTGTCCGAACAGTATCAACAACAACCTCGACAACAGGCTCTTCAACTATATATCCCTCAGAATCAGGCTCATAAGGCATTGCAGTTTAACCCAATCACAATGAAATATGCGGAGCTGCTGCCCACCTTGCTTAGGGAAAATCTTGTCCAGACTAGACCACCTCCGCCGATACCTAAGAAATTGCCGGCTCATTGGAGACCTGACTTCACTTGTGTCTTCCATCAAGGGGCACAAGGTCATGACGTTGAGAACTGTTTCTCCTTGAAGATTGAAATCCGAAAATTGATCGACGTCAATGCCCTGCCTTTCAAAAATCTGAATCCGAGTGTGTAGCCGCAATTGGGTCGCTGCCAATGTTCTTTCTACTACTCATCTGCTCATTTAATATGTTTGTTGTTTGCTGCTTTTCAAAAAACCTTTTGTCCCGCCCGAGACGAAATTGAATTTGAGTAGGGCTTTTTGCTTTATGAATTGTCGTCATCAATACAAAGTCGTCTTGATCCCGACTTTGCTTTATTTTATTTTGTGCTTTTCGGAAAATGGTAACACAAAAAACCAAATATATATATATATATATATATATATATATATATATATATATAATTCTCTTTAATCATTCTCAAATATCTACATATCATAACTTATACTTACTTGTCAAAATCAAAAATCAAATCATGCATTAATAAACTTGTTGAACACTTTAGCCCTACACTCTCTCTTAGCCGTCAAAGTCAAAAACAAAAATCAAGAAGATTGTCCAGAAAAGGGCATTCACTTACGAAGACTGGCACGAGATGCTACCATCATCCTACGAGTGCACACTTCAACAGGGGCAACCCCCCCTCCTTCCCTCAGTATACAACGCAGAGGTCGAAGTCCTGTCGATAGGAGTTCTACTGAAATCGAAGCTTGATTCAACTTAAAAACATGACGGCCTTGTACAACTATATCAAGATATGTTAAAACAAACTTCCAACAAGAAGTTTCGTCCCCGTGGATTTCAAGAAACCTTGTGCTAAAAAAGACATTGTCTTTCCAACCAGACTCCAAGGGCAAGTGGATGCCTATCTATGAAGACCCATGTGCGGTGACTCATGTGACCACAAATGTTGACAAACCCTCATGCCGGTGCAGTCAAGAAATACTTTGTCAAAATATACAAAAATTAGTCAAATCAAAAATCAAAAAAGCTCGATGAGTCGCGAACCTGAAAAAGCGACTTAGGCAAAAATGAGCGTCTCGGTGGACTGAAAACCCAAAAGGGCGGTCCAGGCAAAAATTAGAGACATTGAACAAAAATAATTATCCTGATAGATTGAAAAACCCGCAAAGGCGATCTATGCAAAATTCAAGGATCAAAAGACAAAGTAACTGCATCCGGTCAGGCACAGTCAACTTGGGGCACCCAATCATCAGAAGACCTCCGATTCAAAGCGTCTGCAAATCAAAGCAAATCAAAGACCCGGAACAGGGGCAATTCAAAGTTGTTAGGGAGAATAGTGGTTACTGTGTTCAATGTACCCTTCCCATATATTTACCATTTTCTAAATTTTTCAAAATCTGTGGAGCCGTGCCATTGGCGGGTCACCACTCAATTCATCAAATTTGAGCCTGTGCCCACCTATTTTGAACTCTCATTTTATTCTATTTGCAAAATTTCTTCTATTTTTGATAGCAATACTTGAAACAAAATTTTCAAAATACAAAACTTTTTGCATCTTTTGAAAAGTGTGAACAACAAACACACTCTCTTGAACTCGTGAGTAGGTGAAGCGTACATCAGCATACGCCTCGAGAACGGTTACATTCCGGAAGAGAAACACGGCTAAGAATTATGGAGAGGACCTCTACTTCAAGCAAGATGCAGTCACAACACAAAAATACAAAAAATACAAAAAGAACTCGCTAAGCTGAAAACCTGAAAAGGCGGCTTAGGCAATAGAGAGCGTCCCGATGGACTGAAAACCCGAAAGGGCGGTCCAGGCAAAAATTAGGGGCACAAAAAGGAACATACTCCCGGTGGACTAAAAACCCAAAAGGGCGGTCCAGGCAAAAATCAGCGTTTTTCAAGAAAAACAAAAACAAAAAATGACTGCTAAAGCATGCCGAGGGAAGAACACTCTACTCCCATTTACAAATGGTGACTTCTCTCAGACCTTCGATTGACAATGAGTCGTCTCCCCCCCAAGAGGCATCAGTTGCCATCGTGTGCCAGGTTTCATACCGTCAATGGCCCGATTTGTTCATGAAAATATCAACTCCAAGGAAGTTTGTCGAGTGTTTGTACTGCGCTGTCAGTCAGCCTCCAATCTTACAAGTCTTATCTTGTTCCATCGAGTCACCTATCATATGCAGTTTATATGGTCGTTCAAGTCACATTCATACATTTATACATTCATGCATCCACGCATTAATACTTTCATATATTCACACATTCAAGCGTATGCAACGCACATGTACATAAACAACACCAATTCACACATGATTGCATCAGTCGCCTAGAGTCTTGTTTGGTCATGTCTCATCAATTCAGTCATCAATTCTTCCAAGTGGTAAGTCCTAAATAAGGGACGGCTTGAGTTTACTTTTCGTCTTTCTTCCAAGTGGTAAGTCCTAAATAACAGACAGCTTGAGTTTACTTTTCGTCTTTCTTTCAAGTGGTGAGTCCTAAATAACGGACAGCTTGAGTTTACTTTTCGTCTTTCTTCCAAGTGGTAAGTCCTAAATAACGGACAGCTTGAGTTTACTTTTCATCTTTCTTTCAAGTGGTGAGTCCAAAATAACGGACAGCTTGAGTTTACCTTTCGTCTTTCTTCCAAGTGGTAAGTCCTAAATAACGGACAACTTGAGTGTACTTTTCCTCTTTCTTTCAAGTGGTGAGTCCTAAATAACGGACAGCTTGAGTTTACTGTTTGTCTTTCTTCCAAGTGGTAAGTCCTAAATAACGGACAACTTGAGTTTACTTTTCGTCTTTCTTCCAAGTGGTAAGTCCTAAATAACAGACAGCTTGAGTTTAATTTTCATCTTTCTTTCAAGTGGTGAGTCCTAAATAACGGACAGCTTGAGTCCTAAGTCCTAAATAAGGTACGAAATAATAAGCCTAAACTAGATGAGAATGCATGAGAAATAAAAGTAAGATACTAAAAAAAATGCATGAGAAAATAAACAAAAAAGATAAAAAGAGGAACGGGGGGTGCTAACAGTATGAAGGGGAGTGTGCATAGAGAAGAAAGTGAAATGGGCTTCAGAAAGGAAACCAGACTGAATCGGTTCACGCGAACCAGACCGGTTCGCACATATGTATAAATAGGAGGAGGGACCGGTTTTCCCTCATTTCCCCCCTTCTCTTCTCTCTCTTCTTTCCCCTCTCTCTAAAACGCTCTATTCTCTCTCCTCACTCTCTCATGAAGTTTCCGGCCTAAAAACTTTTTAGAGGTGACTGTGTAGCCCTAGATCTATAAATCCAACAAACGAAAAAAAAATAGAGGAAAGTTTATACCTTTCTTCCTCTTCATTGACTGGGATCTGTTTGTATGACGGATCGGTTCTGCCTGACTAGTGTGCGTGTTGGTTTGTACTTGTAGTGTCCGATTCGGTTTGATGATGTGGTGGCCGTTTTGTTTTGTGTGGTTGTGCCATTTGGTTTCGTGTGGCTGTTGCTGGGTTGTGCCGTGTGTGTGCGTTGGGTTTGTGTCGTGTGTGTGCTGCTGGGTTTGTGTCGTGTTGTTGTGTTCTGTTGCGATGAATTCCGGTCGAGTTTTAGTGTTGTATTGCGGGTTCTGTGTTGTGCGATTCTCTGCCCTTTTTTTGTTCTCGTGCTGGCTCTTTTATAGGACTAGGGTTTGTTACCTTTCAGCAAGAATTTTGGGCAGATTATGATGAGGTGATGAGAAAATAAAACCGTGGAACAGGTTGTTACGTCAATTGGGACGGATTCGGGTTCGGATCGACTTTGGACATTATCGGACATTGAAATGGAAAAAATAAATAAAATTTGGATTTATCAAATAATAATAAAAAAAATAAAAAAAATGAATAAATAAATGGGTAAAGAGATTAAGACTAAAATTAAAATTGAAATTGAATAATTTAAAAAGAATAAAAGATGGAAATTGGAATTAAAAATTAAAAATAAAGATAAAGTGTGAGGAGGGCCCGACTCGGAACAAAAAATGAGGTATTTTGAAATACCACTCTGCCGAAATTTCGTTTGAAAATTCAGCGATTATTCAGCGTCAGACAACACGTGTTAGTGGTGTCTTAGGTCAGAAATTGAGGTATGACAGATGTCCCTATTCGAGTTTCTTCGTCCGGAGTTTTGAAGATGAAATCTTTGATTCGACTGGTCGAAGAGACTTAAATACAAAGTACACCATTTTTGACCTAAGATGTTGTGAATGTTTGTGATGCAATTATGAATGCAGGACGACGAAAAACATTTTGACTGGGACGAGAAACCACAATGGGATACCTGAATTCGTTGAGAAAGGGATCCGACTCCGCTAGGGGATAGTGTAGTTTCACCGGGGAAAATGGTGGTGTATTATTGTATTGGTTTGGAATGGAGAAACACCTTTTGACCAGACAGACTGGGGATAACACTTGAGAGAATGACAGGTAAACACAAGTAGTCCGTTGTTTGGGACTGACCATTCGAAAAAACGACAAGAGGATAAACTCAGAACGCCCATTGTTTACGACTGACCACTTAAAACAAAGACGAAAAGTAAACTCAAGTTGTCCGTTATTTAGGACTTACCACTTGGAAGAAAGACGAAGAGTAAACTCAAGCTGTCCGTTATTTAGGACATACCACTTGGAAGAAAGACGAAAAGTAAACTCAAGCTGTCCGTTATTTAGGACTTACCCTCTTCTTATTGAGGGCATTTTATTATTTTCTCCATAACCCTCTTCTATGTTGTATTCCATGATCCAATTCTTGCAAAATGACCTCAAGCAAGAGGGGAAAAACAGATCTTTGTGGTTGTGGGTTTTGTAAGGAGTGGTGGATCTGGGTATATTGGAGAAGAGGTTAAGGGTAATTAGATAAAATATATTTGCTATTGAAAATTATTGATTGGAATCAATTGTGCTTTGCCGCAGAAGCTCCAATATGTAGCTTTGAAGGGACTCGCGTTTGGAACCAAAACCACGTTTTAGAAAATTGATTCTGCAGCTATCCAAACATAAAAAAAAAAAAAAAAGGTTGAAACTGCGTTTGACTGTCAGACTCGCTTTTGAAGGCCATCAAATGCGGAACCAAACATGCACTTAGATTATAAACTAGTTTAGAACTATAATTTTTTTTTTTATGAAGTAGAACTATCTAATTCTATAATCCTTCTCCCTTAAAAAATTAAAAATTAAAAAATTTTATAATCCTTCATACAAAAGTTTTAGATAGACACAACCTTAAATGAAAATGATTGAGACACACTTACCAAATATTTAAAATTTAAATGAAAATAAAGTAATATTAATTAATGTGATTAATTTTTTTATATTTAAATTTTTTAATTTTATGTAAATATGCCTAAATCTTTTTGATCTAGGGTAATGACTATATTAAACTTTCTCAATCCTTTAATACCTACCGCTACCAAAAGGCTCTTCCATACATGATTATTCTAGAAATTAATAAAATAAAACTCACAATTTAACATTTTTCAAAAAGGAAAAAAGGAAAAAGGACAAAGCTAAACAAAATGACAAGCAATTTAAAGGGTCCCATATGGTAAATGTAACTTGTGGCAAGTAAATTGAAAACGTAACACTAGTACAAAATATCACACCCCCCTTTTCAATATGATACACATATTCAAAAAGCAAATAAAAAACCTCTCCATGTCACACCATATACCATTAAAATCATACACTTTCTCTCTCATCGTCATCTACATTTGTGAAATCTATTCCCACCAATCAAAATTCAAGAAACTTCATCTCTATAGATAGAGAGATACATAGCAAATCTATAGAGTGAAAGGGAGAGAGTGTGACACACACACACATTCACTAGGACACACTCTCTTTAGCCTCAAAAAAACTATTCATAATTGATTCCAATGACTACATTTTGCCACGTGGGCAAAACTTTCACCACTAACCATAGAAACCGTTTTCATTGGATTGGAAGAAACTATTTTTCTCTCTCATACCCTCCACACAAACCAAATAAAAACTCAACTCCACATAGAAGAACAAGAAGAAAAACAACACAATACTTTCAACTGAGTTGAGTTGAGAAACACAACTCAACTTTGGTTAAACAAATTTGAAAGAACAAAGGAAAAGTGTACAAATTCCTCAAATACCATCTTTCCCTCATAACCAAAACTTGCTCTTTATTGTAAAAAGATAAGATTTTTAATCTCTTTTTTTTAGTCTAAAATTTGGGTTGATGATCAATGGCTTCATTTTTATCAACACCATTTACTCTACCAAATTCTAAGGTTGATCAACTTTCTTCAGTTGCTCAAAGACATCTTTTTCTTCATTCATTCCTTCCTAAGAAAACCAATTACTATGGTAACTCAAAAGCTTCCTTTAGATTGAAATGCAATGCAATTGGTAATGGTTTGTTCACTCAAACAACTCAAGAAGTTCGTAGAATAGTACCAGAAAACAAGCAAAACTTACCAACAGTCAAAATTGTGTATGTTGTTCTTGAAGCTCAGTACCAATCATCAGTCTCAGCAGCTGTTAGAGAACTCAACAGCAATCAGAATGATGCTTCTTTTGAAGTTGTCGGTTATTTAGTCGAGGAGCTTCGCGACAAATCAACTTATGAAACATTCTGCAAGGATTTAGAAGATGCTAATATCTTCATCGGTTCATTGATTTTTGTTGAGGAGCTAGCACTGAAAGTGAAAGCTGCTGTTGAGAAAGAAAGGGACAGGATGGATGCAGTTTTGGTGTTTCCATCAATGCCTGAGGTGATGAGGTTGAACAAATTGGGCTCTTTTAGTATGTCACAACTTGGACAATCTAAAAGTCCTTTTTTTCAGCTTTTCAAGAAGAAGAATACTTCTTCAGCTGGTTTTGCTGATAGCATGTTGAAGCTTGTGAGGACTTTGCCTAAGGTTTTGAAGTATTTACCAAGTGATAAAGCTCAAGATGCTAGGCTTTATATATTGAGTCTACAGTTTTGGCTTGGTGGGTCACCTGATAATTTACAGAATTTCTTGAAGATGATTTCTGGTTCTTATGTTCCAGCATTGAAAGGTACAAAGATGGAGTATTCTGATCCTGTTTTGTTTTTAGATAATGGAATTTGGCACCCTTTAGCACCTTGTATGTATGATGATGTCAAAGAGTATTTGAACTGGTATGGAACTAGAAGAGATGCTAATGAGAAACTAAAGAGTTCAAATGCACCTGTTGTTGGTTTGGTTTTGCAAAGGAGTCATATTGTTACCGGTGATGATGGTCATTACGTTGCTGTGATTATGGAACTTGAGGCTAAAGGTGCTAAGGTTATTCCAATTTTCGCCGGAGGGTTAGATTTTTCGGGGCCGGTTGAGAAGTTCTTCATTGATCCTATTACTAAGAAACCATTTGTGAATTCTGTGATATCTCTCACTGGATTTGCTCTTGTTGGAGGGCCTGCTAGGCAGGATCATCCAAGGGCTATTGAAGCTTTGATGAAGCTTGATGTTCCTTATATTGTTGCTTTGCCACTGGTTTTCCAGACAACTGAAGAGTGGTTGAATAGTACTTTGGGTTTGCATCCAATTCAAGTTGCTCTTCAAGTTGCATTGCCAGAGCTAGATGGAGGAATGGAGCCAATAGTTTTCGCTGGTCGGGATCCCAAAACAGGTAAAACAATCACTCTTTTTCTAAACTTTTGTGATGATAAGTTAGTTCTATGATATCCTTTTACCTTAGGGTCTGCTTTGGATTGACATTGAGTTTATCAACTGACATTAACACTTCTGAGACTGTTTTGGAGAGCTTATTGAAACAGCTTATGAAATGTTAATAAGCTATATTCAGCTTATTTTCATTAGCTCTCCTGAATAACTTATAAAAGCAACTTATAACTTATAGGCAAACAATTTGACTTTATTTTATCTTGTTATAGAAATGATTAATGCTTATTTTATTCTTTCAAAAATCAATAAATGCTTATTTGATAAGTGCTTAATTAAGTTGTTTATGTGAACAAGGGTAGTAGTATATATGTCCTTTTTTCTCTCCTCTTCATTCATTCATTCTTGCTTGCTTGTTTGACAAAATTCACTAATGTTTATTAAGGAAAATCTCACGCTCTTCACAAGAGAGTGGAGCAGCTTTGCACCAGGGCAATCAGATGGGCTGAGTTGAAAAGAAAAACAAAGGTACTTGCCATATTTCGCGTCTTGAAGTCACATGTTGGTTCAAGTTAACATAGCCTGCAATATTATCTCTTAAGGTTGTAGGGAAATAATCTAACAAAGATTGAAGCAGATATCTCATATTGGAAATTCTTTGTTTGTTCCTATTCTTTTATTCAAAGCCGATTTCTAGTAGAATTAGGAAACAATTTCCGAAGTTTTCTTTATGTGATATTTACTCAAACTGCAAATGATACTATAAGTAATCTCTAGGTGGTGAACTCTGTTGTTTGGAACTATATTTCATAATCTTTTTTCTTAGCAGCAAAATGAAAGTTAAAAGTAAAAGTTATAATTTGATATTGACTTTGAGCTGAATGGAAGCTTATATTTGTGAGAAGTCTTATTTGTTCGTGCGCACGCGCATTATCTTATTGTTAACAAAAAGAATAACCTCGTTTCTTTTGTCCAGATTAAGAACAGCAAAATATTTTGTTGACATTTTATGCTCACTCTTTTATTCATCTTTCATGTAAATTCATAGGTTTGTCTCACCAATATCTAAAAATCATCTTGTTCTCAATTTCTCATTATACAGCTTCACCTGCACTACATGTTTTTCAAATGCAGTAAAACCTTCTTAGCGTCATCTTCATGTGAATTTACTGCACATTCTCATCTGCTTTCTGAGAAGTTTCACGTATATTGTTGAAATTATCTTGATACAGGAAGACAAGAAACTAGCAATCACTGTCTTCAGTTTCCCGCCAGACAAAGGAAATGTAGGAACTGCTGCGTACCTAAACGTTTTCTCCTCCATTTTCTCTGTTCTAAAAGAACTTCAAAGTGATGGTTACAATGTTGAAGGTCTTCCCGAGACTTCAGAAGCATTGATTGAAGATATATTACATGACAAAGAAGCACAATTCAGCAGCCCAAATCTCAACATTGCTTACAAAATGAACGTCCGTGAATACCAAGCTCTCACTCCCTATGCCACAGCATTAGAAGAAAATTGGGGAAAGCCTCCTGGGAATCTGAATGCGGATGGAGAGAATCTGTTGGTATATGGTAAGCAATATGGTAATGTATTCATAGGTGTTCAACCTACATTTGGCTACGAAGGTGATCCTATGCGGTTACTTTTCTCCAAATCTGCAAGCCCTCATCATGGTTTTGCAGCATATTACTCTTTTGTCGAGAAAATTTTCAAAGCTGATGCTGTTCTTCATTTCGGCACACACGGTTCCCTTGAATTCATGCCTGGAAAGCAGGTAGGGATGAGTGATGTATGTTACCCTGACAGTCTGATCGGGAATATTCCAAATGTCTATTACTATGCTGCAAACAACCCTTCAGAGGCTACCATAGCCAAACGCAGGAGCTACGCAAATACCATAAGCTATCTTACTCCTCCAGCCGAAAATGCAGGACTGTACAAGGGTCTTAAGCAGTTAAGTGAACTCATCTCGTCGTATCAGTCACTCAAGGACACTGGCCGCGGTCAACAAATTGTGAGTTCAATTATTAGCACGGCTAAACAATGCAATCTCGACAAGGATGTGGATTTGCCAGAGGAGGGTGTGGAGCTTCCCACTAAAGAGCGAGATCTTGTTGTTGGGAAGGTGTATGCTAAGATCATGGAGATTGAGTCCCGCCTGTTGCCTTGTGGACTCCATGTCATTGGTGAGCCACCCACAGCCATGGAAGCAGTTGCTACATTGGTGAACATAGCTGCACTTGATCGTGTGGAAGAAGGCATTTCCTCCCTCCCTTCTATTCTAGCTCAGAGTGTAGGAAGAAACATAGAGGAAATTTATAGAAGCAGTGACAAAGGAGTATTAAAGGATGTAGAGCTTCTTCGGCAAATAACTGAAGCATCACGCGGAGCAATTACTTCCTTTGTAGAGCGCACTACTAATAGTAAGGGTCAAGTTGTAGATGTATCTAATAAACTTACCTCCATCCTTGGATTCGGCATAAACGAACCATGGATTCAGTACTTGTCGGACACCAAATTTTACCGAGGTGATAGGGAAAAGCTCAGAATTTTGTTTGAGTACTTGGGAGAATGTTTGAGGTTAATTGTAGCTGATAATGAAGTGGGAAGTTTAAAACAAGCCTTGGAAGGTAAATTTGTAGAGCCAGGACCTGGAGGCGACCCGATCAGAAACCCTAAAGTTTTACCAACAGGAAAGAATATTCATGCCCTGGATCCACAATCTATTCCTACTACAGCAGCAATGGAGAGTGCCAAAATAGTGGTAGAGAGATTGCTTGAAAGGCAAAAAATTGATAATGGAGGAAAGTATCCTGAGACAGTTGCCCTTGTACTGTGGGGAACAGATAATATTAAGACATATGGAGAATCCCTTGCTCAGGTTCTGTGGATGATTGGTGTAAATCCGATAGCTGATAACCTCGGAAGGGTCAACCGTGTAGAACCTGTAAGCCTTGAAGAGCTTGGAAGACCTAGGGTTGACGTTGTCGTTAATTGCTCTGGAGTATTCAGAGACCTTTTCATCAATCAGGTATCAGTTATCACACCGTTGTTTGGATTCTGTTATTGTTTAAAAAGGTTACATAAACTCAAATAGTATGTCCATACTTAACCTCTATAACAAAAACAAAAATTGTTGATTTCTTCACGAGAAACTATAATGATTGTTCAGGTTACTTTTTTGCATAAAACTCATTTTTACCTTATTACTCCAAGATTTTCATATCTGTCTGTTGCTTTGCTCATATTTTTATTCTTTTCTTCTTCAGATGAATCTTCTGGATAGAGCAGTGAAGATGGTTGCCGAATTAGACGAACCAGTAGAGATGAACTATGTAAGGAAGCATGCAATAGAACAAGCTGAAGCCCTGGGGGTTGAAGTTCGAGAAGCCGCGACAAGGATCTTCTCCAATGCCTCAGGATCCTACTCCTCAAACATAAACCTGGCTGTGGAGAATTCTTCATGGAATGATGAGAAGCAGCTCCAAGACATGTACCTTAGCAGAAAGTCTTTTGCTTTTGATTGTGATGCTCCTGGTGCAGGCATGACTGAAAAAAGACAAGTCTTTGAGATGGCTCTCAGCACAGCAGACGCCACGTTCCAAAACCTTGACTCATCTGAAATCTCCCTCACTGATGTCAGTCATTACTTTGATTCAGACCCCACTAACCTTGTTCAAAATTTAAGGAAAGATGGGAAGAAGCCAAGTGCATATATTGCTGATACCACCACTGCCAATGCCCAGGTAAAAGTTGTTATATGAATGTACTATTGTCAAACTTCGTTTTCTTAGAAAAAAATTGGGAAGAGAGAAATTATTATTGATTAAAGTGACGCTAATGGTCATTTTATAACCATCCCCGAGGAGATTTGAATTTCACCCCTTAGGTTTTGCTATGTCAAACTCTTGCTAATGAGCTGACACTTTATGAACTAAGGATGAATCTACACGAGTGACATCCTTATTAGGATTTTGATCTTTCTCAATATTTTCTATCTAAATCACCTACATAGACTTCGTGTTCTGATTGTCACTTGTTAGTAGTTTTTTCATTTGACCTTATGGAGATATTATTCCTTTCAGGTACGCACCCTTTCAGAGACAGTTCGACTTGATGCAAGAACCAAGCTGTTGAACCCCAAATGGTATGAAGGCATGTTATCTAGTGGTTATGAGGGTGTACGGGAAATCGAGAAGAGGCTTACTAACACAGTTGGATGGAGTGCAACTTCTGGACAAGTTGACAATTGGGTGTATGAAGAAGCCAACACAACATTCATTCAAGATGAGGAAATGTTGAAGAAGCTGATGAGCACAAATCCTAACTCCTTCAGGAAGCTGGTGCAAACATTCTTGGAAGCCAATGGACGCGGATATTGGGAAACTGAAGAAGAAAACATTGAGAAGTTGAGGCAGTTGTACTCCGAAGTGGAAGATAAAATTGAAGGCATTGATCGTTGAAGTATGCACTCATAATTGAGATGAATATATAGAGAACTTAACTGTACCTTATTTCTCAGAAACTTGGTTACCACCTTGAATTGATAGTTGTTGCTCCTTTCCCCTTTTTCCCTGTTGTAATTTTTGTTGACTTTCAGGGACTATGCTCCTTTTTGTGCAGTTGCAAATGCCAAACAAACTTAGCCAATATATCTTCCAATTTTAAATATAAAGATATGGTTCCATTATATATAGATTTCATCTTTTATATAACAGTGTGAAAATGAATTTTGTTTTTGTCTTGTCACTCTGGTATTTAGGCAAAAAAAATACCTTAATAATGCAATAGGTTTTGAATTTGGATAATCCCGGTCGAATTGAACTTGAATGTAACTCTTTAAATCTCTTGAATCCAATAACATTGTGCGAAAATGAATTTGATAATAATATATATAAACAGCAATAGAAACCTAATCAGCATTTACTGAATATAAGTGCTCATTGTATAAGCATTTGTGTGTATGCTACTTCTATAATCGAAGAAAAAAAAAAAGGTGGTGAGTAACAAAGTGATGGAATAATTTATGGGTCTATCAATCTTCACATTCTTGGAACTCACTGAAGTAACAAGATTGTTGCCACAATCAATGTTTCCCTATAAGATGTTCTTCATGCAGAAATAAACTGAACAAAAGTGGAAAGCACCGTAAAAAGAATCTCTCAATGGAGAGCTTGAATTGCAATATTCATTACAAATACATTTCTGTTTCATATTTTCACAAAAAAAGAAAGGAAAAAACAATAATTCATTTTCTCTGTGGACCAAATATACAATAAAGGGGTAAGGGAAAAAAAAGGGTTAAAAAACCACCCTACAAATTTTAGAAGATAAAAACAAAAATTAAAAAGACTGCAACACTATTTTTGATTGACGAGAGGCCGCGTAGATGATTTATCCAAGTGTATTACATGTTTCTTGGTTGTCTTTCCTGAGCTAGTATTAAGAAACAGTTTCTACCTTTCAAACCAATTCCATTAGGAGTGGATCCCCTTCAGCCATTATTCTGATAAGCTTAATAAATTCTTGCTCACTTGATACACTCCATGGATGAACAGCAGGGACTTTAGCCGAATAAAGAGTCGATGAATTAGTCGGAGGAGCTTGCTTGTAGATTGTTTTATCAAGAACAGGATCAAAATTCTGTGTAGAATCCATTGAGACAAAGAACATAGGAATTGCAACCTTCTGATGGATCTCTAGATTGTCTACTAGGTTAACAAGCTCAACGAAATCGCTGATTAAGCGCTGAGGAACATAGAATATCTCAGAACTGCATAACAAGAGGTTCTTGTCATTGTTACTTGTGTCTTTGTAATTGACTTGAAAGTGAGCTGGCATCATGCTAACAACCTTTTGTACCATGCTTGCTTGTTGAGATAACCAGTCGGCATTGTTGTCCCCAGTTAAAACAGAAGACCAAGACTCGGGTACCTGGATCCCAATGAATCCGTCAGAGAGGGAAAATGAAAGCTAGTGGAGTTTTAAGAGTTAATGCTATGTCTTTCAAAACTGGTACTACCTCTATCCCTTTTTATAAGCACTTCTTCCGTCCTTTTTCTAAGGACCCTTTATAATTTTCACATATCTCAAGAAGATTTTGTGTATTTAATGTGTTCATTTTATCTATGGATGTTCCTAAAATACCCTTGCATATACGAATGTATTTAAGTCTGATCTGATTTTCATATTTCCAGACACTTAATAATAATCATTAGGGGCTTACTTGGAAAAATATAACAAACGTGTCTAGTAATTTGAAATAGTGCTCATTTAGGGACAAAGGTAGTATAAAAGAAGAACATAAAAACAGGGGTTTGACTTTGATCAAATAATGAGGGTCAGGTGCACAATGTTTTTACACTATCATCTATTGAGTGCAAACATGATTTAGTGAAAAAAATAAAAATAAAATTGAACATTATATTAACAACTTAGAGGCCAAACTCTTTTTTACATAACATATGATTGGATGATGATTTTGTATCCGAGGCTTTTGTATGAGAAGGAGGGGGAGTATCTATCATGCAAACACAAGAACTGGGCTTGTTTGGGTTGAGAAAATATTTTCTGATTTCATTATCTGTGTTCACATTGCTTTCATTAGAGACAAAATGAAAGTAAGAAGGTAATTCTGTGATTGCAAATTAAAACAGAAAGTGGAAGAAAAAAAAACGTTTTTAAAAACCTAACAGGAGCTAAGTATCCACTAATTTGAGTCAACAGAAACACAGTAACATATTCAAAACTACCTTATTAGTGATCCACAGTTTGGTTTTATCCGCTTGTAGTAAGTTCCAATAGTTAAGAATTGTATTATCCTGCAGGAATAAAAATCCTTCTGCACTGCTAAATTGATCAAATATTTTTGGCAGGTACCTGGAAACAGGAAATGAAAAAAAATTAAAGTTATATCCAGTAGGAAAAAATAGTAGTAATCATCACAATTCACAATACACTAGTACTTCAATAAGGACTTATTTCCTTCCCTCTACAATCCCCTTTCCTGATTTATTTCTAATCAATATCCATCTAAACTCTACTTTCATATTTAACGTATAATTAGTAATCCATCTCTATTCCAAATCCTTTCATGATCAATCAAAAAGTTTATTAAGATTAGTAATAAATGCTTCACAGTAAAAATAGGTAACTTTTCTTTCTAATACTGCTCTTCCAAAATTTCCATTGGTGGTGAGTCATGCTGTATGTCATCCAATTCTCATATATTAATGTTAGCATGGTTAAAGTGATGGCAGTTGCATTCTTTTCGCGTCTAAGCACAATTCACATTTCACATCAGCTCAACACAAATATTTTATCAGATTCTGAATGTTACATAATAAGACATCTAACAGCAAGAAGCAGTTACTCGACAAATTCTTATTTTATTCTTCAAACCTCAGTCTTCCATTGCCCATAAAACATTTGATACCAAATTGTGAAGGGCCCATGTTCAGTTTTAATTCATGTGGATGGAATTATGGTTTTAAATTGTGGTCCACGCCTGCAATTTTGGCTGCAAAATAAAGGATTTTGATGTCTCTGCAATGGCATTGTAACCGCCATAGACCGCAATTTTTAAAACCATATTGACAACCATCACTAATAGACAGCTTAGTCATAAAATAACAGTCAGTCATGTGACATAGTTGTATGCAAAATAAAACAGGGCTTACTTGTATGCTTGGTCCAAATGGACCTCTTGTACAACAAGATCTACGTCCTTCTTTTCCGACAAAATAACTACACTTCTGAATATTCTCCCATAAAGCAACCTCCATTCAAGGGCCGTACGTTCAACAGGCCCGCTGCAATGCATGACGAGCACAATATTCCCGAAAGTTTTTCTCCATCTGATTAAATTAGCAATCTCATAATTCACAGTTCCTGTTTCTTCAACCCCAAGATGAACAGACGGCAACTTTTGTGGTATAAACTCCCTCTGGTCACCATCACCAATGTTTGCTCTCGGACGACCGAGTTCCAAAGACATTAACCTTGGCTGCTGATAACCAACAGCTAACAAATCCTGCAGCCAAGCGGCAGTAAGTTTCACATCCTTGTCAGTCCAAAAACCCTCCTCTGCCATTGCATAGCTCAAATCCAAGATCTTCTCAAACAATCTATGCTTATCCGATCTCCAAGATACCAAATACTTAATCAAACGACCAACATTCACATGAAGATCTTTCTCCTCCGAAAAGGGATAAGCCTCAACCCTATCATATCTATGAACAGTAGGTGGATAAACTGCAACATAACCACCAACTTCCCAAAGAAGCCTCTGTCCCCAATAACCTCTCAAAACATCAGAAGCCATCCTACTAACCGAAACAGGAAGCATCAAAGCCCAAAAAGCAGGCGAATGATACATCGTATTAAAAGAATTAACCGGCATCATCACACCCTGAGGCAATGCAACCTTGGGCGCATGCTTATCAAATCGAATATCAAATGGTTCCAAACCCGATTTCCTCGTAAAATAAAACACAGAATCAACATCAGGCAATCCATTAGAAATCCCCTGCTGAATAAACTGTTTCCCACCAAACACCTGAGTGTAAAACTCTTCATGCCCAATCTCACCCACATTTTCCAACGGCAAACCTCTCGGCCAAACCGATCTTTGCCCGAAATGAACATACGGATTAACAACAGTCCTATTAGGGTTATCATGACTATACTGCAACAAAACCTCTTGCCTAGCACCTTCACCAACCAATTCAACATCAAAATGTTTCCCCAAATCCCCATCAATCACTTCCCCTCTATCATCAGCATCAAAAATCTTCTTAGCACCATGTTGAATTGCAAACAAATACCCAACAATTTTCCTAACATAAGAATCATAAGGCAAATAATCAACAACCCTAAACCCCAAATTCGCTTGTTCATCCAAAGACAAAAAGATACAACCTTTCAAACTCCAATCCGCCGGAGTTCTTGAATCACCAATCGCCACAACCTGCCAACCCTTCACCTTCACCAATTTCTTCAACTCATCACTCGGGTAACCCGAAACCGAAACCACGATCCATTTCTCCGATAAGAAATTCGCGTACCGCGAATTTCTATCGGCGATTGGTGTGATTTTGTTCCAATCGACGCGTGGATACTCGATCTTCTCGAGATCACGCGCTTTGTTCTCGAAACAAAGTAAAGCGGCGGTGTCGCCGACGTTACGTAAGAAAAAAAGTGCTGCGACGGTTACGACGAGAAGAATGACGGAAACAATTTTGTAAAGATTTTCGGATACCCATACGGAGAAGTCGAGGTTTTTTGTATGAGTGAAACGGTTTGTAGGAAGATCACTTTTTTTCAAATAAGGTTTTGGATTTGGATTTGATGGTTTTTGAGCTGAAGAATGCTCTTGGACCAACATTGAAGAAAAAAAGTGTTAGTGTGAGTTTTTGGTACTTGAAATTATTAGATTGACTTAAGTTGAGTTGAAACACCAGTTCAAATGTTGAACAAAAAACATAAACCACACAGACAGAG
Organism: Medicago lupulina; assembly: GCA_958299785.1. Taxonomy (NCBI): domain Eukaryota; kingdom Viridiplantae; phylum Streptophyta; class Magnoliopsida; order Fabales; family Fabaceae; genus Medicago; species Medicago lupulina. The sequence continues at coordinate 35,387,651 of OY283141.1, read as the reverse complement.
TGACAGAAACAGTGTAAGTAGTTTTGTGTAAGGTTGAGGTTATTTGATTGGGTGTGTCGGTTCCTTAAGCTTCAATACAACTTCAACTAGTTTGGTGTGGTGGAATCTTCCACTTGTTATCTCACACCTTATTAGGTGGTGTTTCACATTATTGTATTAATTGTTTTTTTTTTTTTAGAGGAATGTATTAATTGTTGTTGTTGCTGGGGTAATGTATGAATGTACTTTTAACAGGGTTAAATATGTTTTTTTTTTTTTTTTATAAATATGTTAACTTTTTGTTTTAGTCTCTCTAAAATATTTTTTTGACTTTTTATTCTTAAAAAAATTTCAACTATATTTTTGGTCATTCTTTTAAAGTAAATTCATATGTAGAATTCATATTTTTAAATAAAAGTTTACAGAAAAATTTATAATATGCTAAGAAACTCTCCCAAAAAATTAATTTTTTTTAACAAAACATGAATTAAATATGAATTTTTATATATTTGGTGGTTAAAAATTCATATTTAATATTTATTTTGTTAAAAAATATAAATTCGTAAAACAATTGTAGTTGTGAATAAAATTAATAAAACAACCAACTTTATTTTTTGTGTTTTTTGGGTCCTATATTAAAAGAGTTATATTATTCGATCAACCATTTTGATGACAACCAAGTATATAAAAAGAAATGTTAGTATTAACATAAAAACCCTTAACATGTGCAATATTGTATATATTAGACAAATCCTTAACATAAAAACCAAAGCACTAGATAGAGAAAGTAAAATATACAATGTAGATATAAGAGATAAATTTGTCTCAAAAATTATCACAAAATCATTGTATAAAATTATTGTATAAACTACGTGGCTGTCTTTCCGCTCTTTTTATTATGTTAAAGTTTGAAAATTATAAACGGTGTTTTTTTTATGAAATTTGATTAAGACTAAAAATATAAATGTTTGTTGTTATAACAAACCAAACTAATCATGATTATCTTATTTTAATGACACAAATAATATAACAAAAAAAATAATCTAATTTTTTTTTAATGACACCAACAACAATTTTATTATAGAAAATGTTGTTTAAAAGTATAATTGGAATGATGAAAAAGTAAACATAAACATATTCATCTAATTTGTTACACTTTTTAAATGATAAAGGAAAAACAAAACAAAACAAAAAAAATATTTATATCGTGTTTGTTACATTTGTTTTAATATTTTTTTTTAATAATTGTTTTAATATTTAAAGTTATTCTTATATATTATTACATGTGTTATTTGTATTGAAAATTGAGGGTATATTTGAAAAGAAAAATTTAATTCAAAAGTGTTGAAAGGGGTATTTTTATTTATATATTGTATAGATGAATGCAACAAATGGTGGTGAGATGGAAGCTTGAAATGGTGTTAATTTGTGGGGGTTTTGATGTGAGCTTCACACCTGAGTTGTCCAAATGCTTCAAAGTAGAGATGACTTGCGATGCCAGTTAAACATGGTGTGTGTTAAGGTACGTACTAACCACTTTTTCATGGGCGTGGTTAACAAGTCATTTATTTTTTTTCTTTTTTTTTCTATTCAATGAATGATGAGAATCCCTTTCTTTATGAAACAAGTTTAATAGTAGTAACTAAGCAGGTGGCCAAAGGAGATCCATATTCCATATTAGATTTTTATTTTATTTTATTTTTTAGCAGGGGAGATTTTGAATATTTGGTATTTTATAAAATAAAATGTGTAAGCACCCTTGTATACATTTTACTATTTTTAACTCTCGATATGTTAGATAAATAAGGTTGGAAGTTTTTAACGGAGTCTTTTGTTTCTCGTTTGTTCAAAACTCGTTATTTTTTAAACAAATCTTACCTCAAAGCTACTATTGATTATAATTCTAGTTATGTGTGACGAAGTATTCTCCGTGCCCGTTTTATTGTTCATGGAGGCGCCTGTTGGAGTATTGGATTTGGTTCGTCTATTTCTATTTTGGATGAACCGTGGTTACTAATCGGAGATTGCATTGATGGTAATATTATAGGAGCAAATTATGTACTATTGATAACTTAATGGCCCCAACTCATAAGACTTCGATTGAATCAGTTTTTAGTACTGATTTAGCTAAAAAAAATACCAAATGCACCACTAATTGCTCATGTGCATTGATGGTCGGATTTAGACAAATGTTACAAAAACTTTACCAAATAAATAATAAAGTGATAAGTAGAGTATCGTATCACATGGATTGTCGTTTAAGTCAAACAATTTGTGTTACTTATTTGGGAACAATAAAATAAAATAAGAGATAAGAGTTTTAAGTTTTGCAAAGTTAATTTGTTTCCAACAGAGCAAAGTGTATCTTGTTGATTGCAGAATATTAGCGGCGGTTAGATTTTTTTGAAACCCCTCCATTTAATTGTTGAAATTACTTAACAGTTAAGTCTTATTTATGTTAGACTTAATATGTCATTTGGTCCCTAATTAATTTCTAGTTTTCATTTTGGTCTCATAATTAATAAAGTCCATGTTTGGGTCCTCAAATTCATCTCTGTTTGTCAAAAAATTCACGCATGTTAAGTTTAACCCCAAAGCCCTCTATACTTTGTTTCTCCATCTTAATTTAATTTGAGGTTTTTTTTTTTCAACCGAAGCATCATATTGATATATAAAGGAAGCTGCACATGATAATTGAAACGAATAGCAATGTGGTTTCATTATGTAAAAAAAAAAACAATGTGGTGTCATGAAAGAGACAAAAGGGATCAAAATCGGAATGCAATGAAGATGGCGGCAGCAGAGAAGGAAGTAAAAAGAGTGGAAAACCTAATTTGGTAAAGATCTGGAGAGAGTCAAGTCAATAAACCGAGTGTCAATATTTTAGTGTAAGTAGAAGGCCAATGAACTGAGGGTCAATACTGTTAATTAAATTTGATGGATGATATAGATAGTTCTCGTTTCTCACGATAGATATTAGTTCACATTAGATATGCTCCCTCTTCTAGTCCTTGTTATAAGAAAAAAAATTTAATTTTGACTTTTATTGAATAACTAATGTATCTTGTCTATATATCAAATATACTAGTTATTCAATCTCTTTTTAGTCTTTGTTATAAAAAAAAAAAAAAAATTACTTTTTGCTTTTACTGAATAATTAATGTATTTGATCTATATATCAAATCCCTATTATAAATATTTCCCTTATTTTATTTTGATAGTACACGTGACAAGCTTATATTGGGAGGTGCATTTAATGTTTTTCTATCAACCAATTAGAATGAATCATGACTCATTTCGTAAGTGCATGTGGTATCTTCACATTCAACATCTCATTTAATGCTTTCTTATCATCCAATTAAATTGAATTATGACTCATTTATTTTTTTATTAGCCAATCAAGTTGGACCATGACTCATTTAGTTTTCACCAACCAATCAAAATTAATCATACCCTAATCTCTCTCTCTGTGTGTGTAATATTCCGCCTATCGTTTTCGCGATGTTTTATCTGTTAACGTTAGTTTTTGTGCGTTCCAGATGAAGGGTAGTTTGGTCATAACGTGTAGAGGGTATTTAAGGAAGCTAAGACACAAATAACTCATTATGTGTGTTGCTTTCTCTCTCTAAAGTTCAGAATTTTGAACTCCTCTCCCCTCTCTCTAACCTTGCACCCCTTTTTCACCTCTTGCTACTCAACACCTTTCCAACCTTGTGTTAGAGAATCATGTTGCATGTTGGTTGATTTCATGCCATTAGCTAGTATGGAGAACAAGACTTGAAGCTTCATTCCTTCTTCCTTCCCTCCAAAACTAGATTTGAAGCTTAGGTGATATTGCATGCTTGGAGCTAGGGTTCTGTTGCTGAGTTTGTGTAGAAAGTAGCAGATATACATGTGAGTTCTATAGCTAGCACTCACCTTGGGATTGTGTGAATTATGAATGTGTGAAACTAATTATGTATGATTATGATTTAGGGTTCTAGTTGCCCCTTTGTGCCATGAATCATTAGAACTATGTTAAGGTTGTCATGTATTAAGATTTCGACTATTTCATGTTTCCTGGATGCATATTGTACTTTAGAACACTTGAAATTGAGGTTTTTGGGTCCTAAACACGAATTCTGCAGGTCTGGACTAATGAATGTTCGCTTAAGCGAGAAAATCTCGCTAAAGCGAGATTTGGGCAGAACCTACCCAGAGCATCTCGCTTGGGCTTCGCTTGGAGCTCGCTCCAGCGAGATTCATCAGGATAACTTTTTTCTGAAATTTTCCTGTGGTTCAGCAGTGTCGTGTGAGGCTTTCCCGATCAATCTTTTATAACTTTAAAAACCCCTCGATGTCAAGTGATCAAGTTACATTACATCTCAAGTATTACAAAAGAAAAACATGTACAACATTAATAATCTCTATGGATGAATGGCACACGAGAGTATAGTATGATCCATGATACGGGTAGGATTTATTCTAAGTACGGGAAAAACCTAGAACCTCGACTTAGATAGTTGAGTTTATGCAAGTTAACATGCCAAGGCGTATTATGATTATGTTTATGATTTTGAATACGATAATATGTAAATGCCTATGATAACAAGTAAATGTGTAGGTGTCGTGTCTCTCCGTTATCCACGCCAAGGGGGATACGAGAGGTTCACGCCAAGGGGGACGGGATAAGCTTCGCAAGGGGGGCTCGCACGACACTGAGGGAGTCCGATATACCTTAGCTAGGAATTTATCGGTAATGAATGGGTTTGTAATCGGGGTTACTCCACTCGATACATCCCGTAAAAATAGCTCAGATAATTATTGACACACCATTATATGATATGTTTATGACCATGATGATGTAATACGAAAGGTTATGATCTGATATAAGATGGATAAGAATGATAACGGTCTAGGTTTGCACGATCGTTTAGGGATGCATAAGTTCACACGTATAATCAACCAATTGGTTGTGATGTTGGCACGTGGTAATCGTAGGTTTCCCCGAGGTTACCTCTAGCCTAGGATGTAGGTAGAACTCACTCAGACATTATGTCTCATCCCATTCCTTCATTTGTTCAGGTTCGCAGGTCGCTCGTGGCAAAGGTAAGGAGAAGGCTACAAATTGATCGTGCTTTGTTGGGATTAGAGCTTATGTTACTTCGTCTATGTTTTGTCATATATCTTAGTTGTCATGAACCTAGATGTAACTTTGTTTCATTTGACTTGATATGTATAACTATTATGGCATGAGACGACTTTGTACTCTAAATCTCCATCGATGTTGTATTTCCGTATTGTATAGTTAATGCATCCAGTATCAGTTATAATGCGCATATTGAATATTCTAGACTCTTTTAATATGGGCGTTACACTCTCTCTCTCTCTCTCTCTATCTCTCTCTCTCTCTCCCTCTCTCTCTCTCTCTATATATATATATATAGACACTTTTTTTCATTATTTTCATGTGTCTCTTTCCCCCATAAAAAATTCGTAAAAACAATTATTTGATGTGATTTAAAAGCATATAAGTTTAATCACTTGGTTGTAGATTATGGGATTGATTTTCTTTTTTATTTGTATCTAACTGTTTATTGCTAGTGCTACTATCTTAGGGTTTAATTGGAGAGAATGTGTATATATTCTACGACTTCAAGATGTTCAACATCAACAATATAAGTTTTAGTCATGGCAATGTTTTGTATTTGATATAGAATCAAGATGTTAGAATTTAGATATCTTAGGTTAATTTTTAATTAATTGATATGTCGAAAGGCTAATCTTAATAAATTGATTTAGCCTTTATATATATTTATTTTATGAATATTTGTCTTGCACAATGGGTATATTACACATGAAATCTTATTGAGTAAATTACACTCTCCTCCCCTCAAAAATGCTTGAATTACACTCCCCTCCCCTCTAATGTTAAAATACACACTCTCGTTCCTTGAAAAATAAAATTTATACTCCCCTCCCCTATAAGATGCTTGAATTACAACCTCCTCCCTTAATAATTAAATATGCACTACACTTTAATCGATTTTAACATAAATAATTTTTTTTTTATGATATATACTAATTTTGAACCACCATTTTAGAAAAATAAATTCATTTCTTTATATTTTAAATGTCAATGATTATTAAATTTAAATATTTTACTATTAATTTTATAATTTAGGGATAAAGTTAACTTTTAAATATCCATATTTTATTGTCTTTATTAATTTTTCACATATTTTAATTTTATATTAAGTTGTTTCATATTTTATAATAGGGTTTAAAACTATATATTAATGAAATTGTGAAAAGAACAGCGAAAAAATATGTATTCAAATTTTGGTTATATTAAAATAGACCCGCAATACTATTTGTTTTCGTAGTGTGTTAGTTTTTTTTTTTTTGCTAGATTATTAAAAATAAAATAAAAATATTGAGGGAGTAAAAGTGTAGATTTTAACATAAGAGGGGATAAGAATGTAATTTATGTTTCTCTTAAGGGAGGGGATTGAAATATTTTCTAATATGTTTTGAATAAGAGGGGAGGGGAGTGTATATTATAACATAAGAGGGGAGGGGAGTGTAATTCAAGCATCTTTGAGGGGAGGGGAGTGTAATTTACTCAATCTTATTTGATGAATCTTAATTGATGCTTTTAAACACATCTCCGGACATGTTAAACATCACCCTAATGGTTGCATACAATTGGTTCATATCATCTAAGTTGGACAAACTTTTTCTAATAAGAAGACACCTTAACATCATCCTGTTTTACTATGACTGCTTTTCACTTATCATAGTTTCTTCAATAGAATGTATCAAAAGCTTCAATCAGCCATTGAGCAATAATCATGGTTTCTTTTTTATTTCTTTTGACCGGATAAAACACAATCCTTTAAGTGTCATTTTAACTTAGTTATTTGATAATCTGTTCTGGACCAACCAAAAGGATCTCTGGCCCATTTACATAGGCCCAATACAAACCAAAGCCTAAACACCACGTTTGACAATATTACTTATGACACACCTTCCCCGCGAGGGGGGTGCACGGAACGAGCGAGACCGGTTCAAACGAACCACAACGTCTCCCTGCACGTTCCTGCAATAAACTATCTGCCGGTTACACTTCCCACAATTTCGTAACCGCCAGAGCCATGTGTTCCATTACAACGACTCTACAGCCCTCTAAACTATAAGGGACTCTTAACAGTCCCCAAGGTAAAATATATTCTTCCTCCAAACCCTCACTCTCTGATCTCTACTGACTTAAGTGTCGGAGCGCCTTCAGGTACATACCCCCCGTTGTTCCAAGAAGCACTCTTGATGCATTCTACCACCACTCAAACCACTGCATTTAAAGCACCATCAGTCACTTTATGATTAGGTACGATCAGTGGCGCCATCTGTGGGAAATATAAGCTCTCCCCCATCTTGGAACTGCTCTCCCCGTCTGTAGCAGCAATTCCAATTCTCTGTGAAACTAGTTTCAAGTCATCTCCCCAATTAAGAACACTGTCATCAGCATCTAATTCAAACAGCTCCGGACACACTTTGTCTGTATGTCCAATCAAACCACACATGTGACAAAAGACACCCAATTTTTCATATTTAAAATAACAGTAACAAAAGCACCGTTAGTAGCACGGACACGCCACTCTTTTTTCAGCAGAACAGTAACATCAATGGCAACCCTAACACGCATATAAGAGCTGTCATCGCGATTTTCGGGTGTCAAGTCATTAATTAGGCTTGAACCTTTCAATCATTGATGTCTCTATTTTTTGGGGAAGGGTAAAATTGAGAAAACCCTTAGAAATTCTAAGTTCGGGGCAATTTTCGCTACGGGAAGGTGTTAGGCACCCGCAACGACTATAGTATTCTATAGGAGCCGTTTTTCTTGACCTATGTTTACGCTTTATTTTAAATGCTATTTTTGAAAAGGTTATTTTTAAGAATGGGGGGGGAAGAAGTATAGATTTTATTTTTTAGTGGACTTGGAGAGATTTTGGTCTCTTGCCTACATACCCTTTTAAGGGATCAAATTCTATGTAGTTCTCTTCCAAAAAAGTTTTTTTGTGGGTTAGTTTGTTTTTAATTTTGAAAATGATTTTGAAGAAGAGAAAAGGGGCCTTAAAGGCATGAGATTGGAAAAAAGTGAGGTTGTTTCAATTGTTAAAGAAAAAAGAATTAAAGTGGGAATTTAGGATTCATTTACATTTTTGATTAAGAAAGTAAAGGAAAAAGGTTATGGAGTTTTGACTCCAAGGTTATTGCAAAAACGGTTTTCAAGTGAGGTGTTTATTGTTTTTTTTTTTTTGGAAAAAAAGCATAATATTTTCTAAGTTTCGCGCTTCCTAAGCATACATCTAGCGGTGAGTCATACAACGTGTGTGCGTGTCGGTGTACATCATCATAGTGTCCATTGTCCTTTACATTTGCCCTAATTTACATTCTATGGTCTTGCAAGAATTTAAAAGAAAGTAAATCTACCTAAAAATGTTACATGAAAATTAATGGAAAATTGCATAAAAGAGTCAAAGAAAAGAATGAATGTAATGCAAAGCTTGCACTATGAATGAGACATGCAATAAGATGGTTAGTAGACAAAATATAAGATGATAGAGAAATAGGTAAAGAATGAGAAATAAAACGGCAAGAAACACTTAGTAAAAAGCATGCAACACATAGTGAAAATAATAGCCAAAATATGACAAAAGAATGCACAAGGCCTAGAGGTAAAGCTCATCTAACACATGACCTAAAATACCTATCCTAGCATGATTTTGGAGACTCATTTCAAATATAGGGATGTGAATTACAAGGCAATTTTAGGCACAAAGTTATCACATATGCATATTTCAACTTTTAAAACCATTCAAGTTGCTTGCAATATAAGAAATCAAGATCTAAACACTCAAACAGTAGCAAGGGCATAGAATCATAAGCAAAATCATCACGAAATCATATGACCAACATTGGGATCATGTGGCGTTGAATTGGCACAAAAATCATGCAAGAAATTTAACAAAGGTGCTCAAGAACACAAATCAAACAAGAAACTCTAACACATATTTTTATCAATCAAGAAAATGTGAAATATACCATATAACAGTCAAAAATATATCATGAATCCTATAGAAAAAATTATAGAAAATTGCAAGAAAATTATAGCATGCCAGAGGTTCAGATAGCAAGAAAATGAGTGCAATTAGCAAGAACTTCAGGAAAACTCTTAAAGAAACCTAAAAGCCCAATGGACCCCGGTCCAACCCACATGCTGGTGGATTCGGATCTCCTGAACGCCTCAGAGACGTTGGATTGATCCGGATCCACTAAACCTAGATCAAACGGCCTATAACGTGTGAGAATGGGTCGGTTTGAACCGACCCGGTTTGAACCGACCCGGTTTGCAAGCTTATATAAAAGGGAAAACGGCCCGGTTTGCTCATTTTCTTTCTTCTCTCTTCTCTCCGTTGGTTCTATGAAACCCTAACCCTAACCTTGCTCTATCCTACCCAGAAATGCGTGATTCATGGCTCAAAAGCTTCGTCTTATTGTTCTAATCAAGAATCTGTTACTAGAATCCACATGCATTGACTGAAACGATGTAGATCTTGAGTCTTGGGTCGCGGATTTCGAACGGTTTTGGTTCAGTTTTTTTTTGGTTCAAATCTTTTTCTAAATGGTTTTGCTTGCGGATTCGTTGGTTTACAACAGTTGTTACTCGTTGTAAATCCTTGAATCTTTCGCGTTTTTTGGAAAATTTTTAGGGTTTCGTGATTTTGAACCAAAACTCTTCGAATTCCTTACGGATTTGCATCGGTTTGGATTTCGTTGTTATTCATGAGTATGAAGAGGTAAGTTCTTGAGTTTCACCTGGATTTATTCGGAGATTTGATTTGAATCTTCAGAAACTTTTTGATTTGATTCTGTTTTTGCTGATTCTTGCTGGAAATCCAGAAATAAACCGTGATTCTTCTTCTTTTTCTTCTTCTCTGGTTCAAAATCTTCGAATTCATTCCCTCTTCTTCTCAAATCCGTGCCTCTGTGATCGCATTAGGGTTCGTTGCTTTTGTGACGAATCTGACGCTTGAATTGCAGAGGACAAGGCTCAATGATGAAGATTCACCATTGAATCTCTGAGAGCTGAAACAAACTCCATTGATTCTGCTTGAATTGAGCTTCTGAAACGGTTAGGGTTCGGAATTTTTCTTCAATTTCTTGAGTTTGTTATGGTTTTTGATCTAACTGAATGGAGAGAGAAGTTTTTGAGTTGTTTGTGATGTGGCACTGATTATGTGGACCTCCTCTCTGACTTGCACAGTAGCGTGGCCTTATATAGGCTGCCATGTGGCCTCTGGACCAATGGGAACCTGACACCTGGACTTGGACTGGCCTGCGTGGCATTCTTGGACTAAACTGCAATTTTAAAGAAATTGGGGACTAAACTGCAAAAAAGAAAAGAAACTGGGACTGTTTTGAAAATAAAATTGGACTGTTTTGGAAAATAACAAAAACTGAAATTGGACTCACTTGCAATTAAAATAAAATTTGGACTTATTTGTAAAAATAAAATAAAATTGGTAAAAAAATGTAATTTGGAAAAAACGTAAAGCGAAACAGTTAAAAAATGACAAAGCGGACTAAAACGGACAAGCTACCAAAATGAGGTATTTCAACCAAAATTTATTTGATGTGAAAAGACCAAAATGCCCCTAGGGACTAAAACGACTCAGACTGACTCAGATGCAAAACTAAGATGATTTTTAGATAGAAATTGATTGATGACTTATGCGGACAAGTTAAAAAGACTCAGGGACAAATTGTAGGGACTAAAATGGGTTCCTTTGTAGGAAATGACCAAAATACCCTTTTGTATGATTTTATGCAAAAAAATTGGAATAAAATACAGAAAAATATGTAATGGTTTTAGAAACCCTTTTTTGAAGACTTGTAATGCAAGAAAACACTTTGGGTGGTTTTAAATGCAAGAAGATTGGAGATAATAACAGTAAAATGTGCGTTTGTATCACAGTAGAAAATTGTGAAATAGAAACAGAGAATTTGAAATAATCAGAACCAAAAAGAAGTTTGAACGAGTATTTTTAGGTCCAAAATGAGGGTATGACAAGAGCTATGAATTGAGTTTCGGCCATCATAAGCTTTGAAGGTGCCTAAGAAGCTTCCTATACCCTGACCTACTTTTGGTTGGATAAAACCGAATGGTAGACCATGAACTTGGACCCAAAAAACAATATGGTTCATAGGGATGAAGCTAGGGACAACACCAGGAGAGATACGATCCATAACGATATGGAAGTTGTCATAAAACCATCAACTTTATGGTGAAACTGAAACAAGTAACGGGTAGACATAGATTTAGTGATCGCCACCCGCTTTCCTGGTTTCCATGCACGAGACATACGCTCGCTGAAATAGGCAAACTGGATCTCACGGTCAGTAAGGACACGACCAATCAAGCAGTGTTCAAGTATGGCAGCAGTTTCAGGTTCGGATTGAAGGTTTAGGGTTAAACCATCTTCAGAGAAAGTCAGACCGTCTAGGTTAAGGTTTGAAGGATCCATGAGAACGACTGGAAGAGAGGAAACGATGAGAAAATTGCAAGGAACCAAGGAGACTCGAATTAGAAACTGTAAAGCGTAACAAAACACAGGATAAGCTAGGGTTGGACTCGATGATCGCATAACAGGGACAACGACTGTATATAAAGGTTGAACAGTAGCATCTAGATCATGGATCACATGCAAAACAACTTCTCACCAGATGGATCTGACCCAAGGTGTAGCGGCAGCCCAAGAATGGGAGGCGCTAGAAACCCTAGAAACCAGAAACCCTAGGAGACCGAAAAAGAAAAAAAAAATCTAAAATGATTTGTTAGCTTGACATAGTTAATCATACTAATATAATAATAAAAGTGAGAAAATATATTTACGATTTCCAATAGTAAACTAAGTAGACATTCTTTAAAGAAGTCATTAATACATGTGAGATTTCGTATAGTCTTATATTAAAGACAAAACGAATGAAAAAAAGTTTTATAGATAGAGAGACAGAGAATGTCATATACTCCCTCCGTCCCTTAATATAAACACCTATTGCTTTTTTCACATTTCTTAAGAAATGTTGTTGGTGTAGTTAATGTGTCTGTTTTATAGTACAATTTTACAAAATTAACCTCATTAAAGAGATAAAGTGAAAAGTCAATTTATTGTACTTTTAGAATTAGTAGTAGTATTAAATAAGGGTATCTATGGAAAAAAATAATTAATGTGTGTTGTAATTTGAAAAGGAGGTTATATTTAGGGACAAAAAAAAAAACAAAAGAGGGGTTATATTAAGGGACGGAGGGAGTATATTTCTTTCCTCAATTCGAAGATATTTATTTTTTTTACCAATGTTTTATATCCAATATATCTATTTAACATGCAATTTTTATTTTATTAAACCTTAATGCAATCCAGGATTTTGTTTACTGTAGTAGTCATATAGACGCGGAGCAGTTTTGTTTCCATAAACCATGAACGGAAACGTCAACTTTAATAGTATCACCAAAGATGTGGAACGTTTGGCTTGGCACCTTCAATCGGGCTACCAAATCGACTCTATCAAATTTTATAAGCTATGTATCTCCCTCTCTCGAGGAATTGATTATTCACTTGCTAATGTTCAATCTCCTCCAAAAGCTATTAAACAACTGCCTATGTTGTTGAAAAAGATGCATTATAAAAGAAAGTATGATGATGAACTGGCAGTTGTGATGGTTTTGATGATATATGTAAAGAGTGCATGCGAATCTAGATGGTTCGTCAACAAATTAGAGTCGAAAGAACTTTTGACCATTGGTAGTGAAATAGGGAAGTTCTTTTACACCCTTGGAGATTTGATAACCAATAGACCTAATTCTATCAATTCTGTAATATTATCAACTATAGTGGAAAAGTCCTATCCAAATTTGAAATTGGGGTCAATCGAAGCCAAGCCTGGATATGGAGCTTCTCTCGTTGACTTCATCATCACAAAGAACAATTATGTTCAATCAGAGAATCAAAATATTTATTGTTTATTGGTGGCACAAGCTCATAACATTGACACAAATGCATTCCTCATCAGCCCTCAGCAAGTGAGTTTTCTCTTGAATGGAAAACCCATTGACACAAGGTCACAAGTGCCCACTAATGTGACAAGATGCTGAAATATGGGACAAATATTCTAAAAGTTGTTGGTCAGTTCAATGGTCATTATATTATACTTGTTGCCTATATGAATTATGTTGCTGCATCCTTGCGCGAGAAGCATCCACCTTCAGATTACGTTCAGCCTAATGTTACTTCCAGTGATTCAGATGTTACTGATACCGTTCTAGTGTTGTGGGCCTTACCAACAAATATAATCAAGAAGTTGATGGTCATAATTTGCATCTAATGAATTCAATTGCTGGTGAATATGGGAGCTCGTCCTCGTCATCGAGACATATTCAGAGGTCTCTCTTGATCCAATCTCAGACATTAGTCGGACCAAAGAAAAATTACTCTGCTACTCCTTATATTTCTTTGCCCAACCTTTCCTCTTCCAAACTAAGTGACAAAGAAAGAGAACAACTTTTTTCTCGACCCCTGCTGAATATGATGCCTCAGGTCTCAGCAGCAACACAGAACCGAGAGCCAGCGATAGTTAATATGTCAACCGCAACTCAAAAGCGAGCAATAATATAAGATTTGGTAATGTAAAAGAACTTAACAATTCACAGTCGCAGAAAATGTTGAATCACATCCAGCAAGGGGGTTCACAAGCTAATGCAGTTGGAGCTTCAACAAGGGGGGTTCAACAAGCAAGGGTTGTGGCTTCATCACATGTTACCATACAAGGAGAGAAAAGAGGAGCACCGACTTCTAGGGCCGACGAATTGAAGTGTACTACTTGACAAATGCGTGGAAGAATTTCAGGTCAGAGACTAACTAATGAAATTAGGCAGAAGTTAATTTCGTCGTCGTCATCACAACAGGTTCAAAGTTAAGACCGCAACCAGCCCCGAGGTTATAAAAATCGGGATTTTACTTCAGGTCGAAAGGGAATAACAAAATCGAGACTCGTAAAATCGCAATCAAAATTGATGGATTTTACAAAAAAAATACTAAATATCTTTATAAATGCTATATAGTCATAAATGACTTAGTTTATAAGAAATCGTAAAATCACAATCAAAATCGATGGATTTGCCTATTTTGAGATTCTACTATGGATTTGTGTCATTAAAGGTGAAGAAAGTTGCAAAATTCTAAATTTTAGAATTTAAGTCGGAATTTTAACAATAATACGCGCAATATCCAAATTGAATTATGTTAGTAATTTTATTTCTTTATTTATTGCTGTTTGTGTTTATCATAGATTTATGGATTCCATTTAATATTGCATTTGCTTTAGAATTTAAAATTGAGAACCACTTAATTAAGTTCCTTTCCATGGTTCTTTCCATAATTTTTTGTTTCTATTAGAGACACCCTTTTATAAACATTTGATATCCATCTCTTAGACTTTTGTCTTTACCCAGCCAAGTATACCCTTTGTTGTTTCTTGTTCAATTGACACTTCCTGGTAAGATTCGGAACAAATACGACCCCAACCAACAGTTGGACCTGACTGACTGGTACAAGATATCACACATGGTGATTTAAATTAGGCTAAAATATGGTTTCAGTCCCTACAAATATGTCTCATTTTAGTTTTAGTCCGTGTAATTTTCTTTTTTGTAGTTTTTGGTCCTTGTAAAATATTTTGTTTTTTAAAATGGTCCATGGAGGGACTATTTTCAAAAACAAAATATTTTGCAAGGACCAAAAACTATAAAATGGGTCTAGTCATCATGTGCCACGTATGCAAATCATCACAAAAGTAGAGTCAGAGACTATTTTCAAAAACAAAAATATTTTACACATGTTTAACTTGTTACCCTTCCTTATATATATATATATATATATATATATATATATATATAGGTCGTAGATGAAGTGATAAACCACTAAAATTAAAGTCACACACAACTGTGAGGTCCCGGGTTTGAACCCGGGTCGCGTTCGGCCTTGCAATTTCGGCATTTGCCAGTTGAGCTAGGACTTTTAGACACCCTTCCTTATATTTATTTGGTTATTCATACATGCCTTTGAGTCATTTGGCTTGTATGTCCAACAGTCCAAGGATATATATTTGTTAGTCGTTATAAAATTATTAAAGAGAAGTTGTTTATTTACTTCTATGCAATTTGTTAGGAGTCCCACATCGAGTAGATCAAAGTGCTTGATATGGTATTGTCAAAGACACTATATATAGGAGTGATAAATGATAGTAACCCTAACGAGCCTAAATACTAAAGACCCAACTTAAAGGCCCAATTAAAAACAACTCCAAATAAAGACAAACTAATATAATTTTACTCTTAAACTAAATAACTAAATTATTCAAGTCTAATATAACTCTCTAACATAATGACAGTTCATTCCAAACCTAAAGGAAATCTATCTATATTATATAAATTTGAGGGTTTTCCTCAAATGTATAAATGGAAATGTTTCTCACTTTCTCATTCCTCGACACTTGGCACCTTTAAATAAATCTCATTTCCTTGACACTTGGCACTTTGAAACAAACCAAGCAATTTCATGCATTTGACATTTAATGAAATGAACTAATTTTCGTTTTAATTATTTTCATAATAATTAATAATAATGTGATACTTTTTTGATATCCTATATTTTATTGAATATCAAACAAATATGAATACAAATCAATATTTTAATTCATATTTTAAAATTTTAAATGTCGTCAAATAAAATAGGTCAGAACAAAACGGGTGTAGTTAAGTTCTCAAATAATTTATTTGGTTAAAATAATGTCAAAAATATTAAGTTACTACGTTTTTTCCAAATATTTCATTAACAAGAAGAAGAAAAACACATGTAAAGGCAAAGCTACGGAATTAGGTGGGTTCTTAAAAAAAAAAATTAACATGATATGGATTGATTTCCTTAACAAAACAAAAAAAAAACGTGAGTAAAGGCATATATAGGGAATCAAAGTCAAAACAAAATGGATGTAATTAAGTTACATTAAAAAAATTAAACACGACTGATTTCCTATCAATGATACTGATTTGATTATAAAAAAAAAACGTATATGATGGCAAAGCTAGGAAATCAAAATAATTAGTCAAATTAAACGTGTTTATTTTATCAAATTACCTCGTAAAATATATATAAATTAGTCCTATAGATTAGCAAATTTTTCACAATTCAACTTGTCTTTCTTTTCTACTTTGTTAGTTTTCTATTGTTTCTTTTTCCTACTTCTTTACCGTCCAAATAACACATAAAGTTCATTTTGTATCTGATACATCTCTTCGAAAGAAAATTGAAATATTTATTCATTGAAAATAATTCTGATGGATTATAAGGTTGTTTGACACTATTAGTTTTTTTATTTTTTTTATTTCAATCAACTAAATAATGTTATGTGAATTGCCCATTCTTTCATGTTCTTTCTTTTCCTGATGTTTTTACTATTAATTTTTGTCTCTATCAAATATGACCCTCATTGGTTGAATTCGTTCCTCCCTTTTAAGAAAGAAAATTGGAGCATCATTGTTCAAATCATATGATTAATGGTGTTAGATTAATTTTATATAGTTTAAATTGGTGTTTATAAATGGTTCCGCAAATTATATAGTATAATTTTTAATAGTTTATCACGATATGTTATTAATGGTGTTATATTAATTTTTGATTTAGTTTATACGTTTTTAATCAAAAATGTGTCATTATGTTAATTTCAATTGATTGTATTGATCCAAATTTTTTTTTATTGTTTTGACCAATATGCTAAAAAAAACTTAAACATGCGCTTAAACAACAAAAAAAAAATCATTATTTTAAAGAACATATCAAATAATATCTGCTAATTTAATGATACACTTTAACAAAAAAAATATTTTAAAAAGTTGAATTTGCTAAAAAAACGTATCATTTGCATATTGTTTAATGGCTATGTTTGAATAAAATAATATATGCCGATTTAATGATACGCTTTATCAACAAAAAAAAAATATTGCTTAATGACTAAAATATAAACTCAAACTTGATTTGCCAAGTTAAATGTTTTATTTTACGAAATTATGATGTTAAATATACTATAAATTAGATCTATTGGCTAGCGTTTCTTCATATCACAAATCCAATTCTCCATTTTTCTTTCTTCCTATTTCGTTTCTTTTTCTATGCATCTTCTTTGTATCTTTCTTTACTATCCAATTCTCCATCTATCTTTATTTCTATTTCGTTTATTTTTCTATGCATCTTCTATGTATCTCTCTTTACAATCCAAATGGCTTCGAAAATCTATTTTGTTTCTGATATATCTCATTTGAAAGAAAATTGGAATATCAAGGTAATTATTTTATCCGCTCAAAAATATAAACACAAAAGTATTTTCTTTTTATAACGTTTTAGTAATTTCTCTATGTAAGTTTTGAATCCGCCCCAGCAGAAAAAAGATTAGGTGCAAGTAAGCACTTGGATAAAAAAAAAACTTTTATTTCCCGTATGGTTTAACAATGTTATATAATCTTGAAGATGAAACATGTCATTGAAGTTTTATTTTCAAAATAAAAAAATACGGATACGCAGAGTAGTAGTTCAATTCATTCGTAATACAACACTAACATCATTCTTATTGATGACATAGTAAATTATTTGTACAAAAAAGGAAATATAGATGCAATGGAAATTGTAGTTATTTATGATAATGGAAATGATATTTATCTATGATATTGGTAATTAGTTGTTTATGTTATTATTTTTTCTCTCGGATTGGTAGTTAATTAGCAATTAAACTGAATAACCTACTCACGTGACCGTCTTTCTACTCTTTTTATTGCGTTAACGTTTGAAAATTATGAACATTTTTTTTTTTTATAAAATTTTGATTTTGATTAAAACTAAAAATATAAATGTAGGTTGCTTTCAAGTTATAACAAATTAAACTAACCATGATTATCTATTTTAATGACACAAACAATATAAAAAAAATATAATCTATTTTTTTAATGACACCAACAAAGATTTTTGTTAGGCTAAACTACAGTTTTGGTCCTCTAAGTTTGTCAATGTTGCGATTTTGGCCCCCTATTAAAAAAAATGAAAATTTGACCCCTATGAATTAGCCCCTTTGCAATATTAGTCCCTTTGGTCAATTTTGACCCAGTCAACGCCTATGTGGCACCTAGTAGAATGCCACATGTGTAATTGCTGAATTAAAAAAAAATAAAAATTGCCACATATTTATAAATGGAATTAAAGAAATAAAATAAGGAAAAGAAAAGAAAAAGTGGCGTGTGAGTTCTTCCCCAAAACAACTTCTCTTTTCTGTGTTCTTCTCCGAAATCTAGATCTAGAAAACAAATTATCATCATCAATTCTTTTTCCTAAAACAAATATTCATTTTAATCAACAATTTCGAATCTTAAGTACAGTTTTAGAATCCATCACTTAAATCTTCAAACCTATCACTTTCATAAAACCCAAAACAATACAAATTGGAATCTTAGAGAGTGCCTTAAGCGCAATCGAGGCCTAGCAGTTTTTTGGTTCTTGATATGTGCAGCTGTGTCTGTTTTTTATTTTAATTATTTAGTGATGAAAGGTTCTCATATGATTGTATTAGGAAGATAAACGAAGAAGGAAGATGATGGTGTACCTAGAATGATTTCGGATAATGGGTTGGGAGAGACAAGAGACTTTTTTTTTAATTGAAGTTTTTATGAGTTTTTAAGATGAAGATGATGTTGAAGGGGATGAATGTGATAGGGAAGGGATGAAGGTGTGCTGAAGTTGAAGAACACTATGAATTTCCTTAGTTTTTTAATTTTACTTATTTATTTAATTTAGTAAATGATTATGTGGCAATTTTTATTTTTTTTAATTCAGCAATTACACATGTGGCATCCTACTAGGTGCCACATAGACGTTGATTGGGTCAAAATTGATCAAATGGACTAATATTGCAAATGGTCTAATTTATAGGGGGTCAAATTTTTCATTTTTTTTAATAGGGGTCAAAATCGCAACATTGGCAAATTTTGGGTGCCAAAACTGCAGTTTAGCCTTTTTATTATTCCCTCAACAAAAAAAAAACAAAGTTTTTTATTATAGAAAAAATTGTTTAAGGGTATAATTGAGATAATGAAAAGGAAAGTATAAATATACTAATTTATTTTGTTACAATTTTCAAATGATAAAGGACAAAAAAAACCAATTGAGTAGAATATGTTTTGGAACATCAAATATAAGCACTCTTGTGGAGAAATATATGAAAAAAATTGATAGTATAACTAAAAGTAAGATTAATTTTATGTGCCTACAAGAAATTAAGTGGGTGGATGTCAAGGCGAAAAAATTAGATAGTTTAGGGTTTAAGAATTGATACACTAACAAACTTAGATCGAGAAATGAGGTAGACATTAGTGTGGATACAAAATGAAAGAAGGACATTGTGGATGTAAAAAGGATAGGAGTTCATATCATAGCCCTAAAATTTATAGTGGAACAATACATCTTTAGTTTTATAAGTTAGATTGACAAATGGGGTAGACGTTGTTGTGCATGCAGGAATGAAAGAAGGATATTATAGATGCAAAAAGGATATGAGATCAGATCATATTCCTAAAAGTTGTAGTAGAACAATACATCTTTAATATCATTAGTGCTTATGCACCTCATGTAGGGTTAAAAAAAACACCTTAAAGTAAAGTTTTGGAATGATTTAACAGGATTAATTCTGAATATACCACTAGGATAAAATATTTTTCAAGGAGGAAACCTAAACGGGCATGTAGAGAGTGTTTTGAAGGCTTGCATGGGGGTATGGTCTAAGGGAGATAAATTTGGAGGGTAAATCCATCCTATATTTTAGGAAAATATATGAGCAACTTATCATATATAAGGGTCAGGGGCAATGATCTTAGATAGATTTTTTTCTTATCATGAAATATAACAGAAATAGTTGTTTGGTCGACAAAGTATTACCTGAAAAAATTTGACTACCCAACATAGATTATTAAGAAGCCACATTTGGGCTTTAAGGATCAAGTGGTGACATTTAAAGGGTGAAAAATAAAATATTTCCAACATAAGATTTTAATGGGAGGTTTCGTGAAGCTATATAGAATCCTAAATGATATGTGGGATAAGATGACACATCCAATTAGAAAAGTAGCAAAAGAGACACTAGAAGAATAAAGAGGTTTTAAACCTATGAAGGTAAAGAATCTTGGTGGTGGAACGAAGGTGGTCAAAGCTGTTGGAACAAAATGTGTTTAACAATAAACCCCAAAGAGTTTTGATGATAACAAGGTATTAAAAATTGACAATTGGTATTGCTAACATTTGTTCAAGTGTACAGGACCATAGACCAAGTGTTATATCTTACAAAGGTTCTGGAAGAACAATAAAGAGCAAAGGAAACAAATATAATGAAGCTTAAAGTGCTCCTGAAGTTAAGCGCTCCTGAAGTTAGGCGCTCCTGAAGACTTGCGCTCCTGAAGAGTATGACGTCATCAAAAGCTGAAGGTCCCCAGAAGCTGGTTCTTCAGAAGTTGTATTTCACCAGAAGTAAAATGATTCAAGATTTTATGGATTAAGTGTTATATTTTGGAACGAAAGTCATATAGAATTGACAGAAGACTAGTGGAATAATGCAACGGTCATTTCAAAAGGATTTGAAGTCATTTGGCTGCAAAGATACAAGAAGCGTTGACATTGTACTATGTACGAACTATACAACCACCTTCTCCACTACTATGTTTTGTGTCTCTGCTACAAGACAAGATAACAGCTTTGAAATACAACCACGCCTGTAACAATGTTCCTTCACAACTGGAATAGATTTGAAATTGATCCTTCATAGGACAATAACTTAATCAGGCAAAGAATCATTGGTGAAAGATCAAGCTTCAACAACGACTCTTTTTGGATGTGTTGGCACTTACAACGTTCATTTCACACCTCTATATAAAGGAGTGAATACTTGAAGAACAACAAGACTCTACAACATTTTGAAAGCGCCAAAACTCTGTCAAATTGTTCAGCATCCAAAAGTTCACTTAGAATTTCAGTTTTCAAGTTCATATCTTTGAAATTCAAAAGTCTTAAGAGTCTGTATCTGATTTGTATTGAGAACACCACTGATTGTATATCAAGTGTTCAACCTCAAACATTTTCCTTGTAATTTTGTTTGATAGAAGTCTCTTGCTTGTGTGCTTGAGCATTAGAAGTCTCTTGATTGTGTTCTTGAGCATTTGAAGTCTCTTGCTTGTGTGCTTGAGCATTTGTAATTAGATATTACATTTAGTGAACTCTCCTTGGAAGTGCAAGGGGGACATGACTACTTCTGGTTTGTGGAAGGAACCTGTATAAATTGCTCGTGTCTTGCTTCTTCTCTTTTCTCTCTGTTTATCATTCCGCTGCATACACTCTTGAACATCTTCTTAAGAAGCTGTCTCTTTTGCTTCTGATCATAAGTGTTCTTGTGTTTTTTGAGAAAACGAAGAAAAGTCTAACACAATTCAACCCCCCCTTCTTGTGTTTTTCTCCCCTTCATTTGGTATCTAGAGTCTTGGTTCTGTTGACAACACCTAATAGTGTAACAGTCCAAGATCTGAGAAAAACATGTCTGCTGAATCATCTGTTTCTGGTTCTGCTGGTTCTGGTGGTAATCATAATGATGTATGCTATGATTATAGTGAAAAGAAAACTGACTCAGGGAAGGTTCCAAAGTTTAATGGAGATCCTGAAGAGTTTTCTTGGTGGAAAACCAACTTCTACAGTTATATCATGGGCTTAGATGAAGAACTATAGGATATTCTGGAAGATGGAGTTGGCGACTTAGTCCTTGATGAAGAAGGAGCTGCTGTTGATAGAAAGGTTCATACTCCTGCTCAGAAGAAGATGTATAAGAAACATCATAAGATCAGAGGCTCTTTGGTTTCTGCTATACCACGGGCAGAGTACATGAAGATGAGTGATAAATCAACTGCAAAAGCTATGTTTGCATCTTTATGTGCTAACTATGAAGGAAGCAAGAAAGTCAGAGAAGCTAAAGCAGTGATGCTTGTTCATCAGTATGAGCTGTTCAAGATGAAGGATGATGAAAGTATTGAGGAGATGTACTCAAGATTTCAAACCTTAGTCTCTGGACTTCAAATACTGAAGAAAATCTATGTTGCTTCTGATCACGTGAGCAAGATACTCAGAAGTCTGCCTGCCAGATGGAGACCAAAGGTGACTGCCATTGACGAAGCTAAAGATTTAAACACTTTAAGTGTCGAAGATCTTGTTAGTTCTCTCAAAGTTCATAAGTTAAGTCTTAATGAACATGAGTCTACTAAGAATAGTAAATCAATAGCTCTTCCATCCAAAGGCAAGTCATCAAAAGCTCTTAAAGTGGTTGAGTCTGAAGAAGAAGATTCACCCAATGGAGATTCTGATGAAGAGGTTACTGAGATAATGGCTATGCTCTCAAACAGACTTCAGTATCTAGCCAAGAAGAACAAGAAGTTTCTATCCAGAAGGGGAAGCTTCAGAAGCTCAAAGAAGGAAGATCAGAAGGGATGCTTCAATTGCAAGAAGCCTGGTCATTTCATTGCTGATTGCCCTGATCTTCAGAAGGAAAAGTCAAAGGAAAAGTCAAAGAAGCCAACATTCAAGTCAAGCAAGTTTAAGAAACAAATCAAGCAGAGTTTGGTGGCCACATGGGATGATTTGGATAGTGAATCTGAGTCTGACAAAGAAGAATCTGATGAAGGTGCAAAGATAATTGTTGGGTTAGTAGCTACAGCAACTTCAGAAGCTGAAACTGAATCAGATTTATAAGATGAAAATGAGGCATATTCCAAAATCCCTAGAGAAGAACTGATAGAGTCACTTAAAGAACTCCTCACTCATTTTGAACTGAGAACCAATGAGTTGAAAGTTTTGAAAGAAAAATATGTTGTTTTGATGAAGCACCAAGAATCAACTTTATTGGATCTGAAAGCTTCTAAAGAAGGACTTAGAGGTTTTGACTTCATATGTAAAACTTATGAAGACAAGCTCAAGTTCTTGTGTCAGAAGTTACAAGAAAAATGTGATGGAAAGTCTTTAAGTAACCATTAGATTGCTCTTGAAGATTTCATTATTTCTGGTATTGACAGAAGCAGAATTGCTTCTATGATTTATAGCATTTACAAAAAACAATGGCAAAGGGATTGGGTTTTCAGAAGCTAAGTCTAATGAAACCAATCTTAAAGCATACTGTGAATGCATTAAGGAAGGATTGAAAACCTTCTTTGTTCCTGAAGGTGCCAAAATGGAAACTGTTGCTCAATCAGAACCTGAAGCTTCCAATTCTAAGGCTAAGATTACTTCAAAGCCAAAGAACTTCAAGCCTAAGGTTGTGATAAATTTTGAATCTAAGACCGCAAAGATTAAGATTCTGAAGAGATCAGAACATGTTCCTCAGAGTCTGATGAAATCAGAATCTGATGTCCTAAAGTCTAAGGTTCAGAAGGGCAAAACAGTTGTTGCTTCTGAAGTATCAAAACCAAAAGTTGAAAAACCTAAGGTAATGATTAATCAGAAGCTACCCAAAGCGCACCTCAAGGAACATGGAATGGTGAGTAAAACTTCCAACACTAACCCCAAAGGACCCATAAAACAATGGGTACCTAAATCTGAAATTGTCAATGCTGCAGATTTGTCTAAAAGCAAGATCAAAGCAAAAGTCATGGTACCTGGACAACGGTTGCTCAAGGCACATGACAGGAGAGAAGTCAATGTTCCTATCCCTCACAATGAAAGAAGAAGGAAATGTAAAGTTTGGAGGCAACCAGTTTGGAAAGATTATTGGTACGGGGACTATTGGTAATTCATCTACCTCTATTAATAATGTGTGGTTGGTAGATGGGCTTGAGCATAACCTATTGAGCATCAGTCAATTCTGTGACAAGGGTTATGATGTATTATTTGAAAAAGCCAACTGCACAGTAATCAACAAGGATGATAAATCCATAGTGTTCAAAGGAAAGAGAGTGGAAAATGTTTACAAAATCAATTTCTCTGAACTGGCTGATCAGAAGGTAATTTTCCTTCTGTCAATGAATGATAAGAAATGGATGTGGCTTAGAAGGTTGAGACATGCTAACTGGAGATTATTCTCTAAGCTTAGTAAGTTACAACTTGTCAAAGGCCTTCCTGACATTGATTATCATTCAGATGCACTCTGTGGTGCATGCTAGAAAGGAAAATTTTTTAAATCATCTTTCAAAGTTAAAGACATTGTTTCCACCTTAAGACCTTTAGAACTACTTCATATTGACCTATTTGGACCAGTTAGCACTGCATCCTTATATGGGAGTAAGTATGGATTAGTCATTGTTGATGATTACAGCAGATGGACTTGGGTGAAATTCCTGAAAGGCAAAGATCATGCATATGATGTATTCAGTAACTTCTTCACTCTTATTCAATCTGAAAAAGAAGCCAAGATTTTGAAAATTATAAGTGATCATGGTGGTGAGTTTGAAAATGAGCCATTTGAAGCTTTTTGTGAAAAACATGGAATCATCCATGAATTCTCTTCTCCTAGAACTCCACAACAAAATGGGGTTGTAGAAAGAAAGAATAGAATTTTACAAGAAATGGCCAGAACCATGATCCATGAAAACAATTTGGCAAAACATTTTTGGGCAGAAGCAGTGAATACAACGTGTTATGTCCAGAATAGGATCTACATCAGACCTATCTTGGAGAAAACAGCATATGAACTTTTCAAAGGAAGAAAACCCAATATCTCTTACTTTCATCAATTTGGATGTACATGTTACATTCTAAACAACAAGCTCTACCTAAAGAAATTTGATGCCAAGGCCCAAAGAGGAATCTTTTTAGGTTACTCTGAAAGGTCAAAGGCATACAGGGTGTACAATTCAGAGACACTTTGTGTTGAAGAATCTATGCATGTTAAATTTGATGACAAAGAGCTTGAAGATAAAACTTCAAAGAAAGTTGAAAGTTCTGCAGAGATACAGGTTTCTAAAGACATTCCAGAACCTGATCAGATAGTTGAATATGAAGACAGTCTAGAAGCTGCACCCACATCAGAAGCTCAAGATGAAGTTGCTTCTGATGAAGCACAAAATGGCTCACAACAAGCAGATTCCTCCAACAACACTTTCAAATACAAGTCTTCTCATCCTGAGGATCAAATCATTGGAAATAAAGAAAGTCCCAGAAGAACAAGGTCACACTTCAGACAAGAAGAATCTATGATAGGACTGATATCAATGATTGAGCCTACAACAATTGATGAAACACTTTTAAATGATGGATGGATCTTAGCAATGCAAGAAGAGCTGAATCAATTCCAAAGAAATGATGTGTGGGATCTGGCACCCAAACCTTCTCCGAAGAACATTATTGGAACAAAATGGGTATTCAAAAACAAACTGAATGAGTAAGGTGAAGTAACCAGAAACAAAGCCAGACTTGTTGCACAGGGATACAATCAACAAGAAGACATTGATTACACTGAAACATTTGCTCCAGTTGCAAGATTGGAAGCAATCAAGATACTTCTATCCTATGCAGTTAATCATGGCATTATATTATATCAAATGGATGTCAAGAGTGCATTTCTTAATGTTGTCATAGAAGAAGAAGTGTATGTCAAACAACCTCTTGGTTTTAAGGATCTGAAGCATCCTGACCATGTTTACAAACTAAAGAAATCACTATATGGCTTGAAACAAGCTCCCAAAGCCTGGTATGATAGACTAAGTAATTTCCTGATTAAAAATGATTTTAAACGAGGTCAAGTTGATACAACACTCTTCAGAAGGACCCTTGAGAAAGACATTCTTATTGTGCAAATATATGTTGATGATATAATATTTGGTTCTACTAATGCATCCCTTTGCAATGAGTTTTCTAAGTTAATGCAGGATGAATTTGAAATGAGCATGATGGGAGAGCTGAAGTTCTTCCTGGGCATTCAAATTAATCAAAGCAAAGATGGAGTATATGTTCATCAAACAAAATATACAAAAGAGCTTCTAAAGAAGTTCAAGCTTGAAGATTGTAAACTGATGAACACTCCAATGCATCCAACATGCACCTTAAGCAAAGAAGATGAAGGATCAAAAGTAGACCAGAAGCTGTACAGAGGTATGATTGGTTCTCTGTTATACCTCACTGCATCTAGGCCATATATTTTATTCAGTGTATGCTTGTGTGCAAGGTTTCAGGCAGATCGTAGAGAATCTCATTTAACTACAGTTAAAAGAATCTTCAGGTATCTGAAAGGAACAACTAATCTTGGACTCCTCTATAGGAAATCCTTAGATTACAAGCTAATTGGATTCTATGATGCTGATTATGCTGGTGATAGGATTGAAAGAAAGTCAACCAGTGGCAATTGTCAATTTCAGGGTGATAATCTGATATCCTGGGCTAGTCAAACACAAGCAACTATTGCTATGTCTACAACATAAGCAGAATACATTTCAGCTGCAAGTTGTTGCACACAACTACTCTGGATGAAACATCAGTTGGAAGACTATCAGATTAATGCTAACAGTATTCCCATTTTTTGTGATAATACTGCTGATTTTTGCTTGTCAAAGAATCCAATTCTACATTCAAGAGTCAAGCATATTGAGATCAAACACCATTTTATCAGAGACTATGTTCAAAAAGTTTAGATATACAATTCATTGACACTGAAAATCAATGGGCTGATATATTTACTAAGCCTTTAACAGTTGAAAGATTTGAATTCATTAAGAAAAATTTGAACATGAATTATGTGTCTAATTAAAATTGCTTGCTCTTGAATGTGAAGTTTAGGTTCTGAAGTCAGTTCAGAAGCCATGGTCCATCAGAAGCTCTTAAGTGAGGTTCTGAGGAAAATGTGCTCCTGATGAGTAATCAGAATTTTAAACTTCAGAAGTGGAATCTTTGTGCTTCTGAATAGTAGGAGTTAGTGGAATTTCTAGAGTTGCTTCTGGTGACAACTGTCCCACTAACATATACAACACATCTGAAATCTGATAACGTGGCATAAATGTATTGGTGTATAACAAAAAGGGCAATGACGATCTTTATGCTTTCAAAGTACTATCTCGCGCCCCCAACTGTCATTAATGCTATGTTTGTTTGTCCCCTGTGTATTCAAACGTTTTTACTCAAAACACTTAGACAAAACACACACTACTCACTTCACTACCTACAGTTTCCCTTTTGCTTTCGTATCTGCTAAGCAAACTCTCTCAAACCTAGAACCCTAAAATCATCATCTTCTTCAATCAAAATCAATGGCATCTTCAAGTTCCATTCCAGAATCCGGTAATCAAGATCAGCAATTAGTTCAACAACAAGATCAACCGGAAAGGGCCGCGTATGCAATCTTTGGGTCAACAATGAATCTAAAAGAACATCAGTTGAAGATTCAAGTGGAAAGTCCTGTCGATTTCAAATCCCTGATGTTTCATGGATGTGATATCAAGGAATACTATGTTGCTCAAGGACTGATGAAGTACTTTGATATGCTTAATGGTCCTACTTACAAGACCTTGGTTAGACATTTCTGGGTAGGAGCTTCGGTTTATGACAAAGAAGCTTCTGAAGAAGAAGAAAGAAACTTGGTTCTACTTTATCCAGAATTGAAAGGTAAATCAAGAGAAGAGATGGGTTTGGAACCCTTTAAAGGTACTGAAATCAGATTAAGCATGTTGGGAGTGCCAGTTGTTATTTCTGAAGAAATAATAGCATATGTTATTGGAGTAGAAGCTTCAGGTCAATATTCTGGAATAGAGATTCCTAATTCCAAAAACAGCTCCTGGAATAATACTGTGAACGAGACATTATTCAATTCAACAAAAGCCGGTAAGTATGTTGATTTGGACATGGAGAAGAAGATGCTCCTGAAGATTCAATACGAAAATCTGCTACCAAAGGGAGGTGGTAGTGATCAACCTTCACTGGCTCATAAGGTATTTATTCATCATATCATCAAAGGTGAAAAAGTGAACATGCCGAAATACATCTTCAAACATATGATTAAGGAGCTCAGGGAAAGCCAGATAAAAGACAGAGCCTGGGTTCCCTATGGAAGATTGATTTATGAGATTTTTCATCAGGGAGGCATAATTCAAGCTCTCAATGAAACTCATTTCTACACTGATGATAAGTTGGAAATAGTTGTTGGCAAGGTAATCAATGGAAAAACATTGAAGAATATGCAACTGGTCAAGAGGTTTACACCTCTTAATACAGACATCAATGAGTCTATGGTAGTCTCAGACTTAATGGCAAACTTCCCACCAATCTGTAAGAAAGATTCACTAGCTGTACAAATGGCACTTCTCACTGACCATTTTGCAAAAAATGGTGAAATCATTGGTCTTGAAGAGGTTCCTGAAGAAATGTATGGAGGAAAGCTGCCTATTGAAAAAGGCAGGAAAGCAAAGAGGAAGGAAATGACTCAGGAAGAGTACTTGGAAGCTGAGAAACCTTCGAAGAGGATAAAGCTTCTGAGAAGCTTAAATCTAGTGCTTCTGAGGTATCTTCAATTCAGAAAGAAGCTCAGGATCTGAATCCAGAAGCTGTAATCCCAAAGAAGACCAGAAGTGGCACAATTGCTGCTCCTGCATCTACAAAGGCTCCTGGACAGACTCTTTTGAAGAAGAAAAAGAGAACACCTGAACCCAGGAAGCTGAAGGAATCAGTCTATGTGACTGAAGAGATTGATGGTGTGGAAAAAGAAGAGGAAAGGCCAAGCAAAAGACAATCTGGAGTGGAGATTGTCAGTCCAATGTTTGTCATGACTCATGAGATTGCCAAAAGATGTAAAGAACATGGTGATAAGATAATGGCAGAAAAGAAAAGGAAAGCTGCACAATACAAGTTGGACAGAGATGAGCAGCTCAAGGAAATTGGACAAGAAAAATGTGATAAATTCTATGTTTAGAAGATTGCTGAGGTTCAAGAGATTGCTAATAGAGTTAGTGAAGAAGCTGTAAAAACATATGAAGCTACTGCTACTGAACTGGTTACCAGGGAGGTAAAGAAAAAGAAGATGGCTGATGCTGATGCACTTCAGAAGGTCCTAAAGATTGCTAAGGAAATAGAAATTCCTGCATCAATGTTGTCCAAGGATGGTGTTGCTAAAGTAGCCGAACAAGCTTTAAAAAGTGCTACAGAACTTCAGATGGAGGTGACTGCAGAAGTTGAGAATTTGTTGTTGGCTCCTGGTGTGAAAGGAGATCAGATTGTATCCACTGCTGGTTCAGAAGCTACATCAGGTAATTCTTCTACACACTCAGAACCTATAGTACATATAGAATCTGACTCAAACTCCTCTCAATCCAAATCTTTATCATCCTCATCTACTGATATGGATGATATACCAATAGGCATCCTATGCAAATCTAAACACAAAGGCCATTCACCATCATCCAAACTCCATAAAAAGCCTTCTAAACCTATTTCTCCCTTTAAACCAATGGAACCACATGTTGAAGTTAGGATTAGAGAGCTGCTTGAAATAAGAAGTAGTAAACTACCCCCTAATCATCCACTACAACCACAAACAATTCAACCACTCAACATGATCATTCTTGATAAACCTGAAGACAATTCTGTCTTGAACAACCTTAGTAGTCATTTATCAGGTGAACTACCTAATGTTGATATTAACCTACAAAAGGCCTCTGAAGTAACAACTTCTGAAGTTGCTTCAGAAAACCAACATGAATCTGAACCTAACCCTAAACAGTCTTCCACAACTGTCCTTGAGAAACCTTCTTCTGAACCAAATGTTCCTGAACACTTTGTTCTTGAACAAACTGGTTCTGACCATATTTCCTCACCCACTCATTCTGAGAATGCTATGGAATTTGATGGCATGATCTTATCAGAAGATCTTAATAAAGAGACTGAGCAATCTTCACCTATGGAGGTTGAACAGTCTACTTCTGATCAACCATCATCTAGCAACACTCAACCTTTTCTTCAATCAACCAACCATCATATAACCTTCAAATTGAACCCTTTGCTGCTCACAAACCTAGAAAACTACCTTCACAACCCACCAGTTTCTTAGATTCTATTGTACTACGAGGTGTGTGTGAAGACATAGCAGAAAAGATGATCAAGCTTATTTCATCCAGAAATGACTTGAGTCACAGGGAAAGCTATGATAAGCAGTGGAGGAGGTTGAAGGAAAGAGTGGAAAATGTGATGAATGCTCTGTCTTCTACATGCATTGAAGCCCAGGAACAAGCTAAGCAGAAGCTGCAAGATTGGCTCAATGGCATTGATGAGAGTCTTGAGGAGGTCAAGATTATGGGTACTTGGGCAAGATCTTCTTTGAGTATAAGAGGAAGAGAAGCAATTGACTTTCTTCCTCAATACATTCACCCTAAGGCCCTGGACTTGTCTTTTCTCAACAAGATAAACCTCAAGACAGCTGCTCCTGATCTGGCTCTAGTTTAGAGGAACAAGGCCTTGGAAGAGAAGAATCAGAAGCTTGAAAAAGACTTATTAGAATAGAAGCTACTTCTACTGGAATTTAAAGCTGAAGCAGAAGCTAAGTTGGAAGAAGCTAAAATCAGAGAGGAAAATCTGATCAGAAGGAATGAACTATTCAAGGCAGAAATGGAGAAGAAACAAGACGAAACTAATGAGTTGCTCAGAAAGATGCTGGAAAACACTAGCAAGCAAACCAACCTTTAGTTGCACACCTTTATTTTAGCTTGTTGTTGTTGTGTTTTATCTCTATTGATTCTGTCTTAACTCTTATGATTCTGAATATTATTCTTCTTCTGAATATCATTTACTGTTTTTGAACTTAAATGCTTCTGAACTAATAACTGCTTTTGAATGATTTGTTTAACTCGTATAATGGTTCTCATTTTGATTTGTTTATGCCCTGAACCTTTTATCCGCTATGTTTTTCTCATCTCTTCTTTTTGTTTATTTCTTTTTGTTAATGACAAAAGGGGGAGTATATGTGATAGTATTTAAAGGCTCTGAGCCCCATTAATAACATTTGAAATTTTGAAAAACTTCTCATCATTCTTACCTGAATTAAAAAGGGTAATATAAGCTCTGAATCTATGAAGGAGTATCAAAATTCAAATTAAGTTAATTGAACCATACTTCTCTCTTTCATTAATGTTAAAAATTATTATTGTGCGTTAAATGAATTTAATTAACAAGATGGAACTCAGGGGGAGCTTACAAACCTCACCTTGAAAGTACTATTAGACTCAGGGGGAGCTTACAAACCTCATACCCTATAAGTCAACCTGTTAATTAGATTAAAAACAATTGATCAAGTTTTAAATACTATTGTTTGTCATCATCAAAAACGGGGAGATTGTTGGAACAAAATGTGTTTAACAATAAACCCTAAAGAGTTTTGATAATAACAAGGTATTAAAAATTGACAATTGGTATTGCTAACATTTGTTCAAGTGTACAGGACCATAGACCAAGTGTTATATCTTACAAAGGTTCTGGAAGAACAATAAAGAGCAAAGGAAACAAATATAATGAAGCTTAAAGCGCTCCTGAAGTTAAGCTCTCCTGAAGTTAGGCGCTCCTGAAGACTTGCGCTCCTGAAGAGTATGACGTCATCAGAAGCTGAAGGTCCTCAGAAGCTGGTTCTTCAGAAGTTGTAGTATTTCACCAGAAGTAAAATGATTCAAGATTTTATGGATTAAGTGTTATATTTTGGAACGAAAGTCATATCGAATTGGCGGAAGACTAGTGGAATAATTTAACGGTCATTTCAAAAGGATTTGAAGTCATTTGGCTGCAAAGATACAAGAAGCGTTGACATTGTACTCTGTACGAACTGTACAACCACTTTCTCCACTACTCTGTTTTGTGTCTCTGCTACAAGACAAGATAACAGCTCTGAAATACAACCACGCCTGTAACAATGTTCCTTCACAACTGGAATAGATTTGAAATTGATCCTTCATAGGACAATAACTTAATCAGGCAAAGAATCATTGGTGAAAGATCAAGCTTCAACAACGACTCTTTTTGGATGTGTTGGCACTTACAACGTTCATTTCACACCTCTATATAAAGGACTGAATACTTGAAGAACAACAAGACTCTACAACATTTTGAAAACGCTAAAACTCTGTCAAATTGTTCAGCATCCAAAAGTTCACTTAGAATTTAAGTTTTCAAGTTCATATCTTTGAAATTCAAAAGTCTTAGGAGTCTGTATCTGATTTGTATTGAGAACACCACTGATTGTATATCAAGTGTTCAACCTCAAACATTATCCTTGTAATTTTGTTTGATAGAAGTCTCTTGCTTGTGTGCTTGAGCATTAGAAGTCTCTTGATTGTGTTCTTGAGCATTTGAAGTCTCTTGCTTGTGTGCTTGAGCATTTGTAATTAGATATTACATTTAGTGAACTCTCCTTGGAAGTGCAAGGGGGACATGACTACTTCCGGTTTGTGGAAGGAACCTATAAAAATTGCTTGTGTCTTGCTTTTTCTCTTTTCTCTCTATTTATCATTCCGCTGCATACGCTCCTGAACATCTTCTTAAGAAGCTGTCTCTTTTGCTTCTGATCATGAGTGTTCTTGTGTTTTTTGAGAAAACGAAGAAAAGTCTAACACAATTCAACCCCCCCCCCCCTCCCCCCCTTCTTGTGTTTTTCTCCCCTTCAAAAGCAAACTGAGAATCAAAAGGGATTGTTTTAAAAAGCGACTTATGTGTAAAAGGACCAAAATTTGGGAAAATTAAAAAGACCTAATAAAAGGATCAAGAAGGCTTTGAACGAAGCAAGGACACAAGATTTTGATGGGTACACTAATCCTCAGGCACCAAGGAGGGAGAAAAATCTATATATAGTCTTGCTAAGGGACAAGAAAGAAAGAGAAGAGATTTGGATAAAGTTAGGTGTATTAAAGATGAAGAAGGAAAACTTATTGTTTAGGAAAAATATATAAAGGATAATGAAATAATTATTTCCATGATTTATTTAATGAAGGTTGTGAGATCTTACCAGACTCTAACATGCTAGGCATCTGGTAGAAGGATTGAAACTATAACTAATATCATGGTATTCTAGAACACGAGGTAAGAGAAGTGTTGAAAAACATGAGTAATGGCAAGAAAGTTAGACCTGAAAACATACCAATTCAAGTGTGGAAAGTCTTGGAGAAAGAGGCAATGGGTGTCTCACCAAATCGGGGATGGAACTGAAACCAATAAAAATCTGACAGATCGAGAGGCATTACACAATTTGGAGCAAGAACAGGAGGCAAGCTACCTCCACAACCAAAACCCAAAATCAGCTTATCCTTTTTAGCCACTCAAATCACTATCGGCTACAATAAAAAACAAGTTCCATAACTACTAATAAGAGGCAAATTTGATAATAGAAAATATAAGTATTTTTTTAAATGTCAATATAATATATTCTTATAGTGAAAATATTATTATATTGAAGAGATTGAAACAGTCACTTTTATTTTTTATTTATTATTTGAATGAATGTTAATAATTAGTTGTGATGTTAATATTTACTCCTTAGTTCGAGTTTAAACTTAGGGCATGACTACAACTCCTCATCCCTTGACTTAAACCAGTCAAGTTACCCAAACCCCCAATACCCTCTCCCTCAAACAAAACTTAATATATACTTTATACTTTTTCTTTTAAATGACAAATGTTAATAATTAGTTGTTAGATTAATATTTACTCATTTGTCCGATTTTGAACTCATGGTCTTCAACTCCTTATCCCTAAACTCAAACCAACTAAGCTACCCAAACCCCCATCTTTTGAAACAAAACTAAGTATATACTTTATATTATTTTTACTTTTTAAATGTATAGTTTTCGTCAAAAAAAAAACTTTATAGTATATATTAAATTTATTTTAAATATAAGTTGACTTATTTATCACATAACATAAATATTCACTAACTATGTCTGTGAAAATTAATTTTTCATTAAATTAAAAATTATATTTTTATTAATATTTTATAAGTATGTTAAAAAATTTATAACCACGTTAAAATCCGTGCTTGACACGGGTATCATCAAACCTGCTGTTTTTCTTCAAACCCGTGCTTGACCCGTGCCAGACCCGTTGTTTTTCATCAAACCCGTGCTTGACCCGCTATTTTTCCAAGAAAGGGGAATACTCGCACCAACGCTTGATTCAGTTGAGCATGTTAACGAATATATGATTTCACTGATTTCGGGTGAAGAGAAATAGTATTTAAGCTCTGATTCTGTTTGTCGATCGGGCAAAAGTTATGATGTCCAAAACGAGTGGTTCACAACAGAATTTCTTAATGGTATTAAGAGCTATGACATTTCAAATCACCAGTTGAAACTAAGGGTAGGATGTCCAGTTATGCTGATGAGAAGCATCGGTTAGGCCAATGGACTATGTAATGGTACAAGGTGGACACATACACATCTAAGGAAGAGAACGATAGCTGCTACCGTAATTACAGGAAAAAGGGCAGGTATCAGGGTATTCATTCCCAAGATGAATCTTATTCCGAGTGATCCAGGACTACCCTTCAAATTCAGGCGCAAATAATTTTCTTTGACACTTTGTTTTGCAATGACAATAAAT
Organism: Medicago lupulina; assembly: GCA_958299785.1. NCBI lineage: Eukaryota > Viridiplantae > Streptophyta > Magnoliopsida > Fabales > Fabaceae > Medicago > Medicago lupulina. The sequence continues at coordinate 35,352,966 of OY283141.1, read as the reverse complement.
AATAGCTAGGGTTAATCTTTATCTCGAGTGTGAGTTTATCTTCCTAAACCCGTGTTCACGCATGGACAATGTTATCGCGATTTTCGGGTGTCAAGTCATTAATTAGGCTTGAACCTTTCAATCATTGATATCTCTATTTTTTAGGGAAGGGAGAAATTGAGAAAACCCTTAGAAATTCTGAGTTCGGGGGCAATTTTCGCTACGGGAAGGTGTTAGGCACCCATAACGACTATAGTATTCTATAGGAGCCGTTTTTCTAGATTTTGGAAGGGTCTTTTCTTTAGCTTTTTTTTACAGTCTACGCTTTACTTTTTAATGCTATTTATTGAAAAAGATTGTTTTTAAGAATGGAGGGAGAAGTGTTTGGATTTTATTTTTTATTGGACTTGGAGAGGTTTTGACCTCTTGCCTACATACCCTTTTAAGGGATCAAACTCCATGTAGTTCTCTCTAAAAAATGTTTTTGTGAGTTTTGATTGATTTTAATTTTTGAAAATGGTTTTGAAGAAAAGAGAGAGAGGCCGTAAAGGCTTGAGAAAGAAAAATGGTGAGGTTGGTCCAATTATTAAAGAAAATGGCCTAAGTAGGAATTATTTTGCATTTGAATTTGATTAAGAAAAAAAGGAAAAATACAATGGAGTTTTGACTCCAAGGTTTATTGGAAAAAATTGTTTTCAAGTGATGGAATTGTTAACATTTTTGGAAAACGGATTTTCATAAGTTTCGCGCTTCCTAAACATACACCTAACGGTAAATCATACAACGTGTGTGCGTGTCGGTGCATGTGTCGGTGTACATCATTATAGTGTCCATTGTTCTTTACATTGGCCCTAGTTTACATTCTATGGTCTTGCAAAAAAGATTAAAATAAAGGGAGAGAAAATTGAATAAAAACCTAAGCTAAGGGATGGAGATGAAGTGGAATGCTCAATGTGTTTGGAACATAGAATAAAATGGTTAGTACCAAGATATAAAATTATAGTGAAAATGTTAAACTAGTTGACAAAGAAAAACAATAGCAAAGTCTAGAAATGGAAAGGAAAATGCATGAAAACTACAAGGGTTTAAGCAAGCATATGACCTATAATTCTCATCCAAAGCAACTTTCAAAAGGTTTATTTAAAACACAATATGAAAATTATAAGGCATGCCCAAACTTTCACACTTTGTTTTCAAATGAAAAACATCCACATTACTTGCAAAGCAAGAAACTAACAATTAAGCTTGCTAAAAAAAGAAACTAACAATTAATATGGTAAAAATTGGAAGCTAACAAATACCTTGCAAAACAAGAAACTAATCAATACTAACAAAATTGTAAGCTAACAATTATCATTGCAAAGTTGTAAACCAAAAATTAAACTAACAAAATTAGAAATTAACAATTGACATTGCAAAATAGCAAACTAAAAAAATCAAACTAACAAGATTGGAGATTGACAATTAACATTGCAAAATTGTGAACTAAAAATTTAAACTAACAAAATTGGAAGAATTAGCATGAAATCAGAAGTGAACATATCACAAAATCAAGTGCAAAATATCAATACCACATGGCAAGAATTTAGATCAAAGATCATGCAAGAAACTTCACAGAAAAATACACAAAGCACACAAACCTATAGAAAAAAATGTGCACACATTTTTATCAATTTTAACATGTAACAACATCACAAAATAATCAAAAATGCCTCAAGAAACACATAGTAATTTTTTGGAATTTTTTGTAAGAAGATTAAAATGCACAGGGGTTCAGGTAGCAAGAACAGAGGTAAGCATAGCAAAAAATTCAAGAAAACCAAAAGAAACCCAAAGCCCACGGTTACACAGCCCTAACCCACGCGGCTTGATGGATCCGGATCTCTAGAACGTCTCAGAGGCGTTGGATTGATCCGGATCCATCCAGACCTAGATCTAACGGCCCAGGACGTAGGGAGCTGGATCGGGTCTGAACCGACCCGGTCCAACGCGCTTATATAAAAAGATTTTGGCCCGGTTTGCCTCATTTTTCAAATCGTTTCTCTCTCTTCTCCTCTTCTTCTCCGTTCTTCTCCGTCCCTCTATGATGAACCCTAACCCTAATTCATACAATCCTACCCAGAATTTCATCAAACATGGCTTAAACGCTTCATTTCGTTGTTCTAAACATGAATCCATCATTAAAAACCACACGCATCCGGTGAATCGATGTAGATCGTGAAGTTTCTTCACGGTTTTCAAACGGTTCTTGTTCTTTTGTTCAAATCTTTGTTCGAATGAAATTTTTTGTGAATTCGAAGGTTTACAACGGTTAATACTTGTTGTAAACCATGAAATCTTTTACGGTTTTCAAAGTTTTTTAGGGTTTCATGATTTTGAACAAAAACTCTTCGAATCTTCTACGGATCTACATCAATTTGTATTCGTTAACGTTCTTGAGCAAGAAAGAGGTAAGTTTCAGTATTCACCTGTGTTTTATTCGGAGATTCGAACTGGAATCTTCAGAAATCTTTGGATTTGATTCTGTTTTGTTGATTTTTGGCTTGAATTCCGAAAATAAATCGGTGATTCTCTTCTTCTTCTTCACCGGTTCAAATCCTTTGAGTTTCCTTCCCTCTTCTTCTCAATTCCCCTTCTCTGCGATCGCGCTGGAGTTCGCTGCTTTTGGCGGTGAATTCGCGCTTGAATTGTAGAGGGGAACGGCTCAGTGATGAAGATTCAGCATTGAATCTCTGCGAGCTACCATGAATTCCATGGAATTTGCTAGAATTCAATTCTGGAAAAATTAGGGTTTTTCTTCGTGTTCTTGAACTTTTTCTGAGTTTTGTGGATTTGATTCTAACTGAATAGAGAGAGAATATTCTGCGGTGTTTGTGATGTGGCGTTAATTGTGTGGCTTTTTTTCTGACTTGTACAGTAGCTGGCCTTTTATAGGCTGCCATGTGTGCCTTTGGACCAATGAGACTGTGACATCTGGCCTTGATTGCTTGCGTGGCTTCTTGGACTGAAAATTGACTTAAGGACCTTTCTGCAAAATTGTAAAACTAAAGGACTAACCTGCTAAAAGTAAAAATTGACCAAACTGCCAAAAAAGGTAAAATTTGGACTGATTTGCAAATAGAAAGTAAAAATGGACTGACTTGCAAAAAATAAAAATAAAAAATAAAAATTGGTAAAAAACGTAATTTTGAAAATAACGTAAAGCGAAACGGTTAAAAACGACAAAATGGACTAAAACGAACAAATTACCAAAATGAGGTATTTTAAAATACCTCTCTGTCAAAAATTTTGATGTGAAAATACCAAAATGCCCCTAAGGACTAAAACGACTCAGACTGACTCAGATGCAATGCTAAAAATGGTTTTTAGACAGAGTTTGATCAATGGTTTATACAGACGAGTTGAAAAGACTCAGAGACAAACGTAGGGACTAAAATGGGCTCCACTGCAGGAAATGACCATGTTATACCCTCATTTTGGACCTAAAAATACTCGTTCAATTTTCTTTGCTAAGTTCTCATACTCTCAAATTTACTGTGTTTTCTACTGTGCTCCAGACGCATATTGTGTTGTTACTGTCTCCAATCTTATTACATTTAAAACCATCCAAAGTGTTTTCTTGCATTACAAGCCATTTAAAAGGGTCTCTAAGACCATTGCATATTTCCTGCATTTTATTCCATCATTTGTGCATAAAATCATACAAAAGGGTATTTTGGTCATTTCCTGCGATGGAACCCATTTTTGAACCCCTGCATTTGTCTCTAAGTCTTTTCAACTTGTCTGTACAAATCATTTGTCAAATTCTGATTAAAAGTCATTTTAGTCTGCATCTGAGTCAGTCTGAGTCGTTTTAGTCCCTAAGGGCATTTTGGTCTTTTCACATCAAATAAATTTTGGGCAGAGAGGTATTTTGAAATACCTCATTTTGGTAGTTTGTTCGTTTTAGTCCGTTTTGTCATTTTTAATTGTTTCACTTTACGTTTTTTTTCAAATTACATTTTTTACCAATTTTATGTTTACTTTTTGCAAATAAGTCTCAATTTTATTTTAATTGCAATTTAGTCCAAAATTTTATATTTCATTGCAGAAGTGTCCAATTTCTAATTTCAAAACCGTCCAATTCTTTTTAAAAGCAGTACAAATTCTTTTTATTTCAGTTCAGTCCTTTAATTTTCCAAAATTGCATTTTAGTCCTTTTTACAGTTTGGTCCAGAAGCCACGCAAGCAGGTCCAAATACAGGTGTCACCATCTCATTGGTCCAATGCACACATGGCAGCTTATAAATAGTACACAGTGTCAGAAAAAGAGTACACAGAATTGAAGCCACATCACTAACAGAATTTTCTTTCTCTCTCTTGGCAGTTACAGATCAAATTCACCAAAATTCACAAGAAGCTCAAGAACACACACAAACCCTAACTCAGAATCAGTACCAATTCGGAACAATTTCACACAAATTTGTTGAATTCATCACTGAATCCAATTCCAAGCGACAAACAGAAGCGAAATGCAGGCAAATTCGATGCAAATTCAAGCAGTTCTCAGAGATTCATAGTGAATCTTCATCATTGAACCTTAGCACCTGCAATTCAAACACGAGCACGCCATCGGAGGTAGCGCGCTGCAAGTGCGATCGCAGGATTCAAATCAGAGAAGAAGAAGAAGAAGGAAAGGTGAAGAAGTTCACAAGATTCGAATCAGAGAAGCGAGAGGGGAGCGATACCGGTTTACTTAAGGAGTTCGAAGCCAAGAATCAACAGAACAGAGCCAAATCCAAAGGAGCTGCGAAGAAACGGTTCGGATCTCCGATCAAAACTCAGGTAACATCCAAATCTACCTCATCTTGTTGAAAATCATCACAAATTCAGAACAATATGAATCCATGGAGGGTTCGAACGGTTCGGTTCAAAACCCTAACCCTAACACAAAAATAATCTGAAAAAGCAAGGAAACGCTCCAAGATTCACAACGAGTGTGAATCGGAGTGAATCCTTGAGGTTTTTACAAAGATTTCATTCAAAAATGCGAAGAAACCAAACAGTTCGAACCTATGAGTAAAATTCAAGATTCACGTTGATTCAACGAATGAAAATGATTTCCAAAGAATGATTCATGCTTAGAACGATAACACGAAGCATTTAAGCCATGTATGAACAATTTCTGGGTAGCCTAGCATGAACTAGGGTTAGGGTTTCAGAGAACCAACGGCGGAGAAGAGAGGAAGAAAGAGAAAGGATGGAAATAAATGAAGGAAACCGGGCCATTTTCCCTTTTATGTAAGCTCGCAAACCGGGTCGGTTCAAACCCGACCCATTCTCCCGCACTCGTGGCCTTTGGATCTTGATCCTATTGGATCTGGATCAATCCAACGCCCCTGATACGTTCTGGAGATCCGGATCCATCTGTTTGCATGGGTTTGGGCCGGATACCCTGGGCCTTTGGTTCTTTTTAGCTTCTTGAAGATCCTTGCTAATTGCACCTGTTTTTCTCGCTACCTGAACCCCTGCGCGTTTAATTTCTTCGTAAAAATTCCAAAAAAACATGCTATGTGTTCTTGATTTGTTTTTCACTACTGTGGAATATTTTTTTTTACATGTTCAGGACCGTTGAAAACAATACGTGTTAATTTCACTTTTGATTCGTATATCTTGTGTGTTTTCGCGTGAATTTTCTTGTGTAATCTTTGATCCGAAATCTGTTGTGTGATGTTGATGTTGGCATTTAATTTTATGATAAGTTTACCTCTGATTTTGTGCTCATTCATTCAATTGTGTTAGGTGATTTTGCTTACAATTTTTGCAATATGTTTAATTGTGTTGGTTAATTGATTTTGCTTACAATTTTTGCGATATGTTCAATTGTGCTAGTTGATCTCTTTACAATTCTTGCAATATGTGCTATTTTTGTTAAGTTTGATCTTGTTTACAATTTTACAATATTTTTAATCTAGTTAATTGGTTAGCTTTTATCTTGCAAGTTTAGGTGCTAGTTTCCAAGTTCTACAAAGTTTAGTTTTTAGTTTCTTGTTTCATAAGTCATGATTAGTTAGCATGCATTTTTTCTTCACATCCCTTCATATTTTGTTATTTTTTGTTGCCTAACATTTTTCATTACCATTGCATATTGCTTCACTAACCATTTTATGTTTCATGCCTATTGAAAGCTCCAATTCATCTCCATTCTTTGAGTTGAGGTTCCATTCAATTGCTCAATGTTTAGGTAGTTTTTTATTTTAAATTCTTGCAAGACCATAGCATGTAAACTAGGGCCAACTGTAAAGGACAATGGACACTATGATGATGTACACCGACACAAGCACCGACATGCACACACGTTGTATGCTTACCGTTTAGATGTATGCTTAGGAAACGCGGAACTTGGAAAAAATATTATGCTTCTTTCCAAAAAAAAAAAAAAACAAACACCTCACTTGAAAACTATTTTTGCAATAACTTTGGAGTCAAAACTCCATAACTTTTCCCTTTATTTTCTTAATCAAAAATACAAATGAATCTTAAATTCCAACTTTAACCTTTTTGTTTAATAATTGGAACAACCTCACTTTTTTTCCAAACCTCATGCCTTCAAGGCCTCTTTTCTCTTCTCAAAAATTATTTTCAAAATAAAAAAAGAACTAACCCACAAAGATCTTTTTGGAAGAGAACTACATGGAGTTTGATCCCTTAAAAGGGTATGTAGGCAAGAGACCAAAATCTCTCCAAGTCCAATAAAATAAAGTCCCAAACACTTCTCTCCCCTATTCCTAAAAGCAACTTTTTTCAAAAAAATAGCATAAAATTAAAGCGTAAACATAGGTCAAGAAAAACGGCTCCTATAGAGTACTATAGTCGTTGCGGGTGCCTAACACCTTCCCGTAGCGAAAATGGCCCCGAACTTAGAATTTCCAAGGGTTTTTCTCAATTTTACCCTTCCCCAAAGAAATAGAGACATCAATGATTGAAAGGTTCAAGCCTAATTAATGACTTGACACCCGAAAATCGCGATGACAGAAATGGCGACTTCACTGAGGAATTTAGGGCTACGCCTAGTTTTTTCATGCTTTATGTTTTACGCTTTACTTTATCGTTATTATTTTCATGCAACGTGTGGGGTGAGAATATCAAAAAGTCCTATACCCGGGCTGAGTGAACCTAAGATTAGGAAGAGATATAATCGACAATCCAATCCGGGGGTTGCCTCGTGTATTGGGTTACACGATCAATCTCACATAGCTGAGGCATTTTGGGGGTGGCGTTGTCGGCGTGTGTTGTCATGCTTAGGCACTTTACTTCCAATTGACCGATGAAGGCTATGGACCGTAGTTACCAAACCCATCTTTGGCCTTTTCTTAGGACGTAGTGCGGTGGCTAACCCGAGCGTCGTCTCGGAATTTAGTCGTCACGCGATACTACACTCAAACTAGACCTTCTTACGAATCATCATGGAACGGGCGTCGCCTTGTGCTACTATGATATACGTAAGAGAGGTTGCTGTTTGGGAACCTTATTAGAACCATGGTTACTAGTATCAAAACTCTAGTTTTACCGGACACCGTGTCCACTTGCAACCTTAACTCACCATGTTCTCTTTATAATCAAAATCATGCATACATGCATTCATGCATAAACTTTTCTCATGCATTTATCGAAGGGTATAGACAAATTAAAATTTTGTGAACATTCCAGGTATGAAGAAGACTAAGTCTTACAAATTCAAGGAAGTCGATTTGGTTAGCCTAAGGGAGTTGGCACTCAAGGTCAAGAATCCGACTGGGTTTCGTCTCCGATACGGTGGTTTGCTTACTATTCTCCGGACTAATGTAGAAGAGAAGTTGGTGCACACTCTGGTGCAATTCTATGATCCTGCCTTCCGTTGCTTCACTTTCCCGGATTTCCAGCTGGTTCCTACACTTGAGGCTTATTCTAGTTTATTGGGTTTACCCATAGCCGAGAGGACACCTTTCACGGGCCCCGGAGCTCCTCTTACTCCTTTGGTGATTGCTAAGGATCTTTATCTCAAGACCTCCGATGTGTCCAAGAATCTCGTTACTAAATCTCACATTCAGGGTTTCACTTCGAAGTACTTACTTGAGCGGGCTAATCTCGAATCTACTTGTCAGGACACTCTTGAGGCTATTCTTGCACTACTTATCTACGGGCTCATTCTCTTCCCGAATCTCGACAACTTTGTGGACATGAGTGCTATTGAGATCTTCCATTCCAAGAACCCGGTTCCTACTTTGTTAGTTGACACGTACCACACCATCCATGATCGAACTCTCAAGGGTCGTGGGTATATTCTTTGCTGTGTGCCTCTCCTATATAGGTGGTTTATTTCTCACCTTCCAAGCTCTTTCCATGCCAATTCGGAGAATTGGTCTTATTCGCAGCGGATTATGGCTCTCACTCCCGACGAGGTGGTTTGGATTACTCCAGCAGCTCGAGTTAAGGAGATCATTACTGGTTGTGGAGATTTCCTCAATGTACCTCTTCTCGGTACCCGGGGAGGAATCAACTACAATCCTGAGTTAGCCATGAGACAGTTCGGCTTCCCTATGAGGGCGAAACCCATCAATCTTGCTACATCCCAGGAGTTCTTTTACTATTCCAATGCCCCCTCCGGGCAAAGGAAAGCTTTTACGGATGCTTGGTCTAGGATTCGAAGGAGAGATGTGAAGCATTTGGGTGTGAGATCCGGTATAGCTCATGAGGCTTATACTCAGTGGGTGATAGATCGAGCCGAAGATATCGGCATGCCTTATCCTGCTATGAGGCATGTGTCCGCGTCTGTTCCGTCTAGGCCATTACCTTTGCTTCCTGCAACCCAGGAAATGTATCAGGAGCATCTAGCTGTGGAGAATCAAGAGAAACGGGTATGGAAAGCCCGATACAATGAAGCCGAGAACTTGATTTTGACTTTGGATGGTAGAGATGAGCAGAAGGATCATGAGAATCGAATGTTGAAAAAAGAACTAGCCAAGGCAAGGAAAGAACTCGAGGAAAAAGATAAGTTGCTTATGAGAGACTCCAAGAGAGCTAGAGGTCGTCGAGAATTCTATGCCAGATACTGCAGTTCGGTTCCAGAGTCTGATTCTAAGGAGTGCCCTGTTACTCCATAGGCTTAGATGATTATGTTGTTTGTATTATGTTTTAGAGCCCACTCCCTTTGGCTCAACATTTCGAAAGATTTATCTCTACAGCTTTCTAGTCTTTTCATTCTTTCCTAAGAAAATGTTTACAAAATTTCTAATTTGTCTAAGAGATCCTTTCGATAACCAAAAAGAGTCATTTTTGCATCTGCATTTGAACATATCATGCATCATATGCATTATTCCTCGGTCGCGAAAAACTTCCAAGTGCTCATTGCCTCCTGGTTCTTCTGCCGCAGTGTGAAAAGTGGCTCGTGCTCGAAGGACCGATCAACCTACCAGAGTACATCAAACTAGACAATACAGAAGGAGGAATCAGGTAGCCATGGAAGAAGAAAACGCACAGCTCCGTACCGAATTGGCATCTTTAAGGGAAGAGCTAGCTAAAGCGCACGATGTTATGACTGCTCTGTTAGCCGCCCAGGAACAACCAGTCTCGTCTGCTCCAGAGACCACTGAGCCCATTCCAACAACATCTCTTGATGACCGCTTTGCTATGCCAAGGGGATACCCATACGGACTCCCATCTTTCTTTGCTCCGGATCCCACAACAGGAACTTCTAGTGCTGCCAATGGTAACCCAATCCCCGTCCCAGGGCGTGCCTCTCTCCACACTACTCTGCCTCAGTCAATGGTCTTCACTGATCCAATCGTACATTCTATGCCTCAAAACACCGATACCAATACCCACCGTGGGAAGTCGCCCATGACCGGAACTATGGAAGAAAGAATGGAGGAACTTGCTAGAGAACTCCGTCGTGAAATCAAGGCTAACCGTGGAAGTGGTGATCTCGTCAGTACCCACGACCTCTGTCTAGTACCAAGGGTGGATGTCCCTAAAAAGTTCAAAGTCCCAGAATTCGACCGATACAATGGACTGACTTGTCCTCATAATCATATCATCAAATACGTCCGGAAGATGGCTAACTACTCAGACAATGATTCGCTCATGATTCACTGTTTCCAAGACAATTTGATGGAAGACACTGCAGAATGGTATACTGGCTTGAGTAAAGATGACATTCGTACCTTCGATGATTTGGCTACCGCTTTCAAGAGTCACTATGGGTTTAATACCAGGTTGAAGCCAAACAGGGAATTTCTCAGGTCCCTCTCTCAGAAGAAAGATGAAAGTTTCCGTGAGTATGCACAAAGGTGGAGAGGGGCAGCCGCCCGTATCACCCCTGCTCTAGATGAAGAGGAAATGACACAGACTTTTCTGAAGACGCTGAAGAAAGACTATGTTGAAAGGATGATCATTGCTGCTCCGAGTAACTTCTCTGAGATGGTCACCATGGGAACCCGCCTAGAAGAAGCTGTCAGAGAGGGTATCATTGTGTTTGAAAAAGGTGAGTCCTCAAATGCACCAAAGAAGTATGGCAATGGCCATCACAAGAAGAAGGAGTCAGAGGTCGGGATGATATCCGCCGAGACCAATCAGTCCGTGGCCGCTGTCGCTCCCATCAACACTACTCAACTACCTCTGCCGTATCAATACATGCAATTCGCCCAACATCCATTCTTTCCGCCATTTTACCATCAGTATCCTCTGCCACAGGGCCAGCCTCAGGTCCCCGTCAACGCTATCGCTCAGCAAATGCAACAACAGCCACCGGTTCAACAACAACCACAACAGCAGCAGGGCCCTCAGGCCCGACCATCTTTTCCTCCAATACCAATGTTATATGCTGAATTGCTTCCTACTCTGTTACACAAAGGGTACTGCACAACCAGACCCGGCAAGCCTCCGCCCAACCCATTACCCCCTCGGTTTCGTTCCGACCTCAGGTGCGATTTTCATCAAGGCGCTCTAGGTCACGATGTGGAAGGATGTTACGCTTTGAAGTATATTGTGAAGAAACTGATAGACCAGGGAAAGCTGTCTTTCGAGAACAATGTTCCGCATGTGCTCGATAATCTGCTCCCAAATCATGCTGCCGTGAACATGATTGAAGCATACGAGGAGGCTCCCCGCCTTGATGTTCGTAACATTGCGACCCCTCTGGTACCGCTGCATGTCAAGTTATGTCAAGTCTCTTTGTTTAATCATGACCATGCCGCTTGCAATGAATGTCTTCAGAATCCTATGGGCTGTGACGTAGTGCAGAACGACATCCAGAGTCTGATGAATGATAACTATTTGACAGCCAACGACGTTTGTGTGATTATGCCAGTCTTCCATGATACTCCTATTAGGAGCACGCCTTTGAAAGAGAACGTTGAACCTCTAGTGATAAGGCTACCTGGGCCAGTGCCTTTTGTTTCCACAAAAGCTGTTCCTTACAAGTACAATGCAACCATGATCGAGAACGGGGTAGAAGTGCCTCTGATACCCCCAGCTGCAGTAAGCAACATCGCTGAAGAGACGACGACTCTGAGAAGCGGTAGGGTCCGTCCGCCTTTGTTCCAAAGGAAGACAGCCGCACCCACCACGGCTCTGGTTGACAAAACAACTCCGCTTTCGAGCCTTCCTATTGATAAAGATGTTAGCCGACCAGGTCAGTCTACTGAAGATTCCAATTTGGACGAAATTTTGAAGATAATGAAGAAGAGTGATTACAAGATCGTGGATCATCTGTTGCAAACCCCGTCAAAGATATCTATCTTATCCTTGCTCCTGAGCTCTGAAACCCACAGGAATATCTTGTTGAAAGTGTTAGAACAGGCGTATGTCGACCACGAGGTCACAGAAGATCAGTTTGGTGGTATAGTGGGGAACATCACTGCTTGTAGCAACCTCTGGTTTGGTGAAGACGAGCTCCCCGAGGCAGGGAGGCATCATAATTTGGCCCTACACATCTCCATGAATTGCAAAACTGACATGCTGTCGAATGTATTGGTAGATACCGGCTCGTCTCTGAATGTAATGCCCAAGTCGACTCTGGACCAACTAAGCTACCAAGGAGCCCCTCTGAGGAGAAGTACTTTTCTAGTCAAAGCCTTTGACGGATCTCGCAAGAACGTTCTCGGTGAAGTGGATCTTCCTATGACTATTGGCCCTGAAACATTTCTGGTCACATTCCAGGTCATGGACATTGACGCTTCCTACAGTTGTCTTCTGGGAAGGCCGTGGATACATGAGGCCGGCGCGGTTACCTCCACCCTTCATCAGAAGCTGAAATTCGTGAGGAATGGTAAGCTTGTTACTGTACAGGGAGAAGAAGCATATTTGGTCAGTCAATTGTCATCATTCTCTTGTATTGAAGCAGGATCGGCTGAGGGGACTGCATTTCAAGGTTTAACTGTTGAAGGTACGGAGCCCAAGAAAGTCGGTGCCGCTATGGCTTCTTTGAAGGACGCACAAAGGGCTGTTCAGGAAGGACAGGCTGCCGGTTGGGGCTAGTTAATACAGCTACTTGAGAATAAGCACAAGGAAGGCCTGGGGTTCTCCCCAACATCAGGAGCATCTACGGGGACATTCTACAGTGCAGGGTTCACCAATGCAATTACTGAGGGTGCTACTGGGAGTGGTTCTAGGCCAGTGTTCGTTGTATCAGGAGGCACTGCGAAGAATTGGAATGTCGTTGACCTCCCGTTAATCATGCATGATTCCGAGTAATGTGTCTTGTTGCTTAGGTCTTTGTCTTTCAAAATAACCATCCCTTCGCTCCGCCCAAAGCGAAAGTGATGTTTTTGTAAGGGCATGTTTGTTTCGGCATTGCCATTATTAATAAAAATTGTCGTTTCTTTCGCGACTGTTGTTTTTCTTAATGCCTTTTCCCTTGGAAATGATGGTAATGCCAGAAAAAACCAAAACATCTGTATTTTCTTATTAATTTCAAAGATCTGCATGAAAAATCTTTTCTAAAAATCATCCAACCATATCACGCAGATTGAACCATAATAAAACCGTTGAACACAGTGACCCTGTAGCTCCTCCAACTTTTGAATTCCCGGTGTTCGGAGCCGAAGATGAGGAGGATGATAATATACCAGATGAGATCACTCGACTACTTGAACAAGAGGAGAAAGCCATTCAGCCTCACCAGGAAGAGATTGAGTTGGTTAACTTGGGTACCGAAGACCATAAGCGAGAGATCAAGGCGGGTGCTGCACTGGAAGAGAGGGTTAAAAAGAGGATCTTCCAACTTCTCCGAGAGTATTCAGATATTTTTGCATGGTCGTATGAAGATATGCCGGGTTTGGATCCCCAAATCGTAGAGCACCGGATACCAACAAAGCCAGAATGTCCCCCTGTCAGACAAAAGCTGAGAAGGACTCGTCCTGACATGGCTCTCAAGATTAAGGGTGAGGTGCAGAAGCAGATTGATGCAGGTTTCCTCATGACAGTTGAGTATCCTGAGTGGGTTGCTAATGTTGTGCCTGTACCAAAGAAGGATGGCAAAGTTCGGATGTGTGTTGATTACAGGGATTTGAATAAAGCCAGTCTGAAAGACAATTTCCCACTACCCCATATTGACGTGCTTGTTGACAATACCGCTCAGTGCAAAGTGTTCTCCTTCATGGATGGATTCTCGGGATACAATCAAATCAAGATGTCACCCAAAGACAGAGAAAAGACATCATTCATCACTCCGTGGGGAACTTTTTGTTGCAAAGCAATGTCGTTCGGTCTGATAAATGCTGGTGCCACCTACCAAAGGGGGATGACCACGTTGTTCCACGATATGATTCATAAAGAAGTCGAGGTGTATGTGGACGACATGATTGTCAAGTCAAGCGATGAAGAGCAACATGTTGAATATTTGGCAAAAATGTTTGAAAGATTGAGAAAGTACAAGCTTCGACTAAATCCCAACAAGTGTACGTTCGGTGTCAGATCAGGGAAGCTGTTAGGTTTCATCGTCAGTCAAAGAGGCATTGAAGTAGATTCCGACAAAGTCCGAGCAATCCGTGAAATGCCGGCCCCGCAGACCGAGAAGCAGGTTAGAGGGTTCCTCGGGCGTCTGAACTATATTTCCCGATTCATATCCCACATGACTGCGACCTGCGGGCCGATCTTCAAGCTACTCAGGAAGAATCAACCTGTTGTGTGGAACGATGAATGCCAGGAAGCTTTCGACAACATCAAAAACTATTTGTTAGAGCCACCGATCCTTGTCCCACCAGTGGAAGGAAGGCCCCTGATTATGTATCTGTCAGTGTTAGATGAATCCATGGGATGTGTGCTCTGTCAACAGGACGGGACTGGAAAGAAAGAGCATGCCATCTACTATCTGAGCAAGAAATTCACTGATTGTGAGACTCGGTATACGATGCGTGAAAAGACTTGTTGTGCTTTGGCCTGGGCTGCCAAACGCCTGCGCCACTACTTGATGAACCATACAACTTGGCTGATATCCAGGATGGACCCGATTAAGTATATCTTTGAGAAACCTGCAGTCACTGGAAAGATTGCGCGTTGGCAAATGCTGCTGTCTGAATATGATATTGTGTTCAAAGCTCACAAAGCCGTTAGAGGAAGTGTTATAGCTGATCACCTTGCTTACCAACCACTGGATGACTATCAGCCCATCAAGTTCGATTTCCCCGACGAAGAGGTCATGTATTTGAAGTCAAGGGACTGTGAAGAACCATTGATTGGTGAAGGCCCGGACCCCGATAGCAAGTGGGGATTGGTCTTCGACGGTGCCGTTAATGCTTATGGCAAAGGAATTGGGGCAGTGATTGTATCTCCGCAAGGGAATCACATCCCTTTTACTGCTCGGATTGTATTTGAATGCACAAACAACATGGCTGAATACGAAGCATGTATCTTGGGGATCGAGGAAGCAATTGACATGAGAATCAAGCACCTCGACATCTACGGAGATTCTGCGCTTGTTATTAACCAGATAAAGGGAGAATGGGAGACTCATCATGCCAATCTGATCCCTTACCGGGACTACGCGAGGCGCCTGCTGACATACTTTACGAAAGTCGAATTACATCACATTCCCCGTGAGGAAAATCAAATGGCCGATGCCCTTGCTACTTTGTCCTCCATGTTTCAAGTGAACCATTGGAACCACGTGCCAGTGATCAAAGTGCAGCGCCTTGACCGGCCTTCTCATGTGTTCGCCATCAGTGGTATGACCGTTCAGACAAATGCAGATATAGTCGACAATAAACCCTGGTATTGTGATATCAAGCAGTTTTTGCAAAGCCGTGAGTACCCGCCGAATGCTTCCAATAAAGACAAGAAAATCTTACGCAGGTTGGCTAGCAAGTTCGTGCTGGATGGGGATGTTCTATACAAGAGGAATTTTGATATGATGTTGTTAAGATGTGTTGATGAGTGTGAATCAGAGCAACTGATGCACGACATGCACGATGGCACTTTCGGGACCCATGCTTCGGGGCATACCATGTCTAGAAAATTGTTGAGAGCTGGCTACTATTGGATGTCTATGGAACACGATTGCTACCAATATGCCAGGAAATGTCATAAATGTCAAATCTATGCTGATAAGATTCATGTGCCTCCGCATGCCCTCAACGTCATCTCCTCTCCGTGGCCTTTCTCTATGTGGGGCATCGACATGATTGGAAGGATTGAACCAAAGGCTTCGAATGGTCATCGTTTCATTCTGGTAGCAATCGATTACTTCACCAAGTGGGTCGAAGTCGTGTCTTATGCCAACGTAACCAAGCAAGTGGTGGTTAAGTTCATCAAGAACAATATCATCTGTCGATATGGTGTTCCCAGCAGGATTATCACTGACAACGGTACCAATCTGAATAATGACATGGTGCAGGCCCTGTGTGAGAAGTTCAAGATTGAACATCATAACTCCTCTCCTTATAGGCCTCAGATGAACGGTGCAGTTGAAGCCGCCAACAAGAATATCAAGAAGATTGTACAAAAGATGGTAACTACATACAAAGACTGGCATGAGATGTTGCCGTATGCCCTACACGGTTACCGCACTACAGTACGCAGTTCAACCGGGGCAACACCTTTCTCCCTTGTATATGGCATGGAAGCAGTTCTCCCCTTGGAAGTGGAAATCCCGTCTCTCCGCGTGATCATGGAAGCAAAATTGTCTGAGGCTGAATGGTGCCAGAGTCGGTATGACCAGTTGAATTTGATTGAGGAAAGACGTCTGGATGCTTTGGCTCGTGGACGACTATATCAAACAAGAATGAAAACTGCTTTTGACAAGAAAGTCCGTCCTCGGGAATTCAAGGAGGGTGAACTTGTGTTGAAAAGAAGAGTAAGTCAACAACCTGACCCAAGGGGTAAGTGGGCGCCTAACTACGAAGGACCTTATGTTGTCAAGAAGGCCTTCTCCGGCGGAGCCTTGATTCTTACACACATGGATGGTGTGGAACTTCCTAATCCTGTGAATGCCGATATAGTCAAGAAATACTTTGCCTAGACATATGAAAAGAACAGCGTGGTAGGTCGAAAACCCGAAAGGGCGGCCTAGGCAAAAATGCGCTTCCCGGTGGATCGAAAACCCGAAAGGGCGGTCCAGGCAAAATAAGGGACAAAAAAAAAAGAGAAAAAGAGAGAAAAATGTAAATATGAAAAAGCTCGCTGAGACTACGTGTAACTCAGGCAAAAATGAGCGTCTCGATGAGCCGAAAACCCGAAAGGGCGGTCCATGCAAAAATGAGATTGAAACAAAGGGCAATTGACTATATCTGGCAAACCACCATCCTCTTGGGGCATGAGCAACCGATGAATGGCCGCTCATCTAAAGCTGCTTCGCCTGTGAATTCAAAATTTCTGGGAACTGTAGTGACCACTGTGTTCAATATACCACCAACCAATAAAATTACCATTTTCCAAGCTTTGTAAATCCGTGGGGTCACGCCTTTGGCTGGCTACTACTCCTATACAATGATTTGAGCCTATGCTTTTGTTTGAAACTCTATTTCGTTATCCTATTTTCAAAGCTTTATACGAAAATTTTCTTTCCAATTTGATAATGACAATGTCTGAAACAAACATCGTTGAAATTGAAAATTTTATGTATATTTTGAAAACCAACCTAAGCAACTAGGTGCATTCAAACGAAACATACATGAACAAACATGTGTTGACATCCATTTCAATATAAGTCACCAGCAGGCTCTCTCCCTAGTACGGTCTGTGGTCAATGGCAAGAATGAAAAAACAGAATGAAAAGCACAAAATAAATAAGCTCGCTAAGCTGAAATCCCGAAAGGGCGGCTTAGGCAAAAATGAGCACCCCGATGGATTGACAACCTTCAAAGGCAATTCAGGCAAAAAACAGGGGCATTTGAAAAGAATTTATTCCCCGGTGGATTGAAAACCCGAAAGGGCGATCCAGGCAAAAATGGGATGGAAAAAAGAAGAAGAGAAAAACAAAAACAAACATACGAAAAGCATTGACCACAGATGCGATATCCAAAGTGTGCTCGACAGTAGAGCGTCCAGCAATAGCAGTACCATCAAAAGGTTTTACTTTCTACAAGTCTATGAATGGGATGCGGTTCCCTGCCCTCAACAATGGTCTTGATGCATCTTCAAACGACAGCATCCCCAGAAGAGGAACTTTTGCAAATATATGTCAGAGCACGAGCCATTACGTGCCCAATATTCCAATGTTTTGTCTGTCTCTGCGAAATTATGTCTGCAAATTGCCAATCATCATGCATTTCAAAGCATTCATACATGCATAATCATGCATCTTATATGTTCATGCATTTGATAAAATTGTTATGCTATTCATACGCATTTGCATTCTCAGTTCTTATGTTAATCTCTGTCAAAATCAATCATGTCAATTTCAAATTCATACTGTCAGGTCAATTTCAAAATCCAACAGTCTCGTCAACTTCAAACTTTAGCAGTCCTTTCAAATTCAAGCTCCTGCAGTCATGTCAAGTCAATTTCAATTTGTCTCTACAATACAATTCGTTTCTGTTAACGGCCAAGTGGCTAGTTCGCATCCAAGAACAGCTTGTGCCTGTCAATTTGTTTCTGTTAACGGCCAAGTGGCTAGTTCGTATCCAAGAACAACTTGTGCCTGTCAATTTACCCTTGTCATCGGTCAAGTGACTAGTTCAAATACAAGAACAGCTTGTACCTGTGCTTTGTTTCTTTCAGCCAAGTAACTAGTTCAAATACAAGAACAGCTTGTGCTTCCTACTTTTCTTTCAGCCAAGTAACCAGTTCAAATACAAGAACAGCTTGCGCCCTTTCTACTTGTCAGTGTTCCCGGTCAAGTTCCCAGTTCGGGCCAAAAGAACAACTTGCACCTGTCGAATTTGCTATTGAGTCTCCCCAGTGAGTCTTGTTATTTGCTATCTTGTTAATGTCTACCAATTCCGCAATGGATACGACATACTCTGTTGTTTGTTATTCTGTTAATGTCTACCAATCCCTCAATGGATACGACATATTTTGTTAAATTCAATTCTCAATCTGTCTTGCATTCATAATCCAAATGTTGCATGGCATACATGACATTTACAAACGTATTTTTTACGCCCAAAATCAGTGCAAATGTCGATATTTAAGTATCTTCGTCACGTCGAGCCAAAGACTCCGTCTTTTGACCCTCCAAACGAAGAAACTTAAATAGGGGCAGTTGTTATACCCTCATTTTGGACCTAAAAATACTCGTTCAATTTTCTTTGCTAAGTTCTCATACTCTCAAATTTACTGTGTTTTCTACTGTGCTCCAGACGCATATTGTGTTGTTACTGTCTCCAATCTTATTACATTTAAAACCATCCAAAGTGTTTTCTTGCATTACAAGCCATTTAAAAGGGTCTCTAAGACCATTGCATATTTCCTGCATTTTATTCCATCATTTTTGCATAAAATCATACAAAAGGGTATTTTGGTCATTTCCCGCGATGGAACCCATTTTTGAACCCCTGCATTTGTCTCTAAGTCTTTTCAACTTGTCTGTACAAATCATTTGTCAAATTCTGTTTAAAAGTCATTTTAGTCTGCATCTGAGTCAGTCTGAGTCGTTTTAGTCCCTAAGGGCATTTTGGTCTTTTCACATCAAATAAATTTTGGGCAGAGAGGTATTTTGAAATACCTCATTTTGGTAGTTTGTTCGTTTTAGTCCGTTTTGTCATTTTTAATTGTTTCGCTTTACGTTTTTTTTCAAATTACATTTTTTACCAATTTTATGTTTACTTTTTGCAAATAAGTCCCAATTTTATTTTAATTGCAATTTAGTCCAAAATTTTATATTTCATTGCAGAAGTGTCCAATTTCTAATTTCAAAACCGTCCAATTCTTTTTAAAAGCAGTCCAAATTCTTTTTATTTCAGTTCAGTCCTTTAATTTTCCAAAATTGCATTTTAGTCCTTTTTACAGTTTGGTCCAGAAGCCACGCAAGCAGGTCCAAATACAGGTGTCACCATCTCATTGGTCCAATGCACACATGGCAGCTTATAAATAGTACACAGTGTCAGAAAAAGAGTACACAGAATTGAAGCCACATCACTAACAGAATGTTCTTTCTCTCTCTTGGCAGTTACAGATCAAATTCACCTAAATTCACAAGAAGCTCAAGAACACACACAAACCCTAACTCAGAATCAGTACCAATTCGGAACAATTTCACACAAATTCGTTGAATTCATCACTGAATCCAATTCCCAGCGACAAACAGAAGCGAAATGCAGGCAAATTCGATGCAAATTCAAGCAGTTCTCAGAGATTCATAGTGAATCTTCATCATTGAACCTTAGCACCTGCAATTCAAACACGAGCACGCCACCGGAGGTAGCGCGCTGCAAGTGCGATCGCAGGATTCAAATCAGAGAAGAAGAAGAAGGAAAGGTGAAGAAGTTCACAAGATTCGAATCAGAGAAGCGAGAGGGGAGCGATACCGGTTTACTTAAGGAGTTTGAAGCCAAGAATCAACAGAACAGAGCCAAATCCAAAGGAGCTGCGAAGAAACGGTTCGGATCTCCGATCAAAACTCAGGTAACATCCAAATCTACCTCATCTTGTTGAAAATCATCACAAATTCAGAACAATATGAATCCATGGAGGGTTCGAACGGTTCGGTTCAAAACCCTAACCCTAACACAAAAATAATCTGAAAAAGCAAGGAAACGCTCCAAGATTCACAACGAGTGTGAATCGGAGTGAATCCTTGAGGTTTTTACAAAGATTTCATTCAAAAATGCGAAGAAACCAAACAGTTCAAACCTATGAGTAAAATTCAAGATTCACGTTGATTCAACAGATGAAAATGATTTCCAAAGAATGATTCATGCTTAGAACGATAACACGAAGCATTTAAGCCATGTATGAACAATTTCTGGGTAGCCTAGCATGAACTAGGGTTAGGGTTTCAGAGAACCAACGGCGGAGAAGAGAGGAAGAAAGAGAAAGGATGGAAAGAAATGAAGGAAACCGGGCCATTTTCCCTTTTATGTAAGCTCGCAAACCGGGTCGGTTCAAACCCGACCCATTCTCCCGCATTCGTGGCCTTTGGATCTTGATCCTATTGGATCCGGATCAATCCAACGCCCCTGATGCGTTCTGGAGATCCAGATCCATCTGTTTGCATGGGTTTGGGCCGGATACCCTGGGCCTTTGGTTCTTTTTAGCTTCTTGAAGATCCTTGCTAATTGCACCTGTTTTTCTCGCTACCTGAACCCCTGCGCGTTTAATTTCTTCGTAAAAATTCCAAAAAAACATGCTATGTGTTCTTGATTTGTTTTTCACTACTGTGGAATATTTTTTTTTTACATGTTCAGGACCGTTGAAAACAATACGTGTTAATTTCACTTTTGATTCGTATATCTTGTGTGTTTTCGCGTGAATTTTCTTGTGTAATCTTTGATCCGAAATCTGTTGTGTGATGTTGATGTTGGCATTTAATTTTATGATAAGTTTACCTCTGATTTTGTGCTCATTCATTCAATTGTGTTAGGTGATTTTGCTTACAATTTTTGCAATATGTTTAATTGTGTTTGTTAATTGATTTTGCTTACAATTTTTGCGATATGTTCAATTGTGCTAGTTGATCTCTTTACAATTCTTGCAATATGTGCTATTTTTGTTAAGTTTGATCTTGTTTACAATTTTGCAATATTTTTAATCTAGTTAATTGGTTAGCTTTTATCTTGCAAGTTTAGGTGCTAGTTTCCAAGTTCTACAAAGTTTAGTTTTTAATTTCTTGTTTCATAAGTCATGATTAGTTAGCATGCATTTTTTCTTCACATCCCTTCATATTTTGTTATTTTTTGTTGCCTAACATTTTTCATTACCATTGCATATTGCTTCACTAACCATTTTATGTTTCATGCCTATTGAAAGCTCCAATTCATCTCCATTCTTTGAGTTGAGGTTCCATTCAATTGCTCAATGTTTAGGTAGTTTTTTATTTTAAATTCTTGCAAGACCATAGCATGTAAACTAGGGCCAACTGTAAAGGACAATGGACACTATGATGATGTACACCGACACGCACACACGTTGTATGCTTACCGTTTAGATGTATGCTTAGGAAACGCGGAACTTGGAAAAAATATTATGCTTCTTTGCAAAAAAAAAAAAAAAAACACCTCACTTGGAAACTATTTTTGCAATAACTTTGGAGTCAAAACTCCATAACTTTTCCCTTTATTTTCTTAATCAAAAATACAAATGAATCTTAAATTCCAACTTTAACCTTTTTGTTTAATAATTGGAACAACCTCACTTTTTTTCCAAACCTCATGCCTTTAAGGCCTCTTTTCTCTTCTCAAAAATTATTTTCAAAATAAAAAAAGAACTAACTCACAAAGATCTTTTTGGAAGAGAACTACATGGAGTTTGATCCCTTAAAAGGGTATGTAGGCAAGAGACCAAAATCTCTCCAAGTCCAATAAAATAAAGTCCCAAACACTTCTCTCCCCTATTCCTAAAAGCAACTTTTTTCAAAAAAAATAGCATAAAATTAAAGCGTAAACATAGGTCAAGAAAAACGGCTCCTATAGAGTACTATAGTCGTTGCGGGTGCCTAACACCTTCCCGTAGCGAAAATTGCCCCGAACTTAGAATTTCCAAGGGTTTTTCTCAATTTTACCCTTCCCCAAAAAAATAGAGACATCAATGATTGAAAGGTTCAAGCCTAATTAATGACTTGACACCCGAAAATCGCGATGACAGACCAAAATACCCTTTTGTATGATTTTTATGCAAAAACTTGGAATAAAATGCAGGAAAATATGCAATTGGTTTAGAAATTTTCAAATGACTTGTAATGCAAGAAAAACACTTTGGATGACTTTATATGCAAGAGAATTAAAGACAGCAGTAGTAAAAATATGCAGTTGAAGCACGGTAGAAAATTGCGGAGTAAAACATAGTGAATTGAAAAAAGTATCAGAGATAGAAGAGAAATTTGAACGAGTATTTTTAGGTCCAAAATGAGGGTATGACAGCTGCCCCTATTTAAGTTTCTTTGTCTGTGTAACGCTCTAAATTCTATTTTATGATTTGTAGTGATTTTAGTTGATTTTGGCGTGCTTGGTGTATTTTACTTGAATTTATAAATGATATATGAGATATTTGGTGTGATATTATTTATTATATTTATTTGTAGTATTTTATGAAAATAAGAGAATAATAGTTATTTAGAATTATTAGATTTAAGGAGGGTTAATGAGGAATTAAAAGGAAATTAGAGAGGGAGTAAAGAGAAAAAGGGAGGTTATGCTTTGGGTGGAAAGAGTAGGAAAGTAGAAAGTCAGTAAGAAAAAGGAATACGTACCAGAGAAAGAAAAAGTAGACTTTTGGGAGAAAGTGAGAAGAGCCAAGAGCCAAGGGAAATTGCTAGGGATTGCTGTAGATTTTGCTGAGTTAAGGTAAGGGTGGGTTTGCGATTCAATTGCCAATATATACATATATGTTTTCATGAATTTGCATTGAAATTGTTGTTTCTGGTTTAGGTTTTCTTGAATATGCAAGATGTTAAATGTTGGTGAATTATGCTGTTAATTGTGTTTCTATGAGCTGTTTTGGTGCCTAGAATCAGTATTGAACTCATAACGTTAATCTAAAAATCATTTTGGGTGATTGGGGAATCAAAAATGGGAGTTTTTGGATGAAATAGGGTTAGAGATCGTAAGTAGCATTTCTGCCCAAATGATTACTCGCTTAAGCGAGCTAGCCGTCGCTTAAGCGAGCGGCACTTTCCCTCACCCAGAACTGTTTCGCGCCCGTTCGCTCAAGCGTGCGTCAAGCGAACTCCAAGCGTGCAAAACCTGAAGCTACGGCTTTTTGGTCGCTTAAGCGAGCTGCTCGTCGCTTAAGCGAGCAACGTGAATTTTGCCCAGAATTTTGAAAATGACCTGTTCGCTTAAGCGAACCAGGAGCGAGCCGTAAGCGAGCAAAACCCCAACTTACGTGTTTTGACTCGCTCAAGCGAGAATCTGCTCGCTTAAGCGAGCTGGGTCCTGTGCGACCCAAAATGTGATTTTTCTAAGGTGTTCTTAACCCAAACCTAAGCTTTCTAAATGGTTTATTGGATTTTTAGAGAATTTTTGGAGTGATAATAATATAGAATGGAGATGTTTATGATGCATTTACGAATGAATCTTTTATGAAATGAAATGAACTATACTATACTAAGTTGAAATTGTTCATGGTGTTGTGGTGTGATTGAGTCTAGTTGGGGAGGTGTCCTAGTTGGTGTTGTCGTTGGTTGCATGGTGAAAATGCACCACTATTCTGTTGTAGGGTTGTATGTAGATATACACCTTGAGTCCCATAACTCATTTGCATTGGTGGGGGCTCATGCCCCGAAATGTTTATACATTCAACTGGTGAGGGCTTATGCCCTGGAATGCTAGTCATTCACTTTGGTGAGGGCTTATGCCCTGGGATGCTTTAACCATCCATTTGGTGGGGGCTTATGCCCCGGAGTGTTTAGCACTCAACGCGCGTAGTAGGTACCACTTTTGCATAATGCATTGGTCGTTAATGGAGTCTTGCATTAGAAGTCAAGGTGTGAGTTGTTGTTGGTGAGGTGTCACCACAAGCGGTGTTGTTGTTGGTGTTGTTAATTAAGGTGAATATAATTATTATTTGTTGAATTGCTTATGAAGATTGTTGATGATTATGGTGATGATGAATGTTCTTGTTTATGTTGTTTTCAATACAACTTGATGAATTATATATATATATATATATATATATATATATATATTGCTTTTGTTTTGTGAACTCACCCCTTCTGCTGGAATTGCCGCCTCGTGGGCAAGTGCAGGTAGCGATGGATAGATAGGAGTTGGCTCATTGTGTCGTAGGCTCTGATACGTAACGGGATGGGATATTATGTTTTATAATTTCATTCCTTTATGTATCATTTATGTTGGAGATTTGTTGAATAAATATTTGTTATATGTTGGAGAACATTTTTGTTATGGTGAGGCCTTTGTGCCAGACATGTCGATGTATAAGAATTTTGAGATGATTTTATGACAATTATTCCGCTGCAGACTATTTTATAAAAATGTTGTTTTGGAGGATTATTTAAATAGTTTATGTTTCTATTTAAAAAAAAAATAATTTTTGAGATATGCATGTAATACTCCGTTGATTGTTGATTAACTCTGATGTTTGGATATTATTATATCATTTTGGGAAACGGGGTGTTACAATTGGTATCAGAGCAAGTCGGTCCGTCCGGCCATTAGGAGAGTCGTGTCGAGCCAATAGTGTAGTGTGACAGGTTTTAAACTGTCTTTGTTGTTCTAATTCTTGTTGTTATGTAGAACTATCGAGATGGCTGGAAGGAATGATGCTGCTCTTGCTGCTGCTTTGCAAGCAATGGCTCAAGTTGTTGGACAACAACAAGGTGCTGGTGGAGCTGGTGAGGGTGTAAGGATGCTGGAGACATTCCTAAGGAATCATCCACCAACCTTCAAAGGAAGGTATAATCCTGATGGAGCACAGACCTGGCTGAAAGAGGTTGAAAGAATATTTCGGGTGATGCAGTGTACGGATGCTCAGATGGTGCGGTTTGGCACCCATATGTTGGCTGAAGAGGCTGACGACTGGTGGGTAAGCACTCAACCTATTTTGCAGAATGAAGGTGCTGTGATTACATGGGCTGTGTTTAGGTGGGAGTTCTTGAGGAGGTATTTCCCGGAAGATGTCCGTGGTAGAAAAGAGATAGAATTCCTTGAGCTGAAGCAAGGGGACATGTCCGTTACGGAGTATGCTGCTAAGTTCGTGGAGCTTGCAAAGTTTTATCCTCATTATGCTGCGGAGACTGCTGAGTTCTCCAAGTGTATCAAATTTGAGAATGGTCTGCGAGCTGATATCAAGCGGGCCATTGGGTATCAGAAGATCAGGGATTTCTCTGAGTTGGTGAGCAGTTGCCGTATCTATGAAGAAGATACTAAAGCTCACTATAAAGTGATGAATGACCGCAAGGGAAAGGGGCAGCAGAGTCGCCCAAAGCCGTATAGTGCCCCAGCTGATAAGGGCAAGCAAAGAATGCACGATGAGAGGAGGCCAGCACGTAGAGATGCTCCTGCTGAGGTGGTTTGTTATAAGTGTGGTGTTAAGGGCCACAAGAGTAATGCCTGCAACCGTGACGAAAAGAAGTGCTTCCGATGTGGTAAGAAAGGCCACACTGTTGTTGAATGCAAGCGTGGAGATATTGTTTGTTATAATTGTGACGAGGAGGGTCACCTTAGCACTCAGTGTACTAAACCTAAGAAGGCGCAGGCCAGTGGAAGGGTGTTTGCATTGACTGGTTCCCAGACTGATCAGGAGGATCGACTTATCAGAGGTACTTGTTTCTTTAATAGTACTCCTTTAATTGCTATTATAGATACTGGAGCAACCCATTGTTTCATTGCTATTGATTGTGCTAAAAGATTGGGTCTGTCTATGTCTGATATGAATGGGAAAATGGTTGTTGAAACTCCAGCAAAGGGTTCAGTGACTACTTCCCTTGTCTGTATAAGTTGTCCGTTGTCAGTATTTGGTAGAGATTTTGAGGTGGACCTTGTTTGTTTGCCGTTAGTGGGAATGGATGTAATATTGGGGATGAATTGGTTAGAGTACAATCATGTCCTGATCAATTGTTTTACGAAGACGGTGCGGTTTTCTTCTGCTGAAGAAGAGAGTGGAGCAGAATTTTTATCCACCAAGGAGATGAAGCGATTAGAACAAGATGGTGTGTTGATGTTTTCTTTGTTGGCATTCTTGTCGGTGGAGAACCAAGCTGTAATTGATGGGCTGCCTGTTGTGAAGGAATTTCCTGAAGTTTTCCTTGACGAGATTCCAGATGTGCCACCGGAGAGAGAAGTGGAATTTTCAATTGACCTTGTGCCGGGTACGAAGCCTGTGTCGATGGCTCCTTACCGTATGTCAGCTTCGGAGTTAGCTGAGTTAAAGAAACAATTAGAAGACTTGCTTGACAAGAAGTTTGTGAGACCGAGTGTTTCACCATGGGGAGCGCCGGTGTTGTTGGTAAAGAAGAAGGATGGTAGCATGCGGTTGTGTATCGATTACCGTCAGTTGAATAAAGTGACGATTAAGAATAGGTATCCACTACCGAGGATAGATGACTTGATGGATCAACTAGTGGGTGCCCGTGTGTTCAGCAAAATTGACTTGAGGTCAGGTTACCATCAGATAAATGTGAAGGATGAGGATATGCAAAAGACGGCGTTTAGGACGCGTTATGGTCATTATGAATATAAGGTGATGCCTTTTGGTGTGACGAATGCACCTGGTGTGTTTATGGAATACATGAACCGAATTTTTCATGAATATCTGGATCAATTTGTTGTGGTTTTTATTGACGATATTTTGATTTATTCTAAGACTGAAGCTGAGCATGCAGAGCATTTGAAGGTTGTATTGCAAGTGCTGAAAGAGAAGAAATTGTATGCCAAGTTATCCAAGTGCGAGTTCTGGCTGAATGAAGTAAGTTTTCTTGGCCACATTATTTCTGGTAAAGGTATTGCTGTAGATCCTTCGAAGGTTGATGCTGTGTCGCAGTGGGAGACACCAAAGTCAGTTACTGAGGTGAGAAGTTTTCTTGGGTTAGCTGGTTATTACCGCAGATTTATTGAAGGATTTTCGAAGTTGGCACTTCCTTTGACGCAGTTGACTTGTAAAGGTAAAACATTTGTGTGGGATGCTCAATGTGAGAGTAGTTTCAATGAGTTGAAGCAAAGATTGACGACTGCTCCTATTTTAATTTTGCCGAAGCCGGAAGAACCTTTTGTTGTTTATTGTGATGCATCTAAGTTGGGTTTAGGTGGCGTTTTGATGCAAGATGGCAAGGTGGTCGCGTATGCTTCTAGACAGCTGAGAGTGCATGAGAAGAATTATCCTACACATGATCTAGAATTGGCAGCCGTGGTATTTGTTTTGAAAATTGGAGGCATTATTTGTATGGTTCCAGATTCGAGGTATTTAGTGATCATAAGAGTTTAAAGTACATGTTTGATCAGAAGGAGTTGAACATGAGGCAGAGGAGGTGGCTTGAGTTACTTAAGGATTATGATTTTGGCTTGAATTACCATCCTGGTAAAGCTAATGTTGTGGCTGATGCGTTGAGTAGAAAGACGTTGCATATGTCTGCTTTGATGGTGAAAGAGTTCGAGTTACTTGAACAGTTCAGAGATTTGAGTCTTGTTTGTGAAAGATCGCATCAAAGTGTACGGTTGGGAATGTTAAGGATTAATAGTGATTTCTTGAGTAGTATCAAAGAGGCACAGAAGTTTGATGTTAAGTTCGTTGATTTGATGACTGCTAGTGAGCAGAATGTAGATGGTGACTTCAGGGTCGATGACCAAGGTGTGTTGAGGTTTAGAGGAAGGATTTGTATTCCGGATGATGAGGGTTTGAGGAAGTTAATCCTAGAAGAAAGTCATAAGAGTAGTTTGAGTATTCATCCTGGAGCTACTAAAATGTATCATGACTTGAAGAAATTATTTTGGTGGTCCGGTTTGAAGAGGGATGTTGCGCAATTTGTGTATGCGTGTTTGACTTGCCAGAAGTCCAAAGTTGAACATCAGAAACCTGCAGGGTTGTTGGTTCCGTTAGATGTGCCTGAGTGGAAGTGGGATAGCATTTCGATGGATTTTGTGACGAGTTTGCCGAATACTCCAAGAGGGCATGATGCCATTTGGGTTGTTGTTGATAGATTGACTAAGTCGGCACACTTTATCCCGATTAATATTACTTATCCGGTAGCTCAGTTGGCGGAGATCTACATTCGTGACATTGTGAAGTTGCATGGTGTTCCCTCTAGTATTGTGTCGGATAGGGATCCGAGGTTTACTTCGAGGTTTTGGAAGAGCTTGCAAGATGCATTGGGTTCGAAATTGAGGCTGAGTTCGGCTTATCATCCGCAGACAGATGGTCAGTCGGAGAGGACTATCCAATCCTTGGAGGATTTGTTGAGGGTATGTGTACTCGAGCAGGGTGGAGCTTGGGACAGCCACTTGTCGTTGATAGAGTTTACTTACAATAATAGTTACCATTCGAGTATTGGTATGGCACCGTTCGAAGCTTTGTATGGTCGAAGGTGTAGAAATCCTCTATGTTGGTTTGAGTCGGGTGAAAGTATTGTGTTAGGACCTGAGTTAGTGCAGCAGACTACGGAAAAGGTTAAGATGATAAGAGAAAAGATGAAGGCATCTCAAGATCGTCAGAAGAGTTATCATGACAAAAGGAGGAAAGCCCTTGAGTTTCAGGAGGGAGAGCATGTGTTTTTGAGGGTTACTCCGATGACGGGTGTAGGACGAGCGTTGAAGTCGAAGAAGTTGACTCCAAAGTTCATTGGTCCTTATCAGATTTCCGAGAGAATTGGAACCGTGGCATATCGGATTGGATTGCCACCGCATCTGTCAAACTTGCATGATGTGTTTCATGTGTCGCAGTTGAGGAAATATGTAGCAGATCCTTCGCATGTTATTCCTAGAGATGATGTGCAAGTTAGAGATAATCTTACTGTTGAGACTTTACCTTTGAGGATTGATGATCGCAAGGTGAAGCAGTTGAGAGGCAAGGAGATACCTCTGGTTAGAGTTGTTTGGGGCGGTGTAACCGGTGAGAGTTTGACTTGGGAATTGGAGAGCAAGATGCAAGAGTCCTATCCTGAGTTGTTTGTTGCTTAAGGTAATATTTCGAGGACGAAATTTTCTAAGTTGGGGAGAGTTGTAACGCTCTAAATTCTATTTTATGATTTGTAGTGATTTTAGTTGATTTTGGCGTGCTTGGTGTATTTTACTTGAATTTATAAATGATATATGAGATATTTGGTGTGATATTATTTATTATATTTATTTGTAGTATTTTATGAAAATAAGAGAATAATAGTTATTTAGAATTATTAGATTTAAGGAGGGTTAATGAGGAATTAAAAGGAAATTAGAGAGGGAGTAAAGAGAAAAAGGGAGGTTATGCTTTGGGTGGAAAGAGTAGGAAAGTAGAAAGTCAGTAAGAAAAAGGAATACGTACCAGAGAAAGAAAAAGTAGACTTTTGGGAGAATACTCTTTGTCTTAATGCCTTTACAGTTGGTAGCTACTTGCTATAATACCAAAGGCCTTGCAGTTCCCTAAAAGCTAATTACAAAAGAAAAAAAAACTTTTTCATGCATTTGCATTAACATCATACGTAACATGCATACATTCATTTGCATACCCAAAACTCATTCCCTTTATGATTACCAGGAATTCCTAAACAAAAACCAAACTGATTCGTCGGCATTCGCATTACACTCAAAACAACGCGCGAAGGATCATGGAAGAGATTGAACAAAACCAAGAAGTCATGAGAGAAGACATCAACTTGCTGAACGGGAAGTTGGATCGCCTGATGGATATTCTCCAAGAACTTGCAAACAGAGAACAGAACCCGCATCCTCCAATAGTAGAGAATGTTATCCCCGAGCCACAACCAACTTCTGCAGCAGTTGTTGGTTGGCCTCCATTTGGTCTTCCTCCAAGCTACACACCTCCACAGTTGGAAGACCCTACTGAAAGTGGTCAGTCCCAGCCTCGTCCTGCTCAAGCATCAGTGCCTCGTCCAAATGGAACTCCTGTGGTGCAAGAGACCGTTGATATTACCGCAGGATTTCCAATACCTCAAGGTACAGTAGAAAATCCATTGTTGGTGTATCATTCTCCCAACCCGTCAGACCCTCATAGGGAGCATATTGAGCCTTATTTAGATGGGCGATCACCTGTAGTGGTTAAAAATGAAGAATCTAAAGGGAAAATTCTCGCTTTAGAAGAACGGGTCAAAGCAATGGAAGGAAATAATGAGTTCGGGTTTGATGCGCTTCATATGTGTTTGGTCTCAAATGTGGTGATTCCCCCAAAATTCAAAATACCAGATTTTGAAAAATACAAAGGTTTGACTTGTCCTCGCAATCACTTGATTATGTATTGCAGAAAGATGGGTATAGCTGCTCAAGATGATAAGCTCCTAATCCATTTCTTCCAAGATAGTCTCAGCGGAGCTTCTTTGAACTGGTATATGCATCTCGAGAAGAGTCGGATCCGGACTTGGAAGGACTTAGCTGAAGCCTTTGTCAAACAGTATAAATACAACATGGGTATGGCGCCAGATAGGATGCAACTGCAGGATTTAACCAAAAGGGGAACCGAAACATTCAAGGAATATGCACAGCGGTGGAGAGAATTAGCATCGCAAGTTGAACCGCCTTTGTCCGAAAGAGAGCTTGTACGAATTTTCATAGGCACCCTACAAGCTCCATACTATGAAAAGGTGATAGGAAGTGCCTCATCCAGTTTCTCCGAGCTCGTCATTATCGGGGAAATGGTGGAAGTGGGTCTAAAGAATGGAAAGATTCTGATTGCTCAAAGTGGTCAAGGTACTGCAAGGAAATCTCCAACCTCTTTTCCGAAAAAGAAAGAAGGAGAAACCAATGCCGTAATGGCCGATCCTCGAAATTCCTATCATCCACTTGCAAATGCCTATCATTCCCCCATTCTTCAAGTACCATACCAAGATCAATATTATGTTGCCGCAGCAGCACCTGTGCAATATCAACAACAATCACCTCAAAAGCCTCAGTATCAGCCTGCTCGTCCAAATCATTGGGGTCAAAGCTCAGAACAGAATCAATATCGGGCTCCCAACAATCAGCAACCAAGTCAGATCGACCCGATCCCTATCCCGTACAGCCAGCTTTGGCCGCTCTTGATAAAGAATTCTTTAGTAATGCCTCGAAATGTTAGACCTTTGGTACCTCCATATCCACATTGGTATAATCCAAATGCTAAATGTGAGTTTCATTCTGGAGCAATTGGCCATTCCATTGAAGATTGTAGAGCACTTAAAGAGACGGTGCAAAAGCTAGTTGAGAACAAGAGCCTGTCCTTCAAAGAAAACGTGCCCAATGTGAAGAGCAATCCTTTGCCGGGTTATAATGGGACAAACGTCAATGCTGTGGAGGAAAGTGAAGACTTTGACGAGATTAAAAGAGTTAAAGAAGTAAGAACTCCTTTGCTGATGGTCCATACCAAGCTAGCCAAATGCGGTTTGATCAAAGGAACTCATGACAGTTGTGAAGAATGTGCCATAAGCCCCGAAGGTTGTCAGTTGGTCAAAGAGCAAGTGCAAGAATTGATGAATCAAGGCATATTGCAAATCAGTCGAGCAAGAAAGATGGCAGATGTCTCAATTATTGAGCCGCATTTTGAAAACAACACAAAAGCCCTGAAACCTGTCGAGATCCTTTATGAAAAAAGAGACGTTAATTCCTTGATGAACCAGAGACAGCCTGTTGTCATTTGTGTTCCATCACCATTTCCTTACAAAAGCTCCAAAGCAGTACCTTGGAATTATGATGCAACCGCCTTTGTCCATGAACCAGAAGAAAGGGCTAAGGACGAACCTATGAAGACGATGGATGGTGTTACTCACCTTTCCGAAGGAAGTGGAATGACTCGAAGTGGTCAAATCTTTGTTCCCAATCAACTTAGAAGAGAAAGCAATGAGGCAGTAATAGAAGCTCAGAAAAGGAAAGAAGCTCCCGGTCAAGACAAGGGCCAGGAATTCGGTGAACAGTCAGCATCAAAGGAGGATGATGAGTTCCTAAAAATCATCAAGAGGAGTGAATACAAAATAGTTGATCAACTAAACCAAACTCCTTCCAAGATATCCATCCTTTCGCTACTACTGAACTCCGAGGCACATAGGAAGGCATTGTTGAAAGTGTTGAATCAGGCGCACGTAAGACAAGATGTTACGGTAGACCACTTTGATGGGATAGTTGCCAATATCACTGCTAGTAGTTGTCTAAGCTTTAATGATGAAGATTTACCCACAGAAGGGAAAGCCCACAATAAGGCATTACACATATCCACAATGTGTCATGACACTGTCCTTGCAAGAGTGTTAGTTGATACTAGTTCATCGTTGAATGTGCTGCCAAAGTCCACTCTCAACAAGATGTCTATTGATGGAGTCCATATGAAGCCCAACTCTTTAATTGTGAAAGCTTTCGACGGGTCTAGAAGATCTGTCATTGGAGAGGTATGCCTTCCAATCCAAATAGGCCCGCACACTTTTGATATCACTTTCCAAGTGATGGATATCAACCCAACCTATAGTTGCCTGTTGGGACGCCCATGGATCCATGCGGCCGGTGCTGTGACATCTACCTTACACCAAAAACTAAAGTTTGTGGTGGGTGATAAATTGATCACCGTTGCTGGCGAAGAAGACATCTTTGTAAGTCATCTATCCTCCTTCCAATATGTGGAAAAAAATGAAGGATCTCTGGAAACTGCTTTCCAAGCTTTAGAGGTCGCCAACGCTGTGGCAGTGTGTGATAAAACTTGTGTTAGGAAACCTAAAGTCCCTGCTCCTTTCTGGAAGGACGGTAGGCTATTTGCTAAAGGAGGAGGCTCCAAAGGTTGTGAACAGTTGTGGGATATGCCTATGAAAAGAGACAAGCATGGAGTGGGGTACAAACCATCCATGGAAAAGAATGATGTTGTAAAGATACCCATGGCTAACATTCAAGAAACTTTTCGTAGTGTGGGTTTTGCTAATGAAGATCAAGTAGCTGCCATTGAAGATGTTCCAGAGGATAAGGAGATACCTTGTTTGATCTACCACTGCTCTCCGAATGCAAGCCTCAACAACTGGAATGCCGTTGAAATCCCAGAGATATTTTCTTTTTCAAAGTAATTTTTATCATGTTTTTCAAACCCTTTTGCTCTGCCCAAGGCATAAGGATAAATTTGTAGGGCACCCTTTTATTTCAGATGTTGAATCATCATCAATAAAAAGCTTTGTTTTCCATTACTCTCTAATCCTTCATTTATGCATTTATTTTTTACAAAATGGCAATCTTTTCCATTCTTTTTGTTTATTTTTGTTTTGTTCATCCTTCTAAAAATCATCACAAAAAACATGCAGATCCCTGAATAAACCCATTGAACATGATACCACTACAATCCTGCATAACCTTGAACTCCCCATCAACCAAGCTGAAGAGGATTGTGAAAGCGATTGTGAGCTTCCTGATGAGTTGGCAAGATTGTTAGAGCAAGAGTCTAAAGAGATACAGCCGAGTCAAGAGCCTGTGATGGTAATCAACTTGGGAACTGAACATGACAAAAGAGAGGTCAAGATTGGATCGTCTTTGAAGGCAGAAGTGCGTGAGAAGTTGGTCGAACTCTTGAGGGAATATGCAGATGTATTCGCATGGTCATACCAAGATATGCCGGGATTGGATACCGCGATAGTTGAGCACAAGCTGCCGCTTCGGCCAGAATGTCCACCAGTAAAACAAAAGTTGAGAAGGACAAGACCAAACATGTCACTCAAGATCAGGGAGGAAGTCAAAAGACAATTTGATGCAGGATTCCTAGCCGTGTCGAAGTATCCACAGTGGGTTGCTAACATAGTGCCAGTACCAAAGAAAGATGGTAAAGTGCGAATGTGTTTCGACTACCGAGATTTGAACAAAGCAAGTCCCAAGGATGACTTCCCATTACCTCACATTGACGTGTTGGTAGACAATACAGCCCGATTCTTGATTTTCTCATTCATGGATGGTTTTTCAGGCTATAATCAAATCAAGATGGCTCCAGAAGACATGGAGAAAACTACTTTCATCACTCCATGGGGAACCTATTGCTACATGGTAATGCCTTTTGGCTTGAGAAATGCTGGGGCAACCTATCAAAGGGCAATGGTGGCTCTCTTTCATGACATGATGCATAAAGAAATAGAGGTCTATGTGGATGACATGATCGCTAAGTCTGAGACTGAAGAAGACCACATTCTTCACTTAAAAAAGCTATTTGTACGTCTAAGGAAATACAGACTGTGACTCAATCCAGCTAAGTGCACCTTTGGTGTCAGATCTGGGAAGTTACTTGGTTTCATCGTTAGTCAACGAGGAATCGAGGTTGACCCTGACAAGGTACGTGCAATCCAAGATATGCCGGCTCCTCGTATAGAAAAAGAAGTCCGTGGTTTTCTAGGGAGATTGAACTACATCTCTAGATTCATTTTTCATCTCACCGCTACTTGTGAACCAATATTCAAATTGCTATGCAAGGATCAGGCCATCATATGGAATGAGAATTGCCAAAAGGCATTTGAAAAGATCAAACAATACTTGCAAGAACCACCCATCTTGATACCTCCCGTTCCTGGAAGACCTCTCATTATGTACTTAACAGTATTGGATGAATCCATGGGATGTGTGCTGGGGCAACATGATGAAACTGGTAGAAAGGAGCATGCCATATATTTCTTGAGCAAAAAGTTCACTGATGTTGAAACAAGGTACACCCTTCTAGAAAGAACTTGTTGCGCCTTGGCATGGGCTGCCCGCCGTTTGAGACAGTACATGATTTGTCACACAACATGGTTGTTATCAAAGATGGATCCAATCAAATACATCTTTGAGAAACCCGCTCTGACTGGAAGGATTGCCCGTTGGCAAATGTTATTATCCGAGTATGATATCATGCATGTAACTCAGAAAGCTATCAAAGGAAGTGTGCTAGCAGATCACTTGGCTCATCAACCAGTGGAAGACTATCAGCCCATACACTTTGACTTCCCAGACGAGGATATTATGGTCGTAAAAGACGATGAAGTCATAGGAGATAATGAAGGACCCGAGCCAGGAGCTAGATGGATGCTTGCATTCGATGGTGCATCTAATTCCATGGGGCATGGGGTTGGAGCCGTTCTGATCTCTCCAAAGGATGGTTATATCCCCTTCACAGTAAGATTATGTTTTGACTGCACAAATAATATGGCAGAATATGAAGCATGTATCATGGGCCTTGAGGCTGCCATCGACTATAGAATCAA
Source organism: Medicago lupulina (assembly GCA_958299785.1). NCBI lineage: Eukaryota > Viridiplantae > Streptophyta > Magnoliopsida > Fabales > Fabaceae > Medicago > Medicago lupulina. The sequence continues at coordinate 35,317,610 of OY283141.1, read as the reverse complement.
GATCTTGGAAGTGTATGGAGATTCAGCCTTAGTCATTTACCAAATAAAAGGAGAATGGGAAACTCGTCATCCCAAGCTAACCCCGTATCGTGATCATGTCTTGAAGCTAATGAAATACTTTGACGAAATCACGTTCCATCATATCCCTAGAGAAGAGAATCAAGTGGCAGATGCTCTAGCTACGTTATCATCAATGTATAAAGTGAAGTTTCACAACGAAGTGCCACTTATAAAAGTGGAGCGCAGGGACGAGCCAGCATTCTGTTTATCGATTGAAGAGGCGTCTGATGGCAAGCCATGGTACCATGACATCAAGGTCTACCTCGAAAACCAAGAATATCCTGCAAACATCTCAAATAGGGATAAGAAGACCTTGAGGCGGCTAGCAACTTAATTCTTTCTAAATGGTGATGTGTTATACAAAAGAAACCATGACATGGTTCTTCTCAGATGTGTGGGCAAACATGAGGCAGACTTGCTCATCAAGGAAATCCATGAAGGGTCCTTTGGTACTCATGCCAACGGACATACAATGGCTAGAAAAATCCTAAGGGCTGGGTACTATTGGATGACCATGGAATCCGATTGTTTCAGTTACGCAAGGAAGTGCCATAAGTGTCAAATCTACGCTGATAAGGTGCACGTTCCACCAACTCCCTTGAATGTGATGGCATCACCTTGGCCGTTCTCTATGTGGGGCATCGACATGATTGGACCCATTGAACCTCGAGCTTCAAATGGACATCGATTCATCCTAGTTGCCATCGACTACTTCACCAAATGGGTTGAAGCTACTTCATATTCCAATGTAACAAAGCAAGTGGTAGTCCGATTCATCAAAAAGGAGATAGTATGTCGCTACGGACTCCCCAACAAGATCATCACTGACAATGGCACCAACTTGAACAACAAAGTGATGAAAGAATTGTGTGAAAGTTACAAAATCGAACACCATAACTCTTCACTATACCGGCCAAAAATGAACGGAGCCGTGGAAGCAGCAAACAAAAACATCAAGAAAATCGTTCAAAAGATGGTGAAAACATATAAAGATTGGCATGAAATGCTCCCCTTCGCCTTACATGGGTATAGGACTTCGGTTCGCACCTCGATAGGGGCAACCCCGTTCTCTCTGGTTTACGGCGTGGAGGCAATTCTCCCCATTGAGGTGGAAATCCCCTCAATGAGAGTCTTGATGGAGACCAAACTTGAAGAGGCAGAATGGGTCCAAGCGAGGTTTGATCAGCTAAATCTCATCGATGAGAAGCGGTTGATAGCATTATGCCATGGTCAGTTATATCAAAGCAAACTCAAGAAGGCATTCGACAAGAAGGTCCATCCTCGAGAGTTCCAAGAAGGTGACCTGGTGCTCAAAAAGATCTTACCCATACACAAGGATTCACGTGGAAAGTGGACCCCGAACTATGAAGGCCCTTATGTAGTGAAGAAAGCCTTCTCTGGAGGAGCCTTGATACTCACAACAATGGATGGCGAGGATTTTCCACGTCCTGTGAATTCTGATGCAGTCAAGAAATATTATGCCTAATAACAAAAGAACGCCCGCTAAGTTGAAAACCTGAAAGGGCAACTTTGGCAAAAAGGGGCATCCTGATGGACCGAAAACTCGAAAGGGCGGTCCAGGCAAAAGTTAGGGATATAAAAAAAACAAAAAAAACCCGCTAAGTCGAAAACCTGAAAAGGCGATTTAGGCAAAAGTTGGGAAAAAGAAAAAAGGCTGGTAACTGCATCCGAACAATCTGCTCATCAACTGAAGAACCAATTCATGTGCTATCCCCAAAAGCAGGGTGTTAATGGTTTAGGGTTATTAAGAAAGTAGCGGTCGTCATGACTCAATGGGAACTTCCAGTGTTTTCCCTATTGCCATTTTTGTTCATTTTGTGAAGTTACACTTTTGGTGTGCTACCATTCCTTGTACTAAGTCATGTTTGGCCATCAATAAAATGCATCTTTCTATTTATTTTTGTCATTTTTTTTTTCATTTTTTTTCCTCTCATCTCCAATAAATGCTATTCATTTTTTGATGATTCAATTTTGAAATAAAAGTAATAACATCAAATTTTTGAACCATGATCACTTTGATTTTTAAAAAAAAAAAAAAATATCCGAAGGAAATTGACGATTCCAGTGAAATGTTGTGTCTCGCAAATTCCTTAGAGCAACAACGACTAATTTCCCTTCTGTGTCAGAATCAATAGCTGCACAATAGACAAACTGCCCATGCAAGCACAAGATGTCAAAAGCTTCGTCAACATCTATCCATTCGAAGCTTCGAGAGCGCTTGGTTTTGCGATTGCTGAAAGATCAAGAAACCCCAAATAATGCACCTTAACCATTTTTACCCCATAAAAATCCCAAAGCCCGACCATGTTCGGCACCCAATCACAATTGAAGCCCAACATATTATTGGCTTATCCCAAGTGTCAGCATACTACATGTATCATATTGTACACATTCATTTGCATGCATCTCATATGCTATCATACTTTTCCCCCCCATGAAATCTATCCTCCAGAAAGGTTTCTTACACTCTCAAGTGAGTTATCTGTGTTCCCCAGTGAGCATCAATCCAACACTCCTCAGCAAGTTATCCCAGTGTTCCCTAGTGAACCCCATTCAAGAACTTCCTCAACAAGTTTTTCTTGAAAATCCCCAGCAAATCTCTTCCTAAACTATCCCACTCCCTAGTGGATTTACTCACATCCACTAAAGCTCCCTGGCGAAAACTCCCCCAGTGAGTATACCCAATCATATCCTGTCATAATCGTTTCACCAACATCAGATTGGCGACAATCACATCATATCATATCATATCATATCATTATCGTTTCACCAAACATCAAATTGGTGACGATCATATCATTATCGTTTCACCAACATCAGATTGGTGACGATCATATCATATCACATCACATCATATCATAATCGTTTCACCAACATCAGATTGGCGACGATCATATCACCCTTTATCATTTCACCAAGGCCCACTTGGTGGTTGATAACATGCAAAATACACCAATATTTCAGCTCGTTCTGTGTATAATTCAAGCTTGTTTAGGCTTAGATTCTCTTGATTTTGCCTATGTTATGCTGGTTGTTTGGTTATGTTTCAGGTAGACAACATTAGAGGCTTCCATGCGCAGAAACGACGAAATTCGGCAAAGAAATACCAAGTCCTGAAAATTCAGCTTCAGGGTGACGGCCGTCACACTCAGTGACTGGCAGACCGTCACCCTTCAACTCATCCGGACCGTCACCATCCTCTCAGGCCGTCAGCACCCGTGACTGGCAGACCGTCACACCCTGTGACGCCCGTCACGGGTCCGGGAGAATCAGTCTCCCCCACGTTTCAGAAGCAGTTCTGCAGTTTTCTTCCCACTTTCTCCACCTTCAAGTACACGATCAGACCACGTTTTGGACGGATTTGGCCTATAAATAGGTCCAAAGAAGAGTGAAAAAGGGTTGGAAAAAGTTTTAGAAAGCATTAGTTACAGACTTAGTTTATTTCTTTGTAATCTGCATAATTTCTCAATTTACAATTTCTGGATTCAAGCTTGTTACCTGTTACGAATTTGATGCAATTTGGAATTATACTCAATTAAAGTTTCCATCTAATTACAGGTTCTTTGTTTATTATTTATTCATTCTGTTTCTTTGTTTATTATTTATTCATTTTGTTTCTTTGTTTACCTGTTTGAATAAATATGCTGAACATGAACCGTAATTCATTTACCATTTACATCATGTCTGAGTAATTCTATAAAGTGTCCGGAATGTAGAAACAATCGTACCAATGATATTCGGCTGAAAAGTATGATTGAATTTTATAACAGGATTTATTTTTATGTCTGATTATTCTGATTTTAAACGATGAATTTTATGGTAACTGTTTCGTATCGAAAGAACGGGACTCATAACTGTCTGTAGAATAATCAGGAATTATTTTAGTAATTCAACGATAGCATTTTCTTAAAGTAATTTTGACATTCTTAATTTTCAAAAACGCTATTTTAAACGCTAAGTCATACACGCGAAAGCTGATGACTGAGAGTTTAAAATACGGATTTAGTATTGCGAAAGCATACTGATTTCTTTAAATTGGAATTATTCTAAAAATAACTTTTCAAACAAAACTGGATTAATTTGAAATAAAAGGAATTTTGACGTTATAAGGCGAACACGCGAAAGCGGTCGAATAGATTATAAAGTTAGGATTTTTATGTCGCAATCGTGAAAGCGAAGCGACTGCTTTTTAATTTAATCCTTTTACGTGCGAAAATATTTTCCTACTATAAAATTAAATACTACTCAGCTGATATCAACGGTCGACATAAACTATATTCCGGGCACTCGTCATTAAAATTAATTAAAGTTATTTTCATATTTTGCAACTAAACTCATTATCATCGCCTTAGATAAACAACGTGACAATAGATAACGATACTTGACATTGGTCTCTGTGGGATTCGACATCTTTTATACTAAAACCGATATTTCCGTGCACTTGCGGACCTATCAAGTTTTTGGCGCCGTTGCCGGGGACCATTTTGGCAATATCGTAACACCATTGTTACACCGTATAGACTAAGGCATTTATTTTCTTTTTCCCATTTTTCATCGATCATATGCCCAGTACTCGTACCTCCGAGGACGAGCTAGAAAAACCAATCGACGAAATCGAACGTTTTTTGCGTATTAGACGCCAAGTTGAACTAATACACGCTCAAATGGCGCAAGCTAATAACGCGAACCGTCCTCTTAAGGACTATGCCGTCCCATCCCAAGACGAGCCTCACTCGAGTATTGTTAACCCGACGATTCAGGCTAACAACTTTGAGTTGAAACCCTCTCTGCTGCAAATCGTGCAGCAAAACCAGTTTTCCGGTAATTCCACGGAAGACCCGAATTTGCACCTCTCCGTGTTTGTGCAATTCGCTGATACGCTTAAGTGCAATGGCGTCGATCCCGAAGCCATTCGCCTGCGTTTATTTCCTTTCTCCCTCAAAGATAGAGCCAGAGCTTGGCTACAGTCTCTGCCGTCAAATTCCATTACGACATGGAATGAGTTGAAAAAGGCGTTCCTAGCAAGATATTTTCCTCCTAGTAAAACCGCTCAGCTCAGGAACCAAATTACCTGCTTTAGGCAGACAGACGGCGAGTCGCTTTTTGAAGCGTGGGAGAGGTACAAGGAATTGATGAGAGCTTGTCCCCATCATGGATTAGAACAATGGCTCATAATTCACACGTTTTATAATGGCGTGCTCTATAATACAAGAATGACCATTGATGCCGCAGCTGGCGGAGCCCTAATGGACAAGCCTTTCCAGGAGGCATATGAGCTTATTGAGAATATGGCACAAAACCATTATCAATGGGGAAGCGAACGCACTCCTGTCGAGAAATCTCAACCTAAGGGAGGTATGCACGAAGTCAGCAACTTTGACCATATGAACGCTAAAGTGGATGCTTTGTTTCACAAGTTGGATAACTTGAAACTCGCTCCACCAGCTACAGTAGCTACCGTGACTCCCAACTGTGAAATATGCGGAACCCCAGGGCATGTTGCTGCCGAATGTCAGTTGTTAGCTGAAGCTGATCAAGTGAATTACGCGCAAGGAAATCCGTACGCTAACACGTACAATCCAGGATTTAGAAACCACCCAAATTTCTCCTACAAAAATAACTATCCTACCTTTGCGCCAAGTCCCGCACCTGCAGCACCCCCTGGTTTCCAAAGTCAAAGAGGAGCCCCTGTTGCTCCGAAAAAGTCTAACTTGGAGATCATGATGGAAAACTTCATTTTAGCTCAAACTCAGCAAAACAAGGAGTTTATGAACCAAAACGTTCATACGAATGAATTGATTAAGCAGTTGGCACACAAAGTTGACTCCATGGCCACTCATAATAAAATGCTTGAGACGCAGATATCCCAAGTGGCCCAACAACAAGCAGCTACAGCTGCCCCAGCCGGAACATTTCCGGGCCAACCGCAACCAAATCCTAAGGGACATGTTAACGCGGTAACGCTACGAAGCGGAACTGAGTTAGATAACAATCCCACTGCTGTGAGAGTTAGGAGCCGTGATGAAGAAAAGGGTAAAGACCCTGTGAGTGAACCAGATGATGTTGGAGAGACATCTAAGTCTCAGGAGGTAAAAGAAAAAGAGAAAGAAAACCCTTATGTACCTCCTCCACCTTATAAACCTTCAATCCCTTACCCTCAAAGACTCGTAAAGTCTAAAACTGAGGGTCAGTTTAAGAAGTTTGTAGAACTTCTAAAGTCTCTTCATCTCAGTATTCCTTTTTCGGAGGCGATTACTCAAATGCCTTCGTACGCAAAATTCTTAAAGGAAATCCTGACTAACAAGAGGAAGATTGATGTTGATGAGACTGTAGCACTCACGGAGGAGTGCAGTGCTATAATTCAAAATAAGATGCCACCCAAGTTAAAAGATCCAGGGAGTTTTTCAATTCCTTGCGTTATAGGCAGTCACATCATTGATAAAGCCCTGTGTGATTTAGGAGCTAGTGTGAGCTTGATACCTCTGTCCATTTGTAAAAGGCTAAACCTAGGAGAGCTGAAACCAACTAGAATGTCTTTGCAATTAGCTGACCGTTCGATTAAACATCCAGTGGGGATAATAGAAGATGTTCCTCTTAGAATCGGTCAACTATACATCCCCACTGACTTTGTAGTCATGGATATTAGTGAAGACTCTATTACTCCTATCCTTTTAGGAAGACCTTTTCTAGCCACCGCAGGTGCCATCATTGATGTCAAGAAAGGAAAACTCACATTTGAGGTTGGCGATGAGAAGATTGAGTTTATTTTGTCTCAATTTATGAAAAGCCCCTCCATAAATGATACATGTTGTTTTGTTGACATAATAGATGCATGTGTCAAGGAGTTTTCAACTCAAGCTGAACCATCTGAGGAAATAATTGAAGATACAATAGAGGAAGTAAAAGAGATGGAAGAAGTCAGTGACGAGGAGGCCGAAATTTCTCGCATTCTTGAATGCCTCGACCAAACTTCCGATCCATTTTCCGAGCCAGATCACCCCAAGATCGAGCTAAAGGAACTTCCTAAGAACCTCAGATATGAGTTCCTAGATAAGGAGCATAATTACCCCGTGATAGTTAGCGCAGAGTTAGGGAAAGAAGAGACGGATAAACTCCTTGATGTTTTAAAGAGATATCCCAAAGCCATAGGATATAAGATTAGTGATCTCACCGGGATCAGCCCCTCTGTGTGTACACATAGAATTTTGCTTGAAGAGGACTCTAAAACCTCTAGAGAGCATCAGCGGAGGCTGAACCCCAATATGAGCGAAGTTGTCAAAAAGGAAGTTATGAAACTCCTAGATGCTGGGATCATATATCCTATATCCGATAGCAAGTGGGTTAGTCCAGTGCACGTAGTGCCAAAAAAAGGAGGGATGACCGTAGTTCAAAATGAGAAGGGCGAATCAGTCGCCAAGCGGACGGTAACGGGATGGAGGATGTGCATCGACTACAGAAAGTTGAACACAGCCACTAGAAAAGATCACTTTCCTCTCCCGTTTATTGATCAAATGCTCGAGCGTCTTGCTAGGCACTCATACTTCTGCTACCTTGATGGTTATTCGGGATTCTTTCAGATCCCTATCCACCCAGATGACCAAGAAAAGACCACATTTACATGCCCTTATGGAACATTTGCTTATCGACGAATGCCATTCGGATTGTGCAATGCTCCCGCCACGTTCCAAAGATGCATGATGGCAATCTTTGCCGATTTCCTAGAAGATATTCTGGAAGTTTTCATGGACGATTTCTCTGTATGTGGGTCTAGTTTTGAAGACTGTCTTGGTAATCTTGAGAAAGTTCTGGAGAGGTGTGAGAAAGTCAATCTAGTACTTAACTGGGAAAAATGCCACTTTATGGTCAAAGAAGGCATAGTACTTGGCCATGTGGTGTCTAATAGAGGAATAGAGGTTGACAAAGCAAAAATAGAAGTTATTGAGAATTTGCAACCCCCCACAACTGTAAGAGAGGTCCGGAGTTTTCTTGGACACGCTGGTTTCTACCGGCGGTTCATTAAAGACTTCTCAAAAATCACCAAGCCTTTAACCGGCCTTCTAATGAAAGACGCTGAGTTCATCTTCGATGAACAATGCCTTGAGTCTTTCCAACTGCTGAAACGTGCATTGATCTCTGCCCCAATAATGCAACCTCCGGATTGGAGCCAACCTTTTGATATCATGTGCGACGCTAGTGATTATGCAGTAGGTGCCGTTTTAGGACAGCGCAAAGATAAGAAATTGCATGTAATCTATTACGCTAGTAGGACACTTGACGAAGCTCAGATTAACTATGCCACAACTGAAAAGGAGCTTCTAGCCATTGTCTTCGCAATTGATAAATTTCGTTCCTACCTAGTAGGATTGAAGATTATCATTTACACAGACCATGCAGCTATCAGGTACCTACTAAGCAAGAAAGATGCAAAGCCGAGACTTATTCGGTGGATATTACTGCTTCAAGAGTTTGACATGGAGATCCGAGATAAAAAGGGAACATAGAATGTAGTCGCGGATCACCTGTCAAGAATTCAAGATGGTCAGTTGGAGGAGGTGCCCATAAATGATTGCTTTCCCTACGAAAGACTGGTGTCTTTTGTGAAAGCGGAGTCACCTAGATATGGTCACCTCGTAAATTTTCTGGAAGAAGGGAGTTCCGGCATTAAAAAGATACCAGAAGAAGCAAGTGCTTTAAGTAATACCGCTGCCCCATGGTACGCTGACATCATAAATTATCTGGTTGCTGGAATTCTACCTCCCGACTTGACCTATCAGCAAAAGAAGAAATTCTTCCATGACCTTAAGCAATACTACTGGGATGATCCCCTCTTATTCAAAAGAGGAGTGGACGGTATTTTCCGCCGGTGTATCCCAGAAGAAGAAATAGAGAGTGTCATAACACACTGTCACTCCTATCCTGTTGGAGGACACATGAGTAGATCGAAAACTGCAGCGAAAATTCTTCAAGCTGGTCTCTTTTGGCCCACCATCTTTCGAGATGTTCATGTTTTCGTTTCGAAATGTGACCGGTGCCAGCGATCAGGAAACATCTCTAGTAGGAATGAAATGCCACAAAAATTTATCCTAGAGGTGGAGGTTTTCGGTGTTTGGGGAATTGACTTTATGGGTCCTTTTCCTACATCTATGGGAAATAAATATATACTCATTGCTGTGGATTACGTGTCAAAATGGATCGAGGCCATTGCCTCTCCTACCTGTGATACAAAAGTAGTGGTAAAGATGTTTAAAAACATTATATTCCCAAGATTTGGTGTCCCCAGACTAGTCATCAGTGACGGTGGTTCTCATTTTATTTCAAAAATATTTAAGAACCTCCTAACAAAGTACGGGGTACGTCATAGAGCAGTTACTCCCTATCATCCCCAAACCAATGGGCAGGCAGAGATCTCTAATCGAGAAATTAAGCAAATCCTAGAGAAAACTGTCTCTGTCTCAAGAAAGGACTGGTCCTTGAAACTGAACGATGCCTTATGGGCTTATCGGACCGCCTACAAAACACCCATTGGCACCACTCCTTTCAAGCTCGTTTATGGAAAATCGTGCCATCTCCCGGTTGAGCTCGAGCACAAAGCTTATTGGGCCATAAAAGCCCTAAACATGAATCATAGCGAAGCTGGAAAAAAAAGGATGTTGGATCTTCATGAGTTAGAGGAGTTGCAGCTTGATGCGTATGAAAATGCCTTGATTTATAAGGAAAGAACTAAGAAATGGCATGACAGACGCATTATAAGACGTGAATTTAATGAGGGTGAGTTAGTGTTGCTGTTTAATTCTAGGTTAAGGCTTTTTCCTGGAAAGCTTCGCTCTCGATGGAGTGGACCATTCGAAGTTACTAAAGTAAATCAATCTGGTGCCATTGAGGTATGGAGCGAATCCACTGGTAAATTCCTAGTGAATGGCCAAAGATTAAAGCACTACCATCCAGCAGAGAAAGTAGGGCATGTCGCTACTCTAGTGATGTGTCCTCCTTAAGGGCCAAGCACTAAAAAGTCGAGCTACCGACGTTAAATGAAGCGCTGCATGGGAGGCAACCCATGAGTTTTAAGTTTAGTTTAGTTTAGTCAATTAAGTGAATAAAAAGATGCAATCGAAGATGATCAACACCATATTCCACCCCCTCCCCCATATTTTCATGCTAACATTTCCACAGGTACAAACCACTTCATGATCAGGCGTATGTACACGCCTCAATTGATTCTATTGACGATTGATCTTGCTCGGTAATATCTTTCTTTTTCTCATATTTATGTTTATTTACATTGAGGTCAATGTAGGTTTTAAGTGTAGGGGAGGAATTTCCCACCTTAATAGTTTAGGATTTTCATTTTCATTAATAAAGTAGTGTTATCGAGTCAATGCATGTGCTGTCGAGTCATTTATGTTGTTGTTTTTGCTTTGTTATTTAATTCTCCTGTTGCTTGAACCACTTTAAGGCTGAGTTTGATGATGATTTTGTGCATAAACACCTTTTCCTTTTTAAGTTTCACTAAACTCATATCATATTTCAATGTGAAAATTCTCTTTTTGAGAAAAGCACAAAGTTGCAGTCTTTGAGTAATTGTGTAGGTAGTATTTTAAGGAGCACGTTCTAACTTCAATGGTAATTTAACCCTTAAAAGTTTTCAGAGTAAAAGTAGTATAAGTTAGTGTGGGGGAATAAAAGATCAAAACAAGAGGGGCGGAAGCAAATATAATTATAAGGGAACATCATTGACTCTGGGGGGTCGGGAGTAGGCCTCACTTGCTTCCCACGTGAAGATGGTGTTTCTGAAAATCAAAAGTAGCTTCCGTAATTCCTTCTTATAAATGAGAAAAAGGGGTCAGAACAAATACATATATATAGGGGGCATCATTGACTCTTGGGGGTTGGGAGTAGGCCTCACTTGCTTCCCACGTGAAGATGGTGTCTCTGAATATCAATAAAAATTCTGCAGTTCCCCAAAGTGTATAAATGTTAAATGATCAAAGTGATTCCCACCTCTCTTATATGAAATGAAGAAGGAACTTTTCTCGGTTTATTTACTGTTGAAGTTAGAACCTGTTTTCCTCATAATATTTCTTACACAGGCGCAATAAAAAGGCTGGACTTCACACACACACACTCACTTGAAATATTGTTGTAGGGTTGATGTGATCCTTAATAAGTGTTTAGGTTGTGATAAATGCACCCTGAGAACAAAGCCTTGAAACATAATTGATTTTTAGTTGATTATAATATTCTGAATTATGTTGCTATTGTCCCCTGTCTCTTGCTTGAGGACAAGCAATGGTTCAAGTGTAGGGGAGTTTGATAACATGCAAAATACACCAATATTTCAGCTCGTTCTGTGTATAATTCAAGCTTGTTTAGGCTTAGATTCTCTTGATTTTGCCTATGTTATGCTGGTTGTTTGGTTATGTTTCAGGTAGACAACATTAGAGGCTTCCATGCGCAGAAACGACGAAATTCGGCAAAGAAATACCAAGTCCTGAAAATTCAGCTTCAGGGTGACGGCCGTCACACTCAGTGACTGGCAGACCGTCACCCTTCAACTCATCCGGACCGTCACCATCCTCTCAGGCCGTCAGCACCCGTGACTGGCAGACCGTCACACCCTGTGACGCCCGTCACGGGTCCGGGAGAATCAGTCTCCCCCACGTTTCAGAAGCAGTTCTGCAGTTTTCTTCCCACTTTCTCCACCTTCAAGTACACGATCAGACCACGTTTTGGACGGATTTGGCCTATAAATAGGTCCAAAGAAGAGTGAAAAAGGGTTGGAAAAAGTTTTAGAAAGCATTAGTTACAGACTTAGTTTATTTCTTTGTAATCTGCATAATTTCTCAATTTACAATTTCTGGATTCAAGCTTGTTACCTGTTACGAATTTGATGCAATTTGGAATTATACTCAATTAAAGTTTCCATCTAATTACAGGTTCTTTGTTTATTATTTATTCATTCTGTTTCTTTGTTTATTATTTATTCATTTTGTTTCTTTGTTTACCTGTTTGAATAAATATGCTGAACATGAACCGTAATTCATTTACCATTTACATCATGTCTGAGTAATTCTATAAAGTGTCCGGAATGTAGAAACAATCGTACCAATGATATTCGGCTGAAAAGTATGATTGAATTTTATAACAGGATTTATTTTTATGTCTGATTATTCTGATTTTAAACGATGAATTTTATGGTAACTGTTTCGTATCGAAAGAACGGGACTCATAACTGTCTGTAGAATAATCAGGAATTATTTTAGTAATTCAACGATAGCATTTTCTTAAAGTAATTTTGACATTCTTAATTTTCAAAAACGCTATTTTAAACGCTAAGTCATACACGCGAAAGCTGATGACTGAGAGTTTAAAATACGGATTTAGTATTGCGAAAGCATACTGATTTCTTTAAATTGGAATTATTCTAAAGATAACTTTTCAAACAAAACTGGATTAATTTGAAATAAAAGGAATTTTGACGTTATAAGGCGAACACGCGAAAGCGGTCGAATAGATTATAAAGTTAGGATTTTTATGTCGCAATCGTGAAAGCGAAGCGACTGCTTTTTAATTTAATCCTTTTACGTGCGAAAATATTTTCCTACTATAAAATTAAATACTACTCAGCTGATATCAACGGTCGACATAAACTATATTCCGGGCACTCGTCATTAAAATTAATTAAAGTTATTTTCATATTTTGCAACTAAACTCATTATCATCGCCTTAGATAAACAACGTGACAATAGATAACGATACTTGACATTGGTCTCTGTGGGATTCGACATCTTTTATACTAAAACCGATATTTCCGTGCACTTGCGGACCTATCAGTGGTAATCGGTCAAACATCCCTTTTCCCAGTGAATCGACCTTCAGTGCAAGCGGCTGAATAAGATCATCATTTTCCTCAGGGATCGACCTTCAGTGCAGGCGGCTGAATAAGATCACCTTCACCTTCTTCTGATCGACCTTCAGTGCAAGCGGCTGAATAAGATCACCCTCATCATTTTCCTCAAGGATCGACCTTCAGTGCAGGCGGCTGAATAAGATCACCTTTCTCTTCAAGGATTGACCTTCAGTGCAAGCAGCTGAATAAGATCACATTTTTCCGATTGACCTTCAGTGTAAGCGGCTGAATAAGATCATCTTCTTCCTCAGGGATCGACCTTCAGTGCGAACGGCTGAATAAGATCACCTTTTTCCGATTGACCTTCAGTTCAAGCGGCTGAATAAGATCATTTTTCTTCCCAATGAATCGACCTTCAGTGTAAACGGCTGAATAAGATCATCACCTTCTTCTGATCTACCTCCAGTGCAAGCGGCTGGATATGATCAACCTCTCCTCAGTGGAGGCATTTTGTACTTATTGTTTCTCCAGTGAGGGACTGGCAAAAATCAGACCCGTTTTGTCTAACCAGGATCCAACTAGTGACGATCATTTTCATTCATGTGGATCCAAGTACCAGCCATGACTGGAAACGATCGTTTTCATATTTTGTCGATCCAAGTACCAGCGTCAGCCTGGAGACGATTATTTTACATGCCTTCACATCACCATTTTACTATCTTTTTCATTACCAATTTCTCACATTTCTTATTATCTTGAAGGACAAAATTCGGGTCCTTATATTTACCTATCTTTTACAACGATAATTTGAAAACCATTGTTTTTCATATTTTCTAGTAAAATATAATTAAATAGGGGCAGTTGTAGTACCCTAATTTTGTCCGGACAAATTTCAAAAAAAATCCCAACAATAAGTGTTACTTTGTTTAATTTTATTGTTTTTTTCGTCATTATTAATTTCCTCCAAAAAAAAAAAAGAAACATCATTTGAGATTTGCTTTATTGAGAATGATCTAGAGCATACACCAGAACATTCTGGTCGTACTACAAATGAAACAAAGTGACATCATCTGTTGAGGACAAAATCCTTATTTGATGTTTTAAAGATCACAAACATTATATATGTTTTTAACTTGTTATCTACTAATATGTTTTGTGAGAAATGTTTCATGGAGAATGTTCTTGTTAAAGAGAAGAACATTCTAAGCTTGCATAATAATCTCATGAAAGCAAAAAGAACAACAAGACACATATTCACTTTCTGCTACAACAAGTACATCATTGAAAGCAAGAACAAATTGTTCCCTTTGTCTCACTAAAAAAGGATAAAAAGATACTTTTGAAGAATGTTACTAAAAGGGAAGCAATCTATGTGTTATGGAAAAGCTAAGCAACAAAAGGAATGTTCAGTAGCAAAAGGCAAAAGACCCACGTGAGTCTTAAAGAAAGAAAAGCAAAAAATCATACAAGAAGAATGTTCTCAAGAATGAAGGAGAATGTTCTCAAGAATGAAGAAGAATGTTCTCAAGAACGTTCTGGTGAAAGTACAACAAAGATAAGGATGATTTGACAATGCCACCATATCACAGCTATCACACCTTCACGTGTATGCTTGCTGTCACATAGTTGTAGCTCAAGAGAATGTCTCAAGAACGTTCTGCATCTCACAAACCTTCATGTTTTAACATCCTTGCACCTCAAAGAGAAACACACGCGCATGGGATGAAAGGAGGAAACAGCTGTAAAGCTTTGCTTACTAAGAAACAGCTGTCTCAAAAGGCAAAGAATGAAGAGAACGTTCTTCAGAACGTTCTTCACTTGAAGTAACATATTTTTGCAACACTTGTGCATCAAGCAAAAAGCACATGGGCTGTTCCTTCGTACAGGCTTCACAGCTATATGTTAGTGTTCATTTCAAGTGAGCTTCTCAATTCAAGTCTCTATAAATAGAAGGCATGCCTCCACTAAGTTTTTTTCAGGAGCTTACACCCAAAGAATTCAATCTCTCTCAAATTTCTCACTACTTTCAAAAGCTCTCCCAACAACAAACAAATTTCTCAACAAAGCATTTTTCTTTCTCATCATCATCATCAACAAATACAAAAATCAAACAAAACAATTTCTTTTTTTTCTTTCTTCCTTTCTCTTACTCTCCCCACAAAGGTACATAATCTTTTTTCTCTTTTCTTTTCCTTTTCTCGTCCCTCTCTCTCTCTCCCTCTCTCCCTCTCTCTCCCTATTTATCTTTTCATTATTTTACGCTAAATACACACAAATTAATCCAGAGTTCTCTGGTCCAAAATTAACTATTAATATTATATTTTTGTTTAATTTAATTATTCTCCAGAACAATCTGGTCCATGTTAATTAAATTAATCCAGAGTTCTCTGGTCCAAAACTAACTGTTAATATTATATTTTTATTTAATTTAATTATTCTCCAGAACAATCTGGTCCATGTTAATTAAATTAATCCAGAGTTCTCTGGTCCCAAAAATTAACTGTCAATATTATATTTTTGTTTAATTTAATTATTCTCCAGAACAATCTGGTCCATGTTAATTAAATTAATCCAGAGTTCTCTGGTCCAAAAATTAACTGTCAATATTATATTTTTGTTTAATTTAATTATTCTCCAGAACAATCTGGTCCTTGTTAATTAAATTAATCTAGAGTGCTCTGGTCCTAAATTAATTGTTAATATTATATTTTGTTTAATTATTCTCCAGAACAATCTGGTCCTTGTTAATGAAATTAATCCAGAGTGTTCTAGTCCTAAATTAACTGTTAATATTATATTTTTGTTTTATATATTCATTCTCCAGAGTGTTCTGGTCCTATATATAAAATACTATTTACTTTGTTTGACTAACATAAACCAAAAATCTTTTTTCCACGCCCACGCGCGTTTAATTTTTTCTCAAACGGATGTCATTGCCCAAGTGCGAGTCCTTCCCCTTTTTTAAGCAAACCTTCTTTTCTTACGCTCATGCGCGTTCATTTTGTTTCCCTCAAACGGATGTCATCGCCCAAGTGCGAGTCCGCCTTTTTTAACCAAGCTTTTTCGCCCAAGCGCGACTAAATCATTTTCATAAATAAAATCAATCAACACACAAACATTTTCTTGCGCCCAGAACTACGTAGCTTTGATTTCTCCATCGCACCGGGAGATACGTAGGAGCAAGATCAACTCTTGTCAAGCACACTAATAAAAAACTCATTTTTGGTCTTTAAATCATTTTTTTCTTTTATTCTTCGCAAACATTTTTTTTATATAATAATAAGGAAACAAACATAAAACTAACACTTTATTAAGTGCTAAACTAATTAACGGTTCCCGTTGGATACAACGGATGCGAGGGGTGCTAATACCTTCCCCTTGCATAACCGATTCCCGAACCCGAATTTTGGTCGCAATGACTTTGTTCTCGTTCTCAAAGGGGTTTATCGACGTTCCCCTTTTCAAAAATAAAACTTCGGTGGCGACTTTACTATTTAGTGAGAGCTTTACGCCCGCGCATTTTTTTCCTGCCGCTTCAATAGGCATCACAATCTCCCCTGTTGCTAGCCTCTTGAGTGGTCTTACAGGTTCAACAAAACCAGCTTCTTTTTCCTCCTGGGCTCGTTGATACCTTTCCTCAATATTTGAGTCAGCCTTACCTCTTTTCCTCTTTGGAGCAGTTACAGTTCCAAAGTTAGTTGCTTCAGACATAGCAGCCTTCTGCTTCCTGGCCACAACAACTTCAGATTTCCTGGTGGCTGTCTCAGACTCCCTTGTATAAGCTGCTAGATAGCCAGCTATAGCTTCAGGGTTGTCTTCCTTCAGGATAGAGGGAAAATCTCCTATAGTCTGAGAAAGTGCAGTGGAGTCTTTTAGATCCTTCGCATCTGTGATAATCATCTCTATCACCTTCATGTTGAGAAGGGACTTGCCATTTATCATCCTTCCAGTAGCAATCCCCAGGATTCTGTCAAATACCATATTGAATCTGTCCAGCATCTTCAGTAAGCCTCCTTGATAGAAGATTTCAGATAGAAGTCTTCCACAAGGAACTTGTTTCCTCTTGCCTTTAGCTCCTTCCTTGATAGCCCAGCACAGATGATGCATGAGATATCTTGGAAGATTGATAGCTTGGTAGGAGGCCAAGAAATAAAGAGCCAACTTCTGATCCAGACTTGGTTGATCAGCACTTCCTCCCTTCTGAAAGAAACACTCATTTGTGATCTTCAGAAGCAGCCTGTGCTTGATATCCATACTTACAAACTTTGCTTTAGGATTTCCTTTCAGCAGCAGTTTTGTAAAGCTTTCCAACATAATGTCCTTCATGCTGACATTCCATTGGAAGCGACCTTCAGAAGCCATTCTGCAGGCTCTAGCAATAACTTCTTCAGTGATAGATACTGGGATACCAATCACAGTAGACTTGATCTCCATACCTTTGAAAGGTTCCAAACCCATCTCTGATCTTGATTTCCCTTCCAGATTAAGGTTATCTAAGACAGCTTGTTTTTCTTGTGACTTCGCAGATTCAACGTCACGGACTTCAGCACGAACCCAGAATTCCTTCACCAGTTTCACATAGGTTGGACCATTCAGCATGTCAAAATACTCAAACATCTTCTAAGCATTGAAATATGCATCCAAATCAAATTCATTTCTTTTCAAAGAACCGAAATCCACCAGTGATTCACTTTGAACTTCAAGTAAATCAATTGGAACCGTTGTTGTAAGAGGCTTGAGAGAGTAACCAGAATTGATGCTTTGTTGCATGCTTGAACCACTTGTTGAAGTTGCCATTAGAGAAGATGAAATTTGGGGGTTTAGGGTTTCTAAGTTGAGAGAAGAGAGAAAAACGATTTTCAATCGAAACTGCTTAAAACTTGAAAGTGTAGGAAAGTGAGTGAGTAGTGTGTGTTTGGTATTTATAGTGATTTGAAAAACAACTCTTCACATTTCAGAAGTAATAGCCAAACATGCGTATTAACGACTTGAGGGGCGCGAGAAAGTTTGAGAGCGAAAAACCATCATTGCCCTTAAAAAGCGTTGTTTCCCAATGCAGATAGACGTGTCAGAAGCCCACAAAAAATAACTTTAACCTTTCCACTTCCCAGTATTTTCAGAGTCAAAAAGATTCCTTTCCAGAGTCTGATAGTTTTCTCAGAGGCTGAGTCTTTTCAGATTCTCCAAGGAGAGTCTAAAACTTCTTCAGCGTCTGATAATTTTCAGAGTCTGATTTTTCATTCAAAGTCAAGCATTACTCAGAGACAACATGCATGTTCAAATTTTTCTTTATAAAATCGAATCTTTCAACAATTAAGGGTTTTGTAAAGATATCAGCCCATTGATGATCAGTATCAATGAATTGAATATCTAATATTCCCTTTTGAACATAGTCTTTGATAAAATGATGTTTGATTTCAATGTGTTTGGCTCTTGAATGAAGAATAAGATTTTTAGACAAACAAATAGCAACTGTGTTGTCACAATAAATTGGGATACAGTTTTCAGTTATTTGGTAGTCTTCTAACTGATGTTTCATCCAAAGCAGTTGTGTGCAACAACTAGCAGCTGAGATGTATTCTGCTTCTGCTGTTGACAAAGCAATAGTTGCTTGTCTCTTACTGGCCCAGGATATCAGATTCTCACCAAGAAACTGACAGTTTCCACTGGTTGATTTTCTTTCAATCCTGTCACCAGCATAGTCAGCATCACAGAATCTAACTAGCTTATAATCTGAGGATTTCTTATAGAGAAGTCCAAGATTAGTTGTTCATCTCAGATATCTAAAGATTCTTTTAACCACAGTTAAATGTGATTCTCTAGGATCTGATTGAAATCTTGCACACAAGCAGACACTGAACAAAATATCAGGTCTAGAGGCAGTGAGATACAACAGAGAACCAATCATACCTCGATACAGCTTTTGATCAACTTTGGTTCCTTGATCTTCTTTGTTCAGAGCGCAGGTAGGATGCATTGGAGTGTTCATTTCCTTGCAGTCTTCAAGTTTAAACTTTTTCAGAAGCTCTTTGGTATACTTGGACTGATGAACATACACTCCTTCTTTGCATTGATTGATCTGAATTCCTAGAAAGAACTTTAGTTCTCCCATCATGCTCATTTCAAATTCCTCCTGCATCATCTTAGAAAATTCCTTGCAAAGAGATCTATTAGTTGAACCAAAAATAATATCATCAACATAAATTTGTACAATCAGAATGTCTTTCTCAAGTGTCTTCTTGAAGAGTGTTGTGTCAACCTGTCCTCTTTTAAAATCATTTTTAAGCAGGAAATTACTCAGTCTGTCATACCAAGCTCTGGGAGCTTGTTTCAGACCGTACAGAGATTTCTTTAGCTTATAAACGTGGTCAGGATGTTTTAAGTCCTCAAAACCAGGTGGTTGTTTCACAAACACTTCTTCAGATATGACTCCATTGAGAAATGCACTTTTAACGTCCATTTGATACAAGGTTATGTTGTGATTTACTGCGTAGGTAAGAAGTAACCTGATTGCTTCCAATCTTGCAACTGGAGCAAAAGTTTTAGTGTAATCAATGCCCTCTTGTTGACTGTATCCTTGAGCAACAAGTCTGGCTTTGTTTCTGACTACTTCTCCCTGTTCATCCAGCTTGTTCCTAAACACCCATTTGGTTCCAATAATGTTCTTGTGTTCAGGCTTAGATACAAGATCCCATACGTCATTCCTTTTAAATTGATTAAGCTCATCTTGCATTGCTAAGATCCATCCATCATCAGCTAGTGCTTCATCAACTGTTATAGGTTCTATCATGGATAGCAGACCCAAGGCAGACTCTTCAGGTCTGAAATGGGATCTAGTTCTTCTGGGGCTTTCTTTGCTACCAATGATCTGATCCTCAGGATGAGAAGACTTGTACTTGAATGAATTTTTGGATTGGATAACTTGCTGTGAATCATCTTGATTTTCTTCAGAAGCTTCAACAACTTGGACATTAGGAGCTGTCACAGCTTCTGAAATATCATTTGTCTCTGAAGTCTGATCAGGTTCTGAATTATCATCAGACTCTTCTGAACCTACATTGTTTTCAATTTGCTCTGGAATTTGACTTCCAGGCTCTTTGTCATCAAACATGACATGTATAGACTCTTCGACACAGAGTGTTTGCAAGTTATACAGTCTGTATGCCTTAGATCTCTCAGAGTAACCTAGAAAGATTCCCTTTTGAGCTTTTGCATCAAATTTCTTCATATAGACTTTATTGTTCAGAATGTAACATGTACATCGAAACTGATGAAAGTAAGAGATGTTAGGTTTCCTGCCTTTAAAGAGTTCATATGCTGTTTTGTTCAGTATGGGTCTGATATAGATCCGGTTCTAAACATAACAGGCTGTGTTCACTGCTTCTGCCCAAAAATGTTTTGCCAGATTGTTTTCATGAATCATGGTTCTTGCCATTTCTTGAAGAGTCCTATTCTTCCTGTCTACAACTCCATTTTGCTGTGGAAATCTAGGAGAAGAGAATTCATGGACAATTCCAAATTTTTCACAAAATATTTCAAATGGCTCGTTTTCAAATTCTCCCTCATGATCACTTCTAACTTTTAGAATTTTAAGTTCTTTTTCAGATTGGACTTGAATACAGAATTTTGTGAACACATCATATGAATCATCTTTAGATTTGAGAAACTTAACCCAACTCCATCTACTGTAATCATCAACGATCACCAATCCATATTTACTTCCATATATGGATGCAGTACTGACTGGTCCAAATAAATCAATATGGAGTAGTTCTAAAGGTCTGGAGGTAGAAACAATGTCTTTAGATTTGAAAGAAGTTTTAACAATTTTCCCTTCTAACATGCACCACATAGTGCATCTGAATGATAATCAATGTCTGGTAGGCCTTTGACAAGTTGTAACTTGCTAAGCTTAGAGATTAATCTCCAGTTAGCATGTCCCAACCTTCTGTGCCACAACCATTTCTTATCACTCACTGATAGGAGGCAAAATACCTTCTGATCAGTCAGTTCTGAAAAATTGATCTTATAAACATTGTTCTTTCTCTTTCCCTTAAACACTACAGATTGGTCATCAGTGTTGATTACTGTGCAGTTGTTCTTATTAAACAAGACATCATAACCATTATCACAGAATTGACTTATGCTAAGTAGGTTATGCCTTAGTCCATCTACAAACCACACATTATTGATTGAGACTGAGGAATTACCAATTGTTCCAGTACCAATGATTTTGCCAGTTTGGTTTCCTCCAAATCCCACAGTTCCTCCCTCTTTCATGGTCAGGGTTAGGAACATAGACTTTTCTCCCGTCATATGTCGCGAGCAGCCACTGTCCAGATACCAGGACTTCTGCTTTGTATTTCCTTTTAGACATATCTGCAGCATCAATGATTTGTGTCTTAGGTACCCATACTTTCATGGGTCCTCTTGGGTTAGTCCTAGAAGTTCTGAATCTCTGTCGTGTTCTCTGTCTGAATTTTTCTTTATCAGTCTTCTTCCAGACTTTGGGTTCAAAACCTTTAGTCTTAGAATGTGACTTAGTAAAAATAGCCTCCTTCCTCTGAAATCTAGGCTTTTGAGTTTCAGACTCTGTTTTCTTCAGAACCTGTTTGATGGGTTCTGATCTTTTCAGAATCTGTAACGTTGGAGCTTTTGATTTAGAGTCATTCGTGACCTTTGTCTTATGATTATTAGGTTTTGACTTAGTCAACTCCTCTGAATTTGAAGACTTAGATTCTGAATGAGAAGCTTTTTCAGACTCAGACACAAAATGAGTTTTCAGACCTTCTTTGATGTTATCAGAACAAGGTTTCAGAATTACTTCACTAGAGTTTCCTCCTGTGAAACCAATTCCCTTTTTGTTGTTCTGATTTATGCTATAAATCATGGATGCAACTTTGGTTCTATCAATTCCTGTGTTAATAAACTCTTGAAGAGCAACATCCTACTCAGTCAAGGTTTTATTATCACCCTTCTTAGTCATTATTTTCAAATCATTATTTTCTTGTTTTAAAGCATCCATTTCCGTCTTAGTTGATTCATGAAGTTTTAGCAGCTTAATGTATCGTTGCTTAACTCTCCTCAACTCTGTGGATTGGTTTTCATAATGACAAAGAAGTTCTTTGAGAGAATCAATTAGTTCAGATCTAGTGAGTTTAGAGTATACCTCAGTTTCAGTTTCAGAGTCTGTACTTGACTCGGCATCAGATGATTCTTCTTCATTATTAGCAGTAGCTACCAAAGCCAGAGCTATTTTAGCTTCATCTTCAGCATCATCTTTGTCAGACTCAGATTCACTATCCAGATCTTCCCAAGTTGCCATCAAGCTCTTCTTGAATTTCTTCTTGAATTTGTTAGACTTGAAAAATGCTTTCTTAGATTTTTCTTTGGATTTCTCTTTCTGCAGGTCTGGACATTCAGCAATGAAGTGTCCAACCTTCTTGCAGTTAAAGCAACCTTTCTGATCTTCCTTTCTTGAGCTTTTGTGACTACTACCTCTGTTCATAAACTTTTTGTTCTTCTTCGCGAGGTATTGTAATCTGTTGGTGAGCATAGCCATCTCTTGAACAATCTCAGCGTCTTCATCAGAATCTTCAGATGTAGATTCTTCTTCAGACTCCAAAGCCTTCAGAGCCTTACCTGACTTGCCTCTGGACTTTAATGCAATGGACTTGGGCTTCTTGACAGGTTCATGCTCGTTAAGACCTATCTCGTGACATTTCAAGGAGCTTATGAGATCTTCAACACTCAAGGTGTTTAAATCTTTAGCTTCCTCAATGGCTGTCACTTTCGGTCTCCATTTTGCAGGTAAACTTCTCAGAATCTTGTTCACATGATCAGACGTTACGTAGCTTTTCTTCAGAATCTGAAGTCCAGAAACAAGAGTCTGAAACCTTGAGTACATGGTCTCAATGTTTTCATCCTCCTTCATTCTGAACAACTCATACTGATGAACAAGCATAGTAGCCTTGGCCTCTCTGACTTTCTTGTTACCTTCATAAAGTGAGCACAATGAGGTGAACATAGCCTTTGTTGTTGATTTGTCACTCATCTTTAAGTACTCTTTATGAGGCAAGGCAGCCACAAGAATGCCTCTGATCGTATGATGTTTCTTATAAAGCTTTTTCTGCTCAGGAGTGTGAGCTTTCCTATCAAGAGCAGCACCTTCTTCATCTAACCTCAGATCACCAACGCCATCTTCAAGAACATCCCACAACTCTTCATCCATTCCCATGATGTGACTATACATCTTGGTCTTCCACCAAGAGAACATTTCAGGATCACCATTAAACATAGGAGGTTTGTTGTGATTAGAAGATCTTTCACTTTTGTTGATGTTGCTGTAATCATAGTGCACAGCAGCTCCAGAACCAAAACCAGAGCCAGATGCAGATGCAGAAGCTTCATCCCCAGACATGTTTTTCACCGATCGTTTACTGTAACACGGTTAAGTGCTAACTACAGAGCCGAAGCTCTGATACCAACTGAAGGTGGAAAAACACAAGAAGGGGGGTTGAATTGTGTTTTCAAAAACTGTTTCTTTCTTTTGAAAAAGCACTGTTCTCAGGATCAGAGTCTGAAAGAGATCAGAGTCTGAACAGAGTTCAGAGTTTGAGTGTGCAGCGGATAAGAACAAGAGAGAAAGAGAAAGAAGAAAACACAAGCAATTTATACAAGTTCCTTCCACAATCCGGAAGTAGTCCTGTCCCCCTTGCACTTTGTAACGCCCTAGTTGTTTTTTTTTGTTATTTTTAGTTGTTTGGCATATTTTATTTGAAGTTATAAAGGATTATGTGAATATGTGGTGTGTTTATTTGTTTATAATTATTTATGCGGTTTTATGTTATTTAAGAAAATAGAAGAAATATTATTATTTTGGAGAATTATGAAAATAGGAGGAATAATTATTAATTATTAGAATTATGGGGTTAATGTGAATTAAAGGAGATTAAGGAACGAGTTAATAGAAAAAGGGAAGTTATACTTTGGTTGGTAAAGGAAATAGAAAAGTCAGTAAACAATTATACGTATCAGAGAAAACAAAAACATAAGCTTTTTGGGTAAAAGGGAGAAGAACCAAGAACAAGGGGATTAGCCTAGAAGATTGATTGTTGTAGCTTGCTTTGTTCATTTAATCAGGTAAGGGTGGGTTTATGATTCAATAGCTGATATATATTTATATGACTTCATGAAATGGATTGAAAATGATGATTTGTTGGTTTAGGTTTAATAGTTATAAAAATGCCATTGTTGATGAATTATGTTATGATTGATGATGTTTCTATGAGATGTTTTGTTGTTTTGCTGAGTAGTGAACCCATAAACATTGTTCTAATTCATTTTGGGTGATTGGGGGATCAAAATTGGGTTTTTGGATGAAAAAGGGCTTAGAAAATCGTAGTTTGAAAACTGCCCAGATGAAGCTTCGCTTGAAGCGAGATATTTTTCGCTTAAGCGAGATTCCCAGAATGCTGTCCAGATGAAATTTCGCTTAAGCGAGATGCAAGCGAACCTCGAGCGAGATTCCCCCAGACTTACGTCATTTAAGTCGCTTGAAGCGAGATTAACTTCGCTTAAGCGAGATTGGTCCTGTGCGACCATTTTGTGCAATTTTTCAAAGTGCTCCTAACCCAAACCTAAGCTTCCTAATTTGTTTATTGGATTTATTAAGAATTGTTTGGGCAATAAAACTTATATATGAAGATGAATAAGATGGATTAATGTATGTTTATATGAAAATAAGCATGTTTTGTTAAATTGAAGTTGTTCTTGATGTTGAGTGGTTGTGTCTAGTTGGGGAGGATGTCCTAGTCGTTGTTGTTGTTGGTTGCATGCTGATATGCACCATTAGTTGCCGTAGAGTTGTATGCAGATATACACCCTTGAGTCATTCATAACTCATTTGCATCGTTGGGGGCTTATGCCCTGGAATGTTTTATACATTCAACCGTTGAGGGCTTATGCCCTGGAATGCTAGTCATTCACCTGTTGGGGGCTTATGCCCTGGGATGCTTTAACCATCCAAATTGTTGGGGGCTTATGCCCTGGAATGCTTAGCATTCAACGTGCGTAGTATGGTACCACATATGCATAATGCATTAGTTGTTGATGGAGTCTTGCATTAGTTGTTGATGGAGTCTTGTAGAGTTGTTGTTGGTGAGGTGTCATCACAAGTGTGTTGTTGTTGTTATTAATCAAAGAAGAATTCTAATGATAATGTGGAGCTGATTTTATTGTTTATGCTGCTGATGGTTGATATTGAAGTTGTTGATTATTATCAATTTATTGATTGATTCATATATTATATATATTACTTTGTTTTGTGAAGTCACCCCTTCTGCTGGAATTGCCGCCTTGTGGGCAAGTGCAGGTAATGAAGGCTTGTAGGTTGATGGCTCTTGTGTCTAGGGCTCTGATGCGTAACGGGATGGGAATATTGCATGTTTAATTCTTCATTCCTTATGTATCACTTGTTGAACCATGTTGTTGAGGATTCTGTTAACGAATAATTCTTATTGATGTTAAGGCCTTTGTGCCAAGAACTTACTTGTAGTAGATTTGATGTTGATGTTTCGAATTAAAGATTTTCCGCTGCAGAATTTTAATATGATGGAATTTGTTGATTGTTTTTAAATAGTTTTTTTTATATTCTATTTAAATAATTTTGAAAAGTAGATGTAATACTCCGTTGTTTGCTGAACTCTGATGATTGTTGCATATTATTATGTCATTTTGGGAAACGGGGTGTTACATTTGGTATCAGAGCATTAGTTGAGTCGTGTCGAGCCTAGTAGAGTTGTGTGACAGTTTTAACTGTCTTTGTTGTTCTAATTGTTGTTGTCGTGTAGAATTTTCAAGATGTCTGGAAGGAATGATGCTGCTCTTGCTGCTGCTTTGCAAGCAATGGCTTAAGTGGTAGGACAACAACAAGGTGCTGGTGGTGGTGAAGGTGTGCGGATGCTAGAGACCTTTCTGAGGAATCATCCACCAACCTTCAAGGGAAGGTACAACCCCGATGGAGCGCAGACTTGGCTGAAAGATGTAGAGAGAATCTTCAGGGTGATGCAGTGCACCGATGCTCAGATGGTGCGGTTTGGCACACATATGTTGGCTGAAGAGGCTGACGACTGGTGGGTAAGCACTCAACCTATTTTGCAGAATGAAGGTGCTGAAATCACGTGGGCTGTGTTTAGAAGGGAATTTCTGAGGAGGTACTTTCCAGAAGATGTCCGTGGTAGAAAAGAAATAGAATTCCTTGAGCTGAAGCAAGGAGACATGTCTATCACAGAGTATGCTGCCAAGTTTGTGGAACTTGCCAAGTTTTACCCCCATTATGCTGCGGAGACTGCTGAGTTCTCCAAATGTATCAAGTTCGAGAATGGCCTGCGAGCTGATATTAAGCGGGCTATTGGCTATCAGAAGATCAGAGACTTTTCTGAGTTAGTGAACAGCTGTAGAATTTACGAAGAAGATACCAAAGCTCACTACAAGGTGATGAACGATCGCAAGGGAAAGGGGCAGCAGAGTCGCCCGAAGCCTTATAGTGCCCCAGTTGATAAGGGCAAACAGAGAATGCATGATGAGAGGAGGCCTGCACGTAGGAATGCTCCTGCTGAGGTTGTTTGTTATAAGTGTGGTGTTAAAGGCCATAAGAGAAATGCTTGCAACCGAGATGAGAAGAAGTGTTTCCGTTGTGGTAAGAAGGGCCACACTGTTGCTGAATGCAAGTGTGGGGACATTGTTTGTTTCAATTGTGATGAAGAAGGTCATCTTAGCTCTCAGTGTACTAAGCCTAAGAAGACGCAGACCAATGGAAGAGTGTTTGCTTTGACTGGTACCCAGACCGATAATGAGGATCGACTTATTAGAGGTACTTGTTTCTTTAATGGTACTCCTTTAATTGCTATCATAGATACTGGTGCTACGCATTGTTTCATTGCTATTGACTGTGCAAAAAGATTTGGTTTGATTATGTCTGATATGAATGGGGAGATGGTTGTTGAAACTCCAGCTAAGGGTTCAGTGACTACTTCCCTTGTCTGTTTAAGTTGTCCGTTGTCTGTTTTTGGTAGAGATTTTGAAGTTGATCTCGTTTGTTTGCCGTTGGAGGGAATGGATGTAATATTGGGAATGAATTGGTTAGAGTACAATCATGTCCTGATTGATTGTTTTACCATGACGGTACGGTTTTCTTCTGCTGAAGAAGAGAGTGGAGCAGAATTTTTATCCACTAAAGAGATGAAGCAGTTAGAACAAGATGGAGTCTTAATGTTTTCTTTGTTGGCATACTTGTCAGTAGAGAATCAAGCGGTGATTGATGGACTGCCTGTTGTGAAAGAATTTCCTGAAGTTTTTCCTGATGAGATTCCAGATGTGCCACCTGAGAGGGAAGTCGAGTTTGCAATTGACCTTGTACCGGGTACGAAGCCTGTGTCGATGGCTCCTTACTGAATGTCAGCTTTGGAGTTAGCTGAGTTAAAGAAGCAGTTGGAAGACTTACTTGACAAGAAGTTTGTGAGACCGAGTGTTTCACCATGGGGAGCGCCGGTGTTGTTGGTGAAGAAGAAGGATGGTAGCATGCGGTTGTGTATTGATTACCGTCAGTTAAACAAAGTGACGATCAAGAACAGGTATCCACTCCCGAGGATTGATGACTTGATGGATCAGTTAGTGGGTGCAAAAGTATTTAGCAAGATTGACTTGAGGTCGGGTTACCATCAGATTAAGGTGAAAGATGAGGATATGCAGAAGACGGCCTTTAAGACGCGATATGGTCATTATGAATATAAGGTGATGCCTTTCGGTGTTACTAATGCGCCTGGTGTGTTTATGGAATACATGAACAGAATTTTTCATGAGTATCTGGATCAGTTTGTTGTTGTATTTATTGATGATATCTTGATTTATTCTAAGACTGAAGCAGAGCATGAAGAGCATTTGAAGATTGTATTGCAAGTACTGAAGGAAAAGAAATTGTATGCCAAGTTATCCAAATGCGAGTTCTGGTTGCATGAAGTAAGTTTTCTTGGCCACATCATTTCTGGTAATGGTATTGTTGTAGATCCTTCGAAGGTTGATGCTGTGTCGCAGTGGGAAACACCGAAGTCAGTTACCGAGGTTAGAAGTTTTCTTGGTTTGGCTGGTTACTATCGTAGGTTCATTGAAGGATTTTCGAAGTTAGCACTTCCTTTGACGCAGTTGACTTGTAAAGGAAAAGCATTTGTGTGGGATGCTCAATGTGAGAGCAGTTTCAATGAGTTAAAGCAAAGATTGACGACTGCTCCTATTTTGATTTTGCCAAAGCCAGAAGAACCTTTTGTTGTTTATTGTGATGCATCTAAGCTAGGTTTAGGTGGTGTTCTGATGCAAGATGGCAAGGTGGTAGCGTATGCTTCTAGGCAGTTGAGGATCCATGAGAAGAATTATCCTACACATGACCTAGAGTTGGCAGCTGTGGTGTTTGTGTTGAAAATTTGGAGGCATTATTTGTACGGTTCCAGATTTGAAGTATTTATTGATCATAAGAGTTTAAAATATTTGTTTGATCAGAAGGAGTTGAACATGAGGCAGAGGAGGTGGCTTGAGTTGCTAAAGGATTATGATTTTGGTTTGAATTACCATCCTGGTAAAGCCAATGTGGTTGCGGATGCGTTGAGTAGAAAGACATTGCATATGTCGGCTATGATGGTGAAAGAATTCGAGTTGCTTGAACAGTTTAGGGATTTGAGTCTTGTTTGTGAAAGGTCGCCTCAGAGTGTGCGGTTGGGCATGTTGAAGATCAATAGTGATTTCTTGAATAGTATCAAGGAGGCGCAAAAGATTGATGTTAAGTTTGTGGATTTGATGGCTGCTAGTGATCGAAATGTGGATAGTGATTTCAAGGTTGATAACCAAGGTGTGTTGAGGTTTAGAGGAAGGATTTGTATTCCTGATGATGAGGGTTTGAAGAAGTTGATTTTAGAAGAAAGTCACAAGAGTAGTTTGAGTATTCATCCGGGAGCTACTAAAATGTATCATGACTTGAGGAAATTGTTTTGGTGGTCCGGTTTGAAAAGAGATGTTGCTCAGTTTGTGTATGCATGTTTGACTTGCCAGAAGTCTAAGGTTGAGCATCAGAAGCCTGCAGGGCTGTTGACTCCGTTAGATGTGCCTGAGTGGAAGTGGGATAGCATTTCCATGGACTTTGTAACGAGTTTACCAAATACTCCAAGAGGGCATGATGCCATTTGGGTCGTGGTCGACAGGTTGACTAAGTCGGCGCACTTTATTCCGATCAATATCAGTTATCCGGTAGCTCAGTTGGCGGAGATTTACATTCGTGACATTGTGAAATTGCATGGTGTTCCGTCTAGTATTGTGTCGGATAGAGATCCGAGGTTCACTTCGAGGTTTTGGAAGAGTTTACAGGATGCTTTGGGTTCGAAATTGAGGTTGAGTTCGGCTTATCATCCGCAGACAGATGGTCAGTCGGAGAGGACTATCCAATCTTTAGAGGATTTGTTGAGAGTGTGTGTACTCAAGCAAGGTGGAGCTTGGGACAGCCACTTACCGTTGATAGAGTTCACGTATAACAATAGTTACCATTCGAGTATTGGTATGGCACCGTTCGAAGCTTTGTATGGTCGGAGGTGCAGAACTCCTTTGTGTTGGTTTGAGTCGGGTGAAAGTGTTGTGTTAGGACCAGAGTTGGTTCAACAGACTACGGAGAAGGTCAAGTTGATAAGAGAAAAGATGAAAGCATCGCAAGATTGTCAGAAGAGTTATCATGACAAACGTAGAAAAGCCCTTGAGTTTCAGGAGGGTGAGCATGTGTTTTTAAGGGTTACTCCTATGACGGGTGTAGGACGTGCATTGAAGTCTAAGAAGTTGACTCCAAAGTTCATTGGTCCTTATCAAATTTCAGAGAGAGTTGGTACTGTGGCGTATCGGGTTGGATTGCCACCACATTTATCGAACTTGCATGATGTGTTTCATGTGTCGTAGCTGAGGAAGTATGTAGCAGATCCTTCGCATGTTATTCCTAGAGATGATGTGCAAGTTAGGGATAACCTTACCGTTGAGACTTTACCTTTAAGGATTGATGATCGTAAGGTGAAGCAGCTGAGAGGCAAAGAGATACCTTTGGTAAGGGTTGTTTGGGGTGGTGTGACAGGTGAAAGTTTGACTTGGGAATTGGAGAGCAAGATGCAAGAATCCTACCCTGAGTTGTTTGTTGCTTGAGGTAATATTTCGAGGACGAAATTCTCTAAGTTGGAGAGACTTGTAACGCCCTAGTTGTTTTTTTTTGTTATTTTTAGTTGTTTGGCATATTTTATTTGAAGTTATAAATGATTATGTGAATATGTGGTGTGTTTATTTGTTTATAATTATTTATGCGGTTTTATGTTATTTAAGAAAATAGAAGAAATATTATTATTTTGGAGAATTATGAAAATAGGAGGAATAATTATTAATTATTAGAATTATGGGGTTAATGTGAATTAAAGGAGATTAAGGAAGGAGTTAATAGAAAAAGGGGAGTTATACTTTGGTTGGTAAAGGAAATAGAAAAGTCAGTAAACAATTATACGTATCAGAGAAAACAAAAACATAAGCTTTTTGGGTAGAAGGGAGAAGAACCAAGAACAAGGGGATTAGCCTAGAAGATTGATTGTTGTAGCTTGCTTTGTTCATTTAATCAGGTAAGGGTGGGTTTATGATTCAATAGCTGATATATATTTATATGACTTCATGAAATGGATTGAAAATGATGATTTGTTGGTTTAGGTTTAATAGTTATAAAAATGCCATTGTTGATGAATTATGTTATGATTGATGATGTTTCTATGAGATGTTTTGTTGTTTTGCTGAGTAGTGAACCCATAAACATTGTTCTAATTCATTTTGGGTGATTGGGGGATCAAAATTGGGTTTTTGGATGAAAAAGGGCTTAGAAAATCGTAGTTTGAAAACTGCCCAGATGAAGCTTCGCTTGAAGCGGGATATTTTTCTGCTGCTGATGGTTGATATTGAAGTTGTTGATTATTATCAATTTATTGATTGATTCATATATTATATATATTACTTTGTTTTGTGAAGTCACCCCTTCTGCTGGAATTGCCGCCTTGTGGGCAAGTGCAGGTAATGAAGGCTTGTAGGTTGATGGCTCTTGTGTCTAGGGCTCTGATGCGTAACGGGATGGGAATATTGCATGTTTAATTCTTCATTCCTTATGTATCACTTGTTGAACCATGTTGTTGAGGATTCTGTTAACGAATAATTCTTATTGATGTTAAGGCCTTTGTGCCAAGAACTTACTTGTAGTAGATTTGATGTTGATGTTTCGAATTAAAGATTTTCCGCTGCAGAATTTTAATATGATGGAATTTGTTGATTGTTTTTAAATAGTTTTTTTTATATTCTATTTAAATAATTTTGAAAAGTAGATGTAATACT
Organism: Medicago lupulina; assembly: GCA_958299785.1. Classification (NCBI taxonomy): domain Eukaryota; kingdom Viridiplantae; phylum Streptophyta; class Magnoliopsida; order Fabales; family Fabaceae; genus Medicago; species Medicago lupulina. Next base: position 35,286,244 of record OY283141.1, on the reverse strand, counting down.
CCGTTGTTTGCTGAACTCTGATGATTGTTGCATATTATTATGTCATTTTGGGAAACGGGGTGTTACACACTTCCAAGGACAGTTCCACTAAAATGTAATATCAAATTACAAGTTGCTCAAACACACAAGTAAGAGACTTCCTTTGCTCAATCACACAAGAAAGAGACTTCAGATGCTCAAGCACACAAGCAAGAGACTTCAAAACAATTACAGAGAATTGAAAAGATATTTGAATACTTGATATACAATCAGAGGTATTCACAAAACAAAATAAAACAGAACAGACTCTGTTTTTCTTAGACACTTAGAAATTCTAAAATGTAAGCTTTTGTAAGAATTATCTAAGTTGTTGATGAGCAATGTTTGCGACTTGGAGTATGAGAGAATAGCTTAATTCGCGTATCTATTTTTCAGCAAGTTCTTCAAGTCTTCATCTCTATTTATAGAGAATTTGAGAGACGTTGGGAACTGCCAGCTCATCACATTTTCTTTACCGAAGCTGATTTGGCACCTTTGATCCTTTGCTTGATTTGAAGCTTGTACAATGAAATCAAATTCAAATCCATTCCAGCAAATATGGAAAAGTTTCTGCTTTAGTTGCTGTTATTCTTGTCGTGTATAGAAGACACTGTGCAGAGTTGGTGGTTGCAGGAACAGGCGTAGGCATAGTGGTTGTACTTTTCGTACATTGTACTTTGTCAACGCTTTTCAGTGTCTGAAGAATCTTTGCTTCTGATCAATTTGCCTCTGGAGACTATTTGCTTCTGATGAGTCTGCCTCTGAAAAACTGGCTTCTGATGACGTCATCTTCAGGAGCTCTTTCTTCAAACGCACTCTGACTTTGATTTTCCAGGAGCACTTTCATGCAGATGTTCTTCAAGCTTCAGTCTAAAATAACACTACTTAATAAAATAACGACACACCACATAATCATTTAAATCATATAAATACTAAAACAAGCTACTTAATAAATCACATAATCATATAAATATATTCTAAACCTTTTAAAACAATCAAATAAATCAAATAATTCAAAGAGGGCGTTACAACTCTACCCCCCTTAAAAGAATTTCGTCCTCGAAATTCAAAGCAAACAAGAAAATAAATTCAATTATTGCTTAAATATCTTAAACTATATATAGCCACATAGAAACTTCAAACAAAACATACAAACCACATTAAAGTTAATCAATCAAACATGATCACATAATAAACATAGCCATTAACCAAGAAACACAACGATAATATAACATAAGACAGTATTACAACTATTACTCAACAAGACAGGACTCAACTACTTGGCCGGACGGACCGACCTGCTCTGATACCAATTGTAACACCCCGTTTTCCCAACATAAAAATTTCGTAAATTAAATCAGAGTTTTCAACATAAACGGAATGTCACACTTCTTTTCAAAAATCGTAAATGGAATAAATAATTATTTATCCTTCATAAATCAATAACATAATATTTAATACTTCGCAGCGGAATTTATTCAACATCTAAAATAGTCTTTGGCACGAAGGCCTCATTAAAATATCTCATAAAAATCCAATAAACAACTTAATCTTGTAAATTCATAAACAATACGTAAGGAATAGAAAAACATGCAACAAAAGTTCCCATCCCGTTACGTATCAGAGCACCTAAAGACACCACACACAACGGATTCCTCACAACCGCACCTAAGCTTGATTACCTGCACTTGCCCACAAGGCGGCAATTCCAACAAAAGGGGTGAGATTTCACAAAACAATAATATTAAGCATATAATTCAACAATTATATTTAACAGCTTAAACATCATCAATTTATAATAATAATTCTTCGTATAGTACTTCATTAAATCATCAATCAACTTCTAGTCATTATTAATATCATATTCATCACATCATATACATTCATCATATAACAACATACTCATCACATCATAAACATCATCGTATAACAACATAATCATCACATCATAAACATCATCGTATAACAACATAATCATCACATCATAAACATCATAATAATAATACTTCATAAACAACTCATTAAAAAAATGACAGTGCAACTTCAACGACTACAACTTGACTATGCAACTTAACAACTTGACTCGACAATGTGACTATGCAACTTAATCTTCTAAATCATGCATGTGGTACCAAATTTTGAGCATTAATATACTTCATCGTCGCTTTGAGCAAAAGCTCCATCGTCGCTTTGAGCATAAGCTCCATCGTCGCTTTGAGCATAAGCTCCATCGTCGCTTTTAAATGAATATGTATGGACTCACATCTTATGACTTAAACAAGTCTAACATCTTAAAACGTCGCAACATCACAAACATCTTGGACCGACACATGCAGCTCTTAATAAATGTAAACAGCAACATGGCAGAAAGTAATTCACAGGATAATAAGATATCATTGCAAACATTGTTTTCAAACATCACACAAACTTCACATACATCTCAAGTAATGCACATAAGAATCATAATTCAAAGCAACATAGACAGTATACAAAACAGCATGACATAATAACATCAAATGCAAGTCATCAATATCTCAAATATTCATAAATAATTCAAGTAATGCCTATACAATTATATCACAATATGAACAACATCAAATCATCATAAATCAGTTTCACATATCATCATTAATATCATATATAATATTCATCATACTCATGGACATATAAATTCATATAACACTTCATCAATCATGAACAATATAGTATTCACAAACATATACATACATATACTAATTCATCAATCATATTCAATTATCCACTGTGACCTACATGCAATAATTTGACCATAACTCAAGTTCTATAAATTCTTTTGGAGTCAAACCAACGACATTAGAAAGCTAACATCCATACCTACAACTTTCGTGTTTACACCTAAGACCAATTCTATACTGATCAATACCAGTTTTCATTTTAAAATTCGGGACAGAATTAAGAAAAATCAGGAAAAACAACTTATATTATTCAAACTTCACAATTGACAACCAAGTAACATAATCCATCAATTATCACTCTTAACTCTAATTCTCCAATTCTCAAAAACTAAACCTACAACATGTTAAATACAATTTTCAGAATCATAGACTCAAGATTATTGAATGTTAGTCCCACCCTTACCTTGGATTGATCGACGAAGGACATTAAACAGAAGAGGGATTATGGTCTTAAGAACACTCTTAATTCCGAAGGGACAGAAAGGAGTAGAAAAAGGAGAAAGACTCGTCAACACAAGTCAAAAGAGGGAGAAGAGAAGAAAAGCACAGGAAGCATCAACTGTGAATTTCGGTGTGTAGAATGCACTGTGTGAGTTCTCTATTTATAGAGATAGTTTACAACTAATAAGTGAGAAACTTTGGGAACAAGTAATGCACCTATTAGATCTAGTACTTAAATATCTCAATTGAGTACCAAAATATATTTCAAAGCATACACTAAAATATATTAGATTGCCTACCAAAATATTTCTATAACAAATAACAATTATATCTATATAACAAATATATTTCTATAATATATATATATATATATATTTTCTACAATGATAACATATATTTCTACAACAAATAACATATATTTTTTTTTTTACAACAATAACATGTATTTCTATAACAAATAACATATATTTCTATAACAGATAACATGTATTTCTATAACAAATAACATATATTTTCTACAACAAATAACATGTATTTGTATAACAAATAACATATATTTTCTACAACAAATAACATGTATTTCTACAACAAATAACATGTATTTCTATAACAAATAACATATATTTTCTACAACAAATAACATGTATTTCTATAACAAATAACATATATTTCCTACAACAAATAACATGTATTTCTACAACAAATAACATGTATTTCTATAACAAATAACATATATTTTCTACAACAAATAACATGTATTTCTACAACAAATAACATGTATTTCTATAACAAATAACATATATTTTCTACAACAAATAACATATATTTCTAACATATATTTCCACTTATTCCACTAAACTCTTCTAATTTCCAAATCAGCCCCCACAACTTAATCTTATTTCTATTTTCAAGACTTATTATATTAAATAATAAAATAACACTACTTAATAAAATAACGACACACCACATAAATATTTAAATCATATAAATACTAAAATAAGCTACTTAATAAATCACATAATCATATAAATATATTCTAAACCTTTTAAAACAATCAAATAAATCAAATAATTCAAAGAGGGCGTTACAGGGCCTATAAGGAGAAGAGTTGTGATGTTCAATCTTGAATTTCTCACACAGGGCTTGCACCATATCATTGTTCAAGTTGGTACCATTGTCAGTAATAATCTTGCTGGGAACACCATACGGACAGATGATATTGTTCTTGATGAACTTAACCACCACTTGCTTGGATACATTGGCATAAGATGCAGCTTCGACCCATTTGGTGAAGTAATCGATTACCACCAAAATGAAACGATGACCATTCGACGCCTTTGGTTCAATCCTTCCAATCATGTCGATGCCCCACATAGAGAAAGGCCACGGGGAGGAAATAACATTGAGGGAATGCTGAGGCACATGGATTTTATCAGCATAGATTTGACATTTGTGACATTTCCTGGCATATTGGTAGCAATCGTGCTCCATGGTCATCCAATAGTAGCCAGCTCTTAACAATTTTCTAGACATGGTATGCCCTGAAGCATGGGTTCCGAAAGTGCCATCGTGCACATCGTGCATCAGTTGCTCCGCTTCGCGTTCATCGACACGTCTCAACAATATCATATCGTGGTTCCTTTTGTACAAAACGTCTCTGTCCAGCAGGAACTTACTAGCCAATCTTCGCAGGATTTTCTTGTCTTTGTTGGAAGCACCTTGCGGATATTCACGGTTTTGCAAAAACTGCTTGATATCATGATACCAGGGTCTGTTGTCAACTACATCTGCATCTGCTTGAACAATCACATCACCGATGGCAAACACGTGAGAAGGTCGGTCTAGGCGTTGCACTTTGATTATTGGTACATGATTCCAATGATTCACTTGAAACATGGAGGATAAAGTAGCGAGAGCATCGGCCATTTGATTTTCCTCACGGGGAATATGGTGCAACTCGACCCTTGTAAAGTATGTCAGCAGACGTGTCGCATAATCACGGTAAGGGATCAGATTGGCATGATGGGTCTCCCACTCACCCTTTATTTGGTTAATAACAAGCGCGGAATCTCCATAAATGTCAAGGTGTTGGATCCTCATGTCAATTGCTTCCTCAATCCCCAAGATACATGCTTCGTATTCAGCCATGTTGTTTGTGCATTCGAATAGAATTCGGGTGGTAAAAGGAATGTGGTGTCCCCACGGAGATACAATTATTGCCCCAATCCCTTTGCCGTAAGCATTGACAGCACCATCAAAGACCAATCCCCACTTGCTATTAGGGTCTGGACCTTCACCAATCAACGGTTCTTCACAGTCTCTTGACTTCAAATACATGACTTCTTCGTCGGGGAAATCGAACTTAATGGGTTGATAGTCGTCAAGCGGTTGATAAGCGAGGTGATCAGCTAGAACACTTCCTCTAATGGCTTTTTGAGCTTTGAACAGAATATCATATTCAGACAGAAGCATCTGCCAACGCGCAATCTTCCCGGTGACTGCAGGCTTCTCAAAGATATACTTGATCGGGTCCATCCTGGATATCAACCAAGTTGTATGGTTCATCAAATAGTGACGCAAACGTTTGGCAGCCCAAGCCAGAGCACAACAAGTCTTTTCGAGCATCGTGTATTGAGTCTCACAGTTAGTGAACTTCTTGCTTAAGTAGTAGATAGCACGCTCTTTCTTTCCAGTCTCGTCCTGTTGACCAAGCACACATCCCATGGATTTGTCTAACACTGACAGATACATAATCAACGGCCTTCCTTCCATCGGCGGGACAAGGATTGGTGGCTCTAGCAAATAATCTTTGATGCTATCAAAAGCTTCCTGGCATTCATCGTTCCATACCATAGGCTAATTCTTCCTGAGTAGCTTGAAGATTGGTCCGCAAGTCGCGGTCATGTGAGATATGAATCGGGAGATATAGTTCAGACGCCCGAGGAAACCTCTGACTTGTTTCTCGGTCTGCGGGGTCGGCATCTCTCGGATGGCTCGGACTTTGTCAGGATCTACTTCAATGCCTCTTTGGCTGACAATGAACCCTAGCAACTTCCCTGATCTAACACCGAACGTACACTTATTGGGATTCAGCCGAAGCTTGTACTTTCTCAACCTTTCAAACATTTTTGCCAAATATTCAACATGTTGCTCTTCATCGCTTGACTTTACGATCATATCGTCCACATATACTTCGACTTCTTTGTGAATCATATCGTGAAACAACGTAGTCATCCCCCTCTGATAGATGGCACCAACATTTATCAGGCCGAACGGCATTGCTTTGCAACAGAAAGTACCCTATGGGGTAATGAACGATGTCTTTTCCCTATCTTTGGGTGACATTTTGATTTGATTGTATCCAGAGAAACCATCCATGAAGGAGAACACCTTGCACTGAGCAGTATTATCAACCAGCACATCGATATGAGGCAGCGGGAAATTGTCTTTCAGACTAGCTTTATTCAAATCTCTGTAATCGACACACATATGGACTTTCCCATCCTTCTTTGTTACAGGCACAATATTAGCAACCCATTCAGGATACTCGACCGTCATAAGGAAACCGGCATCAATCTGCTTTTATACCTCACCCTTGATCTTGAGAGCCATGTCAGGACTAGTTCTTCTCAGCTTTTGTCTAACAGGAGGGCATTCTGGTCTTGTTGGTATCCGATGTTCCACGATTTGGGGATCCAAACCCGGCATATCTTCATACGACCATGCGAAAATATCTGGATACTCTCGGAGAAGTTGGAAGATCTTCTTCTTAACCCCCTTTTCCAATGCAGCACCAACCTTGATCTCCCGCTTATTGTCTTCGGTACCCAGGTTGATCAACTCAATCTCTTCCTGGTGGGGCTGAATGGTTTTCTCCTCTTGTTCAAGCAGTCGGGTAATCTCATGTGGTATATCATCATCGTCCTCATCTTCGGCTTCAAATACCGGGAATTCAAAAATCGGAGAAAATGTAGGGTCACTGTGTTCAACGGGTTTATTATGGTTCAATCTGCATGATATGGTTGGATGATTTTTAGAAAAAGGTTTTCCATGCAGATCTTTGAAATTAATAAGAAAATAAAGATGTTTTGGTTTTTTCTGGCATTACCATTATTTCCATGGGGAAAGCGTTAAAAGAGTCAAAAGCCGTGAAAGAAACGACGATTTTTTATTAATAATGGCAATGCCGAAACAAACATGCCCTTACAAAAATATCACTTTCGCCTTGGGCAGAGCGAGAGGATTGTTATTTTGAAAAAACAAAGACTTAAGCAACAAGACACATTACTCGAAACCATGCATGATCAAAGGAAGGTCGACGACATCCCAATTCTTTGCTATGCCTCCTAATATAACAAACACGGGCCTAGAACCACTTCCAGCAGCGCCCTCAGTAATCGCATTGGTGAACCCAGCACTGTAGAAAGTTCCGGTAGATACGCCTGATGTCGGGGAAAACCCAAGACCCTCTTTGCGCTTGTTCTCATGAAGTTGTATTAACTAGCCCCAACCGGCGGCCTGTCCCTCTTGGACAGCCTTCTGAGCATCCTTTAAAGAAGCCATAGCAACACCGACCTTTTTGGGCTCCGTACCTTCAATAGTCAAACCCTGAAATGCAGTTCCCTCAGTAGATCCTGCTTCAATGCAAGAGAACGATGACAATTGGCTAATCAAGTATGCTTCTTCTCCATGTACAGTGACAAGTTTACCATTCTTCACAAATTTCAGCTTTTGGTGGAGGGTAGAGGTTACCGCGCCAGCCTCATGTATCCATGGCCTCCCAAGAAGACAGCTATATGAAGCATCAATGTCCATAACTTGGAATGTGATCAGGAATGTTTCAGGGCCGATGGTCATTGGAAGATCCACTTCTCCGAGAACATTCTTGCGGGATCCGTCAAAGGCTTTGACCAAAAAGGTGCTTCTTCTCAAAGGGACCTCTCGATAGCTTAACTGGTCTAGAGTTGACTTGGGCATTACATTCAACGACGAGCCCGTATCCACCAGTACATTTGACAGCATGTCAGTCTTGCAGTTCATAGAGATGTGTAGGGCCAGATTGTGGTGTTTCCCCGCTTCCGGGAGTTCGTCCTCGCTAAACCAGAGATTACTGCAAGCGGTAATATTTCCCACTATACCACCGAACTGATCCACCGTGACCTCATGATCGACATACGCCTGTTCCAATACTTTTAGCAACATATTCTTGTGGGCTTCAGAGCTCAGGAGCAAGGATAAGATAGATATTTTTGCCGGAGTTTGCAACAAGTGGTCCACAATCTTATAGTCACTTCTCTTGATTAGCCTCAGGATTTCGTCCAAATTAGAATCCTCAATAGATTGGCCTGGCCAGCTAGCATCTTCAACAGCAGGAGGAACTGCAGGTCGAGTTGTTTTGTCAACAGGAGTCGTGGTAGGCGCCGCGATCATCTTTTGGAATAGAGGGGGACGGACTCTGCCGCTTCTCAGAGTCGTCGTCTCTTCAACGATGTTGCTTACCACAGCTGGGGATACCAGAGGTACTTCTATCCCATCCTCAACCATGGTTGCATTGTACTTGTAGGGAATAGCCTTTGCGGAGACATAGGGCACTGGCCCTGGTAGCCTTATCACTAGAGGTTCGACATTCTCCTTCGGAGGCGTGCTCCTAATGGGGGTATCATGGAAGACTGGCATAATCACACAAATGTCGCTGGCAATCAGATAGTTATCATTCATCAGGCTCTGGATGTCGTTCTGAACCACGTCACAGCCCATAGGATTTTGAAGACATTCGTAACAAGCGGCATGGTCATGGTCAAACAAGGAAGCTTGGCACATCTTGACATGTAGTGGTACCAGAGGAGTTGCAACATTACGAACATTAAGTCTGGGAGTTTCTTCATATGCTTCAATCATGTTCACAGCAGCATGATTTGGGAGCGGATTATCGAGAACATGCGGGACACTATTCTCGAAAGACAACTTTCCTTGGTCTATCAGCTTCTTTACAATGTACTTCAAAGCGTAACACCCTTCTACGTCGTGGCCCAGAGCCCCTTGGTGAAAATCGCATCTAAGGTCAGAACGAAACCTGGGAGGTAATGGGTTAGGCGGAGGCTTGCCGGGTCTGGTTGTGCAGTACCCTTTGTGTAACAGAGTTGGAAGCAGTTCGGCATATGTCATTGGTATCGGAGGGAAAGTTGGTCTGGCCTGAGGACCTTGCTGTTGTTGATGTTGAGCCGGTGGCTGTTGTTGCACCTGCTGAGCAATAGCGTTAACGGGGACCTGAGGCTAGCCCGGTGGCAGAGGATACTGATGGTAGAACGGTGGGAAGAACGGATGTTGGGCGTATTGCATGTATTGGTATGGTAGCGGTAGTTGTGTAGGATTGATAGGGGCAATGGTGGCCATAGATTGATTGGTCTCGGCTGATACCATCCCGACTTCTGTCTCCTTCTTCTTGTGATGGCCATTGCCATATTTCTTTGGTGCGTTTGTGGAGGATTCACCTTTTTCGAACACAATGATACCCTCTCTGACTGCTTCTTCTAAGCGGGTTCCCATAGTGACCATCTCGGAGAAGTTACTCGGAGCAGCAATGATCATCCTTTCAACATAGTCCTTTTTCAGAGTTTTCAGAAACGTCTGAGTCATTTCCTCTTCATCTAGAGCGGGGGTAATACGGGCAGCCACCCCCCTCCATCTCTGCGCATACTCACGGAAGCTTTCATCTTTCTTCTGGGAGAGGGATCTGAGAAACTCCCTGTTTGGTTTCAACCTGGTATTAAACCCGTAGTGACTCTTGAAAGCGGCAGCCAAATCATCGAAGGTACGAATGTCATCTTTACTTAGACCAGTATACCATTCTGCAGCGTCTTCCATTAGACTGTCTTGGAAGCAGTGAATCATGAGCGAATCATTGTCTGAGTAATTAGCCATCTTCCTGACATATTTGATGATGTGATTCTGAGGACAAGTCAACCCGTTGTATCGGTCGAACTCTGGACTTTGAATTTCTTAGGGACATCTACCCTTGGAACTAAGCAGAGATCATGAGTCTTGACAAGATCACCATTTCCTTGGTTATCTTTGATTTCACGACGGAGTTCTTTAGCAAGTTCCTCCATCCTTTCTTCCATAGTACCGATCACGGGAGTCTTCCCGCGATGAGTATCGGTGTTGGTGTCCTGAGGCATAGAATGTACGATTGGTTCAGTGAAGACCGTTGACTGAGGCAAGGTAGTGTGGAGAGAGACAGGATCTGGTATGGCGATTTGGTCACCATTGGCAGCACCAGAAGTACCGGCACCAGAAATACCGGCTGCAGTATTGGGAGCGTAGAAAGGTGAGAGTTCATAAGGGCGTCCCCTCGGCATAACAAAGCGGTCATCAAGAGATGTTGTTGGGATTGCTTCAGCGGTCGTCGGAGCAGATGAAGATGGTTGTTCCTAGGCAGCCAACAGAGCACTCATAACATCATGAGCTTTCGCCAACTCTTCCCTTAGAGAAGCCAATTCGGTACGGAGCTGTGCATTTTCTTCTTCCATAGCTACTTGATTCCTTCTTTTGTACTGTCTAGTCTGATGCACTCTGGTAGGTTGATAAATCTTTTGAGCACGAGCCACTTTTCAAACTGCGGCAGAAGAACCAGGAGGCAATGAGCACTTGCAAGTTTTTTGTGACCGATGAATGATGCATATGATGCATGATATGTACAAATGCAGATGCAAAAATGACTCTTTTTGGTTATCGAAAGTTTTTTTAGAAAAATTAGAAACTTTGCAAACATTATTAAAAAAATAAAGAGACTAGGAAGCTGGCAAGATAAATCCTTTTGAAATACTAAGCCAAGGGAGGTAAACTTTGAAATACAAACAACACAAACATCTAGGCCTAAGGAGTGGCAGGGTAATCCTCAGACTCAGACTCCGAAGCTGATCCGCAATGCCTAGCATAGAAATCACGTCGACCTCTGGCTCTCTTGGAGTCCCTCATAAGCAAATCATCTTTTTCTTCGAGCTCCTTTCTAACCCTAGCCAATTCCCTCTTCAACATCAAGTTCTCATGAGTCTTCTGCTCGTCCCTACCATCCAAAGTCATAATCAGGTTTTCAGCTTCATTATATCGGGCCCTCCATATTTGCTTCTCCTGACTCTCCATAGCTAGATGCTCCTAATACATCTCCTGGGTCACGGGAAGCAAAGGCAACGGCCTAGATGGCACAGATGCAGACGCATGTCTCATAGTGGGGTAAGGCATGCCAATATCCTCGGCCCTATCTATCACCCACTGAGTGTAGGCCTCATGAGCGATGCCGGATCTCACACCCAAATGCTTTACATCCTTCTTTCGAACCTTAGACCAAGCATCTACAAAAGCTTTCCTTTGCCCGGTGGGGGCATTTGAATAGTAGAAGAACTCCTGAGATGTAGCAAGATTGATGGGCTTCGCTCTCATCGAGAAACCAAACTGTCTCATGGCTAGCTCAGGATTGTAGTTGATTCCTCCCCGGGTACCGAGAAGAGGTACATTGAGGAAGTCCCCACAACCAGTGACGATCTCCTTGACTCGAGCTGCCGGAGTAATCCAAACCACCTCATCGGGAGTGAGAGCCATAATTCGTTGTGAATAAGACCGATTCTCCGAGTTGGCATGGAAAGAACTTGGAAGGTGCGAAATAACCCACCTATATAAGAGAGGCACGCAGCAAAGAATATATCCACGACCTTTGAGAGTCCGATCATGGATGGCATGGTACATGTCAGCTAACAGAGTAGGAACCGGGTTCTTGGAATGGAAGATTTCAATGGCATTCATGTCCACAAAGTTGTCGAGATTCGGGAAGAGAACGAGCCCGTAGATAAGTAGGGCAAGAATAGCCTCGAGAGTGTCTTGACAAGTAGATTCGAGATTAGCCCGCTCAAGTAAGTACTTTGAAGTGAGACCTTGGATATGAGACTTGGTGACGAGATGTTTGGACACATCGGAAGTCTTGAGATAAAGATCCTTAGCAATCATCAAAGGAGCAAGAGGAGACGCGGGACCCGTGAAAGGTGTCCCCTCGGTTACAGGTAAACCCAACAAGCTAGAATAAGCCTCAAGTGTAGGAACTAACTGAAAATCCGGGAAAGTAAAGCAACGGAAAATCGGATCATAGAATTGCACCAGAGCGTGCACCAACTTCTCTTCCACATTAGTCCGGAGAATAGTAAGTAAACCACCGTATCGGAGACGAAACCCGGTCGGATTCTTAACCTTGAGTGCTAACTCCCTTAAGCTAGCCAAATCGACTTCCTTGAACTTGTAAGATTTAGTCTTCTTCATACCTGTGATGTTTACAAAGTTTTTAATTTGTCTAGACCTTTCGATAAATGCATGAAAAAGGTTTATGCATGAATGCATGTATGCATTGTAACGCCCTCCTTAATTATTAATTATTTTATTAGGTGATATAGTATATAGTTATATATTATATGCTTTTGATGATTATGTGACGTATTTGTGACGTGTGACGTGTTATTATTTTATTGTTTAATAAAATAATATAAGTGATGTTATATGAATATTTATTTGAAAATATAGAGATTTGTTATGAAAATATATTATTTTGAGAAGTGGGGCTAATTTATTAAATAGGAAGAGTTGTGAGGGTTGAATTAGAATTAGAAAGATTAAGAGGAGTATATAAGGGAAGTAGGTTAAGAGAAAACACTTTTTAGAAAACGCGTACAGACAATTGGGAAAAGAGAGAAAACGGTTCAAGAGGAAGAGGAAGAGCTAGGCTGCAAATTCTGCAATTTTTCCAGGTAAGGGTGAGCCTAACTCCAGTAATATTAATAGTATTTCATCTGTTTATGATTGGCTTGAGAATTGGGAAGAATTGGGATGAGTTTCATAAGTTAGGGTTTGATGAATTTAATGAATTGGGTGTGATATTGTGTTGCATTGGTGTAGAAACGTGTTACAGAACCTAGATTAATCCCTATAACAACATTGCTGATGAATTAGAAGCCTAACTTGAGAGATTTGAGATGTTTTGGTGAGAATTGGAGTGAACCCGTAGTGGTTCTGAGATCGCTCGCCTGTGGCGAGCAGATCACTCGCCGTGGCGAGTAACCCTTGGTTGCTCGAGAGGCGAGCAGTATAGCTCGCCGTGGCGAGCTTGACCCTTAAATTTAGGATTTTTGCCAAACTTTAGATGGTTTTGAGTGCCCTCATATTTATAGAGATGACCTGTGAAGTTGGTTTGGTCAAATTGGATTTAGAGAGCTTAAAAATGAGGATTTTTGGTGAAAATGTCAAAAAGGCCGAAGCACCCAGGATTTCTCGCCTCTAGCTCGCCCCCAACTCGCCTTTGGCGAGTGAGCAGATGTGAGTACTCACCTGTGGCGAGCAGATGTACTCGCCGTGGCGAGTTAGTGCCTTTCTGAACAGTTTGTTGTTTTGCGATCTGTTTCGCATGGGACCTTGAGAGGAGCCCTTTGGGTAGTGTTAGTGAGGTTTTGTACCCTTAAATGTATTCTGTAAAGATGATTGCTGATGATTTACTTGAGCTGTTGGTAAATGATAAACGGTTGAATATAAGTGATGATTAAATATGATGATATGTGATTATGATGAAGATACGTGTTGCGATGTATATGTTTAATGAGATGATTTTCTGCCATGTATTATTCACAGCTGCATGTGTCAGTCTAATTTGTTAATGACGTTTGAGAAGTTGTGTCAACTTGTTTAAGTTATTAAGAGTCGAGTCCATGCATTTGCATAATTATGAGACGGTGGAGCTTTATGCTCAAAGCGACGGTGGAGCATTTGCTCAAAGCGACGGTGAAGCATATTAATGCTTATATATATGGTACCACATGCATGATGTCAAGGTGTTAAGAGTTGCATTAGTTGAGTCAATTTGTTGACACTTTATGAGACGATTGTTTTGAGACGTTGATGTGTTTGTTTAAGATGTTTATTATGATGTTAACCTTGTATGTTAATATGTGAAGCATGTGATAAGTTATGATGTTGCTCATAAATATTTGATTTATGTATTAATATTTCTGTTGTGAATCTCACCCCTTCTGCTGGAATTGCCGCCTTGTGGGCAAGTGCAGGTACCCAGTCTAAGATGCGCAGATGTGAGGAGTCTTGTGCGACGTAGGATTGCTCTGATACGTAACGGGATGGGGTCTTAATTAGAGTCTATTCCTTTATGTATCATGCTTGAACTATTCTATGACTTTTAGTATTTTGATGAATTTATGAGACGTTTATGAGACCTTTTGAAGGATATTTAATTATGATTCCGCTGCTATACATTTAATTATTTATGCGAAGAACAAACTAATATTTATTTGTTTTAAAGATTTTGTTGTTGAGGAATGTGACACTCCTTTGTGATGTTACTCTGATATATGTTTTATTTTAATGAAATTTTTAAGTCGGGAAATTGGGCTGTTACAATTGGTATCAGAGCAAGTCGGTCCGTCCGGCCAATTAGAGAGTCGAGTGACGTTGTCTTAGAGTTAGAATAGTGTTATCGTATTATTCTGACTTATGTTTGCTTTCCAGAGAACTAAGATGGCTGGTAGAAACGATGCCGCGATTGCTGCTGCTTTGGAGGCTGTTGCCCAGGCTGTGGGACAGCAACCAAATGTCAATGCTGGTGCTAATGCTGAAGTGAGGATGCTAGAGACCTTCTTGAGGAACCATCCTCCCACCTTCAAGGGGAGATACGATCCAGATGGAGCCCAGACATGGCTCAAGGAGATTGAGAGGGTGTTCCGGGTCATGCAATGTGAGGATGCTCAGAAAGTGCGTTTCGGTACGCACATGCTTGCTGAAGAGGCTGATGATTGGTGGGTTAGTCTCCTACCCATTCTGGAACAAGGCGGGGCTGAAGTTACTTGGGCTATGTTCAGGAGGGAGTTCCTTGATAGGTACTTTCCAGAAGACGTTCGTGGGAAGAAAGAAATAGAGTTCCTGGAGCTTAAGCAAGGGAACATGTCGGTGACCGAGTATGCGGCTAAGTTTGTAGAGTTGGCCAAGTTTTATCCGCATTATACCCCCGAGACGGCTGAATTTTCAAAATGCATCAAGTTTGAGAATGGTTTGCGCGCGGATATCAAAAGGGCCATTGGTTATCAGAAGATCCGCAGCTTTTCCGAGCTGGTGAGTAGTTGCAGAATTTATGAGGAGGATACGAAGGCTCACTACAAGGTAGTGAATGATCGGAAAGCTAAGGGCCAGCAGAGTCGCCCTAAACCTTATGATGCCCCTAGAGATAAAGGGAAGCAAAGAGTGAATGATGAGAGAAGACCTCAGAAGAAGAATGTTCCTGCTGAGATTACTTGCTTCACTTGTGGTGAGAAAGGCCACAAGAGTAATGTGTGTACGGCTGATGTTAAAAGGTGTTATCGTTGTGGTCAGAAAGGGCATACTACTAATGACTGCAAATTTGATGATGTTGTGTGTTTCAACTGCAATGAGCAAGGACATATTGGTTCGCAGTGCAAGCAACCGAAGAAGACTAAGACCACAGGAAGGGTGTTCGCGTTGACTGGCACACAGACTGAGAGTGATGATCGTTTGATCAGAGGTACTTGTTATATTGCTGATCAATCTTTAGTTGCTATTATTGATACCGGTGCTACGCATTGTTTTATTGCTCTTGATTGTGCTGCAAAGTTAAATCTTGTTGTATCTGATATGAATGGGGAAATGGTTGTCGAAACTCCAGCCAAGGGTTCGGTGACTACTTCCCTTGTATGTTTAAGATGTCCCTTGTCTATGTTTGGTCGAGATTTCGAGGTTGATTTAGTGTGTCTGCCGTTGGTTGGGATGGATGTAATTCTGGGTATGAATTGGTTAGAGTACAACCATGTGCTTATTAATTGTTTTAGCAAGACTGTACGTTTCTCTTCTGCCGAGGAGGAAAGTGGTGCGGAGTTCTTATCTACCAAGCAACTGAAACAACTGGAACGTGATGGAATGTTGATGTTTTCGTTGATGGCTTCTTTATCTTTAGAGAATCAAGCGGTGATTGATAAGCTACAGGTGGTGTGCGACTTCCCTGAAGTTTTTCCAGATGAAATTCCTGATGTGCCTCCAGAGAGGGAAGTCGAGTTTTCTATCGATCTTGTTCCGGGAACGAAGCCGGTGTCGATGGCACCTTACCGTATGTCGGCTTCCGAATTAGCTGAATTGAAGAAACAGTTAGAGGACTTGCTCGAGAAGAAATTTATTAGACCAAGTGTTTCACCTTGGGGAGCTCCAGTTTTGCTCGTAAAGAAGAAAGATGGTAGTATGAGGTTGTGTATTGATTATCGACAGTTGAACAAGGTAACCATCAAGAATAGGTATCCACTTCCGAGAATTGACGATTTGATGGATCAATTAGTGGGTGCACGTGTTTTCAGCAAGATAGATTTGAGGTCAGGTTACCACCAGATCAAAGTGAAAGATGAAGATATGCAGAAGACGGCTTTCAGGACTCGTTATGGTCACTATGAGTACAAGGTTATGCCGTTTGGAGTTACCAACGCCCCTGGAGTATTTATGGAGTACATGAATCGCATTTTCCATGCATTTTTGGATCAGTTTGTGGTCGTATTTATTGATGATATTCTGGTTTACTCCAAGACTGAAGAAGAACATGCTGAACACTTGAAGATTGTTTTGCAAGTGTTGAAGGAAAAGAAGCTGTATGCTAAATTGTCTAAGTGTGAGTTCTGGCTAAATGAAGTAAGTTTTCTTGGCCATGTTATTTCTGGTGAAGGTATTGCGGTTGACCCGTCTAAAGTTGAAGCGGTATCGCAATGGGAGACTCCTAAGTCGGTTACGGAAATTAGAAGCTTTTTGGGACTAGCTGGTTACTACAGGAGGTTTATAGAAGGATTTTCTAAGTTGGCTCTTCCGTTAACGCAGTTGACGTGTAAGGGTAAGTCTTTTGTGTGGGATGTACATTGTGAGAATAGTTTCAATGAATTGAAGAAGCGCCTGACGACGGCTCCAGTTTTGATTTTGCCAAAGCCCGATGAACCTTTTGTGGTGTATTGTGATGCGTCTAAGTTGGGTTTAGGAGGTGTGCTTATGCAAGATGGTAAAGTGGTAGCTTATGCTTCAAGACAATTGAGAGTTCATGAGAAGAATTACCCGACATATGACTTAGAGTTGGCAGCTGTGGTCTTCGTATTGAAAATATGGAGACATTACTTGTATGGTTCGAGGTTTGAGGTGTTTAGTGATCACAAGAGCTTGAAGTACTTGTTTGATCAAAAGGAGTTGAACATGAGACAGCGAAGGTGGCTTGAGTTATTGAAAGATTATGACTTTGGGTTGAATTATCATCCCGGTAAGGCTAATGTGGTTGCAGATGCCTTGAGCAGGAAGACTATTCATATGTCTGCCTTGATGGTGAAAGAATTTGAGTTGTTGGAACAATTTAGAGATTTGAGCTTAGTTTGTGAAAGGACACCTCAGAGCATAAAACTGGGAATGTTGAGAATCGATAGTGATTTCTTGAAAAGTATCAGAGAGGCACAAAAAGAGGATGTTAAATTGGTGGATTTGTTGATTGCTGGTAATGAGACGGAGGATAGTGACTTTAAGGTCGACGATCATGGAGTGTTAAGATTCAGAGGTAGAATTTGCATTCCTGACAATGATGAAATGAAGAAGATGATTCTTGAAGAGAGTCACAGAAGTAGCTTGAGTATTCACCCGGGAGCTACGAAGATGTATCATGATTTGAAGAGGTTATTTTGGTGGTCTGGCTTGAAACGCGACGTGGCACAATTTGTGTACTCTTGCTTGGTTTGCCAGAAATCGAAGATTGAACATCAGAAACCGGCTGGTATGATGGTACCTTTAGATGTACCAGAGTGGAAATGGGATAGTATATCCATGGATTTTGTGACGAGTTTGCCCAATACTCCTAGAGGGAACGATGCTATTTGGGTTATTGTCGATAGATTGACGAAGTCTGCTCACTTTCTACCGATTAACATTACCTTTCCTGTAGCCCAGTTGGCGGAGATCTATATTCGAGACATAGTGAAGCTGCATGGTGTTCCTTCGAGCATCGTATCAGATAGGGATCCGAGGTTTACTTCTAGATTTTGGAGGAGTTTGCAAGAGGCTTTGGGTTCGCAGTTGAGGTTGAGTTCAGCTTATCATCCGCAGACAGATGGTCAGTCGGAGAGGACGATTCAGTCGTTGGAAGATTTGCTGAGGGTTTGTGTACTTGAGCAAGGAGGGACTTGGGATAGTCATCTTCCGTTGATAGAGTTCACGTACAACAACAGTTACCATTCGAGTATCGGAATGGCACCTTTTGAGGCCTTGTATGGTCGGAGATGCAGAACTCCGTTGTGCTGGTTTGAGTCGGGTGAAAGAGTGGTCTTAGGACCGGAGATCGTTCAACAGACTACTGAGAAGGTGAGAATGATCCAAGAAAGGATGAAAGCGTCGCAGAGTCGACAAAATAGCTATCATGACAAGCGTAGGAAGGACCTTGAGTTCCAAGAGGGAGATCATGTGTTCCTGAGAGTGACTCCTATGACGGGTGTTGGACGAGCTTTGAAATCGAAGAAGTTGACTCCGAGGTTTATTGGTCCGTATCAGATTTCAGAGAGGATTGGGCCGGTGGCATATCGTGTTGGATTACCACCACACTTATCGAATTTGCATGATGTTTTCCATGTATCTCAGCTGAGGAAGTATGTTCCGGATCCGTCTCATGTGATCCAAAGTGATGATGTGCAAGTTAGGGACAACCTTACGGTTGAGACCTTACCAGTGAGGATTGACGACAGAAAGACAAAGACGTTGAGAGGCAAGGAGATACCTCTTGTGAGAGTTGTTTGGGACGGAGCGACGGGTGAAAGCTTAACTTGGGAGCTAGAAAGTAAGATGCTGGAATCCTATCCAGAGTTGTTTGATCGAGGTAAATTTTCGAGGACGAAAATCCTTTAAGAGGGGGAGAGTTGTAACGCCCTCCTTAATTATTAATTATTTTATTAGGTGATATAGTATATAGTTATATATTATATGCTTTTGATGATTATGTGACGTATTTGTGACGTGTGACGTGTTATTATTTTATTGTTTAATAAAATAATATAAGTGATGTTATATGAATATTTATTTGAAAATATAGAGATTTGTTATGAAAATATATTATTTTGAGAAGTGGGGCTAATTTATTAAATAGGAAGAGTTGTGAGGGTTGAATTAGAATTAGAAAGATTAAGAGGAGTATATAAGGGAAGTAGGTTAAGAGAAAACACATTTTAGAAAACGCGTACAGACAATTGGGAAAAGAGAGAAAACGGTTCAAGAGGAAGAGGAAGAGCTAGGCTGCAAATTCTGCAATTTTTCCAGGTAAGGGTGAGCCTAACTCCAGTAGTATTAATAGTATTTCATCTGTTTATGATTGGCTTGAGAATTGGGAAGAATTGGGATGAGTTTCATAAGTTAGGGTTTGATGAATTTAATGAATTGGGTGTGATATTGTGTTGCATTGGTGTAGAAACGTGTTACAGAACCTAGATTAATCCCTATAACAACATTGCTGATGAATTAGAAGCCTAACTTGAGAGATTTGAGATGTTTTGGTGAGAATTGGAGTGAACCCGTAGTGGTTCTGAGATCGCTCGCCTGTGGCGAGCAGATCACTCGCCGTGGCGAGTAACCCTTGGTTGCTCACGAGGCGAGCAGTATAGCTCGCCGTGGTGAGCTTGACCCTTAAATTTAGGATTTTTGCCAAACTTTAGATGGTTTTGAGTGCCCTCATATTTATAGAGATGACCTGTGAAGTTGGTTTGCTCAAATTGGATTTAGAGAGCTTAAAAATGAGGATTTTTGGTGAAAATGTCAAAAAGGCCGAAGCACCCAGGATTTCTCGCCTCCAGCTCGCCCCCAACTCGCCTTTGGCGAGTGAGCAGATGTGAGTACTCGCCTGTGGCGAGCAGATGTACTCGCCGTGGCGAGTTAGTGCCTTCCTGAACAGTTTGTTGTTTTGCGATCTGTTTCGCATGGGACCTTGAGAGGAGCCCTTTGGGTAGTGTTAGTGAGGTTTTGTACCCTTAAATTTATTCTGTAAAGATGATTGCTGATGATTTACTTGAGCTGTTGGTAAATGATAAACGGTTGAATATAAGTGCTGATTAAATATGATGATATGTGATTATGATGAAGATACGTGTTGCGATGTATATGTTTAATGAGATGATTTTCTGCCATGTATTATTCACAGCTGCATGTGTCAGTCTAATTTGTTAATGACGTTTGAGAAGTTGTGTCAACTTGTTTAAGTTATTAAGAGTCGAGTCCATGCATTTGCATAATTATGAGACGGTGGAGCTTTATGCTCAAAGCGACGGTGGAGCATTTGCTCAAAGCGACGGTGAAGCATATTAATGCTTATATATATGGTACCACATGCATGATGTCAAGGTGTTAAGAGTTGCATTAGTTGAGTCAATTTGTTGACACTTTATGAGACGATTGTTTTGAGACGTTGATGTGTTTGTTTAAGATGTTTATTATGATGTTAACCTTGTATGTTAATATGTGAAGCATGTGATAAGTTATGATGTTGCTCATAAATATTTGATTTATGTATTAATATTTCTGTTGTGAATCTCACCCCTTCTGTTGGAATTGCCGCCTTGTGGGCAAGTGCAGGTACCCAGTCTTAGATGCGCAGATGTGAGGAGTCTTGTGCGACGTAGGATTTCTCTGATACGTAACGGGATGGGGTCTTAATTAGAGTCTATTCCTTTATGTATCATGCTTGAACTATTCTATGACTTTTAGTATTTTGATGAATTTATGAGACGTTTATGAGACCTTTTGAAGGATATTTAATTATGATTCCGCTGCTATACATTTAATTATTTATGCGAAGAACAAACTAATATTTATTTGTTTTAAAGATTTTGTTGTTGAGGAATGTGACACTCCTTTGTGATGTTACTCTGATATATGTTTTATTTTAATGAAATTTTTAAGTCGGGAAATTGGGGTGTTACATGCATGATAGGGAAAACATGGTGGGTTAAAGTTCACAATTACGGAGCTGCGGGTGGACACGGTGTCCGGTGAAACTAAGGCTTTTGATAGTAGTAACCATGGTTCTAATGAGGTTCCCAAACTGCAACCTCTCTTACGTATACCACGGTAGCACGAGTCGACGCCCGTTCCATGATTATTCGTAAGAAGGTCTAGTTTGAGTGTAGTATCGCGTGACAACTAAAACTTGAGACAACGCTCGGTTTAGCCACCGCACTACATCCTAAAAAGGCCAAAGATGGGTTTGGTAACTACGGTCCATAGCATCACTGGTCAATTGAAAGTAAAGTGCCTAAGCATGACAACACACGCCGACAACATCACTTCCAAAATGCCTCAGCTATGTGAGATTGATCGCATAACCCAATACACTAGGCAACCCCCGGATTGGATTGTCGATTATATCTCCACCTATTCCTAAGTTCACTCAGCCCGGGTGTAGGACTTTTGATATTCTCACCCCACACGTTCCTTGAAAGTATTTGCATATAGTAATGAAGTATAGCATAAAACGTAAAGCATGAAAAACTAGGCGTAGCCCACAGAATTGAGTTCCCCAGTGAAGTCGCCATTTCTGTTATCGCGATTTTCGGGTGTCAAGTCATTAATTAGGCTTGAACCTTTCAATCATTGATATCTCTATTTTTTTGGGGAAGGGAGAAATTGAGAAAACCCTTAGAAATTCTGAGTTCGGGGGCAATTTTCGCTACGGGAAGGTGTTAGGCACCCATAACGACTATAGTACTCTATAGGAGCCGTTTTTCTAGATTTACGTCTACGCTTTACTTTTTAATGCTATTTATTGAAAAAGATTGTTTTTAAGAATGGAGGGAGAAGTGTTTGGATTTTATTTTTTATTGGACTTGGAGAGGTTTTGACCTCTTGCCTACATACCCTTTTAAGGGATCAAACTCCATGTAGTTCTCTCTAAAAAATGTTTTTATGAGTTTTGATTGATTTTAATTTTTGAAAATGGTTTTGAAGAAAAGAGAGAGAGGCCGTAAAGGCTTGAGAAAGAAAAATGGTGAGGTTGGTCCAATTATTAAAGAAAATGGCCTAAGTAGGAATTATTTTGCATTTGAATTTGATTAAGAAAAAAAGGAAAAATACAATGGAGTTTTGACTCCAAGGTTTATTGGAAAAAATTGTTTTCAAGTGATGGAATTGTTAATATTTTTGGAAAACGGATTTTCATAAGTTTCGTGCTTCCTAAACATACACCTAACGGTAAATCATACGTGTGTGCGTGTCGGTGCATGTGTCGGTGTACATCATTATAGTGTCCATTGTTCTTTACATTGGCCCTAGTTTACATTCTATGGTCTTGCAAAAAAGATTAAAATAAAGGGAGAGAAAATTGAATAAAAACCTAAGCTAAGGGATGGAGATGAAGTGGAATGCTCAATGTGTATGGAACATAGAATAAAATGGTTAGTACCAAGATATAAAATGATAGTGAAAATGTTAAACTAGTTGACAAAGAAAAACAATAGCAAAGTCTAGAAATGGAAAGGAAAATGCATGAAAACTACAAGGGTTTAAGCAAGCATATGACCTATAATTCTCATCCAAAGCAACTTTCAAAAGGTTTATTTAAAACACAATATGAAAATTATAAGGCATGCCCAAACTTTCACACTTTGTTTTCAAATGAACAACATCCACATTACTTGCAAAGCAAGAAACTAACAATTAAGCTTGCTAAAAAAAGAAACTAACAATTAATATGGTAAAAATTGGAAGCTAACAAATAGCTTGCAAAACAAGAAACTAATCAATACTAACAAAATTGTAAGCTAACAATTATCATTGCAAAGTTGTAAACCAAAAATTAAACTAACAAAATTAGAAATTAACAATTGACATTGCAAAATAGCAAACTAAAAAAATCAAACTAACAAGATTGGAGATTAACAATTAACATTGCAAAATTGTGAACTAAAAATTTAAACTAACAAAATGGGAAGAATTAGCATGAAATCAGAAGTGAAACATATCACAAAATCAAGTGCCAAATATCAATACCACATGGCAAGAATTTAGATCAAAGATCATGCAAGAAACTTCACACAAAAATACACAAGGCACACAAACCTATAGAAAAAAATGCGCACACATTTTTATCAATTTTAACATGTAACAACATCACAAAATAATCAAAAATGCCTCAAGAAACACATAGTAATTTTTTGGAATTCTTTGTAAGAAGATTAAAATGCACAGGGGTTCAGGTAGCAAGAACAGAGGTAAGCATAGCAAAAAATTCAAGAAAACCAAAAGAAACCCAAAGCCCACGGTTACACAGCCCTAACCCACGCGGCTTGATGGATCCGGATCTCCAGAACGTCTCAGAGGCGTTGGATTGATCCGGATCCATCCAGACCTAGATCTAACGGCCCAGGACGTAGGGAGCTGGATCGGGTCTGAACCGACCCGGTCCAGCGCGCCTATTGTAACGCCCGTTTTTATCATTTAATTATTTGATTTATTTGAGAAGTTGATATATATTTATTAATATATTATGCGATGTTGAATGAAGATTTATTATGATTTTATGCGACGTGGTGACTTATTTTATTGTTTAATAAAATAAGATTTGAAAATAAAATAAAATATTTAATTGTGGGTTAGTTTTGGATTTTAGAGAGTTATGTGGGAGAAAGAGTAAATGAGATAAGATTTGTTGGGAGTATATAAAGGGAAAATTAGGTCCAGAGAGAAGTCAGTGTACGCGTTACTGAGTTTTGGAGAAAAAGAGGAAAAAGTCACGTGAAGGGAGAAGAGCTTAGAGGGCTGCGTTTTTCTGCTATTACCAGGTAAGGGTGAGCCTAGCATTTGATTATATTACTCTGTAATTCATCTAGTCAGGATTGAACAATCATAGGGCTGTTTTTGAGAGAATTGGAATTAGGTTAAAATTGAGAAAAACCATGAATTAGGCTATGAAGCTGTGAAACAAAGTTAGAAATTGAGTACAGAACGTAAGTTAACCTTAGTAATGTTGTTTCTGAGAGTTTAGATGATTTAGATGATGAATTTGGGACCCTTTTGTGTGATTTTCGCAGAACCCGTAGCAATCTGTTCATCGCTCGCCTAAGGCGAGCTATGCTACTCGCCGTGGCAAGCAGACCTAGATCGCTCGCTCGCGAGCAATCCAGCTCGCCATAGCGAGCAGTCCCCTAGAGCTCGCGAGGCGAGCAATCCCACTCGCCATAGCGAGTTATGACAGATTTCCCAACCTGTTCTGTTTGCGACCTGTAGTCGCATATGACCTTGGGAGATGACCTTTGGGTAGCTTATGAGACTTTTAATGATGTTTGAAGTAATCTGTGATGATGATACATGTTGTTTAAAACTGCTTGTGATGATTACATGAAGCCTATATGTGGTATATGAATTGAATAAGTGATGAATGCTTGAATTGCATGCGATGTTTGCCATATTAATGTTATACCTTATGAAGTACTTGTTGCCATGTTGCTGTCTACGTATGTATAGTTGTTGCATGTGTCAGTCCATGATGATTAAGATGTTTATTTAGACGTTTATGATGTTAACTTGTTTAAGTTAAAAGTGTTGAGTCTCATGCATACTCATTCTATGATGAGGGCTTATGCCCTGGAGTTTTTACTCACCAGCGACGAGGGCTTATGCCCTGGAGCTTTGCTCACCAGCGACGAAGGCTTATGCCTTGGAGTATATTTATGCTCATAGCGACGAGGGCTCATGCCCTGGATTGGTACCACATGCATATAAGACGTAGGGTTGCATAGTCAAGTGATGATGTCGAGTCGAGTCGTCTAAGATGTTTACTAAGATGTTTATGATGTTGATTATGACGCTGCTAAATGATGTGTTGTTTATGTTGATGTTCTAAATGCTAGATGTTTATCTGTGATATGTTGAATTATGTTTGGTTGTTGAATTGTGATTATTTAATTACATGTTTAATATAATTATTTGTGAATCTCACCCCTTCTGCTGGAATTGCCGCCTTGTGGGCAAGTGCAGGTAACCAAGATTAGGTGCAGACGTGTGAGGATTTCTGCAGTCGAGTCTAGGTGCTCTGATACGTAACGGGATAGGGGATCTTCTTTATTTTTCTATGTTCCTTGCGTATTAAGTTATTTTACATGCTTATGTTTATTTTGAAGATTTTGTTAATAAGACGTTGATGAGGCCTGCGTACCAAAGACTTTTGAGATGCTTTTCCTTATGATCTTTCCGCTGCGATAATGATTAATATTTCATGCAGATTTAATGTTTATTTATTCATTAACATGAGATGTTTTTAGAAATGTGATGCCCTGTTTATGTGCTTACTCTGATGCATTATGTTGGGAAAACGGGGTGTTACAATTGGTATCAGAGCAGGTCGGTCCGTCCAGCCAAGTAGAGAGTCGAGTGACGTTGTCTTAGAGTTAGAATACTAATATTGTATTATTCTAACTTATGTTTGCTTTGTAGAGGATTAAGATGGCTGGAAGAAACGATGCTGCGATTGCTGCTGCCTTGGAGGCTGTTGCTCAAGCTGTGGGACAGCAACCAAATGCAAATGCTGGCGCTAATGCTGAGGTCCGTATGCTGGAGACCTTCTTGAGAAACCATCCTCCTACCTTCAAGGGGAGATATGATCCGGATGGAGCCCAGACATGGCTCAAAGAGATTGAGAGGGTGTTCCGAGTGATGCAGTGCACAGAGGTGCAGAAGGTGCGTTTTGGTACGCATATGCTGGCTGAGGAGGCTGATGACTGGTGGATTAGTCTTCTACCTGTTCTGGAGCAAGGTGGTGCTGAGGTTACTTGGACTATTTTCAGAAGAGAGTTCCTTGATAGATATTTTCCAGAGGATGTTCGGGGCAAGAAAGAGATTGAGTTCCTGGAGCTAAAGCAAGGGAACATGTCCGTGACAGAGTATGCGGCAAAGTTTGTGGAGCTGGCTAAATTTTATCCACACTATACCCCTGAGACTGCTGAATTTTCAAAGTGCATTAAGTTTGAAAATGGATTGCGTGCTGATATCAAGAGGGCTATTAGGTATCAGAAGATTAGAAACTTTTCTGAGCTGGTGAGTAGTTGCAGGATCTACGAGGAAGACACTAAGGCTCATTACAAGGTGGTTAATGAGAGGAAAGGAAAAGGGCAGCAAAGTCATCCTAAGCCCTACAGTGCCCTTGCAGATAAGGGCAAGCAACGAGTTAATGATGAGAGGAGACATGTTAAGAAAGATGCTCCTGCCGAGATTGTCTGCTATACTTGTGGAGTGAAAGGCCATAAGAGTAATGCTTGTCCTGGAGAGGTGAAGAGGTGTTTCCGTTGCGGTAAGAAGGGTCATACTACTGCTGATTGCAAGCATGGTGATATTGTGTGTTTTAACTGCGGTGAAGAGGGTCACATTGGTTCACAATGCAAGAAGCCTAAGAAGGCTCAGACTACTGGGAGGGTTTTTGCTTTGACTGGTACGCAGGCGGAGAGTGAGGATCGCTTGATCAGAGGTACTTGTTATTTTGATAATATACCTTTAGTTGCTATTATTGATACTGGCGCTACACATTGTTTTATTGCTCTTGATTGTGCTGCTAAGTTGAATCTTGTTGTATCTGATGAATGGGGAGATGGTTGTCGAAACTCCAGCTAAGGGTTCGGTGACTACTTCCCTTGTGTGTTTAAGATGTCATATGTCTATGTTTGGTCGTGACTTTGAGATTGATTTAGTGTGTCTACCGTTGATTGGTATGGATGTGATTTTGGGAATGAATTGGTTAGAGTACAATCATGTTCTGATTAACTGTTTTAGCAAGACGGTGCATTTTTCTTCTCCCGAAGAAGAGAGTGGGGCAGAATTCTTATCTACTAAACAATTGAAGCAGTTGGAACGCGATGGAATTATGATGTTTTCTTTGATGGCGTCTTTATCTATTGAGAATCAGGCAGTGATTGATAAGCTACAAGTGGTATGTGATTTTCCAGAAGTTTTCCCAGATGAGATTCCTGATGTGCCTCCGGAAAGAGAAGTTGAATTTACGATCGATCTTGTTCTTGGAACGAAGCCTGTGTCTATGACGCCTTATCGTATGTCAGCTTCTGAGTTGGCTGAGCTGAAGAAACAGTTAAAGGATTTGCTTGATAAGAAGTTCGTGAGACCTAGTGTTTCACCATGGGGAGCTCCAGTGTTGTTAGTCAAGAAGAAAGATGGTAGTATGAGATTATGCATCGAATACCGACAGTTGAATAAAGTAACGATAAAGAATAGGTATCCACTTCCAAGAATTGATGACTTAATGGACCAGTTAGTGGGTGCTTGTGTGTTTAGCAAGATAGATTTGAGATCGGGTTACCATCAGATTAAAGTGAAAGATGAAGATATGCAGAAGACGGCATTTAGGACGCGTTATGGACATTATGAGTATACGGTGATGCCTTTCGGTGTTACTAACGCACCTGGCGTATTTATGGAGTATATGAATAGGATCTTCCATGCTTATTTGGATCGCTTTGTTGTGGTGTTCATTGATGATATTCTGGTTTACTCTAAGACTGAAGAAGAACATGCTGAGCATTTGAAGATCGTCTTGCAAGTGTTGAAAGA
Organism: Medicago lupulina; assembly: GCA_958299785.1. Classification (NCBI taxonomy): domain Eukaryota; kingdom Viridiplantae; phylum Streptophyta; class Magnoliopsida; order Fabales; family Fabaceae; genus Medicago; species Medicago lupulina. Next base: position 35,258,429 of record OY283141.1, on the reverse strand, counting down.
AAAGAAGCTTTTTGCTAAGTTGTCTAAGTGTGAATTCTGGTTGAAAGAGGTGAGTTTTCTTGGTCATGTTATTTCTGGCGATGGCATCGCGGTTGACCCGTCTAAAGTTGAAGCGGTATCGCAATGGGAGACTCCTAAGTCGGTTACTGAGATTAGAAGCTTTTTGGGTCTAGCTGGTTATTATCGAAGATTTATAGAAGGATTTTCTAAGTTGGCTCTTCCATTAACGCAGTTGACGTGTAAAGGTAAATCTTTTGTGTGGGATGTGCATTGTGAGAACAGTTTTAATGAGTTGAAGAAGCGCTTGACGACGACTCCAGTCTTGATTTTGCCGAAGTCTGATGAACCGTTTGTGGTGTATTGTGATGCGTCCAAGTTGGGTTTAGGTGGTGTGCTTATGCAAGATGGTAAGGTGGTAGCTTATGCTTCAAGGCAATTGAGGATTCATGAGAAAAATTATCCGACGCATGACTTAGAGTTGGCAGCTGTGGTCTTTGTATTGAAAATATGGAGACATTACTTGTATGGTTCGAGGTTTGAAGTGTTTAGTGATCACAAGAGCTTGAAGTACTTGTTTGACCAGAAGGAATTGAATATGAGGCAGCGAAGGTGGCTTGAATTGTTAAAAGATTATGACTTTGGTTTGAATTATCATCCGGGCAAAGCTAATGTGGTTGCAGATGCCTTAAGTAGGAAGACCTTGCATATGTCTGCTATGATGGTGAAGGAGTTTGAGTTGCTTGAACAGTTTAGAGATTTGAGTTTAGTCTGTGAAAGAACACCTCAGAGTGTAAAGCTGGGGATGCTGAAGATTGATAGTGACTTCTTGAAGAGTATTAAAGAGGCGCAGAAAGAGGATGTTAAGTTAGTGGACTTATTGGTTGCTAGTAATCAGACTGAAGATAGTGACTTTAAAGTCGATGATCAAGGAGTGTTAAGATTCCGAGGTAGAATTTGCATACCTGATAATGAGGAAATGAGGAAGATGATTCTTGAAGAGAGTCACAGAAGTAGCTTGAGTATTCATCCGGGAGCTACGAAAATGTATCATGATTTAAAGAAGCTGTTTTGGTGGTCTGGTTTGAAACGTGACGTGGCACAGTTTGTGTACTCTTGTCTGGTTTGTCAAAAATCGAAGGTTGAGCATCAAAAACCTGCTGGTATGATGGTACCTTTAGATGTGCCAGAGTGGAAATGGGATAGTATATCCATGGATTTTGTGACGAGCTTGCCGAATACTCCTAGAGGAAATGACGTTATTTGGGTGATTGTTGATAGATTGACGAAGTCGGCTCATTTCCTACCGATCAATATTACTTTCTCTGTTGCTCAGTTGGCAGAGATTTATGTCAAGGAGATAGTGAAGTTGCATGGTGTTCCTTCGAGCATCGTATCAGATAGAGACCCGAGGTTTACTTCTAGATTTTGGAAGAGTTTGCAGGAGGCTTTAGGTTCTCAGTTGAGGTTGAGTTCGGCTTATCATCCGCAGACAGATGGTCAGTCAGAGAGGACGATTCAGTCGTTGGAAGATTTATTGAGGGTGTGTGTACTTGAGCAAGGAGGAACTTGGGATAGTCATCTTCCATTGATAGAGTTCACGTACAACAACAGTTACCATTCGAGTATTGGGATGGCACCCTTTGAGGCTTTGTATGGGCGGAGATGCAGAACTCCGTTGTGTTGGTTTGAGTCAGGCGAAAATGTGATGTTAGGACCGGAGATTGTTCAACAGACTACTGAGAAAGTAAGAATGATCCAAGAGAAGATGAAAGCGTCGCAGAGTCGGCAAAAGAGTTATCATGACAAGCGTAGAAAGGACCTTGAGTTCCAAGAGGGAGATCATGTGTTCCTGAGAGTGACTCCTATGACCGGTGTTGGTCGTGCATTGAAGTCAAAGAAGTTAACCCCGAAGTTTATTGGTCCATATCAGATATCAGAGAGGATTGGGGTGGTGGCCTATCGTATTGGATTGCCACCACATTTATCGAATTTGCACGACGTGTTCCATGTGTCGCAACTGAGGAAGTATGTTCCGGATCCGTCTCATGTGATCCAGAGTGATGATGTGCAAGTTAGGGACAACCTTACGGTTGAGACCTTACCAGTGAGGATTGATGACAGAAAGACGAAGACGTTGCGAGGCAAGGAGATACCTCTCGTTAGAGTCGTTTGGTCGGGAGCGACCGGTGAAAGCTTGACGTGGGAGTTAGAGAGTAAGATGCTGGAGTCGTATCCAGAGTTGTTTACTTGAGGTAATTTTCGAGGACGAAAATCTTTTAAGTTGGGGAGAGTTGTAACGCCCGTTTTGATTATTTAATTATTTGATTTATTTGAGAAGTTGATATATATTTATTAATATATTATGCGATGTTGAATGAAGATTTATTATGATTTTATGCGACGTGGTGACTTATTTTATTGTTTAATAAAATAAGATTTGAAAATAAAATAAAATATTTAATTGTGGGTTAGTTTTGGATTTTAGAGAGTTATGTGGGAGAAAGAGTAAATAAGATAAGATTTGTTGGGAGTATATAAAGGGAAAATTAGGTCAAGAGAGAAGTCAGTGTACGTGTTACTGAGTTTTGGAGAAAAAGAGGAAAAAGTCACGTGAAGGGAGAAGAGCTTAGAGGGCTGCGTTTTTCTGCTATTACCAGGTAAGGGTGAGCCTAGCATTTGATTATATTACTCTGTAATTCATCTAGTCAGGATTGAACAATCATAGGGCTGTTTTTGAGAGAATTGGAATTAGGTTAAAATTGAGAAAAACCATGAATTAGGCTATGAAGCTGTGAAACAGAGTTAGAAATTGAGTACAGAACGTAAGTTAACCTTAGTAATGTTGTTTCTGAGAGTTTAGATGATTTAGATGATGAATTTGGGACCCTTTTGTGTGATTTTCGCAGAACCCGTAGCAATCTATTCATCGCTCGCCTAAGGCGAGCTATGCTACTCGCCGTGGCGAGCAGACCTAGATCGCTCGCGAGGCGAGCAACCCAGCTCGCCATAGCGAGCAGTCCCCTAGAGCTCGCGAGGCGAGCAATCCCACTCGCCATAGCGAGTTATGACAGATTTCCCAACCTGTTCTGTTTGCGACCTGTAGTCGCATATGACCTTGGGAGATGACCTTTGGGTAGCTTATGAGACTTTTAATGATGTTTGAAGTAATCTGTGATGATGATACATGTTGTTTAAGACTGCTTGTGATGATTACATGAAGCCTATATGTGGTATATGAATTGAATAAGTGATGAATGCTTGAATTGCATGCGATGTTTGCCATATTAATGTTATACCTTATGAAGTACTTGTTGCCATGTTGCTGTCTACGTATGTATAGTTGTTGCATGTGTCAGTCCATGATGATTAAGATGTTTTTTAAGACGTTTATGATGTTAACTTGTTTAAGTTAAAAGTGTTGAGTCTCATGCATACTCATTCTATGATGAGGGCTTATGCCCTGGAGTTTTTACTCACCAGCGACGAGGGCTTATGCCCTGGAGCTTTGCTCACCAGCGACGAAGGCTTATGCCTTGGAGTATATTTATGCTCATAGCGACGAGGGCTCATGCCCTGGATTGGTACCACATGCATATAAGATGTAGGGTTGCATAGTCAACTGATGATGTCGAGTCGAGTCGTCTAAGATGTTTACTAAGATGTTTATGATGTTGATTATGACGCTGCTAAATGATGTGTTGTTTATGTTGATGTTCTAAATGCTAGATGTTTATCTGTGATATGTTGAATTATGTTTGGTTGTTGAATTGTGATTATTTAATTACATGTTTAATATAATTATTTGTGAATCTCACCCCTTCTGCTGGAATTGCCGCCTTGTGGGCAAGTGCAGGTAACCAAGATTAGGTGCAGACGTGTGAGGATTTCTGCAGTCGAGTCTAGGTGCTCTGATACGTAACGGGATAGGGGATCTTCTTTATTTTTCTCTGTTCCTTGCGTATTAAGTTATTTTACATGCTTATGTTTATTTTGAAGATTTTGTTAATAAGACGTTGATGAGGCCTGCGTGCCAAAGACTTTTGAGATGCTTTTCCTTATGATCTTTCCGCTGCGATAATGATTAATATTTCATGCAGATTTAATGTTTATTTATTCATTAGCATGAGATGTTTTTAGAAATGTGATGCCCTGTTTATGTGCTTACTCTGATGCATGACTATCTTTTTAAAGAAATTTTTATGTTGGGAAAACGGGGTGTTACACCTATATAAAAAGATTTTGGCCCGGTTTGCCTCATTTTTCAAATCGTTTCTCTCTCTTCTCCTCTTCTTCTCCATTCTTCTCCGTCCCTCTATGATGAACCCTAACCCTAATTCATACAATCCTACCCAGAATTTCATCAAACATGGCTTAAACGCTTCGTTTCGTTGTTCTAAACATGAATCCATCATTAAAAACCACATGCATCCGGTGAATCAATGTAGATCGTGAAGTTTCTTCACGGTTTTCAAACGGTTCTGGTTCTTTTGTTCAAATCTTTGTTCGAATGAAAATTTTTGTGAATTCGAAGGTTTACAACGGTTAATACTCGTTGTAAACCATGAAATCTTTTACGGTTTTCAAAGTTTTTTAGGGTTTCATGATTTTGAACAAAAACTCTTCGAATCTTCTACGGATCTACATCGATTTGGATTCGTTAACGTTCTTGAGCAAGAAAGAGGTAAGTTTCAGTATTCACCTGTGTTTTATTCGGAGATTCGAACTGGAATCTTCAGAAATCTTTGGATTTGATTCTGTTTTGTTGATTTTTGGCTTGAATTCCGAAAATAAATCCGTGATTCTCTTCTTCTTCTTCACCGGTTCAAATCCTTTGAGTTTCCTTCCCTCTTCTTCTCAATTCCCCTTCTCTGCGATCGCGCTGGAGTTCGCTGCTTTTGGCGGTGAATTCGCGCTTGAATTGTAGAGGGGAACGGCTCAGTGATGAAGATTCAGCATTGAATCTCTGCGAGCTACCATGAATTCCATGGAATTTCCTTGAATTCAATTCTGGAAAAATTAGGGTTTTTCTTCGTGTTCTTGAACTTTTTCTGAGTTTTGTGGATTTGATTCTAACTGAATAGAGAGAGAATATTCTGCGGTGTTTGTGATGTGGCGTGAATTGTGTGGCTTTTTTTTCTGACTTGTACAGTAGCTGGCCTTTTATAGGCTGCCATGTGTGCCTTTGGACCAATGAGACTGTGACATCTGGCCTTGATTGCTTGCGTGGCTTCTTGGACTGAAAATTGACTTAAGGACCTTTCTGCAAAATTGTAAAACTAAAGGACTAACCTGCAAAAAGTAAAAATTGACCAAACTGCCAAAAAAGGTAAAATTTGGACTGATTTGCAAATAGAAAGTAAAAATGGACAGACTTGCAAAAAATAAAAATAAAAAATAAAAATTGGTAAAAAAACGTAATTTTGAAAATAACGTAAAGCGAAACGGTTAAAAACGACAAAATGGACTAAAACGAACAAATTACCAAAATGAGGTATTTTAAAATACCTCTCTGTCAAAAATTTTGATGTGAAAAGACCAAAATGCCCCTAAGGACTAAAACGACTCAGACTGACTCAGATGCAATGCTGAAAATGGTTTTTAGACACAGTTTGATCAATGGTTTATACAGACGAGTTGAAAAGACTCAGAGACAAACGTAGGGACTAAAATGGGCTCCACTGCAGGAAATGACCAAAATACCCTTTTGTATGATTTTTATGCAAAAACTTGGAATAAAATGCAGGAAAATATGCAATTGGTTTAGAAATTTTCAAATGACTTGTAATGCAAGAAAAACACTTTGGATGGCTTTATATGCAAGAGAATTAAAGACAGCAGTAGTAAAAATATGCAGTTGAAGCACAGTAGAAAATTGCGGAGTAAAACATAGTGAATTGAAAAAAGTATCAGAGATAGAAGAGAAATTTGAACGAGTATTTTTAGGTCCAAAATGAGGGTATGACAGACAACTCTATTGTTGGAACAAAGGGTGTTTTACATAATCACCACTTAAGTTTTGATGATAACAAAGTATTAAAATTGTCAATTGGATATGCTAAGTATATGTTCAAGTGTGCAGGACCATAATTTAAAAGTCTTAGTCATAAAGGTTATGTTTGAACGAATCAAAGAGCAAAGGAATTTATTTTGAAGCTTAGCGCGTCTGAAGAAAGTTCTCCTGAAGATGACGTCATCAGAAGCTACTCCATCAGAAAGCTTGGTGCATCTGAAAAAAAAGAGCTCCTGAATCCACGTCATCAGAAGCCAGTTCATCGGAAGCTACTTCACCAGAAGCTTAAGAGCGTTGACAAAGTACAGTGTACGAAGTGTACAACCACTAACTCTGAGCAAGCCTCTGTAACCACCATCTCTGCATTTTTGTCTCCTCTACAAGACAAGAATAACAGTAATGTTTGCAGACAGTGTTCCTTCTATATTGGAATGGATTTGAAATTGTGTCTTCATAGGACAATTATCAAATCGGGCAAAAGATCAATGGTGAAGAATCAAAGCTTCAGTAAAGACAAGTTGATGTACCAGCTAGTTTCCAATGTCTCTCAAATCCTCTATAAATAGGGATGAAGACTTGAAGAAACATACACATATACATACGAGAGCTGAAAGAAAAGACCAACACATTTTCTCTGAACAAAGCGTCGCAAAATACACATCAATAACTTAGAGAATTCTTACAAAAGTTCATATCTTAGAATTTATAAGTTCTAGAAAAACAGAGTTTGTTCTGTTCGTATTGTTTTGTGAATATCTCTGATTGTATATCAAGTATTCAAAACTCTTTTCAATTCTTTGTAATTGTTTAGAAAAGTCTCTTTCTTGTGTGATTGAGCAAAGGAAGTCTCTTGGAGTTGTCCTTGAGCATAGAAGTCTCTTTCTTGTGTGATTAAGCAAAGGAAGTCTCATAGAATTGTCTTTGAGCATTGAGAAGTCTCTTACTGTATGTTTGAGCAACTTGTAATTTGATATTACATTTTAGTTAAACTCTCCTTGGAAGTGCAAGGGGGACAGGACTACTTCCGGTTTGTGGAAGGAACCTGTATAAATTGCTTGTGTTCTTCTTTCTTTTTTGCACTCTTACTCTCTATCCGCTGCATTAAGACTATGAACTCACATCAGACTCTGAACTCTATCAGACTCTGATCCTGAGAACAGTTTTATTTCGTAAGGAAGAAAAGTTTTTGAAAACACAATTCAACCCCCCCCCCCCCCCCCCCCCCCTTCTTGTGTTTTTCTCACCTTCATCTATGTCACTGTCTCTCGAGTTACTTCTAGAAAAGGTTTGAAGCTGCTCATCTTGGATGAAAATAATAATGTTTGCAAGGAGACCACAAATGTTGTGTATCGTGAAGTTTTTCAAAAATTATGATCATTGGTTATGTTCTGGAATTATTGTTGCCATAATTTAGAAAACTAAAGTTGTGTATTCTTTAGAAGTCATTTTTTTTTAATTTCTATATAAGCAGATCCTCCTACCATTGACTTTTAATTAACGCACTTTTCAGGTATAACAATACGCGGAACTTTTTTTTTACATCGTTGTTACCCTAAAATACAATATTTACTTTAGACCATTAGTTTTGTAAAAAATAAAAACAAATAACAATCGGCATTTCTGTAGCCCAAACTATATTTATACACACTTGTAAAAAATTTAACGTTTGCATTCATAGACTAGGTGTGTACATCTGACACTGACGATTATATAAAAAAATACAATTTTTTAGTTTTAATGATTAATAAAATACATTATGTCAACAAATAATAAAGTACAATACTTCGGCGTATTTTTGCAAAAAATATTACATACGCTAAGTTTAACAATGAGTACATCTTATACTACAAATAATTAGTATAACTATAAATCCAAATATTTTAATCGTTATGTGCAATGTTTAGATATTTCAAAATATATACAAAATTAAGATGATATTTTTTCATGTCAAATTTAAATTATAACCACACTTATAACTTTAAAATAACATAATATAAAATATATACATTTGATCAAATAAGTTTTTTATTTTCCGTGCTTGGCACGGGTCACTAAATTAGTTTAATAAACATATAACTTAAGAAAACTATACACAACTGCAATAGCTCAGGTGCATAACCAAATCATGGAAAACTCCCATCTTCGATCCAACTTTCGTCGAAATGTACCTTAAGAAATCGTCACAAAACTCTCACTTCATAATCATACAAATTTGTAACATACTATGAGTAGTGTTGTATCGTTACGCTTGTGTTGTTTGTTTGAGATACATGTTTAACTCGTAACATACTGGACTCTGATTATCTGGAAGAGCATCTGGTAGAAATCAATGAGGAGATGCAGAATCTGGTTCTTCTCATGAAAACTCCTTTTCTACCATTCGCATATCAGGATAGCTGGTCTGATCTCAAGAACAGAGCATTTAATTTTATTGATGATGTTGCCAAGAAGTGCTGCCGTATTCAAGCTCATGCTATGAACCGTTTTCTGCAAGAAGTGCACTCTTCTCAGCAACTCCCAAGCAAGCCTCTGTATCTGGCTAATGCTCCGTTCTATGCTGAATCTGAATATGTAACAAGAGATTCCAAGGTGTTCAAGATGCTAAAGCAAAAGGTGCTGAAGCAGCAAGAGGAATCTAAGGCTAGGGAAGATTCTCTTCTTCAGAGGCAGTTGGCTCTGGAAGAAATTGTCAAGAAGCAGTCTGAAGACATTCAGCGTCTGATGGCTCTTATTCAACAGCAGCAACCTCAACCTAACTCTTAGATTGCACACCCTATGTTTTTCTTGTTATATGTTTTTAATTCTCGTCTCTGACTTCTTTGTAATTGTTGACTCTTGGTTTTATACACATTTTCTTTACTTTTGTCTATTTTTTTTTTACTTCTTCTTATTTGTTCTTTTTAATTGATGACAAAAGGGGGAGTAATAGAAAGCATTTAACAAAGAATCTGAGCCCAAGAATAAAATAAAATTCTAACAGACTTTATTTTATTTGAGAACCTTTTTTTTATTTCATCTGGAACTTACGAAATTATTGATGAGCTTAAAAATGAATTTAATTAACCTGGATAGAGAGCTTACAAACCTCACCTTAAAGAATATCAGACTCAGGGGGAGTCAGAGCTTACAAACCTCAGAACCCCTAAAAGTCAACTTGTTAATTAAGTTAACAACAATTGATCTTTTTAAATACTTATGTTTGTCATCATCAAAAAGGGGGAGATTGTTGGAACAAAGGGTTGTTTCAAAATTATACCACTTAAGTTTTGATGATAACAAGGTATTAAAAATTATCAATTGGATATGCTAAAAGTTTATTCAAGTGTACAGGACCATTAACAAAGATTTATTTACAAGAGGTTCTGACTGAATGAATTAAAGAGCAAAGGAAATTAAGACTGAAGCTTGAAGAGCATCTGAATGAAAGCGCTCCTGGAAAGTCAGAAGCAGAGTGCGTCTGAAGAAAGAGCTCCTGAAGATGACGTCATCAGAAGCCAGTTTTTCCAGAAGCAAGATTCATCAGAAGCCAATATTCTTCAGAGGCTAAAGAGCATTTACAAAGTACAGTGTACGGAATGTACAACCACTATGTCTGCGCTTGTCCCTGCAACCACCAACTTTGCACAGTGTCTTCTATACACGACAAGAATAACAGCAACTAATGCAGAGACTTTTCCATATTTATGGGAATGGATTTGAAATTAGTTTCATAGTACAATCCTCAAATCAAGCAAAAGATCAATGGTGTCAAATCAGCTTCGGTCAAGATAATGTGATGAGCTGGCAGTTCCCAACGTCTCTCAAATCCTCTATAAATAGAGATGAAGACTTGGAGAACGTGGTGATATACATTCATACACGCGAACAAGGTTGTTTCTCATATCCAAAGTCGCAAACATTGCTCATCAACAACTTAGATAATTCTTACAAAAGTTCACATTTTAGAATTTCTAAGTGTCTAAGAAAAACAGAGTCTGTTTTGTTTTGTTTTGTTTTGTGAATACCTCTGATTGTATATCAAGTATTCAAAACTCTTTTCAATTCTCTGTAATTGTTTAGAAGTCTCTTGGAGTGGTCCTTGAGCATTGAAGTCTCTTTCTTGTGTGATTGAGCAAAGGAAGTCTCTTACTTGTGTGTTTGAGCAACTTATAATTTGATATTACATTTTAGTGGAACTCTCCTTGGAAGTGCAAGGGGGACATGACTACTTCCGGATCGTGGAAGGAACCTGTATAAATTGCTTGTGTTCTTCTTCTTTCTCTTGCTCTCTTACTCTTATCCGCTGCACACTCAAACTCTGAACTCTAATCAGACTCTGAACTTTTCAGACTCTGATCCTGAGAACAGTGCTGATTTTCGCGAGAAAGAAACGTTTTTGAAAACACAATTCAACCCCCCCCCCCTTCTTGTGTTTTTCCCACCTTCAATTGGAAGTCATTATCTCTCTTGGTTTTTTTTTATTCAACCTCCCTTGTTTCAAATTCTTTGACTTTCATTTTAGGTGAAATGAGACAATGGAAAAGTGTAGATGTGTTCTACTGAGTTGACAAAATATGTTCTTATTAAAAACTTTAGAATATTATGACACTTTTTTTAATTGAGTTGAAATTTTTGGTAAAGTAATTACCCCAAAATATCCAAATCCTTCAACAAACTCACAAAATAAACAACTCACTATATTCCGTAATCCAACGCAGTTAAAGCACACACTCCTTATTTTATCCTTTACAATTTCTCTCATGTAATTCTTTTTTTCATCTTCTTTCTTTTTCTACTTTGTTTTCCTTATTCCCACGAAAGAAAGGAATGTAAACCTCTTTCAATGAAATCGTCGCCAACCCAATTTTTTTTTACCATGTTGTGACTTAGTCTTGCATTATTTGGCTATGTCACCAAATTAGAGATGCATAGAGTCTCACACTTAAGAGAGAGATGTTAATGTGTCAGATTTGAGTTAAAGTTACACATTATATGCAAGAGTAGACGATGAGAAAAATAAACGTGAGCTTATCCATATACCTAATGCTTTAAGATTTTGAATGAAAATGTGTTGTCAATCTCACTTTTGTGGTTGATCTTAACTTAATGTGATTACTCAACCTAATTCAGATTTCCGTAGAAGTCACAACATTATGATGAATTGTTGAGTTAGTTTTATACATCATTTGTTTAATTTTTTACTCTTCAATTTTAACTTTTGGATATCATTCGCTTTGATTTTACTTTTTATTCAACATCTATTATTTTAAATTACTTCTCTTTTGGTCTTTGGTAGAATCTCACAATAGAAAATTGTAGATGTGCAACGTTGAATCGACAAAATACATACTTATTATACATTTTAAGTGAAGATGCGGCGTTAATCTCACTTGTATGATTTATCTTAACTTAATATGATGATCCAACCTAATGTAGGCTCCATTTGTAGTCCCAACATTACGGTCAACTATTTTGTTAGTGTTTAGATGTCATTTGTTTAATTTTTTATTTTAAATTTAATTTTTGAATGTCATTCACTTTCATGCTATTTGTTATTCAACTTCTATTATTTCTAATTCCATCACATTTGGTCTTTGGTAGGATGTGACAATGAAAAATGTAGAAGTGTTATGTTGAGTTTGACAAAATACATCTTTCTTAAACATTTTAAAATGATGTGCCATTCTTTTTAAGTCTATTTTTATGCTAAAATAATTTACCCAATTATATCTCCAACTTCTTCAACAAATTCGTATAACTACTCAAATCCCTTTTTCATATTCATTTTTTTTGTCTAGTTTCCTTTCTCTCTGTTCATGAAAAAAAAGAATATAAATCTTCTTCAATTAATTCACTTTCAACCCACAATCATGAACACTTTGTGCCTTTGTTTGATCTTATTTGACTATATCACATGATTACGAACATGGGTAGTCACACACTTGAGTAAGAGATGTTAATGTGTCACGTGTGAATTTACGTTCTACATTGAATTGAATAGTAGATTTTGAATAGAAAATAAGTGTGATGACTCATATACTTAGTGTCTTTAGATTTTGTGTAATGATGTGGTATCAATCTCACTTATATGGTTGGTATTGGCCTAATATAATGATCTAACTTAGTGTAGACTCACATGCAAGTTCTAGCATTATGATAAAGTGTTTTCTTTTTAGTTTTTCAATGTCATTTGTCTAATTTTTTATCTTAAAATTTAGTTATTGGATGTCATTTTCTTTCTTTCTGTATTTTTTGATACAACCTATATTATTTCCAATTCCTTCATTTTTTTGTCTTTGGTGGGATATATGGAAAACTACATATGTGTTATGTTGAGTTGAAAACATATATGATTATTAGAAATTCAAAAATAATGTGACATTTTTTTATTTACTCTAATTTTTTGGTAAAACATTTACACACAAATTTCCAACTCCTTCAATAAACCCGTAAAATTACTAACAATTCACTCTATTCTCTAAATAGACACAGATAAAGCATACACTCTAACCCGTGAAATTTATTTTTGTTACCTTCTTTCTTTTTCAAATTTTCTCTCTTCTCATGAAATAAAGGAATAAAAATATCTCTCCACGAAACCACCACCAACCCCCTTTTTTTTTTTTGCCTTTACATGTATTATATGATCTTATTTGGTTATGTTACCACATCACAGATGCAGAGAGTTTCACATTTAAGGAAGATGTGTTAATATGTCAAATGTGAGTTAAAGTTTCACATTAGATGTAAGTAGATGGTGAAAAACATATAAGTGGGATGACCCATATACCTAATGCCTTATGTATTTGGATGAACATACATCGACAGTCTCACTTGAGTAGTTGCTTTTAGCCTAATGTGATTATCCAACCTAGTTTAGGTCATCTGGAAGCCCAACATTATGATGAACTTTTTTTTTAGTTTTTGGATGTCATTAACTTTGATTGCAAAAATAAATAAATTAAGAGTTTAAGGATGATTAAACAAATTTAATTTTAATAGGGACTGAAACTACATGAGTTTATTTGGTAGACACTAAAAATAAAATAAAATTAGGCTTAAATCCACTTTTAATCACCCTTTTTTTTTATAATGAAAATGTTTTTTTAGTCCGTCTATTTTTAAAACCATTTATTTGTCTCTTAGTTGTACTTTTTCCCAAAGTTTTATCCTCGTCACATTTTAGGCTAATTTGTCATGATGTGCCCTAATGGTGTGAAAGAACTTATATCAATGTGAATGATAGATGTAGATCATTTTAATGTAAACATGTTTATTTTGAATGATAGACGTGAAAGAACTTATAATAACAGCTCATCGCAATCAATCATGTTTGTGACGTTGAATGTGGTTAAGATAAAATCAAATGTTTGAATTGATCTAAACGTTGTGATTATTAATGAAAATATAATTAATCTAATCCAATAGAATTTATAGGACTCAATTTTTACTCTTAGCTTATACGTCATGTTTTCGTGATCGAAATGCCTTTTTTTTTTACTTCGTTAAAAAATATTTATTATTTGAGTTAATTGTTTGAATCAATCTAATATGAACATCTAGAAAATGATCTTAAAGGAACCCTAATGCAATATTTTATTTTTAGGAAATTGCAAAATTTTATTAAAGTTTGCAAAAAAATAATAAGACTCACCTTTACACTTGTTTTATATTAGATATCCCTAACTTTTTTTTTTGAAGGAGATATCCCTAAATTTTGTATACACACATTTTTACATTTGTAGTCATTTATTTTTAGATTTTATTTTTTCAAACCTAACAAACAAAAACTAATACGTAAACATTTTGTCTTTACATAAAATGTTGTAACAAACGGGTCTTTTTTAAGAAATGAGTCCTTGATAGGTATTACGTTGATTTTTTTATGAACCATTTATTTGGTTTTTTAACTATAACAATTTTTTATCCTAGAGGAAATTAACATGGGGAGATGATTTGCATAGAATCATAGGTTCACTCTTGTTGAGATTAAATTAAATACGTACTAATTAAAAGAAATTTTCTAATGTACATATTCTTGAAGACTTTATAAGCCTTAGTTGAACAATTTTTATTTCATTTAGATTCATTCATGAATTTTCATTGTCATGTAATCGTTTCTTTAATTTAATTATATATTTTATTTGACAATATAATATTTCTCTTTCAAGAAAGAGAAGTCAAACATGTACATTGATTCATTTTTAAAAACAATAGAAATGGAACACATACATGATATATTATTCATCCATTGATTTCTTTAACAATTATTAGTTATAGTGCTTTATGAAAATGGAATCAGAAACATGAACTTATATGTATATTGCACAGTAATAAAAATAAAAGAGAAGGATGTGAGAAGACTTCATCAAATTACTATTCATGTTTTTAAGTTTGAATATAAAATAATATATATTAAAACAAAAACAAATAAAATGAATATAACCAAAACGACCACATCAAAATAAATAGCTATGATATCAATAAGAAACATATTTTTTCCATGATTAAGATATTGATTCATACATTAGAACCATATTCATTGAAAACATGTATAAGTTACAGTTTACATCACAAACGAACTAAACAAAAACGAATCAAATACATGCATTTCATTAGAACCATGAATCTTTTACTGAATTGATTTCGAACATGTTATCCAAAATTGCGTGAAAGAAGTGAGGAGATGAAAATGATGCAAGTTTCATCAACTATATATAAGGGGAAAACCAACAAATTATGTTTGAATCCCTAACCATCATTAAATAATATGATAATGACAAAAATGTCACATGTTAGAATTCAATTGGCTTAGAAATCTCATGTGACACATGTTATGATCTAATTGGTTTCATGACATGATTGAAACATATAGGAAAGAGGGAGTAAAAGAAATATGTTCATTTGTGGGGTTTAATTTTAAACAAATCAGAAAAGGCAGTGCAAGTTAATTACATTTACACACCATAAAATAATTATTTTTTAAGTGTAAATTATTTTTATTTTTAATGTAGATAAAATGACTATTGATTCTATGCAAGATAAATGTTTATATGATATAGATTATAATTAAAATTATTTTTATAATTATTTACTGCTTTTTTTTTTAATTATCTTAAACAAAAACTCAATAAAAAATTGATTATGTGAAATAAAAAACGGTGATGAGAGTTGTAAATTGTGATGTGAAATTATGTCAACTCATATGTCTAATTTATAGACTTGATTCAGACTGTAACTTGGTATAATAACCATTATATTTCATGAATAGAAACACATCAAATTAGAATAATTTTATGAAACACAAATAAAAATAAAATTAATAGCATTAAATGTCAAGTGCATGAGAATGCTTGGTTTATTTCATGGTGCCACATGTCATGAGAATGTTGAAAGTGCCACGTGTCACATGAATATGTTGAGAAAAACATTTCCATATAAAGCTTTGAGGAAAACCCTCAAATTTATATAATATAGATGATTCACCATAAGGTACCTGTTGGTGGTATTCTAGAGGGGATTGGTCTGCTAAGTTATGAGTAGGAGGAATAATAATTTGGGGCCGAATAATACTTCGTTTATTCTGTTTTTTAATTTCTTTTTGGAAAATGTTAACGAGTGTCTTCGGGGCACTCTTTAAATAGTAAGTTTTAAATAAATAATTGTGTATTGAATAGATTAGAAATTGTAATAGTTGACTTTTTAAAACAAAAATTACTTAATTTAGGATGCTTAAAGAGTGCCCCTAAGGCACTCGTTAACAAGACTCTTTTCTTTTTGGGTTAATAGTGTTTTTCACCCCTGTAATATATGTCATTTATGGTTTTCACCCCTCTAAAACTTTCGGTTTGATTTGCATCCTTGTACAAATTTTTTTCTAAAATATTCCCCTCCCCCATCCAACTCACCAAATTCGCCAACGTGGTGCTGATTTGGCTTTTTTATTGGCCACATCATAAATTAATTTTTAAAAATTTGAAAAATAATTTAAATTCATTTATATTAATTTAAAAATAAAAAAATAATTTAAAATTTTCCAAAATTAATTTTTGAAAATAAAAAATTTTGTAAAAATTAGAAAAAAATTATGGAATTTTTTTTATCACCAAAACTTTTTGTAAAAAAATATGATTTTTTTTCAAATATTTTATTTACGAAAAAGATTTTATAAAAATTTTGGAAAAAATAATCAGAATTTTCGAAAAATGATATTTTTTTCCATAAATTATTTTTTGTACGAAAATTTTTCTAAAATTTTTTTCCGAACAAAAATCTGACCTTTTTTTTTTAACTTTTGAAATTTTTTTCCTTGTATTTTGAAAATTAAATTCTAAATTATATTTTCTGATTTTTTATTTTGAAAAAAAATCTTATCTTTTTTTCCTGATTTTTTAAATATTTGAAAAACCAAAAAAATTGGTAATAAAAAAAATTTCCAGAATTTTTTAATTTTATTTTGGAGTAAAAAAAAATTCTTTCATTTTAACAATTTTTTATTTTAAAAAATTATTTTTTAAATTATATAAATGAATTTATATTATTTTTGGATTTTTTTTTAAAATTTGATAATTAAATTTATGATGTGGCCAACCAAAATAAAAAGCCAACTCAGCGCCACCTAGGCGAGTTGGATGGGGGAGGGGCGTATTCCGGAAAAAAAAAATTTACAAGGATGCAAATCAAACCGAAAATTTTACAGGAATGAAAACCGAAAATGACATATATTACAGGGGTGAAAAACACTACTAACTTTTTTTTATTTTTATCTTACATATCATGGTGGAAGACTCTCATTTATAGTGAGTGATAGAGCTCTTTAGAAAGCATTAATTATCTGGATACATGAACATACATTAGCCTAGATATATGCTTCTACAATACTCTAGTTACATGTTTCCGGTACAAGCATTTATGATATATCACATTACTCAACATTCTCCATGTGTTGTTCTTGAACTCCAAGAGCTTATCTTAATTTATGGATTTTTTCTCTAAGGAAGAGCTTTTGTGAAAATTTCAGCAACTTAATCATTTGTCTTGTAAAAATTCAGCTGCACCTCCTCATCTTCAATTGCTTCTCGAATGAAATGATGTTTGATGGCTATACGCTTTGATATTCCATAAAAGACAGGATTCTTAACCATAGAAATGACTGATTTATTATGACAATGGTTAGTCATCAAGTGTTATCTTCAACCATATTGCTTGATGAGTAGCTAAGCCAGCTAAAATATATTCAGCTTCCGTAGAAGATTGAGCAAAATTTTGTTGTTTCTTTGAGCACCATTAGTGATGGAGCTAGAAGTTGTATATTGTGGGGGCAATATTCATACACTATGACATTAAACTTACTATTTTACCAAAAAGTAAAAACTTATTATTTGGGTTTCCTTAAGATAAAAGTAAAATAAACATCTACAATTATGCTTTCTCCGGTCTTTTTTATAAAAAAACATAAATGTCATTATTTTTTGTTCTTTTTATCAAAAACATTGACAATTTTTCAAATGTGTTATAAATAAATTTCACTTGTGTCCTTATTTATTACGAGAGAATATTAAAAGTAAGTTAGTTATTGGAATTAAGGGTAATTATTATAAGAGTATCAAGTCCACAAGTCATAGGTCAATTGACAAAAAAAAGGCCGAAATTGATAGTCTTTATGTTGTGACTGGGGTTCAAACCCTGACTCATTTACTTGTTTGTGCAATGACTCTTGTCATTTCGTCTATCAACAAAAAAAATAGAGGTATCCATGAAATCAGTTTAAATTTATAGGAGTATTAAATAAAAATAACTATTTTCAATGTTTTTCATTGGTCTTGATGCTTTATTTAATTTATTTTGTTAGGACCGGAAGGAATATATAAATGAAAGATATGTAAATATACTTTTACAAAACTACTCTTATCAAATATTAATGTATTTACATTTTCTTAAATACAAAGTATAAGTTATTAACTTGAGAATAGTGTAGAATCATCTCTTATTCCTAAACCTAATCATGTCTCGCCAACATAACCCTAAATTAAACCTACAAATTTTGTCAAATTTCCCTCCTCCTAAACCCAACCGTGATTTCCTAAATTAATGCATTGGATGCTATTAATCACATATATTCATATTTAATTCACATAATTTTTTCTTGGCATAATTTTTTCTTGCTATGTAGTCAACTGATTTCCCTACTTCTTTGGAAGCGATTAACTATCCTATTTAATTCGCATAATTTTTCTTGCTATAATTTTTTCTCACGTAGTCAACTGATTTCCCTGCTTCTGCGATTAACTTCAACTTATTTGCCTGAAACGATTTACTTCCAGGGATATTCTCCTTAATCATATACTGATTCACGTTTCCCTCATCTTTCCTCCCTTATCAGAACCAAAATATTATTTCTCTGGGCGCAACAATATTCAAAACCCTAATTTAAACTTTTCCTTATAAACCAAAACCTGTTTTTGTTTTTTCTAAAACTTCTAAATTTTAACCTAATTATGTAGCCTAATTTCCCTCCACACTATAGTCAACTAATGTTCCTAACTTTTTGGAAACGATAATAATGAAAATCAGTATTTCTGTCTCAACTTTTTCCAAATGATAATAAAGAAAATCAGTATTTTCGTCCCATTATAGTCATCTTATGTTCCTAACTTTTTGGAAACGATAATAATGAAAATGAGTAATCAATTATGATCTTAATTCTGACTTTAATCGTTTCCTAATTGTTTCTTAACTTATCAAGATGTCCTATTTTTATGGAAAGCAAATCATATTTTTTTGGAAACGATAATAATGAAACTAAGTTATCAATTATGTTCCTAATTCTGACTTTAATCGTTTCCTAATTGTTTGCTGACTTATCAAGATGACCTATATTTGTGGAAAGCAAATCATATTTTTTTGAAAACGATAATATTGAAAATGAGTATTCAATTATGTTCCTAATTGTTTCCCCACTTATCAAAATGTTCCTAATTGTTTCCCTGCATTCACCTTTCTGCTTCCAATGCAATTTAGGTTCCACACAATTCTAATACAATCATTAGTGCCTTACCCTTTCAGTTCCATCATATCGGCCCCTGCAACCATAATCACTTGCTACTATCTTTCTAACTCTATTTTTTCCTTATTTTGATTTTCAAATTCGTTTCAAATATGGGTGATCGTGATGCTAAAACATTACTTCCATACCATTGTGTAACAGGTATTAGTATAAGACCTACCATCTCTTTGAAAATCTGTATTTGAAAGATGGTTTGAATATTCACTTTAGCATATATCTTTAACAAAACTCCCGTTTCAAATTCTTTGTAGGACCATTGATTCCAAATCCTCAAGATGATATGGACAGGACCAACAATTCCTTACGAATGAAATACAGAACCTACAATGTGGACTTTGAAGTTGATGTTGTCTGTGTCATTTTTCCTTTTAAATCTCTTCTTTTTTCTCATTGATTCAATATAAGTCAGATGCTAACGAATTTGTATGTTGTATGCTTCCATTCAGGGTGTATCCTCACCACACTCCTCCGAATATATTGTTGTTGCAGAATCAGAGTGCAAATGCTTACAGAAATTCCTTCTTGACGTATTTTTCATTTGCGCTTTTTCTTCCCACGAAATTCCATCGCATAATCATGAAGGAGTTAACTGCTGATGACGTTAATTATGGAATGTTGGTGAGTAGCATGTTAATTTTTTTGCATTTGATTGTATTTCAAAAAATCATGTGATGTCTAGTTTATCATTTAATTTGTATTTAAGCAGAAGATGAATTAACTTGGGTTATGTCATGATGCATTGCCTTATGAGAAATTTGAATTAACTCTCATTCATTACATGAGATATAGTTGGAAATTGAGTATGGACTTCAACGAATGTTTGTCATGCATTTTTTATGGTGAATGGCAAGAACTTTGTGATTCCTGTAAGTTGTTCATAGGAGTTACGATTAAACTTTGTGTCACAGAAGCTGCGAAGAACAGAATTATCTATGTGCACCTTCAATGTTGGTTCTGAAAACAAGTATGCCTCCATCAGCAAGCACCGACGCAACTGGTCCAATCAACCAAAGGATTACTCTAATAATAATTATGCGCTGTGAAGAATTAAAGTGCTACTATAATATTATTTAGTACATCATCAACTAAGTGTTGCTATATTAATTGACTGAGTCAAATCAACCAAAGTGCTGCTATAATCTTATAGTACGCAGAAGGAATACTCTAAAAATTTGCACACATAATGTCCCTTTGTGCAGTTGAAACCATTTTCGTTATATATAGTGTATATATATGACCGTGATTTGCTGTCAAAATTTATTAATGAAACCTATATGGGGTCGTATTAAGACTAAACCTATATCAATGTCACTTAAGGGAAGGAGGTGTGCACTGCTATTGTAATGCTTATTTGTTCCAACTATGATGAATTCTAATGATCAAATATATGCAAGGCTATATTACTCTCCAATGATTGGTTGTGTGCTCAATGTAAGCTACTTATAATTATTGCAATCATGGCACAATACGAAGGTTATCCATTGGGCATTAGCTCAAGGTAACAACAACCTCTAATGATGATATTACTTGATCAGATATGAGAAAAGGTATCACAATAGAAAATCAGAGACTTGCAACAGCAAAAACAGAAGGGAAAAATAAATTCCCATAAAACATGCAGTAGCTATTTAGAATGTTCCAGCATCCAACCAAACATCCGGGAACAAAATAAGTATCACTCCCCCTCAAGGATATAACCAATGAGTGACCACTAAAACAAGGAAGACATTCAAAGTAGGAAAAGAATACCTTGAAAACTTCAGGACTACTTCAGATGCATAAAAAAAAATAGATGTTTCAACATCATCTGACACATCACATCATCAGGCATGCATCAAAAACTTCTGCTATCAAACCAACACATACAAATACCTATTTCCAGGAACAACTTCACAGGCATCATTCTAGAAAAATAGAAAAGAGTAGAAGTACACACCAGCAGAAGTATACATCAGAAGAACACAAGTATACACTTACTCCCCCCTTTTTAGCCATAAATTCTGATAAATTACCATGCATAAGAAGCAGAAGTAGAAAGAACAGCAACATTACATAAGATCACGACACATAAGTACACAGAAATCCATAAAAACAAGACTAAAACAGGAGAAAACTCCACACACTTTGGTCATCACTTTCTGATCCATCCTTTTCATCACCAACAGACACATTATTACAGTCCTCATGATCAGAAACCTTCTTACTTTGAGATTTTTCATTATCAGAGGCTCACTCAGTCACAAACTTTATTTGATCAGATTGAACCAGGGATTCTGTAACATCTGATGCAACATCCGGTGCAATAGTAGTTTTAGAAGGAGTCAGAAGAACACTTTCATTAATAATATTATCAGCATCATCAACATTCAAACTAGACTGAACAAGGTTGTCAGACTTAGTCAAAACAGGTGGAACACTAATTGACGCAAAAGAAGTCACAAAAGAGCTTACATTAGAAGTTTTGGGTTTCCATTCTTTCCTAGCTTGAACACTCTTACCACTGACCTTTGGTTGAACATGAGGTTGAGGATATCCATACAATTTATAACAGTACGGCCTTATGTGACCATATCTACCACAATGGTGACATATCCAAGGTGATTTCTTTTTGTTTTTAGAATTCTAATGTTCTTCAGGATGCTTCAACATTGGCTTGCTAGTAGAAGTAACATCTGTTCCTGCAGCACCTACAAATTTGATATCTTTGTCCTGCTTTTGCTTGCTTATCATCCCATGGTCGTCTAATGCATAGGCAAAATTCATGTTCCGTTGTTTCTGGTTTAGAGGTTCATAATCAAAACCTATTCCATTTGGTTTTCCTTTAACTTGACCTTCTAAAATTTCATCAAGAACACCATTACCAGTTGTCATCATCCTTACTTGCTTCTTAACCTGTTCAAGTTGTGAGTTTAGAAGAGTTACCTCATTATTAAGTTCTAAGATCTTTGTCAGATGACTACTCCTTTCTGTAAGCAGTTGACTATTGATCTTCTTTTGTTCCCCTAACATTTTGCATATCTCTGTACTTCTTACATAAAGATCCTTGTAAGATGCATCTAGATCATCATAGGCCAACTCTTCATCACATTTCTCAGTGTTAGAAAAGACTCTACCAGTAAATGCAGTTATCATTTTTGAAGGCTCACATTCATTAACCTTCTGAAATATTTTCATTAGACCCATATCTTCCTGTTAATGTTGTCACATGATTGGAATTTTCATCAATTCTATCCCTTCTTTGACACTCACTGTTTCTGCTGATGTTGAACGAGATGTTCTGAACATTTGGCCTCGACTTTTTGTCAATCATCTTCAACACTTTGTTGACTTATCTACCAAGACGCACAAATGCATCTAAAATACTTTCATCAGTCTCCATATCACATTGAACATCTTCCTCATTAGTGTTTGAAACAAAAGTTATGCTTTTCTTTTTATATCCATTAGCTAATTCAAAGGATTGAAGTGATCCTACTAGCTCATCAACCTTCATACTGAGATGTCTTGTGCTTCTTCAATTGCAGTCACCTTCATGTCAAACCTCTTTGGTACATATCTGAGGATTTTTCTCACAAGCTTTTCATCAGAGATTTTCTCTCCAAGTGAGTCAAAAGCATTGACAATATCAAGAATATTCAGGTGATAGTCTTGTATGCTTTCATCCTCCAGCATTTTCAAATTCTCAAATTTAGTAGTAAGAAGTGGAAGTTTTGCACTTTTTACCTTAGTTGTGCCTTCATGTGTTGTTTTGAGAATCTCCCAAGCATTCTTAGCCACAATGCATTGCTTGATCAATCTGAACATGTTCTTGTCCACTCCATGGAATAAAGCATTCAAAGCCTTCAAGTTTTCAAGAGCTAATTCATCTTCTTCCTTGGACCATTCTTCTAGTTTCAAATCAGTAGTCCTGTTACCATCTTTGTCAAGCACAATAGGATGTTCCCAACCCTTCATAACTGTTTTCTATCTCTTACTATATATGGATTTGAGGAAAGCACTCATGCGTGATTTCCAATCATCATAGTTGGAGCCATCCAACAAAGATGGTCTGTTCACAAATCCGCCTTCCTTGTCCATAATGCCAGAAAATATCTTCCCTGGAGCTCACCCTAAAACAGGCAAGGTGTCTGCTCTGATGCCAATTGAAATTCTGGCTGGCTAGCAACAGAATGTTCTACGAGATGTTCCAACACTTGGACAAAATTACAGATGTTGAATGAGATGTTTAGAACATCGTGCTAGAAGTGGACATAAATAAAACAACAAAATAAAAGACAAGAAAGTAAATGGCACAGTGAGTTTGTTAACCCAGTTCGGTGCAACGTCACCTACTCTGGGGGCTACCAAGCCAGGAGGAAATCCTACTAGTGTAGTCCTTATTTTATAGCTCTCAGCAAACTTCTTGTTTACACTAAAGACCTAGGAACTACCCGTATTGACTTCAACCTAGGAACTCCTAGATATGAGATCTCATCTCACTCTGTACAACCAATCACAGGCCCTGTGATTATCAGGTTATCAACACAACAAAAGATGAAGTTACCTTCAAACAAAACTACCTAACTTCGTGCTTCACAGCTTTGGAGTAGTGAACAAACTACCTACTTCCGTGCTTCACAACTTTGGAGTAGTACACAACTTACAACTCAATAAAAAACAGTCTTTAACATGTATCAAGGTGATACAAGAAAGACTCACAAAAACAATGACTCAAAACCCTAAAATAGCACTAATCTTCAATGACGGCTTCAGTGGTGAATTAGGTATTGTAGTCTTGTATTTATACTGAAGCAATACGGGTTATAACATCTTGTTGGGCTTCAGAACATTCCAGATCAAACAGTGATCTGTTACACAATAATCAGGAACAAATATGGTAACTCCTAAAAAGTAGGAACATCTTTAGGAACAAACCAAACACATCCAAAGTTTCCTAAATAGTTACCACAACTTTAGGAAATAATAAACCATCTGATTCTGTACAAAAAGCACGCAGCTTGGCCAACAAGAAATAAGACGTGGATTCCTTAAAAAGTGCGTAATCTGTAACACCCCGAAATCCCAACATAAAAAAAAATTTCATATATTATCAGAGTTAAACCCATATTCAGGATGTCACATTTCATAAAAATCACTAAACAACAATGAATGATTTTGAAGTCAAACCAAAGCCATTAAAAAGCTAACACAATTATCTACAACTTTCATGTTTACACCAAAACCCAGTTCAAAACAGAAACATGTGAAAAAGGCGCAAGAACATGAAACAGGAGATGCTGTCACTGTGCAGCTCTCGGGAAAAGTGACATTTTCCACCCAAAAATCCCATTTTTAATCCCTTAATCACCCCAATGTATTTGAAATCTTGTTTACAGATCACATATGCAGCAAAGGAGTCAAAACAACATACAATTATGCATGAACCGACATAAATCATCACATTTATCATAAACCTAACCCTAGAACATATTCATCCATCAAAAATCAAATTAACATATATATTATTGAAAGGAATCCCACCCTTACCTTAATTCAGCAACGCAAGAAAATTCTGCAGCAAATTCGATCCCTTTCCTCTTCTTCCTAGCTTCCTCTTGGTCCTTCTCAAAACTCCCTCAAAACTCACATTTTCCCAATTGCACGTGAAAACGTTTTCTTCTTTTTTTCTTAACCTAATTCTCTATTTATATATCTCTTCTCCTCTATCTTATTTATTTCTAAATTAAATATATCTCTCCCCCACTTAATAATAATAATACACCAAATAATAAATATATTTCTATATTAGATAACATATATATATCCACACAAAATAACAAATATATTTTCAAACCAAATAACAAATATATCTCTACATAACAAACATATTTCTATAACAAATAACACATATATTTTTACACAAAATAACATATATATTTCTACACCAAATAACACATATATTTTTACACCAAATAACATATATATTATAATATAATATGCTACTAAAACACCAACACATAACAAAAAAATAACACACATCACCATAAATCAAATAAATTATTTAAAAAGACTCTAAACTCAATCAAATAATTAAATAAATAAAATAGTTCAAAACGGGCGTTACATAATCAAGCCACATAAACAGGGCACATTGAACCGTGCGAAGATGTTGGAACATTGTATCCAACATTATACATGAATATTTGTTTTAGCAAAAGTGAAGCCAACACACAAATATCCAACAAAATCAAAACAGAAACGTACGAAAAAGACGCGAAAACGTGAAACAGGGAGTACTATCACTGTGCAACTCGTCGTGGCGAGCAGTTCTACTCGCCAAGCGAGTTCTCACAGGAAGCACTCGCCCCCAGCTCGCCTTTACTCACCGTGGCGAGTTGTCACAGAACTCAGCCACTATACTTTCAGGAAAAACCCCATTTTTGCCCAAAAATCCCATTTTTTGATCCCCCAAATTAGTTCCCAAGGTTTATCCAAACAGTTATAGACATAAAAAGACACTTAAATTCATATGAAACTTGAATCAACAACATCATTCCAACATAAATCACAAAATCACCCATTTTTCATAAAACTCTCAAGAACAATTCAATTTTCATCACAATCTTCATAACCATGAATACCCATAGCATGAATTCACCACAACAACAACTCCAAATAATCATGAATTCATCAAAGAATCAACAACAACTTCATACATCACCAATTTTTAACAAAACACAAGGTTTTCATGAATATACAACTTGAGCATGCAATTTCATCATCAACAACATAATTATCAACAAATTAACATACCCAAACAATTCATTAATTCAAGAGCACGAATTTTCAACAAAAAATTTACAATTAATCACTTTTCATGAATAAGCACTTATGGGTTAAAAGGAAAAAGAGATTATTCAAAGGATTATGTATGAAAAATAGCCCCCTTACCTTAAATCTTCACAACTCTAAACTAGTGCTTCACTTTAGATCCAAACCCTTGAATCTCTCTCTCCCCCCCCCCCCCCCCCCTCTTCTTTGCTCTTCAAGTTCTTCTCTCTTAAAAACCCTCTTTTTAGCTCTTTCTCTCTCTACCTCCCTCAAAACTTATAAAATGAACAAATGATTCTAAGAGACCTAATTTTCCTCAAAGACAAAGGTTTAAATAGGCTCTGCACTATTGGACTTAACCCTTAATGTCTTAATGGGCTCAACTTCCTCATTAATCAACTCAAAAATGTTTCTACTCACTAGGTTCTAAATTAATTACCACCACCACTCCGATAACCTAGTAAAATATTGGTTCTCACTTAAACACTAAAAATATAATCCTCACCATAAAATTACTAAATTACACTTGCTCACCAAATTACTAAAATACCCCTAAATCTAAAGGACTAAAACACCCTTCTACACCGAATTCTAATAATTCTCACCAAAATGCACACAAAGGCAATTAATCACATACAAACACGTATAAAAATAATTAAAAATAAAACTAGTGAAAAACGGGCTGTTACATTTTCCCCTACTGCAAACACGTTAATTTGTTCTTACATAACTAGTTTAAACTGAACAAATTAATAGACCCACTCCTTGGGATTTCTAAGATATAAACTTGAAAAATAAGCCTAAGTGTTTTGCGCTAGTTGATTTGACAGAGTTTTGGCACAAAAAAATTACCTGAGTCTTGTTGCTTCTTCTTCATGTCTTCATCTCCTTTTATATGCAGTGATTTGAGAGGCGTTGGAGAGTGTCAACGTAAATAGAGTCGTTGAGAAGTTTCAATCATGATTGTTGGCCCTTTGCATGATATGGATAATCATGTTGGAAAGTACTTTGATTCTCCTTGCTGAAATGGAAATTATCTGTTGCTTTCCTCGTTCCTGGTGTCCTTTACATGTAGATGGAAGAATACAAAACTAGAACTTTTACCCGTGCTACCGCCCGGGTCATAACAATGGAGAAACTAATATATTGCAATATGGTCCATTACATAGATAAGAAAACATTTAGAAGCTAATATTTTTTAACGATTAATCTTTCTTGTTCTATCTTTTTGGTTCTATTTATAAGAGGTAAACAATTACTTTTTTGTCAATTTCCGAATCTTGTTATTAATACATTTAATTTAATACAAAATAAATCTTTTCCCAAATTTCACAAAGGGCCAAGTCAAATTTTTACAATAAATTTATTTTCTCATGCCAATTACTCTCATTCAATTGTTCAATATGTAATAACAATGGAACCTCTACTGTAACCATCTCATTCTTCAATTTATAGCAACAGAGCTTGCAATAGTGTCATTTGATATGGCAAAATCAATAAGTCAGTAAGAGAGGGTATTGAAAACAAAAATCCTTAACCAACATAAAACCCCAAAATCTCAAACCAAAACTCGCAGAATAGCTGCACACTCCACCAAAAAACAGCAGGCAGCAGTACTCCAGAACCTGCTAAGGCCAGCAGCGCGCTTGCCACACCTTCTATTCCATAACAAAACAACAAGCACTCCATCAGCACACAACACAACCAGCCCCCCTGATGCAAAACCTACTGCGGCCAACCACCCAGTCAAAACTAAGCACATGACTTGCCTTGAACAAATATAAAAAACAATAAGAAGAAAGAATCTCAAGCAACTTTTTTCCCCAATGCTTCATAGGATGCCAAAGGCATGATTTATAGGGTGCCAAAGACTAATTACAGTATGTATTTCTGAAAGACAAAAAATAACGACTGGACCAAAATTTTAGTAACAAATTGTCCAAATAATAAACAATTGCTTGTACACGGCAAAAACACTGAAAAACTAACGGATGTGTGTATGACATAATGGATAAAGGAAGAAGAAATTTTGCTACATCAAAAGGAATTAGAAGATTAAAATACTTTGTTACAACAACGCTAATGAACAACAAACGATATAAGAAACAAAAACAAAAAGATTGATTGTATGGAAAGAAAAATGGTTGGAAAGGCAAAATTAAATGAAGAAAACAAAAAAAATTAAAACTCATCCAAATTTGTAATCAATAGAAATTGAAGAGGCATGAACACAAACAATTGGCTACACAAAGATATTTCATATTGGCGTCACTCATATCAATTGGCTACACAAACAATGCATCACTACGCTTGTTGAACACACTGTGATGAGGGCCCCGAAAAAAAATTGAGGTGTTCATAGAGTGTGCATCTTACAGAGTGGTTTTTTTAATTAAGGTGTTCATAATGACTACACATAGGAATTATAATAGAGGCATGGCTAATTAGAAGCATCATATTTTACAATCTGCATCTAAATTCAACACAACTGCAGAAAAATCACCAAACACATCTCTATATAGAGATAGATATAAATAGAGAGGAATGAGACAGTGAATTTGAAAACCAAGAGAACCCATAGTTTAAAGAAAATCTAGAACTTGAGGGCATTTTTTTCTTCGACTAACTTTACCTAGCTATCTCATCAAGATTTCAATACTAAATTTGAATGAAATGTCACCTTATTTTAAAAATTTGAGGTTGAAGAAAGTCATTAAATAAACCTGATTCAGATTCATCTGCTCTTTAATAATTTCTTCTCTTTTACACACAACACCAAGCAGCAACCAAAAGAAACCTACAAAACAAATTAAAAAGATGATTGAAAGATGTCAAGTTCGGTTGAGAAATCATTTTATTTTTTTCCCTATGCTAAGCTACTATCCACATTGAATAATACAAAAGAAACTAAAAAACCCATTAATTTTTCTAACAGACTTTGCTAAATAAATAACATAAAGAAAATTTCTGCTACAATTTAAATGACAAACCTAAGCTGCAATCTAACTGATAAAATTCAATGACTGCTTGAATCGACAGTACGCATGCCATAGTATGCAACTCACAAAGATTGAGTTTTACATTACGTTTAGACTTACCAGAAAACTCTGCAAAGCCTTGCGAGTATTCTCTGCAACATCATAATCCATCAGAGCATTTTTGATGTGGGTTGACTGAGAATTGGAACACACTTTTGGTTTTATAGAAAATAGAACAATTTTGGAAATCTGAGCATCAAAGGAGTATGTAAACTGAGGAATAACTGCATTAATACAGATTAATGCTGCTTAGGTAACAGAAAATTTCGATTAATGATATGACAGTAAGCTGGACAGACACGTCCAAACCAAGGCAATGCAAACGGTTATAATAGCATGGGAAAGCACACAACGTGAAGCAACAACCAAAAGAAACCTACAAAACAAATTAAAAAGATGATTGAAAGATGTCAAGTTCGGTTGAGAAATCATTTTATTTTTTTCCCTATGCTAAGCTACTATCCACATTGAATAATACAAAAGAAACTAAAAAACCCATTAATTTTTCTAACAGACTTTGCTAAATAAATAACATAAAGAAAATTTCTGCTACAATTTAAATGACAAACCTAAGCTGCAATCTAACTGATAAAATTCAATGACTGCTTGAATCGACAGTACGCATGCCATAGTATGCAACTCACAAAAATTGAGTTTTACATTACGTTTAGACTTACCAGAAAACTCTGCAAAGCCTTGCGAGTATTCTCTGCAACATCATAATCCATCAGAGCATTTTTGATGTGGGTTGACTGAGAATTGGAACACACTTTTGGTTTTATAGAAAATAGAACAATTTTGGAAATCTGAGCATCAAAGGAGTATGTAAACTGAGGAATAACTGCATTAATACAGATTAATGTTGCTTAGGTAACAGAAAATTTTGATTAATGATATGACAGTAAGCTGGACAGACACGTCCAAACCAAGGCAATGCAAACGGTTATAATAGCATGGGAAAGCACACAACGTGAAACCCTTTACCATTAGCCAATGTGCATTGATTGGTACTCATTTAATTCCATATCTCAAGGATAATACCAATAGACATGATGTTTCAAAGTCCATTATTATGAATAGAGATGTTCACCATCATCCTCATACGATGCATTGCATTATACTGCTATTTAAGTAGCATAAATGATAGACGTTTGGCAAGTGCACCAAATACTATCGAAGTAGTAAAAATATCGTTCCCACGAGGATTGTTTTTAATTGCAATAAGTTAATTTCGTTATGCAATAGGATGTAAAAAGGTTATATTTGTTTTGCCACTAGGCAGAAGATTTGGTTTGTTTTTATAACAAATAACAAAGAAATAAAGTTTGTTTAGAAAATATGGAGAGAGATGAGATCGGATCTTCGAATCCTCTATGTTACCCCTAATTGGTTACTGTACTCTAATCCTATTAACGATTCTTTAAGTCCCACGATAGTTAACTAAATAGCCCTAATCAATCCCTTGAGTTAGGACCCTCTCCTTAAACTACAACCCCTAATCCCTTAGGTGAGTTAATAATTCTCGAAGGTTTAAGCATGTTAACCTAATATCACTAATAAACGATTATCCATTCCTAGACTAACCATGTTTATTAGAACAATTCAATTAAGTCTAAGTTGAAAGCTAGGTTCAGTAGTCATTCATTCTCACGAAAACATATTTATATTTGATCAGGATATAAAAAGCATTAAGAACAATTGAATTGAATAAAGACCTAAATAATCATTAATATGGAATGGAGTTTCATCACAGCAACATAATATTCAATTAGGGTTTACAAAGAATCATCTCGGATCCAATCTCTAAGAGATTTAGCTACTCATAATGATGTTTACAAATAGCATAATCAATTGAATCATTAAAACATACATGTAACTGGTAAAAGGATGAAGAAATCGTCCTCCTTGCAGTCGCCTTGATGTCCAAATCGCACTTTGCTCTCCAAGATTCGTAACCCTTGTTTTCGGAAAAGACTTCAGCTTAAATAGGCCCAGAAATTCGCCCAAAACGTGTCACGTTTTAAGTAAAACGTGTCACGTTTTTTTCCTTATGTAACAAGAAACAAAATTAGGGTTTCACAAAACGTGTCACGTTTTTGCCAACGTGACACGTTCTCCTTTCTTCCAAAATCAAGCGTTCTGACTTGTGAAAACGTGTCACGTTTTTGAGCTAGCGTGACACGTTTTTTTGACTTCACCATTCTTCAGTTTTCTTGCTTTTTTCTTGCTTTTCTTGCTGCTTAAGTTGCCTTGTGACTCCATAATATGATAATATAAACATAAAAATTACGTAATGACAACATGTCATCACAACTCCAAACTTAAACCATTCCTTGTCCCCAAGGAATTTACATGCAAAATTGACAGTTGACAGTAAAATAACAAGTACCTGCTCAAGTGATGGTAATCCAAAAAGTTCATCTCCTTACTAGCTAAAGGTGAGCTAGTTTGACTTGAATGCATCCCCCAATTCACAACCCCACGCACAAAATAAATAGGGTTCACACTCAATCACATGCAAAGCTACATATTACCATACGCTTGAAAAATTTCTAAACGTCAATTAAAGTCAATATCAATACACACTTTGAGGTCTTTAAGGGTTATAACGGGGCTTAGGTGAAGGTGGGATGATATTTGGATAAGTAGGCTACACAAAATGTGAGTTAGGCACTCCTACGTCAGTTAAAACATACTTCAATCATCTTTCACCTATGGAACACAATTCTTAGTCAAAATGGGGCTAGAGAACATTATTCATCATCGGGACATTCGAGTTTGAAGTTACTCGGATATTCAATGTCTTTGTCCCTTTTTCATTCTGTATTCTCTTTTTTTTTTTTTTGATACACCATTTTTAGTGTCTATATATTATTATTTTTTTCTTTTGTATTGTTCTCTAGTTCCCCCACCCCAAACTTAATTGGTTGCAAATTCCAAAAGCAACCCCAAACTTAATTTTTAGCAACATTCTAGCATGCCTAACTCAGAAAAACATTATGGGATAAATCCTAAAAGTCTCTAAGTTTGTAATGTAGGTTGTCACCGAACAAAAAGTTCTATCCTACCGGCTCAACTTGTCTAAGAAAAGGATGAATTCAATATAATCAGGGTAGGCTTCAAAAGGCTCACAGGACCAAGCACTTTTGCCTCAGTGTGTATTTGACATAAACCAATCGACAGAAAAGAAACAATGCAAGTTCTAGAAATGTAGATGCATGGAACACTCTATATAAGTAAATTGAAAAATAAAATTTGGCCATGAACCTTACAGTTATGATATCTGGGAGTTGTGACTACCTAGCATTGCCGTACACTTCGCCTTTTACTCAAGTCACTCCTCCTTATGAACTTTTGGAAAAATCACTTGAGCACACATTTGTTACTAAACTGTAAAAGGTCAATAAAACACATAAATTCATCAGTAATAAACAAGTTCAGGCTCAATTACATCACAGGGGGATACAACTGATTAAACTTCAAATTGTTCGAAAATAAAATTAAAAAGTACATCCAAATGAAAGGAAAACTGCTGAAACAAAAAGAAAAAAAATAATAATAATAGATGAGCCATCAGTAGCCCATCAATCCTGCATCAAGTCCGGGTCAATCCATGTGCTCTGGTTCTGCTCCTCATAGGTGTCTTCGCCAAAATGCGACCTCGACCTCGCACCACCAGCAGCAAAGTCTGCCCTAATCTCCTGCTCTCTTGCTTGGGCACGACCTCTGGTGACATCGAAGTACTGGTCCATCGCCTCCTCGGACCCATCAAAACGGTCAAAAGACCCAGCAATCGCTCTCCTGTTGAGGCAGACTGCCTCAGTAAGCTCCGGTCCGAACCTAGGATGGTTCCAATACTCTTGGTCGGACACCTCATTCATCCAGTTGCAGTGGCCGAACATGTAGTCCAGCATCATAGGATGAAGAGGTGCATGGGCACCTTGTTGGCTGCTTCCTTCTCCCGACACCAACTCTGGCTGAAGCGGGGGCTATTGTGGTTGTGGCTGAGGCTGAGGGCCTGCTTCCTCCTCAGCTCCCAACTGCTGCATGCGCTCCAGATAATCCTTCAGAAAGACCTCCATATAGTTATCAGTGATTGGCTTCATCATCTTTGTCTCGAGGTCATTGATGTAGCACTCGCAGTCAGCTTCCTCACAAAGCCAGTTGATGAGGCTCATGTGAGGGATGGCCTTCTTGTTCCCTTGGACAAAATCAGCAATGTTGTTGGCAATCAACTCACCAACATTTATAGGGCTACCCTCCAGAATGGCAGCAACAGTATGCAATCGAGATAAGGGAATCTCGGACGAACAGGAAGTACCCTCCAATGTTTGCACCACAAATGATGCCCAAGCCTTTGCAACCGGCTTGAAATCAGCTTTCAGCAACATCTTCCTGCTCTTCTGCCATTGAGCGCCCTCCACACACAGTAAAGATTTCACCTCCTCTCACGTCTCCTCGTCCCAGTTAGCACACGTCTCCCTCCTCCTCTTGACATCACATTGTTCCGGAGGAACAATCTTCAGCATGGCATTGATAGCCTCAGGGGAGAAATCAATGGTCTTTCCCCTCACATAAGATTCATACCGCCTCCCGGAGAATCGAGCATTGGCATAAAACTCAAGCGTCATGGTCTTGTTGGCATCTTGGAAGACCATATCATTCAGCCCGTGCCACCCTCGAGCCGTGATAATTTGTTCAAACTCAGGGTTGCCTAACAATTTAGGGAGTAGGAACCCCCTCTCTGGTATCACCCGATAACTTCTGATTTCTTTGAAGCGGTCACGAGCCGGGGTGTCATGGAAACGGTAAGCTAGAGTGGGTGGTACGGCTGGTGGGGCTGTGGGTTTGACCGGTTGTTTGCGTTTGGCGGTGGTTTTGGATTTTTTTTTGGCTTGTGGGGCTTTTCCTTTCTTTCTAGTATCAACCATGGTGAAGGTTTAGGGTTAGGTCAAAGGAAAAGTGAAAGTTTGAGATTAGGGTTTTGAGGTTAGGTGAGGATGATGAATTTTGAGAGGTTGATGATGTTGATGGTAGTTTTTGTGGTTGTTTTGGTGATTTGGAGATGGAAAGTTGAAGGTTTTTGGTGTAAGTTGAGAAGTTCGTAGGTTAGGGTTCTGGGGAAATTTTGGCAGAGTTTGGCTACTTTTGGAAGTGAATGGGATGATTTTCGTGTGAAGGGTATATATATAGGGGAGAAAAATGTGTCACGTTTGGCCAAAAACGTGTCACGTTTTTCGTTTTGTAACGGTCAAAAAAATTTGAAACCACCCAAAAACGTGTCACGTTTGGGCAAAACGTGACACGCTCCACTCTTTGAAAAAATTTGGTTCCCAGAAAACGTGTCACGTTTTGGCCAGCGTGACACGTTTTTGCTAAACAGAATGCTTGTCATTTGTAACTTAGAAATTTTTTTTGGGATGCTTCAGAGGTGGCAAAAACGTGTCACGTTTTGCCCAAAACGTGTCACGTTTTTGCCCAGTATTGGACTTGAAATTTTTCTTCCTCTGATCGTTTCAGCGAAAATATTTTTGTATTTTTTATTTTTTGAACGCAATAAAATGCAAAAAATATAAAAGAACTATTACCTGCAAAAACTAAAGGTGGGTTGCCTCCCACAAAGCGCTTCTTTACCGTCTCTAGCTTGACTACTACGGACCTTTACAGGTCCTTCAGCATCAACCCTACCCTTTCTTTTGGTAGGTCGCCACCCAGATATGGCTTAACTCTTTGTCCATTCACTTTGAAACTCCTGTCACCCTCCGGCGTGATTAGTTCAACAGCTCCGTATGGTGACACGCTCTTGACCAAGAAAGGTCCAGACCACTTCGACTTGAGCTTTCCAGGAAACAACTTCAACCTGGAATTATATAACAGAACTAGTTGTCCAGAGTTAATTTCCCTAGATACTATGTTTTTGTCATGATACCTTTTAGTCCTGGCTTTATAGATGAGCGCATTTTCATACGCTCTAAGCCTCATCTCCTCAAGTTCATTAAGTTTCAAAAGTCTTTTCTTACCAGCGGCTACTTGATCAAAATTTAAGGCCTTGATCGCCCAGTAAGCTTTATGCTCTAACTCGACTGGAAGATGACAAGCCTTACCATAGACTAGTTGATAGGGTGAAAACCCAATGTGAGTCTTAAAGGCTGTCCTATATGCCCACAGTGCGTCATCTAACTTTTTGGACCAATCCTTCCTATTAGACGCAACTGTCTTCTCTAGAATCTGTTTCAACTGACGGTTTGACACCTCTACTTGACCACTAGTTTGTGGGTGATAGGGAGTTGCAACTTTGTGCCTGATGTTATACTTTTTTAGCACATTTTCAAGAAGGTTGTTGCAAAAGTGCTTCCCCCCATCACTGATCAAGACTCTAGGTGTTCCAAACCTAGTGAAAATATTCTTTTGGAGAAAATTGACAACAGTTCTGGCATCATTAGCAACACATGGTATCGCTTCAACCCACTTAGTAACATAATCGACACAAACTAGAATATGAAGATAAGAGTAAGAGGGAGGGAAAGGCCCCATAAAATCAATGCCCCAACAATCAAATGGTTCTATTTCAAGTATTCCTGTTAGGGGCATCTCATTCCTCTTAGAAATGTTACCTGTCCTTTGGCATTTGTCACACCGCCGCACAAAGTCTTGGCAGTCCTTGAACAAGGTGGGCCACCAGAAGCCACTTTGCAAGATTTTTGCAGCGGTTCTTTCTCCACTATGGTGGCCCCCATAAGCTGAGCTATGGCAGTGCCACATGATACTATTTGCTTCTTCACCTGCAACACAACGTCTAATCAACACGTCAGTGCTTACCTTAAACAGATAAGGATCATCCCACAGATAGTGGTTTGAATCCTTGAAGAACTTCTTCTTTTGGGCCGAGTTCAAGTCATCCGGCACTATGTTACCAGCCTTGTAGTTCGCCATGTCGGCGAACCACGGCCTCCCTTCAACAGCGAACAGCTGCTCATCTGGGAACTCGGCCATGATGGCCTTTTCCTTCTTTGTCACCTCCTTATTTTCCAACCGGGAGAGGTGATCAGCCACCACATTCTCAACTCCCTTTTTATCACGAATTTCAAGATCAAACTCTTGTAACAAAAGGATCCACCTCAACAGCCAAGGCTTGGAATCTCCTTTCGTCAGTAGGTACTTCAGCGCTGCATGATCTGTAAACACAATGACTTTGGAGCCGATTAGATAAGAACGAAATTTTTCCAAGGCAAAAATTACCGCAAGCAATTCTTTCTCAGTGGTAGCATAATTTACTTGATTTTCATTCAAAACTTTGCTTGCGTAAAAATTGCATGGAAAAATTTGTTCTTGCGTTGGCCTAAAACTGCACCAACAGCGTAATCACTTGCATCACACATTAATTCAAAAGGTAAATCCCAATCGGGTGAAATGATTATTGGTGCAGTAACCAACTTGGTTTTAATCAAAGAAAAAGCATTTAAGCATTCATCATCAAAATTGAAATCATTTTCTTTGACTAAGAGGTTACAAAGGGGCTTTGAAATTTTTGAAAAATCTTTTATGAAACGCCGATAAAATCCAGCATGCCCCAGGAAACTCCTCACTCCTTTAACATTTATAGGAGGGGGAAGTTTCTCTATAACCTCTATTTTCGCTTGGTCCACCTCTATGCCTTTAGCACTTATCTTATGCCCCAAAACTATACCCTCGTTTACCATAAAATGACATTTTTCCCAATTTAAAATGAGGTTAGTTTCGGTGCATCTTTTAAGGACGGCATCTAGGTGGACTAAACATTGATCAAAAGACTTACCGAAAACAGAAAAGTCGTCCATAAATACCTCGATGTTCTTCTCTATCATGTCAGAGAAGATGGAGAGCATACACCTTTGAAAGGTCGCCGGCGCATTACACAGCCCAAAGGGCATTCTCCTATACGCAAAGATACCAAACGGACAAGTGAAGACAGTCTTCTCTTGATCTTCTGGAGCCACCGCAATTTGATTATACCCCGAATACCCATCCAGAAAGCAATATCCATAAATGGTAACGGGAAATGATCCTTCCTTGTTGCGGTATTTAACCTCCGATAATCTATGCACATCCTCCAACCAGTGACGGTACAGGTGGGTATCAATTCATTTTTCTCATTAGCCACCACCGTCATTCCACCTTTCTTAGGCACCACATGGACAGGACTTACCCACGAGCTATCAGAGATAGGGTAAATCATACCTGCATCCAGAAGTTTCAGCACTTCTTTCTTTACAACTTCTTTCATTGTGGGGTTCAGTCTCCGTTGAGGTTGAACAACTGGTTTGTATTCAGCCTCCATATGAATTTTATGCATGCAATAAGCTGGACTAATACCCTTGAAATCAGAAATTTTCCATCCCAACGCTCCTTCGTTCTCCCTTAACACCCTCATCAATTTTTCTTCTTCTAAAGGTGTCAAAGTGCTGCTGATGATTGCCGGTTTAGAAGCATCTTTGCTTAAGAAGACATACTTTAAGTGAGAAGGAAGTTCTTTTAATTCAGGATTTTTTTCCTCTTCCACACCCAAAGTAAGCGCCCCCTCATTCTTGTCAAGAAGTAACTTTTCTATTTTTTCCGATGCCACCTCTTGTTTGCTTGCCTCCAATTGCTTGACACATTCCTTCACCTCAAGATCTTCATCATTGTCACAACTCTCTATAGAATTTACAATTGCTTTCTCCATAGGTTGTGTGGGTTGAGGTTCACGAGAATTGTCTTCAACGATTTCATCAACAACGTCAATCCGATAGCACTTGGGATTTTCAGCTCTATGTTTCATGGCTTCAAAAATGTTAAATATACGTAAAATACGTAAAATCAGAGTTTTCATCGCAAAACGGAATGTTACACTACTTTTCAAAAATTCATAAATAGAAAATATACTATTTATTCAACAACATAAATTAATCTCGTAATATTTTACAGCGGAAAAGTCTTTTTTAAAATATAATCAACTTCAACAAAATCTTGGCACAAAGGCCCCAACATAAATAATCATTTCAATAATCCTCTTAATAATAAATAAATGTTCCAACAATATAGTTCCAAAATTGATACATAAAGGAATGAAAATTCAAC
This sequence comes from Medicago lupulina, assembly GCA_958299785.1. Lineage (NCBI taxonomy): Eukaryota > Viridiplantae > Streptophyta > Magnoliopsida > Fabales > Fabaceae > Medicago > Medicago lupulina. The sequence continues at coordinate 35,220,430 of OY283141.1, read as the reverse complement.
AATTAACTCCCACCTCGTTACGTATCAGAGCCCTAAGACACTTGAGCCAACATCCTACTAGCCTTGGAAATCTGCACTTGCCCACAAGGCGACAATTCCAACAGAAGGGGTGAGAAACACATTCAATAATAATAATATATAATTCATCAAATCGATGAAACAACAACAAATTATACCACAAGTATCAACAAGTTCATATATGTATGTATACATATATATATATAGAAACAGCAACGTTATCAACATCAACGACATTTAGCAAGATACAACAACAATAAACAATCAACAACAACAATATCAACAACATCAACAAATCATCACATATAACGAAAACATCTCAAACATTCACAAGTACATCATAACATCACAAATACTTCAACACGTCATAAATACATCAACAAGTCACAATTACACCGTCACGAATACATCATCACTTTGCAAATTACATCATCACTTCACAATTACATCATCACTTCACAAACGACACGACTATGCAACACTTAGACCTCATGCATGTGGTACCATCAGGGCATTAAGCCCCCATCGCTAAGGTCAAATAGGACCTGTCAGGCATTAAGCCCCCATCGCTAAGGTCATAGAGGACCTGTCAGGCATTAAGCCCCCATCGCTAAGGTCATAGAGGACCTGTCAGGCATTAAGCCCCCATCGCTAAGGTCATAGAGGACCTGTAAGGCATTAAGCCCCCATCGCTGACTATGCTATGCAACGACACGACTCAAATGCAACGGCACAAGTAAAGACTCAACAATGCACATCTTTAGATGACTCGACAAATACACATCTTTAAATAGCATCATCGTCAAATATCACATATTTAAATATGGCATCTTTATATAGCACATATTTAAGTCACACATCTACAAACAACACATCTTGATATAACACATATTTAAATCACACATCTCCGGAAAGCACATATACATTAATCAACTACATCCATATCAAACCAAAACATTCTTCAAAAATAAAGCAAGTTGATCAATAAAACATAAGCCAAATACTCATAAAACACTCCGACTAAATCCCTAATACTTAAGTTTGAAGTTGGGAAACCAACCATAAGTTTTGGACTAACTTGGGATTAGTTAAGCTAAGTTTTCTTAAAATTTTCTGAAGACCTACTTGTACTATTTTTATCATAACTCGAGATTTAAAAAACATTTTCGAGTCAAACCAGTGCCATTAGAAAGCTAACTCAATTATCTACAACTTTCATATTTACACCTAAGACCAATTATATACCAATCAATACCAGTTTACATTTCAAATTCGGACAAAGTTGTGCTGAAATTCATAAAAATTCACTGTGACCTACGTTCAGTAATTTGACCATAACTCAAGTTCTATAAATCATTTTGACGTCATACCAACGGCATTAGAAAGATAACATTCATACCTACAACTTTCGTGTTTACACCGAAAGCTAGTTCGAAACAGAAACTAATGCAAAAGACGCAACAACATGAAACAGGGTATGCTGTCAAAGGTAGCTCTCGGGAAAACTCTATTTTTCACTCAAAAACCCAAATTTCATCTACCCAAATCCCAAATTTGATAGAGAACAATGTTTACAGGTTCTATATACAACATAACAATCAAAACAACACAGAAACATGCATTAAACAACACAATTCATCACATCATATCAATTATCATAAACTTTCTAAACCCTAAACCTAGAACACAATTTCATCAACAATCAAAATTATATATACATATTATTGAAGGAATCCCACCCTTACCTTAGATTATGACTCCTGAATTAAGCTGCGTTCTTCTCTCTTCTTCTAGCCTCTTCTCTTGGTTCTAGGTTTTCTCCTCTTCTTCTCTCAAAAACTCACTTTTTTTTTTTTTTCAATTGTACGTAAAACTCTTTCTGACTCTCCTTTTCTTTTTATTGTAAACTATAACCCCCTCTTATTTCCTTAACTCCCACTTATTCCTCATAATTATACTTAATTCCCTTTAAACCAAATAATACTATTTTCTACCTTTTTATTAAATAAATAAAATAATCAAACAACATTTATTTAAATAAAACACAACACCATAAATCATATAATAAATTATCATCACACCAAATATCACACAATTCATACCAAGTCATATATTTCACATAAAATCATATCTAAATCATATATGTCAAATATAGTCATATAAAATCATATAAAAATACTCAAACATCAACTAAAAATAATTAAATAAAAATGGGGCGTTACAATTTTCAGCTCTATGTTTCATGGCTTCAAAAATGTTAAACACCACTTGTTCATTATGGAACCTTAACATAAGTTGGCCCAATTCGACGTCAATTAAAGCACGACCAGTTGCAAGGAAAGGTCTTCCTAGGATGAGCGGTGTCTCATCATCTTCAGCCATATCCATGATAACAAAGTCAGCAGGAAATACTAACTCACTTACCTTTACGAGCACATCTTCCAAAACACCAAAAGGATAAGAGATGGACCGATCAGCTAAAGTGAGGGTCATTCTTGTTGGTTTTGGTTGACCACATCCAAGCTTCTTCATCATAGATAGAGGCATCAAGTTGATACTTGCCCCTAAGTCACATAAAGCTCTACCCACCTTCACCGATCCAATAGAACAAGGAATGGTAAAGGCACCTGGATCTTTCATCTTCGGTGGAAGTTTGTTTTGGATGATAGCACTACAGTTTTCTGAAAGAGCTATATTCTCGTCATCTTTTGGCTTTCTTCTTCCGGTTAATAACTCCTTCATAAACTTTGCATAAACGGGCATTTGATCAAGGGCTTCACTAAAAGGAATATTCACCTGGAGTTGTGAGAAAAGTTCCATGAACTTTTTAAATTGGCCTTCCTCTTTCTTTTTCTTCTTAGCTAGATGAGGATATGGAAGCTTAACATAAGATGGTACAACTTGTGGTTTATCACCATCTTTCAGAATTTGGCTCCTGGACTTCCTTAAGATAGAGTCTTCATCTACTAATCTCTCACTTTTTTCTCCCTCTGATTTTTCCTTCTTTTCTTTTTCAACTTCTCCTTGATCACTCTCTTTTTTAACTACTCCGTCTAATTCTCTTTCAACTTCACTATCTATTTCTACCTCCTCCGTCACAACATCATCAATTGTTTTCTTAACTTTTGGAACTAAAGGTGTGAGCACCTTTTTGCTCCTAAGTTCAATAACATTGCAAGTTTCATTTTTCGAGTTATCCTTAGTATTACCTGAGAATCCTCCCTTGCTTTGTTCAGCCAACTGTTTAGCCATTTGCCCGATTTGAGTCTCAAGCAACTTCCTCGAAGCTTCATTGTTTTTTCTCTCAGCTTCTTGGCTCTTCTTCATCTCTTCAAAGTTACTTTGAGTCAAATTCACCATTGTTTCTTCAAGAGCTGAAGGCTTCCTCGGTTGTTGTTGTTGTTGTTGAGGATTTGGAAGTAGAGGGTTTAGAGTGTTGTTGTTAGAATAACTCAAGTTAGGATGCTTGTTAAACCCGGGATTGTAGTAAGGATTTTGTCTTTGAAAGTTCACATAATTCATGAATTCCTCACTAAATCCTTCCGGTACACACTCACCATTTGCATGTCCTTCTCCACATAGATCACACTTAACAGCTGCCACTTGTTGCTTGTTAGCCAAAGTGAACCCTTGGAATTCCTTAGTTAGAGCTTCAATTTTCTTGTTCATGGCTGCTTGGTTAGCTAGAATAGATGTAGTGTCGCTGACCCCATATACTCCTCTTTTCTTCTTCTCCACATTATCACGGTACTCGTTTTGAGCCATGCTTTCAATTAAGGCTTCGACTTCATGATCGGTCTTGTTTTTAAGGCTGCCTCCAGCTGAGGCATCTAAAAACATTCTAATGTTATGTATCAAGCCTTCGGTGAAGATTTGGAGGTATTGTTTCTCAGACAGTTCATGGGTTGGGCACCTCTTCAGCATTAATGTAAATCTCTCCCATGCATCATATAAAGATTCAGTCTCCCCTTGCATGAAATTTTGAATCTCCATCTTCTTTTCCCAATATTTGGACATAGGAAAGTACTTCTCTAGGAACCTCAGCTCGAGCTCCTCCCATGTTTGAATGGTACCACCCGGAATGGTTAGCAACCAATCTCTAGCTCTTCCCGTCAATGTGAACGGAAATAACCGCAGCTTCTTCTGGCTATCAGTAACCGTAGTCGGAGGTACGCAGAATTCACAAGTCTCTACAAACCGACTCAAGTGCTCATGTGGGCTCATGGCTTCAGTGCCATCGAATTGCTTGTCTCTCAACCCATTCAGAACGGTGCTCTTGATGTCAAAAGCAGCAGGGTTGGCAGGACGGAAGGTGTGTGTCAGCTGACCACGGTGAGTAGCTAGCCCGTAGTCTCCCAACTTAGGTCTCGGTTCAGCGTCTCCCATGATACTTGGTGTAGGAGAGATAGACTTCAAGGATTCAGACGGTGGCGGACTTGGTGACCGCCCTTTAGCGATGGGTGGGACTGACTTTGACAACCGGGCAGCTCTCCGATTGGCTCGTTCAGTCCTTTCTATCTCCGGATCGAACTGTAAATCGTCCTTGCTTCGTCGACCTCGCATAAACAGCAAAATACCTTAGTAGCACTGCACCAATAAAAGTAACAAAAAATTTAAAAACAGAAAATAAAAATGCAGAAATCCTAAATTATAACTAAATTGCCTTATTGAAATAAATCAACAATCCCCGGCAACGGCACCAAAAACTTGATAGACGTTTGGCAAGTGCACCAAATACTATCGAAGTAGTAAAAATATCGTTCCCACGAGGATTGTTTTTAATTGCAATAAGTTAATTTCGTTATGCAATAGGATGTAAAAAGGTTATATTTGTTTTGCCACTAGGCGGAAGATTTGGTTTGTTTTTATAACAAATAACAAAGAAATAAAGTTTGTTTAGAAAATATAGAGAGAGATGAGATCGGATCTTCGAATCCTCTATGTTACCCCTAATTGGTTACTGTACTCTAATCGTATTAACGATTCTTTAAGTCCCACGATAGTTAACTAAATAGCCCTAATCAATCCCTTGAGTTAGGACCCTCTCCTTAAACTACAACCCCTAATCCCTTAGGTGAGTTAATAATTCTCGAAGGTTTAAGTACGTTAACCTAATATCACTAATAAACGATTATCCATTCCTAGACTAACCATGTTTATTAGAACAATTCAATTAAGTCTAAGTTGAAAGCTAGGTTCAGTAGTCATTCATTCTCACGAAAACATATTTATATTTGATCAGGATATAAAAAGCATTAAGAACAATTGAATTGAATAAAGACCTAAATAATCATTAATATGGAATGGAGTTTCATCACAGCAACATAATATTCAATTAGGGTTTACAAAGAATCATCTCGGATCTAATCTCTAAGACATTTAGCTACTCATAATGATGTTTACAAATAGCATAATCAATTGAATCATTAAAACATACATGTAACTGGTAAAAGAATGAAGAAATCGTCCTCCTTGCAGTTGCCTTGATGTCCAAATCGCACTTTGCTCTCCAAGATTCGTAACCCTTGTTTTCGGAAAAGACTTCAGCTTAAATAGGCCCAGAAATTCGCCCAAAACGTGTCACGTTTTAAGTAAAATGTGTCACGTTTTTTTCCTTATGTAACAAGAAACAAAATTAGGGTTTCACAAAACGTGTCACGTTTTTGCCAACGTGACACGTTCTCCTTTCTTCCAAAATCAAGCGTTCTGACTTGTGAAAACGTGTCACGTTTTTGAGCTAGCGTGACACGTTTTTGTGACTTCACCATTCTTCAGTTTTCTTGCTTTTTTCTTGCTTTTCTTGCTGCTTAAGTTGCCTTGTGACTCCATAATATGATAATATAAACATAAAAATTACGTAATGACAGCATGTCATCAATAAACGCCGCAATTTAAACTGTAAAATAAGTGCAAACAACAATAATGCTGATATATCAGTTGTTATTAATCCTTTTCTGATGCATATGATATTGCTAACATAATCTATTAACTCTAAAGGGTTATAGTAATAGGAACATAAATAGCGATCTAAATTGCGGCAACGCCGCAATCTTGATGATAAAATGAGTGCAAAAAACAAAACGCTGATACAAAGTAATTCGGTCCTTAAGAGTGTGTTATCATTGCCGCAATTTTAAACAATATAAATTAAACAAAAGAACGTCGGTAGTGTAATTTGCTTGGTTTGTTAAAAATAGGATGGAAAACTACAAATTTATTTTGAAGGAGGTTTGTCACAACCGACTATAAACTCCTTTACTAGTATGTGCATTTATATAACATCTGTCATGTATTGTTTAGTGGATTTTGTGTGAAAGTGCATATAACGGTCTAAAAATTACAAGGATTAAGCAATAAAGAAGCACCATTTGAAAACCAATAAATTACAGGGATTAAACCTATTGTTCCTCTCCACTAAAACCTCAAACTCGTTGTAGTTGGAATCCACCAGTCGTGCGTATCGTCCAATTTGGTCCCCAAGATCATGGCCAAACATCCTGGGTAGAACAACCATGCACTAATATTGAAGAAAAGATAAAAAAGGATGTTAAAAGGTGATTGTTATGATATGAGCTTTATGTGGAGAAAAGGATGCGAAGGAATTGTTAGCCATGGGATGCAATGGAATAAGAAAAGGATGAGATATGAGTATTGTGAATCCATTATATATATACACCTTCAGATGCATCATGTATCATGTATATTGTAACACTCTAATTTCTATTTTTATTATTTTAGTTGCTTTTGAATATTTTATTTGAATTTTTAAATGATTATGTGAATATGTGGTGTTGTTATTTGATTGATATTTTATTATATGATAATTAGTAATGATTTTTATTATTTAAGTAAAATAGGAGAAAATAATATTTATTTAGAATTATGGGGGTTAATTAGAATTAATGAGTTTTAAGGAGGGAGTTAAGAAAATAAGAGAGGTTATATTTTACTGAGTAAAAGGGAAGTAGAAAGTCAGTAAGGGAGAAAACATTTGTACGTATCAGAAAACATAAGCTTTTGGGAGAAAAAGGGAGAAACCAAGAACAAGGGGGATTAGCCAAGAGGAGAGCTTGATTTCTGTAGGATTTGTGATTCATCTTAATTAAGGTAAGGGTGAGGCTAACTTTCAACTATTAATATATGTATAGTTTCTGAAATTGGATCAAAAGTTGTGTTCTTGAGTTAGGGTTAGGAAAGCATGATGAATTGTTAAGTTGTTGATGAATTTGTTGTTGAATTGTATGATTCTATGTTGTTTTGAGTAATACGTTGTATATAGAACCTATAAACGTTGTGGCAAATCAATTTGGGTGATTGGGAGATCAAAATTGGGTTTTTGGATGAAAAAGGTTTATGAAAATCGCAAGTTTCTTTGAACTGCCCAGATGAGAAATCATGTCACGATTTTGGCAATCATGTCACGATTTTGGGCAATCATGTCACGATTTTGGCATCACGTCGCGATTTGGCTAGGCAGAATGACATTTTTAAAACATCAAGAAATCGTGTCACGATTGACCAAAATCACGTCGCGATCCTGGGCGAATTCTATAGTAACTTACATTGTTTAATTGAACCAGTTAAGCTTATATATGAAGAAGAATGTTATAATTGGATGTAAATTCATATGAATTGATGTAAATGCATACATGAATAATATAATTGTATGTGCTTGTTGTTGGTCCGTCGTTGATGTCCGTTGAGTTGTGTTGTCCAAGTTGGGGAGTGTGTCATAAATATTAGGCACAGTTGTTGTTGTTGTTATCAATTGTAGTTGTTGTTGTTGTTGGGTTGTATGCAGATATACACCACTGAGTCTTTCATACTCATGCATCGTTGGGGGCTCATGCCCTGGAATGTTTATCATTCACCCGTTGAGGGCTTATGCCCTGGAATGCTAGTCATTCACCTGTTGGGGGCTCATGCCCCGGGATGCTTTAACCATCCAACTGTTGAGGGCTCATGCCCTGGAATGTTTGTCATTCAACGCGCGTAAAATAGTACCACATGCATATTGCATTAGTAGTTGTTGTCGTTGCATAGATGTTGTTGTTGTTGGTCGAGTTGTTGTTGTTTTTGGTTCAGTAGTTGTCGTTGTTGATGAGTCATTGAAGTCGAAGTAGTTGTTGTGTTGAGTTGTTGTATATCAAACATGAATGATGTAGTTGTTGATAAATGTTGATGCCATGTATATATGGATTTAGTAATGTTTGTTGCTATGATTGTTGTTGTTTTAATTCAAGTCGATGAATTTTATATATATATATATATATATATATATTATTTTTGATTGTGAATCTCACCTCTTCTGTTGGAATTGTCGCCTTGTGTGCAAGTGCAGAGATCCAAGGCTAGTAGGATGTTGGCTCAAGTGTCTTAGGGCTCTGATATGTAACGGGATGGGGAAAACGTTGTTTTGTTTCTTTCATTCCTTATGTATCATATGTTGAACCATTATGTTGGATATTTAATTTGCTGGATGGCATTTATTTTGTTGAGGCCTTTTGTTGGAACAAAGGGTGTTTCACAAGTATACCACTTAAGTTTTGATGATAACAAGGTATTAAAAATTATCAATTGGATATGCTAAACATTTATTCAAGTGTACAGGACCATTATCAAAGTTTTATTTACAAGAGGTTCTAATTGAATAAATTAAAGAGCAAAGGAAATTTAGACTGAAGCTTGAAGAACATCTGAATGAAAGCGCTCCTGGAAAATCAGAGTCAGAATGCGTCTGAAGAAAGAGCTTCTGAAGATGACGTCATCAGAAGCAAGTTCATCAGAGGCAGACTCATCAGAAGCAAATGGTATCCAGAGGCAGATTCATCAGAAACAAAGATTCTTCAGACACTGAAAAGCGTTGACAAAGCAAGTGTACGAAAAGTACAACCACTATGCCTACGCCTGTTCCTGCAACCACCAACTCTGCACAGTGTCTTCTATACACGACAAGAATAACAGTAACTAAAGCAGAAACTTTTCCATATTTGATGGAATGGATTTAAAGTTGATTTCATTGTACAAGCCTCAAATCAAGCAAAGGATCAAAGGTGTCAAATCAGCTTCGGTAAAGAAAAAGTGATGAGCTGGCAGTTTCTAACGTCTCTCAAACTCTCTATAAATAGAGATGAAGGTTTGAAGAAATATATACAATATACACACGCGAATTGAGTTCTCCTCTCATATTCTAAGTCGCAAACACTGCTCATCAACAACTTAGATAATTCTTACAAAAGCTCACATTTTAGAATTTCTAAGTATCTAAGAAAACAGAGTCTGTTCTGTTTCGTTTTGTCTTGTGAATACCTCTGATTGTATATCAAGTATTCAAAACTCTTTTCAATTTTCTGTAATTGTTTTAAGTCTCTTGCTTGTGTGCTTCAGCATTTGAAGTCTCTTTCTTGTGTGATTGAGCAAAGGAAGTCTCATACTTGTGTGTTTGAGCAACTTGTAATTTGATATTACATTTTAGTGAAACTCTCCTTGGAAGTGCAAGGGGGACAGGACTACTTCCGATTTGTGGAAGGAACCTGTATAAAATTGCTTGTGTCGTCTTTCTTTCTTGCATTTGTTCTTTATTCCGCTGCTAAGACTCTGAACTCTGATCAGAGTCTGAACTCCATCAGACTCTGTATCCTGAGAACAGTGTTATTTTTTCGTAAGAAAGAAACGTTTTTGAAAACACAATTCAACCCCCCCCCCCCCCCCTTCTTGTGTTTTTCCCACCTTTAGTTGGTATCAGAGCTTCGGCTCTGTAGTTAGCACTTAACCGTGTTACAGTAAACGATCGGTGAAAAACATGTCTGGGGATGAAGCTTCTGCATCTGCATCTGGTTCTGGAGCTGCTGTGCATTATGACTACAGCAACATTAACAAAAGTGAAAAATCTTCTAATCACAACAAACCACCTATGTTTAATGGTGATCCTGAAATGTTTTCTTGGTGGAAGACCAAGATGTACAGTCACATCATGGGAATGGATGAAGAGTTGTGGGATGTTCTTGAAGATGGTGTTGGTGATCTGAGGTTAGATGAAGAAGGAGCTGCTCTTGATAGGAAAGCTCACACTCCTGAGCAGAAAAAGCTTTATAAGAAACATCATACGATCAGAGGCATTCTTGTAGCTGCATTGCCTCATAAAGAGTACTTAAAGATGAGTGACAAATCAACAGCAAAGGCTATGTTCACCTCATTGTGCTCACTTTATGAGGGTAACAAGAAAGTCAGAGAAGCCAAGGCTACTATGCTTGTTCATCAGTATGAGTTGTTCAGAATGAAGGAGGATGAAAACATTGAGACCATGTACTCAAGGTTTCAGACTCTTGTTTCTGGACTTCAGATTCTGAAGAAAAGCTACGTAACGTCTGATCATGTGAACAAGATTCTGAGAAGTTTACCTGCAAAATGGAGACCAAAAGTGACAGCCATTGAGGAAGCTAAAGATTTAAACACCTTGAGTGTTGAGGATCTCATAAGCTCCTTGAAATGTCATGAAATAGGTCTTAATGAGCATGAATCTGTCAAGAAGCCCAAGTCCATCGCATTAAAGTCCAGAGGCAAGTCAGGTAAGGCTCTGAAGGCTTTGGAGTCTGAAGAAGAATCTACATCTGAAGATTCTGATGAAGACTCTAAGATTGTTCAAGAGATGGCTATGCTCACCAACAGATTACAATACCTTGCTAAGAAGAACAAGAAGTTTATGAACAGAGGTAGTAATCACAAAAGCTCAAGAAAGGAAGATCAGAAAGGTTGCTTCAACTGTAAAAAGGTTGGACACTTCATTGCTGAATGTCCAGACTTACAGAAAGAGAAATCCAAAGAAAAATCTAAGAAAGCATTCTTCAAGTCTAACAAATTCAAGAAGCAATTTAAGAAGAGCTTGATGGCAACTTGGGAAGATCTGGATAATGAGTCTGAGTCTGACAAAGATGATGATGAAGATGAAGCTAAAATAGCTCTGGCTTTGGTAGCTACTACTAATAACAAAGAAGAATCATCTGATGCTGAGTCAAGTACAGACTCTGAAACTGAAACTGAGGTATATTCTAAACTCACTAGATCTGAACTAATTGATTCTCTCAAAGAACTTCTTTATCATTATGAAAACCAATCCACTGAGTTGAGGAGAGTTAAGCAACGATACATTAAGCTGCTAAAACTCCATGAATCAACTAAGATGGAAATGGACGCTTTAAAACAAGAAAATTATGATTTGAAAACAATGACTAAGAAGGGTGATAATAAAAACTTGACTGAGCAGGATGCTGCTCTTCAAGAATTTATTAACACAGGAATTGATAGAACCAAAGTTGCATCCATGATTTATAGCATAAATCAGAACAACAAAAAGGGAATTGGTTTCACAGGAGGAAACTCTAGTGAAGTAATTCTGAAACCTTGTTTTGATAACATCAAAGAAGGTCTGAAAACTCACTTTGTGTCTGAATCTGAAAAAGCTTCTCATTCAGAATCTAAGTCTTCAAATTCAAAGGAGTTGACTAAGTCAAAACCTAAGAGTTATAAGACAAAGGTCACGAATGACTCTAAATCAAAAACTCCAACGTTATAGATTCTGAAAAGATCAGAACCTATCAAACAGGTTCTGAAGAAAACAGAGTCTGAAACTCAAAAGCCTAGATTTCAGAGAAAAGAAGCTATTTTTACTAAGTCACATTCTAAGACTAAAGGTTCTGAACCCAAAGTCTGGAAGAAGACTGATAAAGAAAAATTCAGACAGAGTACACAAAAGAGATTCAGAACTTCTAGGACTAACCCAAGAGGACCCATGAAAGTATGGGTACCTAAGACACAAATTATTGATGCTGCAGATATGTCTAAAAGGAAATACAAAGCAGAAGTCCTGGTATCTGGACAGTGGCTGCTCGCGACATATGACGGGAGAAAAGTCTATGTTCCTAACCCTGACCATGAAAGAGGGAGGAACTGTGGGATTTGGAGGAAACCAAACTGGCAAAATCATTGGTACTGGAACAATTGGTAATTCATCAGTCTCAATCAATAATGTGTGGTTTGTAGATGGACTAAGACATAACCTACTTAGTATAAGTCAATTTTGTGATAATGGTTATGACGTCTTGTTTAATAAGAACAACTGCACAGTAATCAACACTGATGACCAATTTGTAGTGTTTAAGGGAAAGAGAAAGAACAATGTCTATAAGATAAATTTTTCAGAACTGACTGATCAGAAGGTATTTTGCCTCCTGTCAGTGAGTGATAAGAAATGGCTGTGGTACAGAAGGTTGGGACATGCTAACTGGAGATTAATCTCCAAGCTTAGCAAGTTACAACTTGTCAAAGGGCTACCAGACATTGATTATCATTCAGATGCACTTTGTGGTGCATGTCAGAAAGGAAAAATTGTTAAAACTTCTTTCAAATCTAAAGACATTGTTTCTACCTCCAGACCCTTAGAACTACTCCATATTGATTTATTTGGACCAGTCAGCACTGCATCCATATATGAAAGTAAATATGGATTGGTGATTGTTGATGATTACAGTAGATGGAGTTGGGTTAAGTTTCTCAAATCTAAAGATGATTCATATGATGTGTTCACAAAATTCTGTATTCAAGTCCAATCTGAAAAAGAACTTAAAATTCTAAAAGTCAAAAGTGATCATGGGGGAGAATTTGAAAATGAGCCATTTGAAATATTTTGTGAAAAATTTGGAATTGTCCATGAATTCTCTTCTCCTAGAACTCCACAACAAAATGGAGTTGTAGAGAGAAAGAATAGGACTCTTCAAGAAATGGCAAGAACCATGATTCATGAAAACAATCTGGCAAAACATTTTTGGGCAGAAGCAGTGAACACAGCGTGTTATGTTCAGAACCGGATCTATATCAGACCCATTCTAAACAAAACAGCATATGAACTCTTTAAAGGTAGGAAACCTAACATCTCTTACTTTCATCAGTTTGGATGTACGTGTTACATTCTGAACAATAAAGTCTATCTGAAGAAATTTGATGCAAAAGCTCAAAAGGGAATCTTTCTAGGTTACTCTGAGAGATCTAAGGCATACAGACTGTATAACTTGGAAACACTCTGTGTAGAAGAATCTATACATGTCAAATTTGATGACAAAGAGCCTGGAAGTCAAATTCCAGAGCAAGGTGAAAACTATGCAGATTCAGAAGAGTCTGATGATTATTCAGAACCTGATCAGATATCAGAGACACATGATACTTCAGAAGCTGTGACAGCTCCTGATGTCCCAATTGTTGAAACTTCTGAAGAAAATCAAGATGAATCACAGCAAGTTATCCAATCCAAAAATTCATTCAAATACAAGTCTTCTCATCCTGAGGATCAGATCATTGGTAGCAAAGAAAGCCCCAGAAGAACTAGATCACATTTCAGACCTGAAGAGTCTGCCCTGAGTCTGCTATCCATGATAGAACCTACTACAGTTGATGAAGCACTAGCTGATGATGGATGGATCTTAGCAATGCAAGATGAGCTCAATCAATTTAAAAGAAATGACGTATGGGATCTTGTATCTAAGCCTGAACACAAGAACATTATTGGAACCAAATGGGTGTTTATGAACAAGCTGGATGAACAGGGAGAAGTAATCAGAAACAAAGCCAGACTTGTTGCTCAAGGATACAGTCAACAAGAAGGCATTGATTACACTGAAACTTTTGCTCCAGTGGCGAGATTGGAAGCAATCAGGTTACTTCTTTCCTACGCAGTAAATCACAACATAACCTTGTATCAAATGGACGTTAAAAGTGCATTTCTCAATGGAGTCATATCTGAAGAAGTGTTTGTAAAACAACCACCTGGTTTTGAGGACTTAAAACATCCTAACCACGTTTATAAGCTAAAGAAATCTCTGTATGGTCTAAAACAAGCTCCTAGAGCTTGGTATGACAGACTGAGCAATTTCCTGCTTAAAAATGATTTTAAAAGAGGACAAGTTGACACAACACTCTTCAAGAAGACACTTGAGAAAGACATTCTGATTGTACAAATTTATGTTGATGATATTATTTTTGGTTCAACTAATAGATCTCTTTGCAAGGAATTTTCTAAGATGATGCAGGAGGAATTTGAAATGAGCATGATGGGAGAACTGAAGTTCTTTCTAGGAATTCAGATCAATCAATGCAAAGAAGGAGTGTATGTTCATCAGTCCAAGTATACCAAAGAGCTTCTGAAAAAGTTTAAGTTTGAAGACTACAAGGAAATGAACACTCCAATGCATCCTACCTGCACTCTGAACAAAGAAGATCAAGGAACCAAGGTTGATCAAAAGCTGTATCGAGGTATGATTGGTTCTCTGTTGTATCTCACTGCATCTAGACCTGATATTTTGTTCAGTGTCTGCTTGTGTGCAAGATTTCAATCAGATCCTAGAGAATCACATTTAACTGCGGTTAAAAGAATCTTTAGATATCTGAGAGGAACAACTAATCTTGGACTTCTCTATAAGAAATCATCAAATTACAAGCTAGTTGGATTATGTGATGCTGACTATGCTGGTGACAGGATTAAGAGAAAATCAACCAGTGGAAACTGTCAATTTCTTGGTGAGAATCTGATATCCTGGGCCAGTAAGAGACAAGCAACTATTGCTTTGTCAACAGCAGAAGCAGAATACATCTCAGCTGCTAGTTGTTGCACACAACTGCTTTGGATGAAACATCAGTTAGAAGACTACCAAATAACTGAAAACTGTATGCCAATTTATTGTGACAATACTGCTGCTATTTGTTTGTCTAAAAATCCTATTCTTCATTCAAGAGCCAAACACATTGAAATCAAACATCATTTTATCAGAGACTATGTTCAAAAGGGGATATTAGATATTCAATTCATTGATACTGATCATCAATGGGCTGATATCTTCACAAAACCCTTAACCGTTGAAAGATTCGATTTTATAAAGAAAAATTTGAACATGCATTTTGTCTCTGAGTAATGATTGACTCTGAATGAAAAATCAGACTCTGAAAATTATCAGATGCTGAAGAAGTTTCAGACTCTCCTAGGAGAATCTGAAAAGACTCAGCCTCTGAGAAAATTATCAGACTCTGAAGAGGAATCTTTTTGTAACTCTGAAAGTACTGGGAAGTGGAAAGGTTAAAGTTATTTTTTGTAGCCTTCTGACACGTCTATCTGCATTGGGAAATGTAACACCCCGTTTTCCCAACATAAAAATTTCTTTAAAAAGATAATCATGCATCAGAGTAAGCAGATAAACAGGGCATCACATTTCTAAAAACATCTCATGTTAATGAATAAATAAACATTAAATCTTCATAAAATATTAATCATTATCGCAGCGGAATAATCTTATGGAAAAACATCTCAAAAGTCTTTGGCACGCAGGCCTCATCAACATCTTATTAGCAAAATCTTCAAAATAGACATAAGCATGTAAAATAACATAATACGCAAGGAATAGAGAAAATAAAGAAGATCCCCTATCCCGTTACGTATCAGAGCACCCAGACTCGACTGCAGAAATCCTCACACGTCTGCACCTAATCTTGGTTACCTGCACTTGCCCACAAGGCGGCAATTCCAGCAGAAGGGGTGAGATTCACAAATAATTATATTAATCGTGTAATTAAATAATCACAATACAACAACCAAACATGATTCAATATATCTCAGGTAAAACATCTAGCATATAAAGCATCAACATAAACAACTCATCATTTAGCAGCGTCATAATCAACATCATAAACATCTTAGTAAACATCTTAGACGACTCGACTCGACATCATCACTTGACTATGCAACCCTACGTCTTATATGCATGTGGTACCAATCCAGGGCATGAGCCCTCGTCGCTATGAGCATAAATATACTCCAAGGCATAAGCCTTCGTCGCTGGTGAGCAAAGCTCCAGGGCATAAGCCCTCGTCGCTGGTGAGTAAAAACTCCAGGGCATAAGCCCCCATCATAGAATGAGTATGCATGAGACTCAATGCAAATTTAACTTAAACAAGTTAACATCACCAACGTCTTAATAACCATCTTAATCATCATGGACTGACACATGCAGCAACTATACATAAGTAAATAGCAACATGGCAGCAAATACATCATACAAATAGCATCCATAATGCAAGCATCGCAAGTAAATCACACATCCATAACTTAATTAATTCATTTATCACACATAAGCTTCATAAAATCATCATAAACAATCTCAATCATCATGTATCATCATTACAGATTATATTAAACATCATTAGAAGTCTCTAAAGCTACCCCAAGGTCGTCTCTCAAGGTCACATGCGACTACAGGTCGCAAACAGAATGGATTCTGGGTTCTGACATAACTCGCTATGGCGAGTGGGAAAGCTCGCCTCGCGAGTAACTAAGGCCTTGCTCGCTATGGCGGGTGGAAATGCTCGCCTCGCGAGCTCTAGGGTAATGCTCGCTATGGCGAGCTGGGTTGCTCGCCTCGCGAGCGATCTAGGTCTTCTCGCCGCGGCGAGTTGCATAGCTCGCCTAGGCGAGCGACGAACAGGTTGCTTACGGGTTCTGCGAAAAATCACACAAAAGTTCCCAAATTCATCATCTTAAGCGTCTAAACTCTCAGAAACATCAATGTTATGATTAATCTACGTTCTGCACTCATCCTAAACATCTGTTCTACAGCTTTATGGCTTAATTCATGATTTTTCTTCACTTTTAACCTAATTTCAATTCTCTCAAAACAGCCCTATGATTGTTAATCCTGATTAGATGAATTACAGAATAATATAATTGAATTGCTAGGCTCACCCTTACCTGGTAAAAGCAGAAAATCGCAGCCCTCTATGCTCTCTTCTCACTTCACGTGTTGTTGCTCCTCTTTCTCCAAAATTTAGTAACGCGTATACTGACTTCCCTCTTGACCTAATTTCCCTTTATATACTCCCAACAAATCTTATCTTATTTACTCTTTCTCCCACATAACTCTCTAAAATCCAAAACTAACCCACAACTAAATATTTTATTTTATTTCCAAATCTTATTTTATTAAACAATAAAATAAGTCACCACGTCGGATAAAATCATATTAAATCTTCATTCAACATCGCATAATATATTAATAAATATATAACAACTTCTCAAATAAATCAAATAATTAAATAATCAAAAATGGGCGTTACAACTCTCCCCAACTTAAAAGATTTTCGTCCTCGAAAATTACCTCAAGCAAACAACTCAGGATACGACTCTAGCATCTTACTCTCCAGTTCCCACGTCAAACTTTCGCCGGTCGCTCCCGACCAAACGACTCTAACGAGAGGTATCTCCTTGCCCCTCAGCGTCTTCGTCTTTCTATCATCGACCCTCACTGGTAAGGTCTCAACCGTAAGGTTGTCCCTAACTTGCACATCATCACTCTGGATCACCTGAGACGGATCCGGAACATACTTCCTCAGTTGCGACACATGGAACACGTCGTGCAAATTCGACAAATGTGGTGGCAATCCAACACGATAAGCCACCGCCCCAATCCTCTCTGATATCTGATATGGACCAATAAACTTCGGGGTTAACTTCTTTGACTTCAATGCACGACCAACACCGGTCATAGGAGTCACTCTCAGGAACACATGATCTCCCTCTTGGAACTCAAGGTCCTTCCTACGCTTGTCATGGTAACTCTTTTGTCGACTCTGCGACGCTTTCATCTTCTCTTGGATCATTCTTACTTTCTCAGTAGTCTGCTGAACAATTTCCGGTCCTAACATCACATTCTCGCCTGACTCAAACCAACACAACGGTGTTCTGCATCTCCGCCCATACAAAGCCTCAAAGGGTGCCATCCCAATACTCGAATGATAACTGTTGTTGTACGTGAACTCTATCAATGGAAGATGACTATCCCAAGTTCCTCCTTGCTCAAGTACACACACTCTCAACAAATCTTCCAACGACTGAATCGTCCTCTCCGACTGACCATCTGTCTGCGGATGATAAGCCGAACTCAACCTCAACTGAGAATCTAACGCCTCTTGTAAACTCTTCCAAAATCTAGAAGTAAACCTCGGGTCTCTATCTGATACGATGCTCGAAGGAACACCATGCAACTTCACAATCTCCTTGACATAAATCTCTGCCAACTGAGCAACAGGAAAAGTAATATTAATCGGTAGAAAATGAGCCGACTTCGTCAATCTATCAACAATCACCCAAATAGCGTCATTCCCTTTAGGAGTATTCGGCAAGCTCGTCACAAAATCCATGGATATACTATCCCATTTCCACTCTGGCACATCTAAAGGTACCATCATACCAGCAGGTTTTTGATGCTCAACCTTCAATTTCTGACAAACCAAACAAGAATAAACAAACTGTGCCACGTCACGTTTCAAACCAGACCACCAAAACATCTTCTTTAAATCATGATACATCTTCGTAGCTCCCGGATGAATACTCAAGCTACTTCTATGACTCTCTTCGAGGATCATCTTCTTCATTTCCTCATTATCAGGAATGCAAATCCTACCTCGAAATCTCAACACTCCTTGATCATCAACTCTAAAGTCACTATCCTCCGTCTGATTACTAGCAACCAACAGGTCCACAAACTTGACATCTTCTTTCTGCGCCTCTTTGATACTTTTCAAGAATTCACTATCAATTTTCAGCATTCCCGGCTTTACACTCTGAGGTGTTCTTTCACAAACCAAACTCAAATCTCTAAACTGTTCAAGCAACTCAAACTCCTTCACCATCATAGCAGACATATGCAAGGTCTTCCTACTTAAGGCATCTGCAACTACATTAGCTTTGCCCGGATGATAATTCAAACCAAAGTCATAATCTTTCAACAATTCGAGCCACCTACGTTGCCTCATATTCAATTCCTTCTGGTCAAACAAGTACTTCAAACTCTCGTGATCACTAAACACCTCAAACCTCGAACCATACAAGTAATGTCTCCATATCTTCAATACAAAGACCACAGCTGCCAACTCTAAGTCATGCGTCGGATAATCCTTCTCATGAATCCTCAATTGCCTTGAAGCATACGCTACTACCTTACCATCTTGCATAAGAACACCACCTAAACCCAGCTTGGACGCATCACAATATACCACAAAAGGTTCATCGGGCTTCGGCAAAATCAAAACTGGAGCCGTCGTCAAACGTTTCTTCAGCTCATTAAAACTATTCTCACAATGAACATCCCACACAAAAGATTTACCTTTACACGTCAACTGCGTTAACGGAAGAGCCAACTTAGAAAATCCTTCTATAAATCTTCGATAATAACCAGCTAGACCCAAAAAGCTTCTAATCTCTGTAACCGACTTAGGAGTCTCCCATTGCGATACCGCTTCAACTTTAGACGGGTAAACCGCAATGCCATCGCCAGAAATAACATGACCAAGAAAACTTACTTCTTTCAACCAGAACTCACACTTAGACAACTTAGCAAAAAGCTTCTTCTCTTTCAACACTTGCAAGACGATTTTCAGATGCTCAGCATGTTCTTCTTCAGTCTTAGAGTAAACCAGAATATCATCGATGAACACCACAACAAAACGATCCAAATACGCATGGAAGATTCTATTCATATACTCCATAAATACGCCAGGTGCGTTAGTAACACCGAAAGGCATCACCGTATACTCATAATGCCCATAACGCGTCCTAAATGCCGTCTTCTGCATGTCCTCATCTTTCACTTTAATCTGATGGTAACCCGATCTCAAATCTATCTTGCTGAATACACAAGCACCCACCAACTGATCCATCAAGTCGTCAATCCTCGGAAGTGGATACCTATTCTTTATCGTTACTTTATTCAACTGACGATAGTCGATGCACAACCTCATACTTCCATCTTTCTTCTTGACTAACAACACTAGAGCTCCCCACGGTGACCCACTTGGTCTCACGAACTTCTTATCAAGCAAATCCTCTAACTGTTTCTTCAGCTCCGCCAATTCAGAAGCTGACATACGATAAGGCGTCATAGACACAGGCTTCGTTCCAGGAACAAGATCGATCGTAAATTCAACTTCTCTTTCCGGAGGCACATCAGGAATCTCATCTGGGAAAACTTTAGGAAAATCACATACTACTTGTAACTTATCAATCACTGCCTGATTCTCAATAGATAAAGACGCCATCAAGGAAAACATCATAATTCCATCGCGTTCCAGCTGCTTCAACTATTTAGTAGATAGGAACTCTGCGCCACTCTCTTCCTCGGGAGATGAAAAATGCACCGTCTTGCTAAAACAATTAATAAGGACATGGTTGTACTCTAACCAATTCATCCCCAAGATCACATCCATCCCAACCAACGGTAGACATACTAAATCAATCTCAAAATCACGACCAAACATAGACACAGGACATCTCAAACACACAAGGGAAGTAGTCACCGAACCCTTAGCTGGAGTTTCGACAACCATCTCCCCATTCATATCAGATACAACAAGATTCAACTTAGCAGCACAATCAAGAGCAACAAAACAATGTGTAGCACTAGTATCAATGATAGCAACTAAAGGTATATTATCAAAATAACAAGTACCTCTGATCAAGCGATCCTCGCTCTCCGTCTGCGTACCAGTCAAAGCAAAAACTCTCCCAGTAGTCTGAGTCTTCTTAGGCTGTGTGCACTGGGACCCAATGTGACCTTCCTCATTACAATTAAAGCATACGATATCACCACGTTTGCAATCCGCAGTAGTATGACCCTTCTTGCCACAACGAAAACACCTCTTCACCTCTCCAGGACAAACATTACTCTTATGGCCTTTCACTCCACAAGTATAGCAAACTATCTCAGCAGGAGCATCTTTCTTCACAGGTCTCCTCTCATCATTAACTCGTTGTTTGCCCTTATCTGCAGGGGCACTGTAGGGCTTAGGACGACTTTGCTGCCCTTTTCCTTTCCTCTCATTAACCACCTTGTAATGAGCCTTCGTGTCCTCCTCGTAAATCCTGCAGCTGCTCACTAACTCAGAAAAGTTTCTAATCTTCTGATACCCTATAGCCCTCTTGATATCAGCTCGCAATCCGTTCTCAAACTTAATACACTTAGAAAATTCAGCGGTCTCAGCAGAGTAGTGTGGATAAAACTTGGCCAGCTCCACAAATTTTGCAGCATATTCAGTCACAGACATGCTCCCTTGCTTTAGCTCTAAAAATTCTATCTCTTTCTTGCCCCGCACATCCTCAGGAAAATATCTGTTGAGGAACTCTCTCTTAAACACTGCCCAGGTCACCTCAGCACCGTCCTGCTCCAGGGTAGGTAGAAGACTAATCCACCAATCGTCCGCCTCCTCAGCCAGCATGTGCGTACCGAAACGCACCTTCTGCACCTCCGTGCACTGCATCACCCTGAACACCCTCTTTATCTCTTTGAGCCACGTCTGGGCTCCATCCGGATCATATCTCCCCTTGAAGGTAGGAGGATGGTTTCTCAAGAAGGTCTCCAGCATGCGGACCTCAGCACTAGCACCAGCATTCGCATTCGGTTGCTGTCCCACCGCTTGAGCAACAGCTTCCAAGGCAGCAGCAATTGCAGCGTCATTCCTTCCCGCCATCTTAATCCTCTACAAAGCAAACATAAGTTAGAATAATACAACAATAGTATTCTAACTCTACGACAACGTCACTCGACTCTCTACTTGGCCGGACGGACCGACCTGCTCTGATACCAATTGTAACACCCCGTTTTCCCAACATAAAAATTTCTTTAAAAAGATAGTCATGCATCAGAGTAAGCACATAAACAGGGCATCACATTTCTAAAAACATCTCATGTTAATGAATAAATAAACATTAAATCTTCATAAAATATTAATCATTATCGCAGCGGAATAATCTTATGGAAAAACATCTCAAAAGTCTTTGGCACGCAGGCCTCAACAACGTCTTAATAAAACTTCAGAATAACATAATCATATAAAATAGCATAATACGCAAGGAACAGAGAAATAAAAGAAGATCCCCCATCCCGTTACGTATCAGAGCACCTAGACTCAACTGCAGAAATCCTCACACGTCTGCACCTAATCTTGGTTACCTGCACTTGCCCACAAGGCGGCAATTCCAGCAAAAGGGGTGAGATTCACAAATAATTATATTAAACATGTAATTAAATAATCACAATACAACAACCAAACATAATTCAGCATATCACAGATAAACATCTAGCATTTAGAACATCAACATAAACAACTCATCATTTAGCAGCGTCATAATCAACATCATAAACATCTTAGTAAACATCTTAGACGACTCGACTCGACATCATCACTTGACTATGCAACCCTACGTCTTATATGCATGTGGTACCAATCCAGGGCATGAGCCCTCGTCGCTATGAGCATAAATATACTCCAAGGCATAAGCCTTCGTCGCTGGTGAGCAAAGCTCCAGGGCATAAGCCCTCGTCGCTGGTGAGTAAAAACTCCAGGGCATAAGCCCCCATCATAGAATGAGTATGCATGAGACTCAATGCAAATTTAACTTAAACAAGTTAACATCACCAACGTCTTAATAACCATCTTAATCATCATGGACTGACACATGCAGCAACTATACATAAGTAAATAGCAACATGGCAGCAAATACATCATACAAATAGCATCCATAATGCAAGCATCGCAAGTAAATCACACATCCATAACTTAATTAATTCATTTACCACACATAAGCTTCATAAAATCATCATAAACAATCTCAATCATCATGTATCATCATTACAGATTATATTAAACATCATTAGAAGTCTCTAAAGCTACCCCAAGGTCGTCTCTCAAGGTCACATGCGACTACAGGTCGCAAACAGAATGGATTCTGGGTTCTGACATAACTCGCTATGGCGAGTGGGAAAGCTCGCCTCGCGAGTAACTAAGGCCTTGCTCGCTATGGCGGGTGGAAATGCTCGCCTCGCGAGCTCTAGGGTAATGCTCGCTATGGCGAGCTGGGTTGCTCGCTTCGCGAGCGATCTAGGTCTTCTCGCCGCGGCGAGTAGCATAGCTCGCCTAGGCGAGCGACGAACAGGTTGCTTACGGGTTCTGCGAAAAATCACACAAAAGTTCCCAAATTCATCATCTTAAGCGTCTAAACTCTCAGAAACATCAATGTTATGATTAATCTACGTTCTGCACTCATCCTAAACATCTGTTCTACAGCTTTATGGCTTAATTCATGATTTTTCTTCACTTTTAACCTAATTTCAATTCTCTCAAAATAGCCCTATGATTGTTAATCCTGATTAGATGAATTACAGAATAATATAATTGAATTGCTAGGCTCACCCTTACCTGGTAAAAGCAGAAAATCGCAGCCCTCTATGCTCTCTTCTCACTTCACGTGTTGTTGCTCCTCTTTCTCCAAAATTCAGTAACGCGTATACTGACTTCCCTCTTGACCTAATTTCCCTTTATATACTCCCAACAAATCTTATCTTATTTACTCTTTCTCCCACATAACTCTCTAAAATCCAAAACTAACCCACAACTAAATATTTTATTTTATTTCCAAATCTTATTTTATTAAACAATAAAATAAGTCACCACGTCGCATAAAATCATATTAAATCTTCATTCAACATCGCATAATATATTAATAAATATATAACAACTTCTCAAATAAATCAAATAATTAAATAATCAAAAATGGGCGTTACAGGAAACAACGCTTTTTATGGGCAATGATGGTTTTTCTTTCTCAAAATTTTTCGCGCCCCTCAAGTCATTAATACGCATGTTTGGCTATTACTTCTGAAATGTGAAGAGTTGTTTTTCAAATCACTATAAATACCAAACACACACTACTCACTCACTTTCCTACACTTTCAAGTCTTAAGCAGTTTCAATCGAAATTCTCTCTCTCTCTCTCTTCTCTCAACTTAGAAACCCTAAACCCCCAAACTTCATCTTCTCAAATGGCTTCGTCTGCTAGCGGTTCAAGCTCGAAATCAAACTTCTCCATCAAACCTGTAACCGTACCCATTCCAATCGATTCGTTGGTTGTTCAAATCGAATCACCGGTGGATTTCGCCTCTTTAAAAAGAAACGATGTTGATATGGAGGCTTTTATCTCTGCTCAAAAGATGGCTGGGTACTTTCAGATGCTAAACGGTCCAACTTACGTGAATCTGGTAAAGGAATTCTGGATTAGGGCTGAAGTTTTTGATGTTGATTCAGCCAAGGCACAAGAAAGAGAAGCTGTGTCAAGAAACCCTTCTTTGAGAGGAAAAAACAAGAAAAGAAATGGGTCTTGAACCTTTTCACGGCCTTGAAATCAAGTCTGCTGTGATGGGTATCCCTGTATCTATCACTGAAGGAGTGATTGCTCAGGCATGCAGGATGCCTCTGGAAGGAAGGTTCCAATGGAATGTCAGCAGTAAAGATGCCATGCTGGGCAGCTTTACAAGACTGCTGCTGAAAGGAAATCCTGCAACCAGGCTGGTTGAAATGGATATTGAGCACAGGGTGCTTCTGAAGATCATGAATGAGTGCTTCTTCCAGAAGGGAGGAGGTGCTGACCAACCTAATTCTGATCATAAACTGGTGCTGTATTTCTTGGCTGGATGTCAGCCAATAAATCTTCCAAGATATATCATGCATCATTTATGCTGGGCTGTCAAGGAAGCCTATAAAGGAAAAAGGAAACAAATCCCTTGTGGAAGACTTCTCTCTGAAATCTTCTACCAAGGAGGTGTACTGAGGACTCTGGAGACATTCAATCTGGCGTCAGACAGAGTGTTGGGTATCACTACTGGAAGGATGATCAATGGCACATCCCTCTTCAACATGAAGGCCATTAAGTCAATCCTCATTGATTCAAAGGATTTGAAGGAGTCTGAAGCCCCTCTTCCATTCATCAGAAATTTTCCTTCTGTTCTTAAAGAAAACAACCCTGAAGCATTATCTGCTTATCTAGCAGCTTTTGCTAAGGAGTCTGGAGAAGCTCAGAGGAAATCTGAAGTTGCAGTGGCCAGAAAGCAGAAGGCTGCTAATCCTCAAGCAACTACCTTTGGAACTGTAACTACTCCAAAGAGGAAAAGAGGTAAGGCTGATGCAGACATGGAGTAGAGGTATCAACGAGCCCAGGAGGAAAAAGAAGCTGGCTTTGTTGAGACTGTCAGACCACTCAAGAGGCTAGCAACTGGGGAGATTGTGATGTCTATGTTTGAACCCACTCCTGAACAGCAGAAGAGGACTGAAGAGTACTATCAGAATCTCAAGAATGAGAAGAAGAGGCTAGAAGCTCAATACCGGATTGATAGAGACAAGGCTCTGGCAGCTATAGGCATTGATCATGATGAAGATCAACACCTCATTGAGAAGGTTATTGAGGCTCATAATTTGGCCAAGAAGCTGGAAGAAAGTGCTGTGAAGGGAGCTCAGAAGGTTCTGCAAGAAACTTCAAGAACTTCTGAAGCTGATACCTCAGATGCTGTCCCTCAAGAGAATGCTTCAGTAGCTGCTGGTCCTCCACCAGTAATACGAACCAGTGTTTCTCTCCCAGAGAGATCAGTCACTGGGACTGCATCAGAAGCTACTGTTGCAGAAGCTGCTGGACCTCCACTAGTAATCCGGACAAGTGTTTCTCTCCCGGACAGATCAGTCACTAGGATTACATCAGAAGTTGCTGCTTTAGAGGCTGCTGCCTCAGACGCCCCCAAGATATCTAAGGTAACTCAGAATCCAATTCCTCCACCTGCTACTTCCACCTCATCTTCTACAGACTCTGACTTAGACGATGCACCTCTAAGTCAGAAATTCAAGATATCCAAACCTGTACCTAAGGCCAAACGAACCCTTAAAACTAAAACAACCACTACCAAATCCAAACCTTCTCCTAAACCCAAACCCTACAAAGAAGTCTCAGATGATGTCTATAAAACAATAGGGGAGTTAGGTGAAAGGAGGATAGGTATCTGTAACAAGCTACCTGCCCACCATCCCTTCCAACCACCTGTTATCAAACCACTAAACATGCTTGCTCCTGATGTTTCTATTCCACCCTCCTCAACCACGAACCCAGGCAGTCCACAAGTTGTTGATTTAACAGCTACTGCTGAAGAGCAAGTGGTCACTGAAAATCCATCAACAAACAACCAGCAACAACCACCCTCTTCACCACAAAACAAACCCACTAAACAGGATGATCTATCCAACCTTGAAAAACATTATTCAGGAGAACTTCCTGAATACCAACAACAACAACATACCACTGTCAACCAACCACCAGTTGAAACCATTCCAGAATCTGTAATGGAGACTGTGGCTACAGAGTCTGTCCCTGTGACAGAGTCTGAACCCACTGTGTCTGTTCCACCTTCTGAACCAACACAAACCCATACCTCTGATTCTGACCAATCCACATCCTCTTCACCAATCCAAATGTCTGACCAACCACCCATAAACACTTTGGATTCTGAATACCTGGATGAGCGTCTGGTGGCTCTTAATGATGAAATGCAGAGTTTGGTACTTCTAAGGAACACTCCATTTCTACCTTTCGTCTATCAAGACAGCTGGAATAATCTCACGAACAGGGCATTGAATTTATTTGATGGTGTTGCTCAGAAGTGTTGTTATATTCAAGCTCGCGCCATGAGACGACGTTTGCAAGAATCACACTCTTCTTCTCAACTCCAAAACAAGCCTCTGTATCTGGCTAATGCTCCGTTCTACGCTGAGTCTGAGTATGTAACAAGAGACTCCAAGGTCTTCAAGATGCTGAAGCAAAAGGTGCTGAAGCAGCAAGAAGAAGCTAAGGCTAGGGAAGACCACCTTCTTCAGAGACAATTGGCTCTGGAAGAAACTGTTAGGAAGCAGTCTGAAGACATCAAGCGTCTGATGGCTCTTGTCCAACAGCAACAGCAACAGCACAACCCCAACCCAACCCTTAGTTGCACACCTTGTTTTTGTTTTCTTGTTATATGCTTTAATTGCTTGCTTTCAATACTCTGTAGTTTTCTGACCATCTCTTATATAAAAGTTTCTATTTCTTCACTTTTGTTTTCTACATGTTATTTTTACTATTTTTTGCTCTTTTTAATTGATGACAAAAGGGGGAGTAATAGAAAGTATTTAACAGAAGCTGAGCCCAAAAATGAAATAAAACTTAACAAATTTTATTTCAGAGAACACAATTTCATCTACATTCTATGATATCTGTATTAAGCTTAAAAATGAACTTAATTAACCTGGATAGGACTTAGGGGGAGCTTACAAAACTCACCTTAAAGAATATCAGACTCAGGGGGAGTCTGAGCTTACAAAACTCAGAATCTTTAAGAGTCAACTTGTTAATTAAGTTAACAACAATTGATCTTTTTAAATACTTATGTTTGTCATCATCAAAAAGGGGGAGATTGTTGGAACAAAGGGTGTTTCACAAGTATACCACTTAAGTTTTGATGATAACAAGGTATTAAAAATTATCAATTGGATATGCTAAACATTTATTCAAAGTTTTATTTACAAGAGGTTCTAATTGAATGAATTAAAGAGCAAAGGAAATTTAGACTGAAGCTTAAAGAACATCTGAATGAAAGCGCTCCTGGAAAATCAGAGTCAGAATGCGTCTGAAGAAAGAGCTTCTGAAGATGACGTCATCAGAAGCAAGTTCATCAGAGGCAGACTCATCAGAAGCAAATGGTATCCAGAGGCAGATTCATCAGAAACAAAGATTCTTCAGACACTGAAAAGCGTTGACAAAGCAAGTGTACGAAAAGTACAACCACTATGCCTACGCCTGTTCCTGCAACCACCAACTCTGCACAGTGTCTTCTATACACGACAAGAATAACAGTAACTAAAGCAGAAACTTTTCCATATTTGATGGAATGGATTTGAATTTGATTTCATTGTACAAGCCTCAAATCAAGCAAAGGATCAAAGGTGTCAAATCAGCTTCGGTAAAGAAAAAGTGATGAGCTGGCAGTTTCTAACGTCTCTTAAACTCTCTATAAATAGAGATGAAGGTTTGAAGAAATATATACAATATACACACGCGAATTGAGTTCTCCTCTCATATTCTAAGTCGCAAACACTGCTCATCAACAACTTAGATAATTCTTACAAAAGCTCACATTTTAGAATTTCTAAGTATCTAAGAAAACAGAGTCTGTTCTGTTTCGTTTTGTCTTGTGAATACCTCTGATTGTATATCAAGTATTCAAAACTCTTTTCAATTTTCTGTAATTGTTTTAAGTCTCTTGCTTGTGTGCTTCAGCATTTGAAGTCTCTTTCTTGTGTGATTGAGCAAAGGAAGTCTCATACTTGTGTGTTTGAGCAACTTGTAATTTGATATTACATTTTAGTGAAACTCTCCTTGGAAGTGCAAGGGGGACAGGACTACTTCCGATTTGTGGAAGGAACCTGTATAAAATTGCTTGTGTCGTCTTTCTTTCTTGCATCTGTTCTTTATTCCGCTGCTAAGACTCTGAACTCTGATCAGAGTCTGAACTCCATCAGACTCTGTATCCTGAGAACAGTGTTATTTTTTCGTAAGAAAGAAACGTTTTTGAAAACACAATTCAACCCCCCCTTCTTGTGTTTTTTCCACCTTCACCTTTGTGCCAAGAATCGTTGGAAAATAATTATATGTTTGAAGAATATTTTCGCTGCAGATTTTATAATGATGTTGGAATTAAATAGTTTTTATTCTATTTAAATAATTTTGAAAAGCAGTGTGACATGCCCGTTTGTTGATAACTCTGATTATATATTTATTATACGTTGTTTTGGGAAATAGGGTGTTACATATATAATTACTCTACATTGGTATAACACAAAAGCTTTTCATTCTTGAATAGGTATTACCACCACAACTTGCAACCACTTGTGGGAAAATGTTGCATTAAATGATTGTAATTTACAAAGCAATGCACAAATAGCATGTAGAACCTGTATAGTTAAGTGTTGTATGGGAAACATATTATAATTTAATGTGGCTGAGAAATTTAATGTGGCATGGGGAAATGAAAGTTTGAAGTCATATTAGATCAAAGGATGAGATGAATGCTGAACCAAATGATGAGATCCAACGGACATGCTTCATTGGCGCCTAAAAAATCTAGGTTTAGGGTTTGCAAACTTATTAGCAATGTTAAGTAGGATTAGATATAAGTATGATAGCTACTCTGCCAGATGCAGTGGTAGAGACAGCTCACAAAATAAGAAAAAAACTTATGTGGATTCTGGGTCCTCCAATTTGTACCATTTGAAAATCTTTAAGACAAATTTACAATTTTTGAAAAGTAGAACGACCAATTTTCAAAATTTCAAAAACTAAAGACTCATATGTAAATAGTTGAAACACATAGAATCAATTTCATAATTTAAAATAATTATAAAGATCAATTTGAGATTCACATTGTATGAATTAAGGAAGAAATTACATTGCAAAATCTAGTTTTTAGGTGGTAACTAAATAACATTGTATGAATTAAGGAAGAAATTACAATATCTAGTTTTTAGCTGGTAATTAAATTTTCCATACTTACTTTTTTTTTTAGCAAAAAAAATGTATTTATTTTGAAAATTCTCAAAAATTTTATCAATTTTTTTTTGACTAATTTATCAAAACAATCCAAGTTAACATATAAGAATATAAATTACCCCTAAAATTAAATTAACTCAAAAATTAATATTTTGATACTTTAATTGTATTAATTTTTAATCAAACCATCTTCAAATATAATGAGATGCAAAACCAATCTTCATATATACCCATTTTTTTTTCTTTTTCTGAAGTAAGGATTTATTTTGAAGGACTGAAGTAAGGATTTAATATTCATGTATTAGTTAAAAAAATAAATTATAGGTTGAAATTCGTTCACCCTATGCAATAAAAATAAAAATTAATGAAAGTTATTGTAAATTGTAATTTTTTGGGTGCTAATTGAAAAATTAATATAAGAAATTAATATTAGAAAAAGTTGAAAATATCAAAAATGCACACGAGGAATTGACACGAAGAGAGATAAAAATTTGAAAAGTTGAAATATAGCGCGGAATTTGAAAGCAAGGAGAGAAACAGAAAACGTGAAGTGAAGCTTCTTCTCTTCTCTAACAAACTAACAATGTCTTCTTCTTCTTCTTCCTTTCCAACTTCTGAAGAACGAACTGTTGCTTCTGCTTTGCTTCTTCTCCACATACCATCACCAAAGTAACTTCATCATTCATTTTTTTTTTCTGTTTTCTTCGTTTTCTTTTTATCTCCGATTAATTTTCCAGTTTTTTTTTTTTTTTTTTTTATCTCAAGGTTTCATTCAAATGAAGTTCATGGAGAGCGAAGAAGCTTCAGTAGCAAACGTTTCAGAGAGATTTCTGTTATTACTGATTCGGATGAATCTTCTTCAGCTTTCTCTTCTCTTCGAATCAACGGTGGTGAAGAATCTTCTGATTCGGATGTTTCTTTCTTCTCTGCTACGAATCGTTATCATCAGATGAAGTTCAAGGTTCATTTCTGTTCCTCAGATCCGTTTGAATAACCGATTCTGTTGTGAAATTGAATTTGTGAATTTATATTAATTGTTTTTATTTAAATTCTTCGATTGAAATCGTTGAGATCTGGTTTGTTTTTACTTGTTTTGATGTTTGAATTGATTTCAAAATGTTCCATGTTGATTATTGTTGAATATTCAAATTGCGATGATTTTTGGAATCTGATTGAATCGATGAATTTTGATATGTGAAAGATTGCGAGGAAATCGCGATCGAAGGTAGTGTGGACATCTTCTTCCTGCTCCGGCGACCGGAAAGTGAAATCTGAGACCACGGCGAAGGTTTCACCGACTTCATTTTCCGGCGAGGCTACTTCGTGTTTGTCAACAACCTCAAGTGCGCGAAGCTTGCGCTATGCTCACAGAGCAAGCAGGTGTAGGAGTGTGATTGATGCTGAAATCAAACGCGAGACACCGCCGGCGGCGAAGCTTCGCGTGAAGAATCCTGCCGGAACGCCACACTTACGTCGGCGCGGCGAAGCAATACTGAGGTTTCTCTCTCACGGTGGTTGGTCTTCTGAAGTGAAGATCCGTAAAACGCTTGGTGATAGCCCTGACACTAGCAAAGCTCTGCGAATGTGATACTCTCTCTCTCTAGTTTGATTATTATTACATGAAATCATGATTCAAATCCTTGGATGTACACGTTTGGTTTTGTGATTATTCCGAACAATACTCTAATTTAATTGATTTTGGATTTTAATACGATTGAATAAAACTATAAGACATGAGAGTTGTCACGTTTAATTAAATTTCATAGGTATAAAAATGTTATAATAATGTTTATGAATGAATTATGTACAGGTTACTTAGGAGGGATGCTGTGAAAAGAACAGGCTCAGGAGGGCGCCATGATCCCTTTGTTTATTCGGTATATATCAATCTTTATTTATCGTTCATTAATTACTTTTTCAGTTTGGATTTTATATAGTTTAATAAATTCAGTATTTAATCGTGTAAACATAGTGAATTATATAATAAGTTATTACTTTATATACTACTTTTTGTTTTTAAAGAACCAAATATTTTTTGTGACAGGTAACTGGATGAAGTTAGCAAAAGGAGGTAAGCTAGCTGCTAGATGATTATAGAGCATTACACGAACAAAGATTCTGCTATAGCTCATAGATATATCATATATGGTATATGATTCAGTATATATATCCCTAGGGAAATTTTGTGACCTCCATTTATTATGTAATCATTTATAGATTTTTATGATGTCCATATGTGTAGTATAGAACTTCATCACTACCGTTGGAGTACCTATATATTGGCTCAGCTTTTGCCATTCTCAAGTTCAAAATATGTTTCTGTTTTTATATAATGAAAATTTAAACCTTGAGAGAGTGGTATAGAAGTATAATGTATTGCAAATGTAAGTGGACGCCTTATATCAACAATGAATCTATCTATATTATATGATTGTCAAAAAATGAATCTATATTATATGGAAAATGTTTGGTTAATTTTAATTTATTTATATCTTCCTTTTTTGTGGGAAAAGTGAGGAATATCGGCAGTGAAAAAGTGCCTTCAAATTAAAAGGTGGCGGTGAAAAAAAAAATGAAAAATGACAATACACTATTAATGTGAAAAATTATCAATCATCATGCAATATTGTACTCCCTCCGTTCCTTTTTAAGCATCTTTTTAGAAAATTTCCATCAAAATAGCAAAGTGTATTTTTTCACGTTTTCTTCCAATTATACACTCTTTTTAATTCAACAATAAATTCATATTTTTTTGCACACACTTTATCTTTCCAATAAATTTAATATGTTATCTTTTTCTCGTAACAAACAGTTGTTAGTTATTATCTTTTTCTCCAACAAATTCCTATTTTTTTACGCGCTCTCTCTCCCAAAATAAACAATTGTCAATTTTTTAAATATTCCGCACATCTTTTAAATTATTATAAGTCAATATAAAAATTATTCCAACTTCACATTAATCAAAAACTAAGAAAAACTTTACTTCCTTCCAACTCCTTTAATCAAAGTTAAGACTTCAACTATGGCTTCAACCAATGCTAGATTCACATTGTGCGACATCTTATTTATAGAATTTTTAAATTTATAGAATTGTTATTCATCTTATTTATAGAATTTTAACTCTTCTTTGAACCATTGTTTGTAACAAAATTTTGTTTAAATTTGAAGATAATAAGAAACAAACTTTGTTTAAAAAAACAAACAAACTTTGTTTAAAACAAACAAACTTTAGCTTTCCAAATAGATAACATTAATTAGATTTATTGAAAAAGTTAAGAGTAACTGAAAAAATGGTATAATTGACAAATCATATCCTAAAAATACAAAAAGGACAGTTAAATAGGAACGAAAAACACACGTTAAAAAAACACTTAAAAAGGAACGGATGGAGTAATTTGTAAATATAGTTTGAGTGGACATTTTTCATAAACATTTTCTATAGTTATTTATTTATCATTTCTTTCAAAAATTTATTTATCAACTAGTCTAAATCCGTTCTGCCTTGTATTTTGCTTTTTATTTTTTATCATCCAACCAATTTTGCTTCAGGTCACTAAGATAAGGAATTGAAATCTTATGAATCAAGAAACAAGAAGAGATTTTACTAAAAGTGACAAATCATCAATAAAATTGATGTAATACAACGTTACAAAGTCAGCAACAAAATTACAAACTACTGCCTCCGTTCCTTTTTAAGTGTCTTTTTAGCGTGTGTTTTTCGTTTTTATTTAACTGTCCTTTTTGTTTTTTTAGGGTATGATTTGTCAATTATACCCTTTTTCAATTACTCTTAACTTTTTCAATAAATCTAATTAATGTTATCTATTTGGAAAGCTAAAGTTTGTTTTTTTTTAAACAAAGTTTGTTTGGTTTTTTTAAACAAAGTTTGTTTCTTATTATCTTCAAATTTAAACAAAATTTTGTTACAAACAATGGTTCCAAGAAGAGTTAAAATTCTATAATAAGATGAATAACAATTCTATAAATTTAAAAATTCTATAAATAAGATGTCGCACAATGCGAATCTAGCATTGGTTGAAGCCATAGTTGAAGTCTTAACTTTGATTAAAGGAGTTGGAAGGAAGTAAAGTTTTTCTTAGTTTTTGATTAATGTGAAGTTGGAATAATTTTTATATTGACTTATAATAATTTAAAAGATGTGCGGAATATTTAAAAAATTGACAATTGTTTATTTTGGGAGAGAGAGCGCGTAAAAAAATGGGAATTTGTTGGAGAAAAAGATAATAACTAACAACTGTTTGATACGAGAAAAAAGATAACATATTAAATTTATTGGAAAGATAAAATGTGTGCAAAAAAATATGAATTTATTGTTGAATTAAAAGGAGGGTATAATTGGAAGAAAACGTGAAAAAATACACTTTGCTATTTTGATGGAAATTTTCTAAAAAGACACTTAAAAAGGAACGGAGGGAGTATATGGTATGGTCACAATTTAATGATGGATTAACACTCGAAGTAGTTCGCCATTATTAAAGTTAAGTTAACGTACTGGTTTCAAATTTTAACACGCATAACAATTGTTACTCTTATTTTTAATCTTTGGTTGTTTAATGTTTCTTACGCTAAGGAGGTTTGACTAAAAAAGTGAGTGTGGTGTTGATTGACGAAGAGGTGAATAGAAAGAATGTAGTTTTAGGGTAGTTATACAAGCTATTAAAATTGAACTTTAACATACAGTAGCCAAGATCTAGAAGTATAATTGTTTTAAAAATGGGATGCAAACTACATTCCTTCATGATTGTATTATGAAAAGAAAAATAAAACTGGACAAATTATGAGATCCTGTCCTTACAACGAATGGTACACGGTTGGAAGGTGTTGAGCTGACAAAAACTGAAGTCTAGAACGTCAATAATTTTTTTAAGCAAAGTTGACAATTAGGCCGGTTATGGAGAATATGGAAGTCAAAATCATTGATGCTGGTGATCGTAATTTCCTAACATGTGTATTTTCTAACTGTCCGTTTGGTTTTTTTTTTTTTTTTTTTTTTTTTTGGGGAAGGGAGGGAATATTTTTAATTTAACATGTTTTGTTCAAATTTTAAAATGGAAAGGGAGGAAAGGGGAGGGGAGCAAAACCCCTTCTCATAGACTCATTTATTGTTTCTCTTAAATTGAAGTTTTTTTTTGAGGATATGGAAGGTGTGCAGTTAATGGCATCATTACATTGAAAAAACTATATTTAAATTTACATTAAAAAATTATTCAAACTTAAATTTTAAAGTTAAAAAGGTAAATTAATTTTAAAATTTATCCCCTCCCTTAAACCAAACATATTTTTAATTAAAATTTCTCTCTTCCCTTCTTCTGTTTTTTGAACCAAACATATATTTAACTAAAATATCTCCATTTGCATCCCCTTCCTTTCTCTCCCCTTCATTAAAATTCCTCCCCTCCCATTCTTTGAACCATACAGACCCTAAAGAGGAGATAAGGAGAGTTTTTTTGGTACTCCTTGCACCTGTGGAAATATTATATGATTGTTAATTTGAAAAATACAATACAATAGTTTAATTTAACCAAGTACAAAAGACTTGTTCTCTAACATATTATTTTATTGGCCAAATACGAAATGTTAAGACTTGTTCTCTAACATATTATTTTATTTTCTAACATAAGTTACATAGTTATAACAAGTTAGTGTTTTAAGTTTTTTTAGTTACAAATTGGTCATTTAAGTCATAAAATATTTGTACAATTATTCTAATTTTATTAAACTCATTCAAAAGTGTTTACGTGGATGTTTAATGTTAAATTAGCTTGTCCAAATTCATTGCTCTCAAAACTAGTGTTCAAAGGTGCGTTATATGCTCCAAAAAAGTGCAAGTGAAAAAAACTACGGATGCACGTTTGAATAGAGCACATCCTTCAATTTTTTTTTGAGTAAATTATACTCTCCTCCCCTCAAAGATGCTTGAAATACATTCCCCTCTCCTCTTATGTTAAAATATACAATTTCCTCCCTTGAAAAATAAAATTTACACTCCCCTCCCTTATAAGATGCTTGAATTACAACCCCCTCCCTTGATAATTAAATATGCACTACACTTTAATCTATTTTAACATAAATAAATATTTTTATGATATATATTAATTTTAAACCACCCTTTAAGAAAAATTAATTTATTTTTTTATAATTTAAATGTTAATGATAATTAAATTTAAATATTTTGCTATTGATTTTATAATTTAGAGTTTAAAATTAACTTTTAAATAACCATGGTTTATTGTCTTTAGTAATTTTTCGCATATTTTAATTTTATTTTGACTTGTTTCATATTTTATAATTCGGTTTAAAACTACATGTTAATGAAATTGTGAATAAAAAATAGCAAAAAAATATGTATTCAATTTTTTATTATGTTAAAATAGACCTGCAATACTATTTTTTTGAAGTGTATTACATTATTATTTTTTTGCTACATTATTAGAATTAAAAAAAAATATTGAGGGAGTAAAGTGTAGATTTTAACATAAGAGGGGAGGGGAATGTAATTAAAGTTTTTCTTAGGGGAGGGGAATGAAATTTTTTCTAATATGTTTTGAATAAGAGGGGAGGGGATGTATATTTTAACATAAGAGAGGAGGAGAGTGTAATTCAAGCATCTTTGAGGGGAGGGGAGGGGAGTGTAATTTACTCTTTTTATTTTATTGCCAGTGTATTAAAATAAAATTTCTTGTTCATATATTCCACTTTATTAATATCTGTTATAACATTTAGGGGTTTCATATTGGGGAAGCCTACCGGCTTTTGATGGCTATCGACTAGATGAGATAGATAGCTCAATATGGACAATGTCATCTTTGAGATGGACCCAAATCTTATAGTGAGGGAAAATGCCAGAGTTTGGGGTGATTATCTTGGAGTGTAATATCGATCATCAACGTAAAGCCCAGAGCAAGTAGTAGTAATGGTCGCCTTCACTCAAGTATGCAATTGATACAGAAATTCTCCCAGCAGGATTAGATGTGTCCGAAACCTAAGACAGAAACAAGCAGGGAACTCAACGGACAATCCTGGATAATCTTTTATCAGTCACCACTCACAAGCAAATCAGTTTATACTAGGCACACCTTCTCTGGCATAGCCATAGTCAATGGGAATCCAAGTGGGCACATATCATCCGATGAGAATTCAGGCCGCACATAAGGAAAATGGCTTATCGTTCATAGAAATGAAATAAACTCTATCTTGTTACACTGTCCAAAATAAATTGACTATTTGACATTTATATAATAGAAGCTTTGCTTCCGACATATTTTCCAAGCTCTTGACAATTTCTAGCACAAAAATTTCCTGACGTTGGTTTTCAGAATTCAATAATTTTGATATTTTGTGTAAGGCCCTCTTGTCGTCTTCTTTAGATCCATAGTTGATGGTCAGATTCTCAGGCGCAAAACTTACAGCTTGCAACTTGTTGTCTTTGATCAAATGAAGGAAGGGGTCAACCTGAGTCATGAATATAAAAAACATTAAGGTGATATAGTCATTTACTTCCACGAAACCTATACAGAATTAAAAATTAGAGAAGAGAAGAACAAGAAAGCTTCTTTGCAATCATAGTACTTTCTCTTTATGTAATCATAGAATTTAAACTTAAGCTTAACTCAATAAGGAACTAAACCTCATCCACTTGCGCCCAACACAATGAAGGTGCTGGAGGCTACAATGAAGGCAGCCCAAATTTCCAACACAGAATTTGGTCGGTTGAAACATCATAATTATCATATAAATTTTTGAAATGAATGTTTTTTCTACGTACATTCTTAATAAAAGTTTGTAGATTGCATCGAATGATGGATTTGAAAACAGAACAGGTTGCACAAGATCTTCAGGAACTACTCGCCTTTTTTTCTTCTCTTCTGTAAGCACAGCCTTGGCACTATGGACAAGAGAGACAAACATTGTATGTTTTTGAAGAAAACTGAATCATTGAAGTTGCCAAACAAAACAGTGATCTACGACGTGAAGGTGGCAATGACCCTGAAGTAAAAAGTAGCAATTAAGAGATGAAAGGCTTGATTCTGGATCTCTTCCAAAGACAATCAAATTGTGTATTATGAATGGGAGCTCACCTTTAAAAGAAATATCCCGCAAAAAAATGCAAGTTGAAATCTCTGGACTAGGACCTTATGAAAAGAATTCTGGATGCAAAAGTAAATTTTTAGTATGTTTAAGGAAAATAGAGTGTCACCCATGGGACCCCCTGAACGAGTGAAATTATCTAAAAGATCATAAAAGACTCGAATCACACAACATGAGTGTCGTGTTATTACCTTGTCTCTAGAAAAAAGCTTCATAATTTGCAGGCTTATTTTCAGTAGAGATTTATCTGATGGCTGCTCAGCTTGAGGGTCGTAGCCTCCTGTGTTCAAATGGAAATGTTAACAAATATAAGAAATCAAAACCAAGCCAATTTTGGATTGTAGTGTATGTCACATACACATGTAACAACTATAGGACCACAGTTAGATCTTTAGTGCATATGTATAATCATCATTGAAAGGCTCACCAAGTCCCTATTAGCATTGTTTGTAATAAATTCATCTGCTGCAGTTGATTTGATTGAATCATTGCCTTTAATTGGTAATTCTTCTCCGGATATTTTTCGTAATTATTTTGCCTTATGCTTCCACTTGAAAACTGTTTCTCATGTCTTGGCTTCTGAAACAAGGTTGCTGAAGAAGAGAATACAGAGACCACTCTGGAGAGTATCCTTGGAATACCCTGTGCTTTGGGGTTAGAATCGTCTGATAAAGACAGGCATGACCGAGGAAAGACTGAAATTGGTACTAGAACAGCAGAAAAGATGCGATGAGCTCCAACTCGTGTTTCATGATCCGGATGGACCATATTCAGGAGTAGTTGATGAAACAGTGCCTCAGGGAATGCATGAGAAAGGAAGGAATGGTTTTAATTTAGCAGTATGCCTCATAATATTGAACTAAAACAATAATAATTTTTTGGAAAAGTGATAGTAATGAAGGAAATGGAGGAGTGTGACAAAATAATTGGCAAAGCAATGAGAAAAATGAAAGAAAAGCATAGTAACAAGACCCATTTTACTTTAGAGCCAAATTAAGGAAATTTCTCTTCTCCCTTTCAAAATTGCCCATTCTCTTAAAAATGCTCCGCTTTGTTCAACGTGAATTAACTCACGCTGGCCATTTTTCAACGTGAGTTAACTGACGCATGCACTTTTCAGATCGGTAAATGAACAAAAACAAAAGGGAGAACAACAATTTCCCCAAAATAAAGGCTTTATATTGATGCCCAAACACAAGATGTTAATTTTTGTACCCTCGAAAATGATAGATGTTGCTTTTGTATACTGCTACTCGGGGGCAGAGCCACCACCCAGCAACCTCGGGCACTCGCCCGGGCTCAATCGATACTTTCTTTATATTTCTTTAACCCACTAGAATTCTTAACTCTATAATTTTTGCCGAGGCTCTATAAAATTCCTGGCTCCGCCACTGCTGCAACTCACTTTTTTTTATCAAGGTTACACGCTTAAAATGACAGAAGGAGGCGTTTGATTAGATATGTTTTGATGAATAACGTGGGATAATGGTTAATGAACATGTTACACGCTTATTGTGATTTAAGGCAAAATATGTTGTGAATAATTTATTTTTAACAAAAATTATATTTAAGACTTAAAAAATAAGTAACGTAATTTAAGGGAAATGTACCCGATTAAAAGACAATTTTTATAAAAAAAATAAAAATAAAATTCCAGGCTGCACTTCAAAGGTTAGTCATCCAACCTTTGAATTAAGCTTCCAAATTACTGCAATATTGGCCATTCCTGCAGGCCTCATGATGAAGGAGTCAGCCTTTGCCCAACAACTATAACATCAATTCAAAGGTCAGTTTGATTCAAACCATGAAAAAAGAAATTTGTAGAGGAAAACTAATAAAGTAATCAAGCTATCAAAAAATGTTACTATTCCAACAGCAATGTAGACAGAAATAACAAACATCTTGTAAAGTTCAAATTCATTTTCATATCTTGTTGCTATAAAACTGGAGATAAATGTTTATACGCTGAATGAATTTATCCAGGTACTATCCATTTCAGAAAGTACAATTTCTTCAATGTAAAATCAATTCAATATCAACTTAATACCTATGCTCTAGAAGTGCCACCATGTTCCCTCTCAACATGCTCCACGAGGGACACGGGATCGGTGAATCCTTTACTACACTTGGGACATGCATCAATGGTAACATTCGCAACAGATCGGCTGCCACTTCTTTCATGAACTTTCTGCACATGATCGATTAAAGTAGTGATCGAGGAAAACTTGGCACCACATTGAGGGCATTGCTCCACTTGAC
This sequence comes from Medicago lupulina, assembly GCA_958299785.1. NCBI lineage: Eukaryota > Viridiplantae > Streptophyta > Magnoliopsida > Fabales > Fabaceae > Medicago > Medicago lupulina. Next base: position 35,180,562 of record OY283141.1, on the reverse strand, counting down.
CACTGCCGTTGCTCTTTCTCCCACCATCGCTTGATGCCCCCCATGCTTGGTTAATTTCACCACTCAACTTTGACATTCCAGCCTCGGCTGAAGCTCGAATATTAGAAGCGGCATTAAGAAAGCTTGTAGTCCATTTAGATGAAGAGGAGGTTGAACTTGAGTTGGTTTTAGACTCCTTCTTTCTACTCCTATTCATTAGATTCATAAAAGGGAAATTTGTTTCCACTTTTTTAGGTCCTGGACATTTGTGATCAGGACCAAACCTATGCTTCAAACAATGGTCTATTGTGCAATCCCTGCATTTAATTGTGTTTGAGAATACTAAGATCTCTTTGCATCCAGCTGCAGGGCATTTTTTCTTCTTTGTAACTTTCTCATAATTTGATGGGTCGCAGTCGGTGTTAACATGATTCTCCCATGTTATGTTTGGATCTTGCTCAGGAACTAGGCGGACTCCTTTAGCGCAAAGTGGACATATTACTACAGTGACATCTTGCTTGTCAGCTTTTGTACACCTATGTTTGATATAACTTCGGTGTTCCAAACAATACACCTAAAATGGGTTTGGCTTATACAGTTAGGTTAAACAAAGAGCTCTTCAAACTGAACAGAGAACGAATAATAATACATAAATCCACAAAACACAAATTCCCAAGAATGTCATCAAGCAAAATCATAAGTAAAAACATTGTTGATTGCATGGACTTTAGAAGTTAAGGCACACCTCAAAAATAAAAGTACAATGACTAATATGTAACCAAAAATGAAAATCATTTAGGAGGAAAGGAGTTTTAGTCAAGTTTCATCGTTTAGAATTTTTAAATTTAAAAAGTTACAACATCCCTTTCGATGTTGTCAAATAGCATACATAGTGACTATAGCATAGCATAATTTTGACAAACCGTTATTGTTCTGCAATACCGTAATTTTGATAAACCGTTTGACTCTGCAGTTTTATAGCATTGTAGCTGCAGCGTAGCAGAACTTGAACAAACCTCTATTTTCTAGATCCGCGATTGACAACACCGATTCCTTCAAATTTGTTGACATAATAGTTTGATGATATTTTTATTTTGTGGGTTTTGAAGCTTGTTAAAATAGAATAAATGTGAAGCTTCAATTGCTTTTGATTTCCCAGTTCCCACTCTTAACCATCACTCTCCTATCCTATAAAGGCTATAATATAACTGCTTTGTTCAACAAAAATTACTAAGAACCAACTCTCATCCTTCTCTAGTTTGGATTTCTCTTGGGACCTCCAACTTATGTTTGCAAAAGTTATCTTGAAAAACCGATTTTTTCCTTCAAACTCAGTTTGAAATGGAAGCAAAGAGAAAGTGGCTTTTGCAAACTCGATTTTCAAGCAAATGAGGTTGGTTCAAACTTCAGTTTGCAATCTTTAATCCAAACATGCAACACTAACCAATTTTTATCACCACAATTTCTATGCACATGCATCAACTAAGGAGAGCAATGTTTGGCTTAGCAAGTACTGAAGGTGAGTTAAGTAGTTTAATTAAGTGTTTATTCAATAAGCTGTTATAGGGAGCTTCAAACTTGCGTCCAATTCAAAGCAACAAGTTATAGCTTCTCAAAAGTCACGGCCAACTTGCATTGGAAGTGGTATTGAAGTTTATCCAAACATAGGCTAAGCACTTAATCATATAAGCTATTTTTGGGGGCTAACTAAAATGAGTTGAAAACAACTTATTGACATCATAACTCATAAGCTATTTAAAGTTTATTTTATTATATAACCTGAAATAAAATCTAAATAAAGTCTTTGAAACTACCCTTAAATGGATACCGTAAACCCAAAACCCTAATAAAATCTAGGCCAAATACCTCCTATGGTCCTTTCAATTAGATGTTTTAACAAATTAAGTCCTTTATAAGTTTATTATGTAACAAATTAATCATTTAATTTATTTTTAGTAACAAATTGTCATTTAAGTCATACAATATTTACATTGCTACCTATTTGTCATAGAACTTTGTTAAATAGTGTTTACATTGCCATTTAACATTGAGGTGGCAGATTGAAAAAGTGCTTATAACACCAAACATGATTACTAACACGCATTTTCTCGTTCTTGTCTTTGAATTCGAACCTAACATTACATATAAATGCTTCTTAGACAACATTATAAATCAAGTAATTGATTGATTTCGTTTCAAATTAAGACCGAATATTAGACTTATAAATACTAATTTTGAGGGAAGTGAACTTGAACCCACCAACTTAACATTAAACGTGCACATAAGCATATGTTATGACTTGGGGACCAAAAAAAACTTAAAAACTAATTTGTTAAAAACATGTTATTTAAATGACGATGGGAGGAATTTAGCCTATGTTTGAAACGACCCTTAAATGCATAAGATGATGGTAAAAGGGATTTCACGAGAGAAACACCAATTTTGAAATTATGATGAATTGTTTTTAAAATAAAAAGAATGCATAGTGGGAAATTAAAGAGAAACGTGGACACATAATAGTTGAAGGAAGAAAAAGAAAAGAGAAATTGGTTAGCACGTACCTGGTAGCAGCGATCGCAAGTGAAGGGCAAGAAATCAACGAGCTTGCAATCGGAGTCAGCGCAGTGTTTTCCTAGATCTGGAAACTCTGGACTCCCCATTCGAAGATTCAAGAAGAGAGACAGTCGTCGATTCTTCTGAATAAGTCCTCTCCTTCACTCACTCCTTCGCAATATAAATTTTCGATTCATTAAAAACACCTCAAAAAAGTTTAATTTAATTTAATTTAATGAAAGAGATTATTTCTAATATCCTACACATGTTTGTTACATCTATACTACCCTTTCAACACATTGTTGGGTTGAACTTTTCTTTCTAAAATACCATCTATTTTTTATTTTAATTTTAAATACAAATAGGGAGAAATATTTTTACAAAAAGGACTGCATTTTTACATTTATTTACTGTATAATATTAAAAAAATTTAAAAGAAAATTAGTTTGTTTGGATACAACCATATGAAATGGATTTTTTGTTACAAAATAAGTTCAATTTTTTGACACTTAGAACCTGTTTGTTACAGATTAAAATAAAAGTAATCAATCAATAATATATATATATATATATATATATATATATATATATATAAAGTAAGATTTTTTATTGCACGTGTCACTTCCACATTCATTCTCAATATTTTTATTATTTTTTCTATTTTTAAAAACCAATATTTTATTTAACATAAATATCTCAACAAACTTTTGATCTTATGCACTCAGTATTTTCTTTAAATTTTTATTGAATTTCTAATATTTTATGTAGCAGAAGTATCTCAACAAAGGCTTAATTGCATGTTTGATCCTTTATGTTTATTTTAGTTTTCAAGTTGGTGCCTTATGTTTTAAAAGTTTCAAGTTGGTCTCTTACGTTTTAAAAGTTTCAAGTTGGTGCAAAACGTTACCCACATTAGAATAAGTTAGTCCATTCCACCCACGACATGATATTGAGTTTGATAAGACAAAAAAAGTTTAAAAAATGTTTTAAAACTGATTTTCTAAATTAGTTAAGTTCCATCACCCATATTGTCAATCTGAATCTTTAAGCTTTAAGTGATTGAAGGGAATAACTTATTTCAACGTGAGCAACGTTTTGGACCAACTTGAAACTCTTAAAACGTATAAGACCAACTTGAAATGTTAAAAACATAAGGGACCAACTTGAAAACTAAAATAAACATAAGAGATCAAACATGTAATTAAGCCCTCAACAAACTACACTTAACTCCAATTTGTTTATTTGTTTTTAGGAAAAGAAGCATCAATTAGTTATTATTAATCTTTTAGCATTGTATCATTCAATTAGTTTTTATATGTTTGAGGAAAAAAAGGGTTCGATTAGTTTTTATTTTTGATAAAAAAAAAAAGGGTTCGATTAGTTATTATGTTAACTATAAATAAATAAATTTTCACTAATCGCATATTTACATATTTTGAGCACAAACAGAAACCTCAAACCTTCTTTTCATCTAACATTTTTCCTTCTTCAGGTTTGCCAACACCAATTTTATTATTTCTCATACATATACTTTGATATATATATATATATATATATATATATATATATGGTCTTTTAGCAAAGTTATAACTAAAAAGTGGAAATCACACCTTGAGGTGTGGGTTGTTAAAAAACATCTTCATGGGTGGCTTTTAGCAAAACCATATATATATATATATATATATATATATATATATATATATATATATATATATATATATTGTCGCATTATTTTTCGGAGATCAAGGCTATTTGATTATCTTTTGACTCACTAAATTATTTCACGACTTTTTTGAAAAAAATATTTGAATTAGAAGGGGTCCGGGGGGTTAGTTACACAAAGGGAAGGTGTTAGCACCCTTTATGTTCGTAGTACTCTACGAAAACCTTTCGACTTTATTTTATTTTTGTGCTACAACTTGCTTATTTTTGTTTAAAAGAAGGAATTTGAGAATAGTGATTAAAAGAAAAGAAAGAAGGCTATTATCTACAATTTTATTGATTCGGAAGGACTAGGTCCTTTGCCTACGTACCCGTGAGGGATCAAAACCTCGTAGTTCGGGGTAGAAATTTTGTTTGATTTGTTTTTGTATTTTTTATTAGTTTTTGAAAAAAGTTTAAAATGTAAAAGCCAAGTCACAAATAAGAATTGATTTGTGTTTTTTAATATTGAAGAAAATGACTCGAAATATGATTAAGTTGATTTAGAATTTTGATTAAGGAAATAAAATGAAAATGGGATGGATCACTTGGTTTTTGAACCAAGGTTTATTATGAAAATATTTTTGGTGGTTTTGTGGTTATGTGAATGTTTTTAGTTGTTTTTGAATATTAACAAAAACCTAAAATAATAACGTAGCAATAAAAATAATGCGCGAGGAACTTCGTGGTGACGTTGGATCACCGCAAAGTGTAACGCCCTAGTTGTTATTTTATTGTTTTTGGTTGATTTTAAGTATGTTATATGATTTAAAATGATTTATGTGATTATTTGGTGTGTTGTATTTTATTATTTAGTTATTTTATTATTTAATAGAAATAAGTAAGAAAATAATATTTATTGGGGTTTTGGGGGTTAATGAGAATTAATAGAGTTTAAGGGGAGTTAAGTGAAATGAAAAGGGGAGGTTATGTTTTGGTGAGAATAGGAAAAGGCAAGGCAGAAAACAATTTCACGTACAATAGAAAAATAGAAGAGTTTTTGAGAGCCAAGAGGAGAAAACCTAGAAGAGGCAAAGAGAAGAGGAAGAGGGAGAATCCATTTTTTGTAGAACCTTCGAATCTTCTTAATTTAGGTAAGGGTGATGCTAACTTTCAATTAATAATATGTATGTGATTTCTGAAATTGAATTGAAAATGGTGTTCTTGGGTTAGGGTTAGAAAATTAAGAAAAGTTGCTAAATGTTGGGAATTGTGTGGTTGAATGCATGTTTCTGTGTTGTTTTGGATGTTGTGTTGTATGAATTTCATGTAATTGATGTAGAAAAGTGATGTTTAAGTCATAGAATACATGTAGGCAGTGATTCCTGATCAATTTTTGGGTTAGGTTGATGAAGAATGAGATTTTCACTTGGAAAGTCGGTGTTTGAATGTTTTGCAAACAACTGTTTATGTGAGGTTTGGGAAATCGATTTTTGGGAGGTGGAAACTTGAATTTTTTTTTCTGTAGATTATGATAGAGGTAAGTGTCAGGAGCGTGTAGGCGAAAACGGCACTGAAATCCGCTTAACGGTTTGATTTTTACGCGCGAAATGGTGAAACCGAAAAAGAAAAATGTAAAACCTGTGCTCCCAGCCGAGCACGGCCGTGCGTGATTTAGCACGGGCCGTGCCAACTTACTGTTTTCGTGCGTGTTGGAAGGACTTCGGTTTTCACGTTTTTCGTACTTTTTCACCCATTTCTGCTTTGAATTGGCTTTTGACGTAAACATGAAAGTTGTAGATAATTGAGTTAGCTTTCTAATGACCTTGGTTGGACTTGAAAATGATTTTTAGATTTTGAGTTATGATGAAAATAGTCCAAGTGGGTCTCTAGAAAACTTTAAGAAAACTTAGCATAACTAGTCCCAAGATAGTCCAAAAACTTATGGTTGGTTTCCAAACTTCAAACTTAAGTATTAGGGATTTAGTTGAGGTGTTTTATGAGTATTTGGCTTATGTCTTATTGATCAAACTTGATTTGCTTTTGAAGGATGTTTTGGACTTTGATATGAATGTAATTGATTAATGTATATGTTGCTATTGTTGTTGATATGTTGGAATATATTATGTGAATATTGTATGATGTATAATATTATGATGTTATGCCATCCAAGTTGTTGTATGAAAGTTGTGTTGATGCATAAGTTGCTAAGGTTGTCTTTGTTGTTAATGTTGTTGTTGTTGTCATCCAAGTTGCTAAGTCGTTGTTGTCTAAGTTATGGAGTGTGTCATAAATAATTTAGGCACAATTGTTGTTGTCGTTGTCGTTGCTGTTGTTGTTGAGTTCTATGCAGATATACACATTGAGTCATTCATACTCATACATTGTTGGGGGCTTATGCCCTGAAATGTTAATCATTCAACCGTTGAGGGCTTATGCCCTGGAATGCTCGTTCATTCAAATGTTGAGGGCTTATGCCCTGGGATGCTTTAACCATCCAAACTGTTGAGGGCTCATGCCCTGGAATGCCTTGTCATTCAAACGCGTTAAATGGTACCACATGCATATTACATTAGTAGTTGTCGTCGTGCATTGTCGTAGTTGTTGTTGTTGGTCGAGTCGTTGGTGTCGTAGTTGATGATGACGTTGCTGTTACTTAAAACATAAATTAAATGTTGCAAATCAAATATGAATTGATGTAGTCGTTGTTGATAATGTTGTTACCATGTATATATGAGCTTAATGATGCCTATTATTATGAATGTTGTTGTTTTAATTCAGTTGATGAATTATATATATATATATATATATATATATATATATATATATTAATTGTTTGTGAATCTCACCCCTTCTGCTTGAAAATGTTGCCCTTCGTATGGGTAACTTGCAGGTGATTCTGATTAGTAAAAGTGGTGGCTCAAGTGTCTTAGGGCTCTGATATGTAACGGGATGGGGAAACGCTGTTTGTTCTGTCATTCCTTTATGTATCAAATTTTGAAAACAATGTTGTTGGAGTTTATTTCTGTTGAATAATATTTAATTTTGTTGAGGCCTTTGTGCCAAAATTTGTTGGAAGTTGATATTAATTTAAAAGAATTTTCCGCTGCAGTTTACGTGATGATATGTTGTTGAAATTAAATAGTTTTATTTTCTATTTAAGAATTTTTGAAAAGCAGTGTAATGCTCCGTTTGTTGATTTACTCTGATTAAATTATTTGAATATTACGTTGTTTGGAGAACGGGGTGTTACAATTGGTATCAGAGCAGGTTGGTCCGTCCGACCAATTAGTAGAGTCGTGTCGAGCCTAGTAGTGTTGTGTGACAGCTTTACACTGTCTTTTGTTATCCTGATTTGTTGTTGTGTAGAACTTTGAAATGGCTGGAAGAAATGATGTTGCTCTTGCCGCTGCTTTGCAAGCAATGGCTCAAGTTGTGGGACAACAACATAATGCTGGTGGTAATGAAGGAGTTTGGATGCTAGAAACCTTTTTGAGTATGCTGCCAAGTTTGTGAAGCTTGCTAAATTCTACCCACATTACGCTGCTGAGACTGCAGAGTTCTCCAAATGTATTAAGTTTGAAAATGGACTGCGTGCTGATATAAAGCGGGCCATTGGCTATCAGAAAATAAGGGATTTTTCCGAGTTGGTAAGCAGCTGTAGGATTTATGAGGAAGATACAAAACCTCATTATAAGGTGATGAGTGACCGTAGAGGTAAAGGACATCAGAGTCATTCGAAGCCGTATAGTGCCCCAGCTGATAAGGTTAAGCAGAGGTTGAATGATGAAAGAAGACCTGCGCGTAGAGATGTTCCTGTTGATGTTGTTCGTTATAAGTGTGGTGTTAAAGGCCACAAGAGTAATGCTTGCAACTGTGATGAGAAGAAGTGTTTTCGATGCGGGAAGAAGGGCCATACTATAGCTGAATGCAAACGTGGTGACATTGTTTGCTTCAATTGTGATGAAGAAGGTCATCTTAGCTCGCAGTGCAAGAAGCCTAAGAAGACTCAGGCTAGTGGCAAGGTGTTTGCATTGACTGGTACGCAAACTAGTAATGAAGACCGACTTATCAGAGGTACTTGTTTCTTTAATAGTATTCCTTTAATTGCTATTATTGATACTGGAGCTACTCATTGTTTCATTGCTATTGATTGTGCACGTAAGTTGGGTCTGATTATGTCTGATATGAAAGGAGAAATGGTTGTTAAAACTCCAGCTAAGGGTTCAGTGACTACTTCTCTTGTTTGTTTGAGTTGTTCGTTTTTTATGTTTGGTAGAGATTTCAAAGTTGATCTGGTATGTTTGCCATTGACGGGTATGGATGTGATCCTTGGGATGAACTGGTTAGAATATAACCGTGTTCACACCAATTGTTTTAGTAAGACAGTGTATTTTTCTTCTGTTGAAGAAGAGAGTGGAGCGGAATTCCTAACCACTAAGCAGCTGAAGCAACTAGAACACGATGGGATCTCGATGTTTTCCTTGATGGCATATTTGTCGGTGGAGAATCAAGCTGTGATTGATAGGTTGCCGGTTGTGAATGAATTCCCAGAAGTATTTCCTGATGAGATTCCTGATGTGCCACCAGAAAGGGAGGTTGAATTTTCAATAGACCTTGTTCAAGGAACGAAGCAGGTGTCGATGGCACCTTATCGTATGTCGGCGTCCGAGTTAGCGGAATTGAAGAAGCAGTTGGAGGATTTACTTGATAAGAAGTTTGTAAGACTGAGTGTTTCACCTTGGGGAGTGCCGGTATTGTTGGTTAAGAAGAAGGATGGTAGCATGCGGTTGTGTATTGATTACCGCCAGTTGAATAAAGTGACGATAAAGAACAGGTACCCACTTCCGATAATTGATGATTTGATGGATCAGTTAGTGGGTGCACGTGTGTTTAGTAAGATTGACTTGAGGTCGGGTTACCATCAGATTAAGGTGAAGGATGAAGATATGCAGAAGACGGCCTTTAGGACACGATACAGACACTATGAATATAAAGTGATGCCTTTCGGTGTTACTAATGCGCCTGGTGTGTTTATGGAGTATATGAACAGAATTTTCCATGCTTACTTAGATCAATTTGTTGTGGTGTTTATTGATGATATTTTAATTTATTCCAAGAATGAAGAGGAGCATGCAGAACATCTGAAGATTGTGTTGCAGGTGTTGAAAGAGAAGAAGTTGTATGCCAAGTTGTCCAAATGTGAATTCTGGTTAAGCGAAGTAAGTTTTCTTGGCCATATTATTTCTGGTAATGGTATTGTTGTAGATCCATCGAAAGTTGATGTTGTATCGCAATGGGAGACTCCGAAGTCAGTCACAGAGATTAGAAGTTTTCTGGGTTTGGCTGGTTACTACCGCAGATTTATCGAAGGATTTTCGAAGTTGGCACTTCCATTGACTCAGTTGACCTGTAAAGGTAAACCTTTTGTGTGGAGTACTCAGTGTGAGAATAATTTCAATGAGTGGAAGCAACGGTTGACATCAGCTCCGATTTTGATTTTACCGAAGCCGAATGAACCTTTTGTTGTGTATTGTGATGCGTCCAAGTTGGGCTTGGGAGGTGTTCTTATGCAAGATGGCAAGGTAGTGGCTTATGCTTCGAGACAGTTGAGAATTCATAAACGGAATTATCCTACGCATGATTTAAAGTTGGCGGCTGTGGTCTTTGTGTTGAAGATATGGAGGCATTATTTGTACGGTTCTAAGTTCGAGGTGTTTAGTGATCACAAGAGTTTGAAATATTTATTTGATAAAAAGGAATTGAATATGAGGCAGATAAGGTGGTTTGAGTTGTTGAAAGATTATGATTTTAGTTTGAATTACCACCCTGGTAAAGCTAATGTAGTTGCTGATGCTTTAAGCAGAAAGACGTTGCACATGTCCGCCATGATGGTAAAGGAGTTTGAGTTGCTTGAGCAATTTAGAGACTTGAGCCTAGTTTGTGAGTTGTCACCTCAGAGTGTGCAGTTGGGTATGCTGAAGATTAATAGTGATTTCTTGAACCGTATCAAGGAAGCGCAGAAAATTGATGTTAAGTTTGTGGATTTGATGGTTGCTAGTAATCAAACAGCAGATGGTGACTTTAAGGTTGATGACCAAGGTGTGTTGAGGTTTAGAGGAAGAATTTGTATTCCTGATGATGACGAGTTGAAAAGGTTGATTTTAGAAGAAAGTCACAGAAGTAGCTTAAGTATTCATCCGGGAGCTACGAAGATGTATCATGACTTGAAGAAATTGTTTTGGTGGTCCGGATTGAAGCGTGATGTTGCACAGTTTGTTTATGCTTGTTTGACTTGTCAGAAGTCTAAAGTTGAACATCAGAAGCCTGCAGGGTTGTTAACGCCGTTAGATGTGCCAGAATGGAAATGGGACAACATTTCCATGGATTTTGTGACTAGTTTACCGAACACTCCAAGAGGGCATGATGCCATATGGGTTGTTGTTGATAGATTGACAAAATCGGCGCATTTCATTCCGATTAATATCACCTTTCCAGTAGCTCAGTTGGCAGAGATTTATATTCGAGATATTGTGAAGTTGCATGGAGTTCCATCGAGCATTGTGTCGGATAGAGATCCGAGGTTCACTTCAAGGTTTTGGAAGAGTTTGCAAGAGGCCTTGGGTTCAAAGTTGAGATTGAGTTCGGCTTATTCATCCGCAAACAGATGGTCAGTCGGAGAGAACGATTCAGTCATTAGAGGATTTGCTGAGAGTGTGTGTACTTGAGCAAGGTGGAGCTTGGGATAGTCATTTACCATTGATAGAGTTCACGTACAACAATAGTTACCATTCGAGTATTGGTATGGCACTGTTCGAAGCTTTGTATGGTCGGAGGTGCAGAACTCCTTTATGCTGGTTTGAGTCGGGAGAAAGTGTGGTGTTGGGACCAGAGTTAGTTCATCAGACTACGGAGAAGGTCAAGATGATTAGAGAAAAGATGAAAGCGTCGCAGAGTCGACAGAAGAGTTACCATGACAAGCGTAGGAAGGACCTTGAGTTCCAAGAGGGAGACCATGTGTTCCTGAGAGTCACTCCTATGACCGGTGTAGGTCGTGTGTTGAAATATAAGAAGTTAACTCCGAAGTTTATTGGTCCTTACCAGATATCTGAGAGGGTTGGAACGGTGGCATATAGAGTGGGTTTGCCACCACATCTTTCGAATTTGCATGATGTGTTTCATGTGTCGCAGCTTCGGAAGTATGTAGCGGATCCTTCGCATGTTATTCCAAGGGATGATGTGCAAGTTAGAGACAACCTTACGGTGGAGACTTTACTGTTGAGAATCGAAGATCGTAAGGTGAAGCAGTTGAGAGGCAAGGAGATACCTCTAGTGAAGGTTGTTTGGAGTGGTGTAACTGGTGAAAGTTTGACTTGGGAGCTGGAGAGTAAGATGCAAGAGTCCTATCCTGAGTTGTTTGCTTGAGGTAATATTTCGAGGACGAAATTCTATAAGTTGGGGAGAGTTGTAACGCCCTAGTTGTTATTTTATTGTTTTTGGTTGATTTTAAGTATGTTATATGATTTAAAATGATTTATGTGATTATTTGGTGTGTTATATTTTATTATTTAGTTATTTTATTATTTAATAGAAATAAGTAAGAAAATAATATTTATTGGGGTTTTGGGGGTTAATGAGAATTAATAGAGTTTAAGGGGAGTTAAGTGAAATGAAAAGGGGAGGTTATGTTTTGGTGAGAATAGGAAAAGGCAAGGCAAAAAACAATTTCACGTACAATAGAAAAATAGAAGAGTTTTTGAGAGCCAAGAGGAGAAAACCTAGAAGAGGCAAAGAGAAGAGGAAGAGGGAGAATCCATTTTCTGTAGAACCTTCGAATCTTCTTAATTTAGGTAAGGGTGAGGCTAACTTTCAATTAATAATATGTATGTGATTTCTGAAATTGAATTGAAAATGGTGTTCTTGGGTTAGGGTTAGAAAATTAAGAAAAGTTGCTAAATGTTGGGAATTGTGTGGTTGAATGCATGTTTCTGTGTTGTTTTGGATGTTGTGTTGTATGAATTTCATGTAATTGATGTAGAAAAGTGATGTTTAAGTCATAAAATACATGTAGGCAGTGATTCCTGATCAATTTTTGGGTTAGGTTGATGAAGAATGGGATTTTCACTTGGAAAGTCGGTGTTTGAATGTTTTACAAACAAGTGTTTATGTGAGGTTTGAGAAATCGATTTTTGGGAGGTGGAAACTTGAATTTTTTTTCTGTAGATTATGATAGAGGTAAGTGTCAGGAGTGTGTAGGCGAAAACGGCACTGAAATTCGCTTAACGGTTTGATTTTTAAGCGCGAAATGGTGAAACCGAAAAAGAAAAACGTAAAACCTGTGCTCCCAGCCGAGCACGGCCGTGCATGATTTAGCACGGGCCGTGCCAACTTACTATTTTCGTGCGTGCTGGAAGGACTTCGATTTTCTCGTTTTTCGTACTTTTTCACCCATTTTTGCTTTGAATTGGCTTTTGACGTAAACATGAAAGTTGTAGATAATTGAGTTAGCTTTCTAATGACCTTGGTTGGACTTGAAAATGATTTTTAGATTTTGAGTTATGATGAAAATTGTCCAAGTGGGTCTCTAGAAAACTTTAAGAAAACTTAGCATAACTAGTCCCAAGATAGTCCAAAAACTTATGGTTGGTTTCCAAACTTCAAACTTAAGTATTAGGGATTTAGTTGAGGTGTTTTATGAGTATTTGGCTTATGTCTTATTGATCAAACTTGATTTGCTTTTGAAGGATGTTTTGGACTTTGATATGAATGTAATTGATTAATGTATATGTTGCTATTGTTGTTGATATGTTGGAATATATTATGTGAATATTGTATGATGTATAATATTATGACGTTATGCCATCCAAGTTGTTGTACGAAAGTTGTGTTTATGCATAAGTTGCTAAGGTTGTCTTTGTTGTTAATGTTGTTGTTGCTGTCATCCAAGTTGCTAAGTCGTTGTTGTCTAAGTTGTGGAGTGTGTCATAAATAATTTAGGCACAATTGTTGTTGTCGTTGTCGTTGCTGTTGTTGTTGAGTTCTATGCAGATATACACATTGAGTCATTCATACTCATACATTGTTGGGGGCTTATGCCCTGGAATGTTAATCATTCAACCGTTAAGGGCTTATGCCCTGGAATGCTCGTTCATTCAAATGTTGAGGGCTTATGCCCTGGGATGCTTTAACCATTCAAACTGTTGAGGGCTCATGCCCTGGAATGCCTTGTCATTCAAACGCGTTAAATGGTACCACATGCATATTGCATTAGTAGTTGTCGTCATGCATTGTCGTAGTTGTTGTTGTTGGTCGAGTCGTTGGTGTCGTAGTTGATGATGACGTTGCTGTTACTTAAAACATAAATTAAATGTTGCAAATCAAATATGAATTGATGTAGTCGTTGTTGATAATGTTGTTGCCATGTATATATGAGCTTAATGATGCCTATTATTATGAATGTTGTTGTTTTAATTCAGTTGATGAATTATATATATATATATATATATATATATATATATATATATTATTGTTTGTGAATCTCACCCCTTCTGCTTGAAAATGTTGCCCTTCAGATGGGTAACTTGCAGGTGATTCTGATTAGTAGAAGTGGTGGCTCAAGTGTCTTAGGGCTCTGATATGTAACGGGATGGGGAAACGTTGTTTTGTTCTGTAATTCCTTTATGTATCAAATTTTGAAAACAATGTTGTTGGAGTTTATTTCTGTTGAATAATATTTAATTTTCTTGAGGCCTTTGTGTAACACCCCGTTTTCCCAAAACAACGTAATATTATATAAAACATCAGAGTTCAACATACAACGGAGTATTACATCTACTTTTCAAAATTCAGTTTAAATAGATTATAAAAACTATTTAATTCAACACCTCATTTTATAAAAATCTGCAGCGGAATATTCATTTAATAATCAATTCAACAACTATGTCATCATCCTTGGCACAAAGGCCTCATCATACTACAATTTATTTCATAATAATAAAATCTCCAACAACATGTTCTTCAGATAAAATGATACATAAAGGAATGAAAGAATTAAACATCAAAAATCCCCATCCCGTTACGTATCAGAACCTACGACACGAGAGCCAACTCCTATCTATCCTTCGCTACCTGCACTTGCCCACGAGGCGGCAATTCCAGCAGAAGGGGTGAGTTCACAAATCAAAAGTAATATACAAATATATGAATCAAACGTCAAGATTAACAAATCATAAATCCAACTCATCACATATACAATATAGCACATCATAACATCATCATAAGCATCATCATAACAACATCATATCAAGCATCAACGTCTCAAAACATCGTCTCATAACATGTCAACAATCTGACTCAACTAAATGCAACTCTAACATCTTGACATCATGCATGTGGTACCATATTTTTATAGCATTAATATGCTTCACCGTCGCTTTGAGCAAATGCTCCACCGTCGCTTTGAGCATAAAGCTCCACCGTCGCTTTGAGCATAAAGCTCCACCGTCTCATAATTATGCAAATGCATGGACTCGTCATTTAACAACTTGACTTCAACTTCTCAAAACATCATTCATAATGCAGGACTGACACATGCGGGTATAATAGTTACATGGCAGAACATCATCTCATTAATCATATACATCGCAACACGTAACATCATCACAATCACATAACATCATATTTAAACATCACTTAACCTCATCCAAAGCAACTCAAGTTTAGCAAAATATAATATTTTCATGTAAACATACATTAATCCATCGTATCAACAACAATGGCAACATATTCATTAATCAATTACATTCATATCAAAGTCCAAACATCCTTCAACAAGCAAATCAAGTTTGATCAATAAGACATAAGCCAAATACTCATAAAACACCTCAACTAAATCCCTAATACTTAAGTTTGAAGTTTGGGAACTAACCATAGGTTTTGGACTAACTTGGAATAAGTTATACTAAGTTTTCTTAAAGTTTTCCTCAAGACCCACTTGGAGTATTTTCATCATAACTCAAAATCTACAAATCATTTTCAAGCCCAACCAACGCCATTAGAAAGCTAACTTAATTACCTAAAACTTTCATGTTTACACCAAAAGCTAGTTCAAAGCAGAAATGGGTGAAAAATAGTGAAATATGAAGGATCTGGTTCACAAAAATCGTGTCACGATTGTGGAAATCGCGGCGCGTTTTTACGTCCAGAACCACTTAGCATTCTGCCATCAAAATCGCGTTATGGCTGCAAAAATCGCGGCACGGTTTGACAGTATCAGGTCAAAAAAACAGCTTTTACAGAAATGCGATTTCAGCATGGTTTTACCCCAAAAATCCCAACTTTGATCCCTTTATCACCCAAAATGAATTGTTACATTGTTTATGGGTTCATTATACAACAAAACATCAGAAACATCTCATGGAAACATCATCAACAACATAAAACAACATCATAGAGCAATTTATCAAGTTCTTAAACCTAATTCCAAAAACCACCATTTTCAATCCATTTTCATGAAATCATATACATATATATTAACAATTGAAAGGTAAACCCACCCTTACCTGATTAAATGAATAAGGCAAGCTACAACAATCAATCTTCTAGGCTAATCCCCTTGTTCTTGGTTCTTCTCCCTTCTACCCAAAAAGCTTATGTTTTCTTTTCTGTACGTACCAAGTTTTTGTCTGCCTCCTTCTATTCCTTACCAACCAAAACATAACCCCCTTTTCTTTCCATTTACTCCCTCACTAACTTTCTATTAATTCTCCTTAACCCCTCCTTAACTCCATTAACTCTAAATAATTCCCTTTTAATTAAATAAATAATATATATCTCCTATTTTATCAAATAACACAAATAATTATATAATAATAACAACACATCAAATATTCACATAAATCACATAAATTATATGAAATACATAAAACATACTAAAATCGACCAAAAATAAATAAATAGCAACTAGGGCGTTACAACTCTCCCCAACTTAGAGAATTTTCGTCCTCGAAAATGTACCTCTGATCGGAAGATCCTCACTCACGTCTGAGTACCAGCCAAAGCAAACACTCTACCAGTAGTCTTAGTCTTCTTGGGTTGCTTACACTGCGAACCAATGTGTCCTTGCTCATTGCAGTTGAAACACACAACATCATCAAACTTGCAGTCACTAGTGATATGCCCTTTTTGACCACAACGGTAGCACCTCTTCACCTCAACAGTACATGCATTGCTCTTATGGCCTTTCTCGCCACAAGTGTAACAAGTAATCTCAGCAGGAGCAGCCTTCTTCTGGGGCCTCCTCTCATCATTCACTTCCTTCTCACTCTTATCGGTCGGAGCATTATAAGGCTTTCCACGATCTTGTTGCTTACCTTTCCTCTCCTTCATAACCTTATAATGAGCTTTGGTATCCTCCTCATAAATCCTGCAGCTACTCACCAATTCAGAGAAGTTACGGATCTTTTGATAACCGATGGCCCGCTTAATCTCAGCACGCAGACCATTCTCAAACTTGATGCACTTGGAGAACTCAGCAGTCTCAGCAGTATAGTGCGGATAAAACTTTGCCAACTCGACAAACTTAGCAGCATATTCTGTGATAAACATGTCTCCCTGCTTCAGCTCAAGGAATTCTATCTCCTTCTTACCTCGGACATCATCCGGAAAATACCTCCTCAAGAACTCTCTTCTGAACACAGCCCATGTAATCTCAGCTCCTTCAGCCTGGAGAATGGGTTGAGTGCTTACCCACCAGTCGTCAGCTTCCTCGGCCAACATGTGCGTGCCAAAGCGCACCATCTGAACATCACTGCACTGCATTACTCGGAAGATCCTCTCGACCTCCTTCAGCCATAACTGAGCTCCGTCAGGGTCGTACCTTCCTTTGAAGGTTGGTGGATGATTCCTCAAGAATGTCTCCAACATCCTCACTCCCTCATTAGCACCACCAGCATTATTTTGTTGACCCACAGCTTGAGCCATCGCTTGCAAAGCAGCAGCAAGAGCAACATCATTCCTTCCAGCCATCTCAAAGTTCTTCATCGCAAACAACAATCAGATCAACAAAACAGAACAGCAAAACAGAACAACAAAAGACAGTGTAAAACTGTCACACAACACTACTAGGCTCGACACGACTCTACTAATGGTCTGACAGACCGACCTGCTCTGATACCAATTGTAACACCCCGTTTTCCCAAAACAACGTAATATTATATAAAACATCAGAGTTCAACATACAACGGAGTATTACATCTACTTTTCAAAATTCAGTTTAAATAGATTATAAAAACTATTTAATTCAACACCTCATTTTATAAAAATCTGCAGCGGAATATTCATTTAATAATCAATTCAACAACTATGTCATCATCCTTGGCACAAAGGCCTCATCATACTACAATTTATTTCATAATAATAAAATCTCCAACAACATGTTCTTCAGATAAAATGATACATAAAGGAATGAAAGAATTAAACATCAAAAATCCCCATCCCGTTACGTATCAGAGCCTACGACACGAGAGCCAACTCCTATCTATCCTTCGCTACCTGCACTTGCCCACGAGGCGGCAATTCCAGCAGAAGGGGTGAGTTCACAAATCAAAAGTAATATACAAATATATGAATCAAACGTCAAGATTAACAAATCATAAATCCAACTCATCACATATACAATATAGCACATCATAGCATCATCATAAGCATCATCATAACAACATCATATCAAGCATCAACGTCTCAAAACATCGTCTCATAACATGTCAACAATCTGACTCAACTAAATGCAACTCTAACATCTTGACATCATGCATGTGGTACCATATTTTTATAGCATTAATATGCTTCACCGTCGCTTTGAGCAAATGCTCCACCGTCGCTTTGAGCATAAAGCTCCACCGTCTCATAATTATGCAAATGCATGGACTCGTCATTTAACAACTTGACTTCAACTTCTCAAAACATCATTCATAATGCAGGACTGACACATGCGGGTATAATAGTTACATGGCAGAACATCATCTCATTAATCATATACATCGCAACACGTAACATCATCACAATCACATAACATCATATTTAAACATCACTTAACCTCATCCAAAGCAACTCAAGTTTAGCAAAATATAATATTTTCATGTAAACATACATTAATCCATCGTATCAACAACAATGGCAACATATTCATTAATCAATTACATTCATATCAAAGTCCAAACATCCTTCAACAAGCAAATCAAGTTTGATCAATAAGACATAAGCCAAATACTCATAAAACACCTCAACTAAATCCCTAATACTTAAGTTTGAAGTTTGGGAACTAACCATAGGTTTTGGACTAACTTGGAATAAGTTATACTAAGTTTTCTTAAAGTTTTCCTCAAGACCCACTTGGAGTATTTTCATCATAACTCAAAATCTACAAATCATTTTCAAGCCCAACCAACGCCATTAGAAAGCTAACTTAATTACCTAAAACTTTCATGTTTACACCAAAAGCTAGTTCAAAGCAGAAATGGGTGAAAAATAGTGAAATATGAAGGATCTGGTTCACAAAAATCGTGTCACGATTGTGGAAATCGCGGCGCGTTTTTACGTCCAGAACCACTTAGCATTCTGCCATCAAAATCGCGTTATGGCTGCAAAAATCGCGGCACGGTTTGACAGTATCAGGTCAAAAAAACAGCTTTTACAGAAATGCGATTTCAGCATGGTTTTACCCCAAAAATCCCAACTTTGATCCCTTTATCACCCAAAATGAATTGTTACATTGTTTATGGGTTCATTATACAACAAAACATCAGAAACATCTCATGGAAACATCATCAACAACATAAAACAACATCATAGAGCAATTTATCAAGTTCTTAAACCTAATTCCAAAAACCACCATTTTCAATCCATTTTCATGAAATCATATACATATATATTAACAATTGAAAGGTAAACCCACCCTTACCTGATTAAATGAATAAGGCAAGCTACAACAATCAATCTTCTAGGCTAATCCCCTTGTTCTTGGTTCTTCTCCCTTCTACCCAAAAAGCTTATGTTTTCTTTTCTGTACGTACCAAGTTTTTGTCTGCCTCCTTCTATTCCTTACCAACCAAAACATAACCCCCTTTTCTTTCCATTTACTCCCTCACTAACTTTCTATTAATTCTCCTTAACCCCTCCTTAACTCCATTAACTCTAAATAATTCCCTTTTAATTAAATAAATAATATATATCTCCTATTTTATCAAATAACACAAATAATTATATAATAATAACAACACATCAAATATTCACATAAATCACATAAATTATATGAAATACATAAAACATACTAAAATCGACCAAAAATAAATAAATAGCAACTAGGGCGTTACAACTCTCCCCAACTTAGAGAATTTTCGTCCTCGAAAATGTACCTCTGATCGGAAGATCCTCACTCACGTCTGAGTACCAGCCAAAGCAAACACTCTACCAGTAGTCTTAGTCTTCTTGGGTTGCTTACACTGCGAACCAATGTGTCCTTGCTCATTGCAGTTGAAACACACAACATCATCAAACTTGCAGTCACTAGTGATATGCCCTTTTTGACCACAACGGTAGCACCTCTTCACCTCAACAGTACATGCATTGCTCTTATGGCCTTTCTCGCCACAAGTGTAACAAGTAATCTCAGCAGGAGCAGCCTTCTTCTGGGGCCTCCTCTCATCATTCACTTCCTTCTCACTCTTATCGGTCGGAGCATTATAAGGCTTTCCACGATCTTGTTGCTTACCTTTCCTCTCCTTCATAACCTTATAATGAGCTTTGGTATCCTCCTCATAAATCCTGCAGCTACTCACCAATTCAGAGAAGTTACGGATCTTTTGATAACCGATGGCCCGCTTAATCTCAGCACGCAGACCATTCTCAAACTTGATGCACTTGGAGAACTCAGCAGTCTCAGCAGTATAGTGCGGATAAAACTTTGCCAACTCGACAAACTTAGCAGCATATTCTGTGATAGACATGTCTCCCTGCTTCAGCTCAAGGAATTCTATCTCCTTCTTACCTCGGACATCATCCGGAAAATACCTCCTCAAGAACTCTCTTCTGAACACAGCCCATGTAATCTCAGCTCCTTCAGCCTGGAGAATGGGTTGAGTGCTTACCCACCAGTCGTCAGCTTCCTCGGCCAACATGTGCGTGCCAAAGCGCACCATCTGAACATCACTGCACTGCATTACTCGGAAGATCCTCTCGACCTCCTTCAGCCATAACTGAGCTCCGTCAGGGTCGTACCTTCCTTTGAAGGTTGGTGGATGATTCCTCAAGAATGTCTCCAACATCCTCACTCCCTCATTAGCACCACCAGCATTATTTTGTTGACCCACAGCTTGAGCCATCGCTTGCAAAGCAGCAGCAAGAGCAACATCATTCCTTCCAGCCATCTCAAAGTTCTTCATCGCAAACAACAATCAGATCAACAAAACAGAACAGCAAAACAGAACAACAAAAGACAGTGTAAAACTGTCACACAACACTACTAGGCTCGACACGACTCTACTAATGGTCTGACAGACCGACCTGCTCTGATACCAATTGTAACACCCCGTTTTCCCAAAACAACGTAATATTATATAAAACATCAGAGTTCAACATACAACGGAGTATTACATCTACTTTTCAAAATTCAGTTTAAATAGATTATAAAAACTATTTAATTCAACACCTCATTTTATAAAAATCTGCAGCGGAATATTCATTTAATAATCAATTCAACAACTATGTCATCATCCTTGGCACAAAGGCCTCATCATACTACAATTTATTTCATAATAATAAAATCTCCAACAACATGTTCTTCAGATAAAATGATACATAAAGGAATGAAAGAATTAAACATCAAAAATCCCCATCCCGTTACGTATCAGAGCCTACGACACGAGAGCCAACTCCTATCTATCCTTCGCTACCTGCACTTGCCCACGAGGCGGCAATTCCAGCAGAAGGGGTGAGTTCACAAATCAAAAGTAATATACAAATATATGAATCAAACGTCAAGATTAACAAATCATAAATCCAACTCATCACATATACAATATAGCACATCATAGCATCATCATAAGCATCATCATAACAACATCATATCAAGCATCAACGTCTCAAAACATCGTCTCATAACATGTCAACAATCTGACTCAACTAAATGCAACTCTAACATCTTGACATCATGCATGTGGTACCATATTTTTATAGCATTAATATGCTTCACCGTCGCTTTGAGCAAATGCTCCACCGTCGCTTTGAGCATAAAGCTCCACCGTCTCATAATTATGCAAATGCATGGACTCGTCATTTAACAACTTGACTTCAACTTCTCAAAACATCATTCATAATGCAGGACTGACACATGCGGGTATAATAGTTACATGGCAGAACATCATCTCATTAATCATATACATCGCAACACGTAACATCATCACAATCACATAACATCATATTTAAACATCACTTAACCTCATCCAAAGCAACTCAAGTTTAGCAAAATATAATATTTTCATGTAAACATACATTAATCCATCGTATCAACAACAATGGCAACATATTCATTAATCAATTACATTCATATCAAAGTCCAAACATCCTTCAACAAGCAAATCAAGTTTGATCAATAAGACATAAGCCAAATACTCATAAAACACCTCAACTAAATCCCTAATACTTAAGTTTGAAGTTTGGGAACTAACCATAGGTTTTGGACTAACTTGGAATAAGTTATACTAAGTTTTCTTAAAGTTTTCCTCAAGACCCACTTGGAGTATTTTCATCATAACTCAAAATCTACAAATCATTTTCAAGCCCAACCAACGCCATTAGAAAGCTAACTTAATTACCTAAAACTTTCATGTTTACACCAAAAGCTAGTTCAAAGCAGAAATGGGTGAAAAATAGTGAAATATGAAGGATCTGGTTCACAAAAATCGTGTCACGATTGTGGAAATCGCGGCGCGTTTTTACGTCCAGAACCACTTAGCATTCTGCCATCAAAATCGCGTTATGGCTGCAAAAATCGCGGCACGGTTTGACAGTATCAGGTCAAAAAAACAGCTTTTACAGAAATGCGATTTCAGCATGGTTTTACCCCAAAAATCCCAACTTTGATCCCTTTATCACCCAAAATGAATTGTTACATTGTTTATGGGTTCATTATACAACAAAACATCAGAAACATCTCATGGAAACATCATCAACAACATAAAACAACATCATAGAGCAATTTATCAAGTTCTTAAACCTAATTCCAAAAACCACCATTTTCAATCCATTTTCATGAAATCATATACATATATATTAACAATTGAAAGGTAAACCCACCCTTACCTGATTAAATGAATAAGGCAAGCTACAACAATCAATCTTCTAGGCTAATCCCCTTGTTCTTGGTTCTTCTCCCTTCTACCCAAAAAGCTTATGTTTTCTTTTCTGTACGTACCAAGTTTTTGTCTGCCTCCTTCTATTCCTTACCAACCAAAACATAACCCCCTTTTCTTTCCATTTACTCCCTCACTAACTTTCTATTAATTCTCCTTAACCCCTCCTTAACTCCATTAACTCTAAATAATTCCCTTTTAATTAAATAAATAATATATATCTCCTATTTTATCAAATAACACAAATAATTATATAATAATAACAACACATCAAATATTCACATAAATCACATAAATTATATGAAATACATAAAACATACTAAAATCGACCAAAAATAAATAAATAGCAACTAGGGCGTTACAACTCTCCCCAACTTAGAGAATTTTCGTCCTCGAAAATGTACCTCTGATCGGAAGATCCTCACTCACGTCTGAGTACCAGCCAAAGCAAACACTCTACCAGTAGTCTTAGTCTTCTTGGGTTGCTTACACTGCGAACCAATGTGTCCTTGCTCATTGCAGTTGAAACACACAACATCATCAAACTTGCAGTCACTAGTGATATGCCCTTTTTGACCACAACGGTAGCACCTCTTCACCTCAACAGTACATGCATTGCTCTTATGGCCTTTCTCGCCACAAGTGTAACAAGTAATCTCAGCAGGAGCAGCCTTCTTCTGGGGCCTCCTCTCATCATTCACTTCCTTCTCACTCTTATCGGTCGGAGCATTATAAGGCTTTCCACGATCTTGTTGCTTACCTTTCCTCTCCTTCATAACCTTATAATGAGCTTTGGTATCCTCCTCATAAATCCTGCAGCTACTCACCAATTCAGAGAAGTTACGGATCTTTTGATAACCGATGGCCCGCTTAATCTCAGCACGCAGACCATTCTCAAACTTGATGCACTTGGAGAACTCAGCAGTCTCAGCAGTATAGTGCGGATAAAACTTTGCCAACTCGACAAACTTAGCAGCATATTCTGTGATAGACATGTCTCCCTGCTTCAGCTCAAGGAATTCTATCTCCTTCTTACCTCGGACATCATCCGGAAAATACCTCCTCAAGAACTCTCTTCTGAACACAGCCCATGTAATCTCAGCTCCTTCAGCCTGGAGAATGGGTTGAGTGCTTACCCACCAGTCGTCAGCTTCCTCGGCCAACATGTGCGTGCCAAAGCGCACCATCTGAACATCACTGCACTGCATTACTCGGAAGATCCTCTCGACCTCCTTCAGCCATAACTGAGCTCCGTCAGGGTCGTACCTTCCTTTGAAGGTTGGTGGATGATTCCTCAAGAATGTCTCCAACATCCTCACTCCCTCATTAGCACCACCAGCATTATTTTGTTGACCCACAGCTTGAGCCATCGCTTGCAAAGCAGCAGCAAGAGCAACATCATTCCTTCCAGCCATCTCAAAGTTCTTCATCGCAAACAACAATCAGATCAACAAAACAGAACAGCAAAACAGAACAACAAAAGACAGTGTAAAACTGTCACACAACACTACTAGGCTCGACACGACTCTACTAATGGTCTGACAGACCGACCTGCTCTGATACCAATTGTAACACCCCGTTTTCCCAAAACAACGTAATATTATATAAAACATCAGAGTTCAACATACAACGGAGTATTACATCTACTTTTCAAAATTCAGTTTAAATAGATTATAAAAACTATTTAATTCAACACCTCATTTTATAAAAATCTGCAGCGGAATATTCATTTAATAATCAATTCAACAACTATGTCATCATCCTTGGCACAAAGGCCTCATCATACTACAATTTATTTCATAATAATAAAATCTCCAACAACATGTTCTTCAGATAAAATGATACATAAAGGAATGAAAGAATTAAACATCAAAAATCCCCATCCCGTTACGTATCAGAGCCTACGACACGAGAGCCAACTCCTATCTATCCTTCGCTACCTGCACTTGCCCACGAGGCGGCAATTCCAGCAGAAGGGGTGAGTTCACAAATCAAAAGTAATATACAAATATATGAATCAAACGTCAAGATTAACAAATCATAAATCCAACTCATCACATATACAATATAGCACATCATAGCATCATCATAAGCATCATCATAACAACATCATATCAAGCATCAACGTCTCAAAACATCGTCTCATAACATGTCAACAATCTGACTCAACTAAATGCAACTCTAACATCTTGACATCATGCATGTGGTACCATATTTTTATAGCATTAATATGCTTCACCGTCGCTTTGAGCAAATGCTCCACCGTCGCTTTGAGCATAAAGCTCCACCGTCTCATAATTATGCAAATGCATGGACTCGTCATTTAACAACTTGACTTCAACTTCTCAAAACATCATTCATAATGCAGGACTGACACATGCGGGTATAATAGTTACATGGCAGAACATCATCTCATTAATCATATACATCGCAACACGTAACATCATCACAATCACATAACATCATATTTAAACATCACTTAACCTCATCCAAAGCAACTCAAGTTTAGCAAAATATAATATTTTCATGTAAACATACATTAATCCATCGTATCAACAACAATGGCAACATATTCATTAATCAATTACATTCATATCAAAGTCCAAACATCCTTCAACAAGCAAATCAAGTTTGATCAATAAGACATAAGCCAAATACTCATAAAACACCTCAACTAAATCCCTAATACTTAAGTTTGAAGTTTGGGAACTAACCATAGGTTTTGGACTAACTTGGAATAAGTTATACTAAGTTTTCTTAAAGTTTTCCTCAAGACCCACTTGGAGTATTTTCATCATAACTCAAAATCTACAAATCATT
Source organism: Medicago lupulina (assembly GCA_958299785.1). Lineage (NCBI taxonomy): Eukaryota > Viridiplantae > Streptophyta > Magnoliopsida > Fabales > Fabaceae > Medicago > Medicago lupulina. The sequence continues at coordinate 35,155,162 of OY283141.1, read as the reverse complement.
TTCAAGCCCAACCAACGCCATTAGAAAGCTAACTTAATTACCTAAAACTTTCATGTTTACACCAAAAGCTAGTTCAAAGCAGAAATGGGTGAAAAATAGTGAAATATGAAGGATCTGGTTCACAAAAATCGTGTCACGATTGTGGAAATCGCGGCGCGTTTTTACGTCCAGAACCACTTAGCATTCTGCCATCAAAATCGCGTTATGGCTGCAAAAATCGCGGCACGGTTTGACAGTATCAGGTCAAAAAAACAGCTTTTACAGAAATGCGATTTCAGCATGGTTTTACCCCAAAAATCCCAACTTTGATCCCTTTATCACCCAAAATGAATTGTTACATTGTTTATGGGTTCATTATACAACAAAACATCAGAAACATCTCATGGAAACATCATCAACAACATAAAACAACATCATAGAGCAATTTATCAAGTTCTTAAACCTAATTCCAAAAACCACCATTTTCAATCCATTTTCATGAAATCATATACATATATATTAACAATTGAAAGGTAAACCCACCCTTACCTGATTAAATGAATAAGGCAAGCTACAACAATCAATCTTCTAGGCTAATCCCCTTGTTCTTGGTTCTTCTCCCTTCTACCCAAAAAGCTTATGTTTTCTTTTCTGTACGTACCAAGTTTTTGTCTGCCTCCTTCTATTCCTTACCAACCAAAACATAACCCCCTTTTCTTTCCATTTACTCCCTCACTAACTTTCTATTAATTCTCCTTAACCCCTCCTTAACTCCATTAACTCTAAATAATTCCCTTTTAATTAAATAAATAATATATATCTCCTATTTTATCAAATAACACAAATAATTATATAATAATAACAACACATCAAATATTCACATAAATCACATAAATTATATGAAATACATAAAACATACTAAAATCGACCAAAAATAAATAAATAGCAACTAGGGCGTTACAACTCTCCCCAACTTAGAGAATTTTCGTCCTCGAAAATGTACCTCTGATCGGAAGATCCTCACTCACGTCTGAGTACCAGCCAAAGCAAACACTCTACCAGTAGTCTTAGTCTTCTTGGGTTGCTTACACTGCGAACCAATGTGTCCTTGCTCATTGCAGTTGAAACACACAACATCATCAAACTTGCAGTCACTAGTGATATGCCCTTTTTGACCACAACGGTAGCACCTCTTCACCTCAACAGTACATGCATTGCTCTTATGGCCTTTCTCGCCACAAGTGTAACAAGTAATCTCAGCAGGAGCAGCCTTCTTCTGGGGCCTCCTCTCATCATTCACTTCCTTCTCACTCTTATCGGTCGGAGCACTATAAGGCTTTCCACGATCTTGTTGCTTACCTTTCCTCTCCTTCATAACCTTATAATGAGCTTTGGTATCCTCCTCATAAATCCTGCAGCTACTCACCAATTCAGAGAAGTTACGGATCTTTTGATAACCGATGGCCCGCTTAATCTCAGCACGCAGACCATTCTCAAACTTGATGCACTTGGAGAACTCAGCAGTCTCAGCAGTATAGTGCGGATAAAACTTTGCCAACTCGACAAACTTAGCAGCATATTCTGTGATAGACATGTCTCCCTGCTTCAGCTCAAGGAATTCTATCTCCTTCTTACCTCGGACATCATCCGGAAAATACCTCCTCAAGAACTCTCTTCTGAACACAGCCCATGTAATCTCAGCTCCTTCAGCCTGGAGAATGGGTTGAGTGCTTACCCACCAGTCGTCAGCTTCCTCGGCCAACATGTGCGTGCCAAAGCGCACCATCTGAACATCACTGCACTGCATTACTCGGAAGATCCTCTCGACCTCCTTCAGCCATAACTGAGCTCCGTCAGGGTCGTACCTTCCTTTGAAGGTTGGTGGATGATTCCTCAAGAATGTCTCCAACATCCTCACTCCCTCATTAGCACCACCAGCATTATTTTGTTGACCCACAGCTTGAGCCATCGCTTGCAAAGCAGCAGCAAGAGCAACATCATTCCTTCCAGCCATCTCAAAGTTCTTCATCGCAAACAACAATCAGATCAACAAAACAGAACAGCAAAACAGAACAACAAAAGACAGTGTAAAACTGTCACACAACACTACTAGGCTCGACACGACTCTACTAATGGTCTGACAGACCGACCTGCTCTGATACCAATTGTAACACCCCGTTTTCCCAAAACAACGTAATATTATATAAAACATCAGAGTTCAACATACAACGGAGTATTACATCTACTTTTCAAAATTCAGTTTAAATAGATTATAAAAACTATTTAATTCAACACCTCATTTTATAAAAATCTGCAGCGGAATATTCATTTAATAATCAATTCAACAACTATGTCATCATCCTTGGCACAAAGGCCTCATCATACTACAATTTATTTCATAATAATAAAATCTCCAACAACATGTTCTTCAGATAAAATGATACATAAAGGAATGAAAGAATTAAACATCAAAAATCCCCATCCCGTTACGTATCAGAGCCTACGACACGAGAGCCAACTCCTATCTATCCTTCGCTACCTGCACTTGCCCACGAGGCGGCAATTCCAGCAGAAGGGGTGAGTTCACAAATCAAAAGTAATATACAAATATATGAATCAAACGTCAAGATTAACAAATCATAAATCCAACTCATCACATATACAATATAGCACATCATAGCATCATCATAAGCATCATCATAACAACATCATATCAAGCATCAACGTCTCAAAACATCGTCTCATAACATGTCAACAATCTGACTCAACTAAATGCAACTCTAACATCTTGACATCATGCATGTGGTACCATATTTTTATAGCATTAATATGCTTCACCGTCGCTTTGAGCAAATGCTCCACCGTCGCTTTGAGCATAAAGCTCCACCGTCTCATAATTATGCAAATGCATGGACTCGTCATTTAACAACTTGACTTCAACTTCTCAAAACATCATTCATAATGCAGGACTGACACATGCGGGTATAATAGTTACATGGCAGAACATCATCTCATTAATCATATACATCGCAACACGTAACATCATCACAATCACATAACATCATATTTAAACATCACTTAACCTCATCCAAAGCAACTCAAGTTTAGCAAAATATAATATTTTCATGTAAACATACATTAATCCATCGTATCAACAACAATGGCAACATATTCATTAATCAATTACATTCATATCAAAGTCCAAACATCCTTCAACAAGCAAATCAAGTTTGATCAATAAGACATAAGCCAAATACTCATAAAACACCTCAACTAAATCCCTAATACTTAAGTTTGAAGTTTGGGAACTAACCATAGGTTTTGGACTAACTTGGAATAAGTTATACTAAGTTTTCTTAAAGTTTTCCTCAAGACCCACTTGGAGTATTTTCATCATAACTCAAAATCTACAAATCATTTTCAAGCCCAACCAACGCCATTAGAAAGCTAACTTAATTACCTAAAACTTTCATGTTTACACCAAAAGCTAGTTCAAAGCAGAAATGGGTGAAAAATAGTGAAATATGAAGGATCTGGTTCACAAAAATCGTGTCACGATTGTGGAAATCGCGGCGCGTTTTTACGTCCAGAACCACTTAGCATTCTGCCATCAAAATCGCGTTATGGCTGCAAAAATCGCGGCACGGTTTGACAGTATCAGGTCAAAAAAACAGCTTTTACAGAAATGCGATTTCAGCATGGTTTTACCCCAAAAATCCCAACTTTGATCCCTTTATCACCCAAAATGAATTGTTACATTGTTTATGGGTTCATTATACAACAAAACATCAGAAACATCTCATGGAAACATCATCAACAACATAAAACAACATCATAGAGCAATTTATCAAGTTCTTAAACCTAATTCCAAAAACCACCATTTTCAATCCATTTTCATGAAATCATATACATATATATTAACAATTGAAAGGTAAACCCACCCTTACCTGATTAAATGAATAAGGCAAGCTACAACAATCAATCTTCTAGGCTAATCCCCTTGTTCTTGGTTCTTCTCCCTTCTACCCAAAAAGCTTATGTTTTCTTTTCTGTACGTACCAAGTTTTTGTCTGCCTCCTTCTATTCCTTACCAACCAAAACATAACCCCCTTTTCTTTCCATTTACTCCCTCACTAACTTTCTATTAATTCTCCTTAACCCCTCCTTAACTCCATTAACTCTAAATAATTCCCTTTTAATTAAATAAATAATATATATCTCCTATTTTATCAAATAACACAAATAATTATATAATAATAACAACACATCAAATATTCACATAAATCACATAAATTATATGAAATACATAAAACATACTAAAATCGACCAAAAATAAATAAATAGCAACTAGGGCGTTACAACTCTCCCCAACTTAGAGAATTTTCGTCCTCGAAAATGTACCTCTGATCGGAAGATCCTCACTCACGTCTGAGTACCAGCCAAAGCAAACACTCTACCAGTAGTCTTAGTCTTCTTGGGTTGCTTACACTGCGAACCAATGTGTCCTTGCTCATTGCAGTTGAAACACACAACATCATCAAACTTGCAGTCACTAGTGATATGCCCTTTTTGACCACAACGGTAGCACCTCTTCACCTCAACAGTACATGCATTGCTCTTATGGCCTTTCTCGCCACAAGTGTAACAAGTAATCTCAGCAGGAGCAGCCTTCTTCTGGGGCCTCCTCTCATCATTCACTTCCTTCTCACTCTTATCGGTCGGAGCACTATAAGGCTTTCCACGATCTTGTTGCTTACCTTTCCTCTCCTTCATAACCTTATAATGAGCTTTGGTATCCTCCTCATAAATCCTGCAGCTACTCACCAATTCAGAGAAGTTACGGATCTTTTGATAACCGATGGCCCGCTTAATCTCAGCACGCAGACCATTCTCAAACTTGATGCACTTGGAGAACTCAGCAGTCTCAGCAGTATAGTGCGGATAAAACTTTGCCAACTCGACAAACTTAGCAGCATATTCTGTGATAGACATGTCTCCCTGCTTCAGCTCAAGGAATTCTATCTCCTTCTTACCTCGGACATCATCCGGAAAATACCTCCTCAAGAACTCTCTTCTGAACACAGCCCATGTAATCTCAGCTCCTTCAGCCTGGAGAATGGGTTGAGTGCTTACCCACCAGTCGTCAGCTTCCTCGGCCAACATGTGCGTGCCAAAGCGCACCATCTGAACATCACTGCACTGCATTACTCGGAAGATCCTCTCGACCTCCTTCAGCCATAACTGAGCTCCGTCAGGGTCGTACCTTCCTTTGAAGGTTGGTGGATGATTCCTCAAGAATGTCTCCAACATCCTCACTCCCTCATTAGCACCACCAGCATTATTTTGTTGACCCACAGCTTGAGCCATCGCTTGCAAAGCAGCAGCAAGAGCAACATCATTCCTTCCAGCCATCTCAAAGTTCTTCATCGCAAACAACAATCAGATCAACAAAACAGAACAGCAAAACAGAACAACAAAAGACAGTGTAAAACTGTCACACAACACTACTAGGCTCGACACGACTCTACTAATGGTCTGACAGACCGACCTGCTCTGATACCAATTGTAACACCCCGTTTTCCCAAAACAACGTAATATTATATAAAACATCAGAGTTCAACATACAACGGAGTATTACATCTACTTTTCAAAATTCAGTTTAAATAGATTATAAAAACTATTTAATTCAACACCTCATTTTATAAAAATCTGCAGCGGAATATTCATTTAATAATCAATTCAACAACTATGTCATCATCCTTGGCACAAAGGCCTCATCATACTACAATTTATTTCATAATAATAAAATCTCCAACAACATGTTCTTCAGATAAAATGATACATAAAGGAATGAAAGAATTAAACATCAAAAATCCCCATCCCGTTACGTATCAGAGCCTACGACACGAGAGCCAACTCCTATCTATCCTTCGCTACCTGCACTTGCCCACGAGGCGGCAATTCCAGCAGAAGGGGTGAGTTCACAAATCAAAAGTAATATACAAATATATGAATCAAACGTCAAGATTAACAAATCATAAATCCAACTCATCACATATACAATATAGCACATCATAGCATCATCATAAGCATCATCATAACAACATCATATCAAGCATCAACGTCTCAAAACATCGTCTCATAACATGTCAACAATCTGACTCAACTAAATGCAACTCTAACATCTTGACATCATGCATGTGGTACCATATTTTTATAGCATTAATATGCTTCACCGTCGCTTTGAGCAAATGCTCCACCGTCGCTTTGAGCATAAAGCTCCACCGTCGCTTTGAGCATAAAGCTCCACCGTCTCATAATTATGCAAATGCATGGACTCGTCATTTAACAACTTGACTTCAACTTCTCAAAACATCATTCATAATGCAGGACTGACACATGCGGGTATAATAGTTACATGGCAGAACATCATCTCATTAATCATATACATCGCAACACGTAACATCATCACAATCACATAACATCATATTTAAACATCACTTAACCTCATCCAAAGCAACTCAAGTTTAGCAAAATATAATATTTTCATGTAAACATACATTAATCCATCGTATCAACAACAATGGCAACATATTCATTAATCAATTACATTCATATCAAAGTCCAAACATCCTTCAACAAGCAAATCAAGTTTGATCAATAAGACATAAGCCAAATACTCATAAAACACCTCAACTAAATCCCTAATACTTAAGTTTGAAGTTTGGGAACTAACCATAGGTTTTGGACTAACTTGGAATAAGTTATACTAAGTTTTCTTAAAGTTTTCCTCAAGACCCACTTGGAGTATTTTCATCATAACTCAAAATCTACAAATCATTTTCAAGCCCAACCAACGCCATTAGAAAGCTAACTTAATTACCTAAAACTTTCATGTTTACACCAAAAGCTAGTTCAAAGCAGAAATGGGTGAAAAATAGTGAAATATGAAGGATCTGGTTCACAAAAATCGTGTCACGATTGTGGAAATCGCGGCGCGTTTTTACGTCCAGAACCACTTAGCATTCTGCCATCAAAATCGCGTTATGGCTGCAAAAATCGCGGCACGGTTTGACAGTATCAGGTCAAAAAAACAGCTTTTACAGAAATGCGATTTCAGCATGGTTTTACCCCAAAAATCCCAACTTTGATCCCTTTATCACCCAAAATGAATTGTTACATTGTTTATGGGTTCATTATACAACAAAACATCAGAAACATCTCATGGAAACATCATCAACAACATAAAACAACATCATAGAGCAATTTATCAAGTTCTTAAACCTAATTCCAAAAACCACCATTTTCAATCCATTTTCATGAAATCATATACATATATATTAACAATTGAAAGGTAAACCCACCCTTACCTGATTAAATGAATAAGGCAAGCTACAACAATCAATCTTCTAGGCTAATCCCCTTGTTCTTGGTTCTTCTCTCTTCTACCCAAAAAGCTTATGTTTTCTTTTCTGTACGTACCAAGTTTTTGTCTGCCTCCTTCTATTCCTTACCAACCAAAACATAACCCCCTTTTCTTTCCATTTACTCCCTCACTAACTTTCTATTAATTCTCCTTAACCCCTCCTTAACTCCATTAACTCTAAATAATTCCCTTTTAATTAAATAAATAATATATATCTCCTATTTTATCAAATAACACAAATAATTATATAATAATAACAACACATCAAATATTCACATAAATCACATAAATTATATGAAATACATAAAACATACTAAAATCGACCAAAAATAAATAAATAGCAACTAGGGCGTTACACTTTGTGCCAAGATTTGCTGGAAGTTGATATTAATTTAAAAGAATTTTCCGCTGCAGTTTACGTGATGATATGTTGTTGAAATTAAATAGTTTTATTTTCTATTTAAGAATTTTTGAAAAGCAGTGTAATGCTTCGTTTGTTGATTTACTCTGATTAAATTATTTGAATATTACGTTGTTGGGAGAACGGGGTGTTACACAAAGTCCTTTAACCCAAACCTAAAGCATGAAAGATAAAGCAAACACACGCACGCACACATGCACACTCACACACATATGCATGAAATTACATTTAAGCCTAAAATACATCCTATGGTCCACAAGAAGATAAATATGCAGTAAATAAGTGAATAAATTTACATAAAGACCTAATTTACATTCTAAAATCAGTACAATAAAAATAAATGACAAAAATTAAATATGCATGTGATAGTTATGATAATTAAAATAAAAATACAGAATTAAAATAAAGAAGATAAAAAAAATACAAAATAAAAAGACTAGGGGGTGCAAGCAGTAAACAAAGGGGTGTGCAAAATAATGAAAGAAGTGGAATTGGGCTTAAGGGACAGGCTGGGGCGCTACTGGGCTGATAAAACTAAACGAATCAGTCTGATTCAAGTGAACCAGACCGGTTCGGTAGAGTGTATATATAGGGGAGAGACCGGTTTTCCCCTCATTTTTATCTTCCCACTCTCTCTCTTCTCTCAAGTCTCTCTCTGTTCTCTCTCTTCTTTGCCATGAAGTTTCTGGTGGGTGTTATGAACACCACCGTGTCCTCCAGGTTCCCTCTCTTCTTTCCATAATGGTTGTTTCAATTTTTGTAGGTTTATTGATGATTTTTGTAATGCCCTATTTTATTTATTTAATTATTTGATTGAGTTTAGAGTCTTTTGGAATAATTTATTTGATTTATGGTGATGTGTGTTATTTTGTGTCATGTGTTGGTATTTTAGTAGAATATTATATTATAATATATATGTTATTTGGTGTAGAAATATATGTGTTATTTGGTGTAGAAATATTATGTTATTTGGTGTAGAAAATATATATGTTATTTGGTGTAGAAATATTACGTTATTTGGCGTAGAAAATATATATGTTATTTGGTGTAGAAATATTATGTTATTTGTTATAGAAATATATTTGTTATGTGGTGTAGAGATATATTTGTTATAGAAATATATTTGTTATGTGGTGTAGAGATATTTTGTTATGTGTTGATATATATATATATATATATATATATATATATATATATATATATATATATATATATATATATTAGTAGCCTATATTTGTTTATTTAATTATTTTCTTGAGATAGAGTCGAATTATATGATTTATTTAATTATGTGATATGTTGATATTTTATTGAGTGACTTTATTTTATTATTTATTAGAATATATTTAGTGGGAGAATATATTTAGTGGAGAAATATAATTATTTAGAATAATGAGGCTTTGGGGCAGAATTGGAATTAAGAGAAAATAAATAGGTTAAGGTTTATATAAAAAGGAGAGCTAGAGTTAGAAAATATATGAGGTGCGAAACTGTTTTGGAAAAAGAGGAGAAACCTAGAGAAAGAGGAGAAACGAAGAGAAGAGAAGAGTCAGAGAAGGAGAAGTCTGTAGAAACTTGCTGTCAATTAATCCTAAGGTAAGGGTGGGACTAGCTTTCTCTAATAATGGGTTGTATAATTCTGAAAAAGGTTTAACCTTGTAGTTGTTGTTAGATTTGACGTTGTAGAAATTAAGGTTAGATTCCATTCATAAACTTTTTTATAATCTCTTTTTCTACTTCTACCCATAAGTGCCTATTTGTATAAAGTGATTATTGTGGATTTAATTGTTGAAATCTGTGCTTATGTTTTGATGCAATGTTTGGGTATGTGAATTTGATGTTAATTAAGTTGTTGATGATGAATTTATATGCTAAAGTTATGTATATATGTATATGTTGATGAATTATTGTTGTTGAATATGATGTTGTTTATGATTGATGATTTATTATATGAATGTATACGTTGATGAATTATTGTTGTTGAATATGATGTTGTTCATGATTGATGAATTATTATATGAATGTATACGTTGATGAATTATTGTTGTTGAATATGATGTTGTTCATGATTGATGAATTATTATATGAATGTATATGTTGATAAAAGATGAGAATTGTCGATAAGATGATGAAGGTATAAGTGTTGTCCAAGATGATGAAGTTGTAAGATGATGTCTAAGTTGTTGAGTTGCATTGGTTGATGAGTCCATGCATAGTCATTAAAGATGAGGGCTGATGGCCCTGGGAGCTTACTCCACCACGATGAAGGCTTATGCCTTGAGAGTTATTACTTTAAATAAGATGAGGGTGATGGCCCTGGGAGCTTACTCCACCACGATGAAGGCTTATGCCTTGAGAGTTATTACTCTAACATGATGAAGGCTTATGCCCTGAGAGTTATTACTCTAACACGTTGAGGGATTATTCCCGAATGGTACCATATGCATGATTAAGAAGTTGAAGTTGCATAGTCGGGTCAAGTTGTTAATTTGTCAAGTTGATGTTGTTGTCGTTGCATTGTCGTTGATGTCGAGTTGTCGGTGTTATCGTTGTTGTCGCGTTGTCGTTGTTGTTAAGTTGTCATTTATCAATGAGTTGTTAATGAAGAAATATGTGAAGTATCAATATTATTTATTGTTGTCGTTTATGTCCTTTATGTGAAGCATTGTTGATGATGATTTGTTGGTGTTTATGTTGTTTATGTGAAGCATTATTGATGATGATTTGTTGTTGTTTGTGTTGATAAATTCTCTTACTTAAATTATTGTTTATTAGTCTTACTAATGATGAATAGATGTTGTTATGTGTTGTTAAATTCTTTTAAAGAATTATATGCTTATTATTATTGAATGTGAAATCTCACCCCTTCTGCTTGAAAATGTTGCTCTTTTTATGGGTAACTTGCAGGTGATCAAGATTAGCTGTTGATTGCTGTTGTGAGTGACTACCTCTCATTGTGTCCTTAGGTGTTCTGATACGTAACGGGATAAGGAACTTTGTTATTGTTTTTTATTCTTTACGTATTATTTTTATGAGATTCTATGAACATGATGTTGAAACATTTTGATGAGATTTTACGTTGAGGCCTTCGTGCCAAAGTTCTTCAAGGTTTTTGAATTAAATTCCGCTGCGAAGTATTTGAGATTTTATTTTGAGATGTTTTGAAGAATAAATTATTATTTATTCCATTTGTGATTTCTAAGAAATGTAGCATTCTGTTTAAGTTGTGAATACTCTGATTATTTTTAAGAAAATTTTATGTTGGGAAAACGGGGTGTTACAATTGGTATCAGAGCAGGTCGGTCGGTCCGGCCAAGTACATGAGTCGTTGTGTCGTGTGACGATTGAATACTGTCGTTTTGTTTTTTAATTAATGGTTATGTTTTATTATGTGATCATGTTTAACTAACTAACTTTAATGTGGTTTTTGTGCATTATTTGAAGTTTCTATTTGTTATATATAGTTTAAGATATTTAAGTAATAATTAAATTCATTTTCTCTTGTGCTTTGAATTTCGAGGATGAAATTCTTTTAAGGGGTTAGAGTTGTAACGCCCTATTTTATTTATTTAGTTATTTGATTGAGTTTAGAGTCTTTTTGAATAATTTATTTGATTTATGGTGATGTGTGTTATTTTGTGTCATGTGTTGGTATTTTAGTAGAATATTATATTATAATATATATGTTATTTGGTGTAGAAATATATGTGTTATTTGATGTAGAAATATATATGTTATTTGGTGTAGAAATATTATGTTATTTGGCGTAGAAAATATATATGTTATTTGGTGTAGAAATATTACGTTATTTGGCGTAGAAAATATATATGTTATTTGGTGTAGAAATATTATGTTATTTGTTATAGAAATATATTTGTTATGTGGTGTAGAGATATATTTGTTATAGAAATATATTTGTTATATGGTGTAGAGATATTTTGTTATGTGTTGATATATATATTATTAGCCTATATTTGTTTATTTAATTATTTTCTTGAGATAGAGTCGAATTATATGATTTATTTAATTATGTGATATGTTGATATTTTATTGAGTGACTTTATTTTATTATTTATTAAAATATATTTAGTGGGAGAATATATTTAGTGGATAAATATAATTATTTACAATAATGAGGCTTTGGGGCAGAATTGGAATTAAGAGAAAATAAATAGGTTAAGGTTTATATAAAAAGGAGAGCTAGAGTTAGAAAATATATGAGGTGCAAAACTGTTTTGGAAAAAGAGGAGAAACCTAGAGAAAGAGGAGAAACGAAGAGAAGAGAAGAGTCAGAGAAGGAGAAGTCTGTAGAACTTTGCTGTCAATTAATCATAAGGTAAGGGTGAGATTAGCTTTCTCTAATAATGAGTTGTATAATTCTGAAAAAGGTTTAACCTTGTAGTTGTTGTTAGATTTGACGTTGTAGAAATTAAGGTTAGATTCTATTCATAAACTTTTTTATAATCTCTTTATCTACTTCTACCCATAAGTGCCTATTTGTATAAAGTGATTATTGTGGATTTAATTGGTGAAATCTGTGCTTATGTTTTGATGCAATGTTTAGGTATGTGAATTTGATGTTAATTAAGTTGTTGATGATGAATTTATTTGCTAAAGTTATGTATATATGTATACGTTGATGAATTATTGTTGTTGAATATGATGTTGTTTATGATTGATGATTTATCATATGAATGTATACGTTGATGAATTATTGTTGTTGAATATGATGTTGTTCATGATTGATGATTTATTATATGAATGTATACGTTGATGAATTATTGTTGTTGAATATGATGCTGTTCATGATTGATGAATTATTATATGAATGTATATGTTGATAAAAGATGAGAATTGTCGATAAGATGATGAAGGTATAAGTGTTGTGCAAGATGATGAAGTTGTAAGATGATGTCTAAGTTGTTGAGTTGCATTGGTTGATGAGTCCATGCATAGTCATTAAAGATGAGGGCTGATGGCCCTGAGAGCTTACTCCACCACGATGAAGGCTTATGCCTTGAGAGTTATTACTCTAAATAAGATGAGGGCTGATGTCCCTGGGAGCTTACTCCACCACGATGAAGGCTTATGCCTTGAGAGTTATTACTCTAACATGATGAAGGTTTATGCCTTGAGAGTTATTACTCTAACACGTTGAGGGCTTATCCCCGGATGGTACCACATGCATGATTAAGAAGTTGAAGTTGCATAGTCGGGTCAAGTTGTTAATTTGTCAAGTTGATGTTGTTGTCGTTGATGTTGAGTTGTCGGTGTTGTCGAGTTGTCGGTGTTATCGTTGTTGTCGCGTTGTCGTTGTTGTTAAGTTGTCATTTATCAATGAGTTGTTAATGAAGAAATATGTGAAGTATGAATATTATTTATTGTTGTCGTTTATGTTGTTTATGTGAAGCATTGTTGATGATGATTTGTTGGTGTTTATGTTGTTTATGTGAAGCATTGTTGATGATGATTTGTTGGTGTTTATGTTGTTTATGTGAAGCATTGTTGATGATGATTTGTTGTTGTTTATGTTGATAAATTCTCTTACTTAAATTATTGTTTATTGGTCTTACTAATGATGAATAGATGTTGTTATGTGTTGTTAAATTCTTTTAAAGAATTATATGCTTATTATTATTGAATGTGAAATCTCACCCCTTCTGCTTGAAAATGTTGCTCTTCGTGTGGGTAACTTGCAGGTGATCAAGATTAGCTGTTGATTGCTGTCGAGTGACTACCTCTCATTGTGTCCTTAGGTTCTCTGATACGTAACAAGATGGGGAACTTTGTTATTGTTTTCTATTCTTTATGTATTATATTTATGAGATTCTATGAACATGATGTTGAAACATTTTGATGAGATTTTACGTTGAGGCCTTCGTGCCAAAGTTGTTTAAGGTTTTTGAATTAAATTCCGCTGCGAAGTATTTGAGATTATATTTTGAGATGTTTTGAAGAATAAATTATTATTTATTCCATTTGTGATTTCTAAGAAATGTAGCATTCCGTTTAAGTTGTGAATACTCTGATTATTTTTAAGAAATTTTTATGTTGGGAAAACGGGGTGTTACAATTTTCGTTTTTGGCCCCCTAACTTGTGTTTTGCAGGTTGTTTTTATAGTGTTAGGATTTGATAATTAGGGTTTGTTAAAGAGCAACAAAATTGGTGGCTTTTGGATCGAGATGAGAGTGAGCGTTTGTTTACAGAACGCGTTTTCTGGATTTGGGATCGATGAGGCCGTGACAGACTGTTTCGGATTGGACCATTCGACTTGGACAAAAAAATAATAATAAAAAAATAAAAATAAAATAGTAAAAGCCAAAAAAGGTAAAGATAAAGACTAAAAAAGATAATTAAATAAATAGAAACTAAAGAATTAAGGTTTAAAATTAAATGATTTTAAAAGAATAAAAGATGGAAATAAAAAATAAAAAAATAGAGAGAAGAGGGCCCGACTCGGAACAAAAAATGAGGTATTTTAAAATACCTCTCTGCCGAAATTTCGTTCGAAAAGTCAACGATTATTCAGGACCATCGGACACGTGTCAGTGTTATCTTGGGTCAAAAAATGGGGTATGACATATATATATATATATTTCAACTACTTTCTTTCCTTTCAATCGATTTTTTCTCTCATACGCATGGGTCACGAAACAAACCCATGACCACATATTTAATGGGACCCAATACTCTGACCACTTGGACTAATTCGTTATTGATTTTGTTGCACTTTTTATTCTTGCATTGGACATTCATCTCATCATTTATATTTATTTTTAAGATATTATTATAATTGTAAATTTAAATAAATTCAATCTAATATACTTACACATGTATTTGTGCACACAAACTTATAAAACTTATTTAATATCTAACCCGGGCAACGCCGAGTCTCTAAACTAGTTTTGATATAAAATAATTTAGAGATTATATTTTAGAGATTTTGTGAAAAATCAGAATCTATTTTGTGTTTGTTTACCGTGACAAAAATTATCTTTTTTAAACAAATAATCTAGTTTGTTTGGATACAACTATATAAAAGGGATTTTTTGTTACAAAATTAGTTCAATATTTTAAATCATATTTTCTCTCTCCTCTAAAAAAAATATATTTTTTGAAAAGTTGCTCTTAACAGCTTCTCATTTGAAGCTTTTTTTTTAGATTATGATTTTTTTAAAAAATCTGTAACAAACGGATGCTAAACTCTTAAAACTGATTATTTGTTTAAAAAAATGATATTTTTCTTAAAAAAGCTATAATAAACGGGCTCTTAGTTTCTCTCCTCTAAAATAAATCTATTTTTTGAGAAGCTGCTCTTAAAAACTTTTCATTTGAAGCTGTTTCAAAATTCTATTTTTTCTAAAAAATAGTAAAAAAAAACAAATACAATACTCTTAAAAGTGATTATTTTATTAAAAAACGAATGTTTTTTTTTTAAAAAAATATTAACAAGCAGGCTCCTCTTATTAATTGATCTGTCCACAATGCATCTTGAATTATGCTCTTCTCCCAACAAAAAATGCTCATTTCCAACTGAAATGACCTTTTGCCTACAGCGTGAGTTAACTCACGCACTTTTGGCCGGTGGTGTGATTTAACTCGTGCACCTTTGGCCGGTGGTGTGAGTTAACTCATGCAACTTTGTCCAGTGGTCTAAAAACACGTTTTTTGATCAGTTATTCAAACTTGATTTTACACGTTTTTTGAGTGCATTTAGTGTAGTTAAAACCTATGTAAGTCATTCCCTCCTCCTATAAATACTCTTCTAACCTTCACGACTTCTCACACCATCATCTCACTTTCTCTCCTCTTCTTCCTTATACAACAATGTTATTCTCCCCTCGTCCAACGTTGAACATTCATAACAATGTATTCCCAGGGCCCTTCCTACCATTTTCGGGGCCTTAGGCATAGTTTGAGAAAAAGGCCCCTTACATAATACATCATAAACTTTATTAGTTTTGTTGTTATGATTTTATTAGCGTTTCATTTCGTTTTTTTCTTCGCTTTTCACTATAGGATAAAAACAATTAGGCAACATCTTCAAATAAATCAAATACTCCATAGAAACCAAAACTAGACAAAATACCAAATTAAAGAACAATTGCTCCTGCGAAGTAGACTGAAATTTCCCTAGTAGGCTCATTTTCAACTAAAATATAATTTGTTTAGTTGTGAAGATTCTCCCAATTTTCTTGATAATAAATATCACAAATATTTTTAATATTAGTGAGACACATTATTAGGAACAAAGGGCCCCAAAAAATATAACAAATTTTTTTGCACATTATTATGAACAAATGTTTTAACTGGGAGGGTGTAAATAGAAAGCTTTGTTTTTTTATAGGGTATATTTAACAAATTGCATCAAAAGGGCCAAAACAATACAGCCCAGTTTTCAATGTCAATGTTTGGGCCTGTCTGTTGATATATTTTACTATATAAACCCCATAAAATCCAGTTCTTGCTATATACACCCCTGCTAATAAAATTTTTTAGGGCCCCCTACAGGCATGGGCCCTAGGCCGTCGCACTCCTGGCCTATGCCTAGGGCCGGCCCTGTGTATTCCACCCCCATTGTGTCTCCGGGGTTGAGTCATTGGTTGATTTCGTCCAGTTGATCCTTGAGACCTTTTAACGTGACATTAATGTACTGAACCTTGAACATCTGAGGATTTCAACCGTTGAAGCGTATGCAAACACTGAACAAATCGGCCATTGTTTTAAATCTACACAATAAAAAATTAAACCATCAATGAAAAATTCATTCAAACTTTTCATCAAACTCATATACATAATGCAAACATCTAAACAATTAAGCAATATAACTCATTTACATGCAACATTGTATCATTTCTTGTCAAAAAAATCAAAATTTAAACAAAACCCTAAAACTAAAAATATCTAATTTAAGAGAAAAATTTAACATATAAACATAAAAAGGTTAATGGTGTTTGATTATGAAAACTTACTTGTTATTGGAGTGTTGTTTGATTTAAACTTGAAGGAATTTTGGATTTGGGTGATTTGAGAGAGATTTTGAAGATTTTAGATGGGGAATGAAGAAATGAGAAAATGAGGTTCTCGCTGGCCTTTAAAACAAAACGCATCGTGAGTTAAGTCACACAGAATTAACACATGCGTGAGTTAACTCACGCAAGGACAATTTTGGAAATTTGGTTGGGAATGAGCAAAAGGTGTTGGGAGAAGAGCATAATTCAAACATCTTTAACACTCATTTGGCTAAAAATTTGTCCCTAAATATAAGCACTTTTTTAAATTACTAAATGCATTTATTATTTTTTCCTAAACATACCCCTATTTAATATTACAAATATCTTGAAATATGAAAATATCAAATTTAATACACATACAAACAAAGAGCTATTTAGTATTATTAACACACAAAATAGACGCATTTATTGCACTAACAACTTTTATTAACAAATGTGAAAAAAAACAAAAGATGACTATATATACCGATGGAAGAGTAGGAGTAAATATATTTCATATCCGATGGAAAGATAAATACTGGAAACTAAGTGAAAAGAATCATATATAAATCTAATACTTTAAGATTTTGAGTTAAAGTGTGATACTTCTCTCACTTCTATGATTGTTGTTTAAAGTCCTATCCGATGATCCCCAGAACCCGCATCACCCAACATAAATTAAACACTAAAAATTAAAGTTGAAATTTACAGATTTGTGAAAATAAACTAATTTTTGTGTGTGTACTATTGTAATTATTTTTTTTTTCTTTTAGAATTGAAGTTTTTTCTAGCCATGATAGATTTCAAAAAAGCTATTAGGATCAACTTTTATTTTAAGGTTAAAAAGAATTATTTTTATAAAGTCTAAAACAATATGATTAAAATAAAAAAGTTGATTTTTATTAAAAAAAATATATTTTTCTGAAAACAAAATCATAGACAAACGACCATTAAATATATTTCTATATCAACAAAACTAGTAAACTTTGTTTTTTTTTCCTATAAATAAATTAAGACCCTACAAAATTAGCATCCAAGCGTTTTAATTTTTTATATTAAGAAGGATTTGGAAGAGTGGTAGAGTTTACGGTATAAAGTGTCAACTAGTTTTTTTTTTTTGGGAGGGGAGGGGCGTAGGATCAGTTTGGTAGAAGAATTTGAACATGATTCGGGAAGGTGTGGGGAGTTGGAGTGTGTAGGATTGAGTTCTTATTGCTTGTGAGTGCTTGAGGACTTGTTTGGAGTCTAGATAGGACTATGATTAGGAGTGTCGAGATTTTTAGATTTTATGTTATATATTTGCTTTATTGATGAGACTTGCCGTATACTTATGTCTGAGATTTGAGATATTGTTGGTGATGTATTATGAGACCTGAGACATGGTTGTTGAGATTTGTTATATGTTACTGAGATATTTTTGATATTGTTTTTCGTTGCGAGTTTTATAAAACCGTATTTATGCATGTTTTAAGGAAATGTAGACCTAGCATCTAAATCCTTTGAATAATTGATTTATTTGCATGATTTATTGCATTCAGGGTTTAGGGTGTTACAATAAGCGCTGATATATACGAATTAAATCAGACTTTAGATTGTAAGCTGAATAAAAACATTATTTAATGAAATTCTACAAATAAGAAGGGGTTCATCACGGAACCCTTATCAGAGAAGTTTAGTTGCTCATGGCAGCCGACATCATTACAAAGCAATTGAAAAACATACCCTAAAGAGAACAACTGGAGAATGGTGATCTTCTGCCTTGAAGCTCCTGATGCTATGACCCTTGCCTTGTACCGCTAGCTTTATGAATGAATAAAATAGTGTGCAAGGGTCTCTATTTATAGTGCATGATTACTTAGGGGTTAAGAGAGTGAAAATATGGTTTTTCCATCAAAAACGGCTTGGAAAACAAGAAAACATCACTTCTTGGCCGTGTCCATACGTGGGGCGCATGGTACAGTGCACGGGGGCGTATGGGGCTGTAGTCAGGGGTTAAAATTTTATAAACAAATATTTTTATTAAAAAATAATATAGAGCAAAATATCATTACAAATATTGATTTTAGTAAAGTCGATTTGCGGTACTCATTTTTTCTCCAATCTGTGTGTTAGATTTTTTTCGGTAAACTATTAAAAATAAAAAATAATTATTAAGAGAGGAAATTGTAGATTTTAACATAAGAGATGATAACTTCTGTAACACCCCGAAATCCCAACATAAAAATTTCCATATATTATCAGAGTTAAACCCATATTCAGGATGTCACATTTCATAAAAATCACTAAACAACAATGAATAATATTTTATTCTTCATCAAAAATATTCAATGTAACAGCGGAATTATAAACTCAAAATATTCTTTTAAGTAAATCTTGGCACAAGGCCACATCAACGTCTCAAAAGGTTCAACAACCATTTTAAAGTCATAAATAGTTCATAGAAAATACGTAAAAGAATAGAAACAACAACAAAGTCCCATCCCGTTACGTATCAGAGCATCCTAAGACACCACACACAACGGATTCCTCACATATACGCACCTAAGCTTGATTACCTGCACTTGCCCACAAGGCGACAATTCCAACAGAAGGGGTGAGAAACACAATCAATAATATATATCATATAATTCAATAATTAATGACAAACTACATAAAATCATCAATTCAATCACATCGTAAATAGATAGTATTTAACATAAACACATCACAATTCATCACATTTATTCACTTTAACAACATCACAAAATCATCTTCACATCATCACTTAAACAACATCACAAAAGACACGACTCAACAATGCAACTCTACACTTAGACATCATGCATGTGGTACCATTATTTTAAGCATTAATATGCTTCACCGCCACTTTGAGCAAAAGCTTCATCGCCACTTTTATGCATATGCAATGGACTCACACTTATAACTTAAATAAGTTAAACAACTTAACACTGACTTCGACAACAATAATGATTATGCCTAAACTCTTTAAGACTCCTTACCAAACCTTGACGTTGACAAGGACTTCTCTCCACAATATTCTTAATTCGTCACCTAACTTCATAAATTCATATACAATTATTCGCAAGGTATTTTTGTGTCAAACCAACGCCATTGGAAAGACAATTCAACTATCTACAACTTTCATGTTTACACGAAAACCCAGTTCAAAACAGAAACATGTGAAAAAGGCGCAAGAACATGAAACAAGAGATGCTGTCACTGTGCAGCTCTCGGGAAAAGTGACATTTTCTACCCAAAAATCCCATTTTTAATCCCTTAATCACCCCAATGTATTTGAAATCTTGTTTACAGATCATATATGCAGCAAAGGAGTCAAAACAACATCCAATTATGCATGGACCGACATAAATCATCACATTTATCATAAACCTAACCCTAGAACATATTCATCCATCAAAAATCAAATTAACATATATATTATTGAAAGGAATCCTACCCTTACCTTAATTCAGCAACGCAAGAAAATTCTACAGCAAATTCGATCCCTTTCCTCTTCTTCCTAGCTTCCTCTTGGTCCTTCTCAAAACTCCCTCAAAACTCACCTTTTCTCAATTGCACGTGAAAACGTTTTCTTCTTTTTTCTTAACCTAATTCTCTATTTATATAACTCTTAAACAATTTATTTTATTTCCACTTAACCCTTAATCTTCCTAAAATTTCATAACAACCAAATCTTAAACTCTTATTTATATATCTCTTCTCCTCTATCTTATTTATTTCTAAATTAAATATATCTCTCCCCCACTTAATAATAATAATAATACACCAAATAATAAATATATTTCTATACTAGATAACATATATATATCCACACAAAATAACAAATATATTTTCAAACCAAATAACAAATATATTTCTATAACAAATATATCTCTACATAACAAACATATTTCTATAACAAATATATCTCTACATAACAAACATATTTCTATAACAAATAACACAATATTTCTACACCAAATAACATATATATTTCTACAACAAATAACACATATATTTTTACACAAAATAACATATACTCCCTCCGTTCCTTTTTAAGTGTCTTTTTAGCGTGTATTTTTTCGTTCCTATTTAACTGTCCTTTTTGTATTTTTAGGGTATGATTTGTCAATTATACCCTTTTTCAATTACTCTTAACTTTTTCAATAAATCTAATTAATGTTATCTATTTGGAAAACTAAAGTTTGTTTTTTTTAAACAAAGTTTGTTTGTTTTTTTTAAACAAAGTTTGTTTCTTATTATCTTCAAATTTAAACAAAATTTTGTTACAAACAATGGTTCAAAGAAGAGTTAAAATTCTATAAATAAGATGAATAACAATTCTATAAATTTAAAAATTCTATAAATAAGATGTCGCATGTAACACCCCGTTTTCCCAACATAAAAATTTCTTAAAAACATTTATCAGAGTACACATCAAACAACGGGATATCACATATAACATAATCCGAAAATAGTTAAATAATAATTTAACCAGATAACTTCAAAACATTGCAGCGGAAATTATTTCATAAACCGTATAACATTTTGGCACGCAGGCCCCAATCAAAATCTCAAAGAATTAGTTTCATTATGGCAAAATAACATAAAGGTTCACGTAAAAGAATGAAGCATGCATAGCAGATAACCCCATCCCGTTACGTATCAGAGCGACCTAGACGACACAGTGAGGCAAGGCCACTCACGGAAAGCAACAACACACTAAGCACGATCACCTGCATTTGCCCACAAGGCGGCAATTCCAACAGAAGGGTTGAGATTTCATAACAAAATAATATTAATTAATATAATCCAAATCATAATTAACATCATAACATTCTTAAACAACTTCACTTAAATGATAAACAGTTATCACGTAATCACATATTCAATCATCATCAATAACATAGCATCTTAGACATGACAATGCGACAATGCTCTTAGACTCCTTATATGCATGTGGTACCAAACTTCATCATAAGTATTAATATACTTTAAAACGTGCGGAGGACAAAACTCCTATTAATCGTGCTGTCATACCCTCATTTTGGACCTAAAAATACTCACTCAAATTCCTTTACTATTTTCTAAAACTTTCAAATTCACCGTATTTTCTATTGTGCTTCAACTGCACACAGTACTGTTTCAGTCTTTTGAAATTTTTGCATAAAATCATACGAAAGGGTATTTTGGTCATTTCCTACAAAGGAACCCATTTTCAATCCCTGCAATTTGTCCCTGAGTCTTTTCAATTTGTTTGCATGAATCATTAATCAAAATTTGCACAAAATCATCTAGTTTTGCATCTGAGTCGGTCTGAGTCGTTATTGCCCCAGGGGCATTTCAGTCTTTTCACATTATTTGAATTTTGGGCAGAGAGGTATTTTAAAATACCTCATTTTTGGTAGTTTGCTCGTTTTAGTCCATTTTGTTGCTTTTAAACATTTCACTTTACGTTGTTTTCGACTTTACATTCTTTAGCCAATTTTATTAATTTTACATTTTAGTCCAAAACCTTTGTGAAATTGCATTTTAGTCCAGTTTTAAGGCAGTCAGTTTTTTTCTTTTTCTTTCTTTTTCAAAAGCAGTCCAAATTATAAATTGCAGTTCGGTCCCAAATTTTACATATTTGCAGATTGGTCCCCAAGGTCAAGAAGAAGCCAATTCAGTCCAAAAAGCCACGCAAGCAGTTCCCAGTCCACGTGGCAAAAGCTCATTGGCCCACAGTCCACATGTCAGCCTATATAAGGCACACAGTGTCAGAAATTCACAACGGAGATACAGAATCAGAGCCACATCATCACAAACAGATCACAATTTTCTCTCTCATGTTAGTTAGATCAAAAGCCATAACAGAATTCAGTTAGAAAGAAGAACTTCAAGCTCTCAGAGATTCAACAATGGTGAATCTTCATCATTGAGCCATTTCTCCCTGCAATTCCAACGCGAATTCACTGCTAGGTGCAGCAAACTCAAGCGTGATCACAGGATTGAAAGTTGAGAAGAAAAGGGAAAGAGATTCAAGGTTCCGAACCGGCAGAGGAGAAAAGAAGAGAAAGCGCAGAACTGAATCAGAGAAGAAAGCAGGACCACGGTTTAATTTCCGGATTTCAATCTCAGAATCAACAACAGAATCAGTTCAAGGATTTCTGAAGATCCAGATCGAATCTCCGAACCAAAACCAGGTAAAAAAAATCAAGAAACTTACTTCTCTCATACGCATAAACATCAGCAAGACTGAATCAGCATAGTTCCACACGAATCCAAAAGGTCCGGTTCAAGAAAAGATTAAAACCCTAATTTTTTTCAAAACCGTGAGGGTTTAGGGTTTACAACGCGAATAAACGTTGCAAACCTACGAATCCGCAAAAAGTTTCATCAAAAACAAAGGTTTAAATCAAAAGAAAGAGCCAAAGAACCGATTGGAATCCGTGAACAAAAGTTCAGATCTACGGTGATTCAGTTCATATATGTAAATTTCAATGCCAAATTCGTGTTTAGAACAATGAAACGAAGCTAATAAGCCATGAATCTTGAGTTTCTGGGTAGATTTGAGAAGTTAGGGTTTAGGGTTCATAGGAGAGAACGGCGGAGAAGAAGAGAGGAAGAAAGAGAAAGGTTTTACAAAATGAGATTGAAACCGGGTTAAAACCCCTTTTATGCGTGTACATGGGTCGGGTCGACCCAAACCCGACCCACTCTCTTCTATGCCTGACCGTTGATTAAGATTCTGATGGATCTGGATCAATCCAACGCTCCTGGAGCGTTAGCTTGATCCGGATCCATCAGATCCGTGGGTATGGGCTGGGTTTTCTTTGGTCTTTTTGCTTTCTTTCAGTTTTTTGTTGCTTTTTGCTATGAACACCTTCGATTCTTGCTAACTGAACCTTATGCATGCAAAATTTTTACTAAAAATTCCAAATGTTTTACTACATGTTTTTACTATTTTTTCTTGGTGTTTTGTGCTATTTCTCATGAAAAAACTGAATAAAAATATGCGTTGACCCTTTTGGTGCTAATTTGTGTCCGTTTCGTTGTTTTCTCGGCGTTTCGCATGCGATGTTCATTCCAATTTTGTGTCATGTGTCTCTGGTACTTAATGCGCGTTTTGTGTGATATTTTGCAATATTATTGAACTGGACTTTTGATACTAATCCGGCAATTCCATTTTTTGTTAAATTTGATTCTTGATACCAATTTTGTGATATTTTGCGAATTTTTGGTTAGTGTGATTTTTTGCCAATTTTTGTGATTAGTTACCATTTTGTTTGGGATTAATATTTCATTGACATTTTCATCTTGTTTACTAACCACTTTACTCTATGTTTCATGCATACTAAGCATCTCATCTCATCCCCATTTCTTCCTTAACCCCTCCGTGTAACTGTCATCACTTCATGTAAATGCTTAGGTTTAGTTTACTTTTCTTTAATTTCATGCAAGATCATAGAATGTAAACTAGGACCCGATGTAAAAGACTATGGACTATAATGATGTACACCGACACATGCACTGACACACGCACACACGTTGTATGTTCATCGCTAGGTGTATGTTTAGGATACGCAATACTTAGAGAAAATCAATCTTTTGAAAAACAAACAACTTCCATCACTTCAAATCTTTTTTAAACAAACCTTGGAGTCAAAACTCCAAAAGATTTTTCCTTTGTTTTCTTAATCAAAAATAAAAAATGAACACTAATTCTCAACTTTAACTATTTTTGTAAATAAATTGGACCAACCTCATTTGTTTTCAATTCTAATGCCTACACGGCCTCTTTCCCTTCTTCAAAATCTCTTTTTCAAAACTAAAAAAGAACGAAACTCACAAAGACATTTTGGAAGAGAACTACATGGAATTTTGATCCCTTAAAAGGGTATGTAGGCAAGAGACTCACATCTCTCCAAGTCCAATAAAATAAAATCCAATCTTCTCCCTCTCATTCTTAAAACTAATCTCTTTTACAAGTAGCGATAAAAGTAAAGCATAAACGTAAAGCGTAGTAAAACGGTTCCTATAGGATACTATAGTCATCGCGGGTGCCTAACACCTTCCCGTGATGAAACCAGCCCCGAACTTAGGATTTCTAAGGTTTTTTCGATTTTACCTTCCCCAAAAAAAATAGAAACATCAATGATCGAAAGGTTCAAATCCAATTAATGATTTGACACCCGAAAATCGCGATGACACGTGCGGATGACAAAGCTCCTATCATGGTGAGGACTAAGCTCAATGAATGCTAATGCATGGACTCTAATCAACAAAACACTTAATCATCTTATCATTATGCATCCAAGAATTTGGAGCTAAACAACATCTTATTCATATATATATATATATATATATACATATATATACATATACATATATATATATATACATATACATATATATATATATATATATATATATATATATATATATATATAGACATCATGCACTTAGTTTAATAACAACAGCAGCATAATCACATCTCAAATCAGAATGATATTACTATACCAATTACAAACAATGGGATCATAAACTTTATTCATAGCTTACATAATGCGTAATACTTAAACTAATGCTCAATTAACATTGTCCTATCTCAAACGGCTCTACAGATTGCTCTCAATATTACCATTGGGTCTCTCTAACACTTAGGGATCCTCTCTCAAAGTCTTGTGCGAAACAGATTGCATTAACATAGAAAACGTGACATTCTGTCACAGCACATCTCGCCATGGCGAGCTCAATTGCTGGCCTGGCGAGAGATTACAGGTCTCTCTCGCCATGGCGGAGGGATTTCTTGCCTGGCGAAACGTTACAGGTGCGTCGCCATGGCGAGCTAAATCTCGCCTGGCGGAATGTTTCAGGTCCGTCGCCATGGCGAGCTAAATCTCGCCTGGCGGGCGACGAAGGTATGTTCGCCATGGCGAGCTACGACTCCGCCTGGCGAACGAAGTCAGAACAGACTACGGGATTACGAACTTTTCCACCCCAAATCCTATTTTTCATCATGTTAAGCCCTAAATACGACTGAAATAACAGCATTAAACATATTCTAGGTTCTGTAACCCATTCCTACATCAAATAAACCAATTCCTACCGTTCAATTCATCAATTCTAAGGATTTGACCTAGTTTTCACTTCTCCAATTCAATCCTAATTCTTGCTAATTAATCATCAGAATTACGTTAATTAACATTACTGAGTTATTAGTCTCACCCTTACCTGGTTTAGAAGAAATCGCAGCACTTCACTTGGTCTTCTCCCTTCTTATGCATTTTCTCTCTTTTCCAAAAGTCTGATACGCGTACTGCCACTTTCTAAACCTAACTTCCCTATTTATACTCCCAACAAATCTTATCTTATTTACTTTTTCTCCCACATAACTCTCTAAAATCCAAAACTAACCCACAACTAAATATTTTATTTTATTTTCAAATCTTATTTTATTTAACAATAAAATAAGTCCTTTAATCTTATCAAAATCCACAAAACTCATAACTTATCACAAAAATCAACTAAATCATCAAAACATACCAAAATCATACATATATTATATAAATATAATATAATTGCCTAAACTCGATTTAAATAAATAATTAAACGAAAGTGGGCGTTACATCGCACAATGCGAATCTAGCATTGGTTGAAGCCATAGTTGAAGTCTTAACTTTGATTAAAGGAGTTGGAAGGAAGTAAAATTTTTCTTAGTTTTTGATGAATGTGAAGTTGGAATAATTTTTATATTGACTTATAATAATTTAAAAGATGTGCGGAATATTTAAAAAATTGACAATTGTTTATTTTGGGAGAGAGAGCGCGTAAAAAAATAGGAATTTGTTGGAGAAAAAGATAATAACTAACAATTGTTTGTTACGAGAAAAAGATAACATATTAAATTTATTGGAAAGATAAAGTGTGTGCAAAAAAATATGAATTTATTGTTGAATTAAAAGGAGGGTATAATTGGTAGAAAACGTGAAAAAATACACTTTGCTATTTTGATGGAAATTTTCTAAAAAGACACTTAAAAAGGAATGGATGG
The DNA here is from genome assembly GCA_958299785.1 of Medicago lupulina. Lineage (NCBI taxonomy): Eukaryota > Viridiplantae > Streptophyta > Magnoliopsida > Fabales > Fabaceae > Medicago > Medicago lupulina. The sequence goes on along the minus strand of OY283141.1, from coordinate 35,128,306 downwards.
AGTATATTTCTACACCAAATAACACATATATTTTTACACAAAATAACATATATATTTCTACACCAAATAACACATATATTTTTACACAAAATAACATATATATTTCTACACCAAATAACACATATATTTTTACACCAAATAACATATATATTATAATATAATATGCTACTAAAACACCAACACATAACACAAAAATAACACACATCACCATAAATCAAATAAATTATTTAAAAAGACTCTAAACTCAATCAAATAATTAAATAAATAAAATAGTTCAAAACGGACGTTACAACTTCTCTCGCAGAGAGAAGGATAATTTTTTCAAATATGTTTTGTATTAGAGGCGAGAAAAAGGAATATTTGGTCAGAAGAAGGGAGACTAGTGTAATTTAAACATTTTTCTTTTAAATTAAACCGCGGTCATGAGAATGTATCTTATAGAAGGGATTTTTGACGAGAATGTATCTTATACAAGGGATCTTTTGTCGCTTATTTTAATAAAAAAAATTTGTTACAAAAACACAAAAAAGGTAAAAATATGTTGAAGTGTCAAATAATTAGGATGGAACCATAACTATGTTTATGTTGGACCCTAGAAAATATATAACTACGGTTTTCTTTGGGTACAATGGTTAAGAGGTTTTATCATTAACTAATCTCACGCACCATGTGTTCCTCTCACCATATTTATTTGTTTCCTTGTTTATATTATTATTGTTGTTGTTATTAGGACTTAGGACAACATCAATTGTTTAGTAAATAAAGAAGATCCATAACCATTTGGAGCTTTATTGTATATATATTTCAATCAATCAACCAAATAAATGTCTCCATCTATCTGGTTCAATTGAAAGTAACGATAGCTACATAGGCTTATTAAAGATGAGCAACAAGCTGGAAAAGTACATAAAGACACCACAGAAACAAACTTCACCATCCTACTAATAGTCATTCTTTCTGGAACACAACTGGAAGGGCACCACCATCAAGGGCCAACAGAATCTTGCCATTCTCACGAATAACACCAACAGTCCCACATTGAACCTTACAACTTGGACAAGCCTCTGTAGGGCACCACTGAATGTTATAGGTACCACCAGTTTGGGTCTGTACAATCCTAAAAAAGTTACCATGTGATCCCGCACCATTATCTCTTCCAGTGACAATCAACCTCCTTCCACTCGTTGCATCTTTCTCGCCCAACCTCCAGTCTGTTGACTGCCCACAACTTGTGGAGGTTAGGAATGTAACCCTCAAGTCTCTATTAAGCCTAACATCGTCATCATCATGTTGAGGAGCAAAAGGAGTGAACTTCACTGCCACTCCAAGTGTCCCTTCAGTGTTGTCAAGACCAACATGCAAAGGGCATGGTCCATTTCCTGTGACCAAAGTGGAACCTCCTCCATTACCTGTGATAGCAGGTCTAATGAAGTATTCTTCATCGTCCTCAACGGGTTCGCCACTTGTGTCGATGACAAACTGAGCTATTGATGTTGTTGCCATCAAAAGCCAAACATGAGCTAGGATGAATATGGTGAGGGATCTAGTTGACATAGTTGTTTGCTTGCTCAAAGTCAAAGGTTATATATGTATATGATGATTTAGTGGTTTTGTTGTTGTTGTTGTTCGTTACCCAGCAAGCAAGGTATTTATACGACTGATCTTGTCACCATGCAAATGCATGAGTGGTTGATCAATATCAATATACGAATAAAAGTCCAATTAATTTAATACATGAATTTTTCTTCTTGATCTGTTGTTTGCTTGTACCTTCCAGGGTATAATACGGCTATCAAATTAGACAAGCATTAATTAATAGCATAGATAGCATGTCAAGCATAAACACTTATATTGTGTTCTTCCTTTGGATCGGACAATTTTGTACGCATGGAAAAATTGAAAAGAAAAATGGTGAAAATAATTAACCTCGTTTCAATCGTCCAATGAATTGCGTATATGACCAAAACACATTTACATCCATTTTTAGTTAGGCCCGTACTCTCCCTCCTTTTTGTCCAAAATAATATAATAATCACGATATTTTTAATTAATGTAAATGAGGTTGAAGAACTTAAAAAATAACCAAGCAATTGAATTCTAATGGTCATGACCTCCATCAATGAACCTGAATTTGATTTTTGGATGGAACAAATGTCGATCAGACTTTATTTATATTTTGGCCAAACTGTCATTTTTTTTTAGGAATCGAAAAGTTAATACAAAATATTAAAAAATAACTTGAGTAAAAACAAGGTTAAAATACTCAAAAAGTTTAATATATATTGTTTGCCTTTAGTTTATGTTTTGATGATGTCTACGATAGCTAGGTTTATTTGATGATGTTCTTTTATGTTGATTAGCTTTAGCTTAGAAACTTGTTAAAGCACCTAGCAAACCATATCTCATTGTGTCATGTGATTCCTTGATGTCTTGTGCGTTGTCATATATGGAAAATCTTTCCGTGAATTGCTAGATTCGATTCATGATTCATTTATTCATATCAAGCATTCCTTTTGTCCATTTTGAATCGAGTCAAGTTTTCCTGAATAGTATCGCAGTGAATCTATTCACAGTTTTCCTGAATAGATTCACAATGTGTTGGAACAAAATGTGTTTAACATTACCCTTAAGAGTTTTGATGATAACAAGGTATTAAAAATTGTCAATTGGATATGCTAATATTTGTTCAAGTGTACAGGACCATAGACAAAATTTTTGAGATCATTAATAGGTTCTGGAAGAACAAAAGAGAGCAAAGAAATAAACAAAAAGGAAGCTTAAAAGCATTTGAAGAGAACTGCTCCTGAAGTCAAAGTGCTCCTGAAGACAAAGTGCTCCTGAAGTGATGACGTCATCAGAAGCGAGTTCATCAGAAACTGAAGATCACCAGAAGCTAAAGTTCATCAGGAGATGCAAACTTAAAGTTTCAAAAGCTATTCAATGGATTCAATGTCGTCCAAGCATTCCAGAAGAGTGGAAAAGAAGAACAACGACTAACTCAAAAGGATTCAAAGGCATTTGATGCTTGTTCTTTTGTTAAGCGTTGAGAAAGTACAATTGTACGAAGTGTACAACCACTACCTCCACTACACAGAGTTTGTCTCTGCTACAAGACAAGGATAACATCTCTGCCTGCAACAATGTTCCTTCATACATGGAATGCATTTGAAATTGATCCTTCATAGGACAACAACCATATCAGGCAATGAATCATTGGTGATTGATCAAAGCTTCAAACGACTCTTTTTGGATGTGTTGGCAATTCACAACGTTCATCTCACGCCTCTATATAAAGGAGTGAAGACTTGAAGAACAATTAGACTCAACAACAATTTGAAAGCACCTAAACTCTGTCAAAATTGTTCAGCATCCAAAAGTTCACTTAGAATTTCTTTTTAAAGTTCATATCTTAGAAATTCTAGAGTCTTAAGAGTTTGTATCTGATTTGTATTGTGAGCACCTTTGATTGTATATCAAGTGTTCATTGTCAAACATTTTTCTTTGTAATTCTGTTTGATTAGAAGTCTCTTGCTTGTGTACTTGAGCATAGAAGTCTCTTGATTGTGTTCTTGAGCATTGGAAGTCTCTTGCAGTTTTGCTTGAGCATTTGAAGTCTCTTGCTAAGTTTAGCAGCGAGCATTTGTAATCAGATATTACATTTTAGTGAACTCTCCTTGGAAGTGCAAGGGGGACAAGACTATTTTCGGTTTGTGGAAGGAACCTGTATAATTGCTTTGTGTCTTTCTTCCTTCGCTCTCTCTCTCTGTCTCTCTCTCTCTCTCTCTCTCTCTCTCTCTCTCTCTCTCTCTGTTTTTATCCGCTGCAACCTAGTTCAGAACATCACTTCAGAAGCTGTTCTTGAACTGCTTCTGATCATTGTCTTTCAGTTTAGGAGAAAAACGAAGAAAATCTTAACACAATTCAACCCCCCCTTCTTGTGTTTTTTCTAACCTTCAATTGGTATCTAAAGCCTTGGTTCTGTTGATAACACTTAACAATGTAACAGTCCAAGATCTGAGAAAAACATGTCTGCTAAATCATCTGTTTCTGGTTCTGGTGGTAATCATAATGCTGTACCTTATGATTACAGTGATAAGAAAGCTGACTCTGGAAAAGTTCCAAAGTTCAATGGAGATCCTAAAGAGTTCTCATGGTGGAAAACCAACTTCTACAGTTATATCATGGGCTTAGATGAAGAGTTATGGGATATTCTGGAAGATGGAGTTGGTGACTTGGATTTTGATAAAGAAGGAGCTGCTGTAGACAGAAAGAAACATACTCTTGCTCAAAAGAAGATGTACAAGAAGCATCACAAGATCAAAGACTCACTTGTTACTGCTATACCTCGTGCAGAGTATATGAAGATGAGTAATAAATCTACTGCAAAAGCTATGTTTGCTTCTCTTTGTGCAAACTATGAAGGTAGCAAGAAGGTTAGAGAAGCTAAAGCACTTTTGCTTGTTCATCAGTATGAGTTGTTCAAGATGAAGGATGATGAAAGTATTGAGGAGATGCACTCAAGATTTCAGACCCTAGTCTCTGGACTACAAATACTGAAGAAAAGCTTTGTTGCTTCTGATCATGTGAGCAAGATACTAAGAAGTCTGCCTGCTAGATGGAGACCAAAGGTTACTGCTATTGAAGAAGCTAAAGATTTAAACACTTTAAGTGTTGTAGATCTTGTTAGCTCTCTCAAAGTTCATGAGTTAAGTGTTAATGAACATGAGTCTGCTAAGAAGAGTAAATCTGTAACTTTACCATCTAAAGGGAAGCCATCAAAAGCTCATAAAGTCATAGAATCTGAAGAAGAAGAATCACCTGATGGAGATTCTGATGAAGATCCTGCTGAGATGATGGCTATGCTCTCCAACAGACTGCAGTATCTGGCCAAGAAGAACAAGAAGTTTTTGAGCAGAAGGAAAAATTACAAAGGCCCTAGAAAAGAAGATCAGAAGGGTTGCTTCAACTGCAAGAAGCCTGGACATTTCATTGATGATTGCCCTTGAAGATTTTATTATGTCTGGTATTGACAGAAGCAGAGTTGCTTCTATGATTTAGAACATTTACAAGAACAATGGCAAATGGATTGGATTTTCAGAAGGGAAATCTAATGAACCCAATCTCAAAGCATGTTGTGAATGTATCAAGGAAGGATTGAAAACCTTCTTTGTACCTGAAGGTGTTAAAGTTAAAACTGTGGTTCAGTCAGAACCTGAAGCTTCCAGCTCTAGTCTAAGATTACTTTAAGGCCAAAGAACTCTAAGCCTAAGGTTATGAAATTTTTTGATTCTTGGACCTCAAAGATCAAGATTCTGAAGAGATTAGAACCTGTTCCTCAGAGTCTGTTGAAGCCAGAATCTGATGTCTTGAAGTCTAAGGTTCAGAAGAACAAAACAATTTTTGCTTCTGAGGAATCAAAACCAAAAGGTGTTAAACCTAAGGTAATGGTTAATCAGAAGCTACCAAAACCACATCTCAAGGTACAAGAAATGAAGGGTAAAACTTCCAACACTAACCCCAAAGGACCCATAAAATAATGGGTACCTAAATCTGAAATTGTCAATACTGCAAATATGTCTAAGAGCAAAGCAAAAGCAAAAATCATGGTATTTGGACAGCGATTGCTCAAGGCACATGACTGGAGAGAAGTCAATGTTCCTCACCCACACAATGAAAGAAGGAGGAAATGTGAAGTTTGTAGGCAACCAGTCTGGGAAGATTATTGGTACAGGAACTATTGGTAATTCCTATATCTCTATTAATAATGTGTGGTTGGTAGATGGTCTTGAACATAACCTTTTGAGTATCAGTCAGTTTTGTGACAATGGTTATGATGTGATGTTTGAAAAGACCAACTGCACAATAATCAACAAAGATAACAAGTCCATAGTGTTCAAAGGAAAGATGGTAGAGAATGTCTATAAAATCAATTTCTCTGAACTGGTTGATCAGAAGGTAATTTGTCTTCTGTCAATGAATGATAAGAAGTGGGTATGGCACAGAAGGTTAGGACATGCTAACTGGAGGTTAATCTCTAAGCTTAGTAAGTTACAACTTGTCAAAGGCCTACCTAACATTGACTATCATTCAGATGCACTTTGTGGTGCATGCTAGAGAGGAAAAATTGTGAAATCATCTTTTAAAGCTAAAGACATTGTCTCAACCTCCAGACCTTTAGAACTGCTTCATATTGATTTATTTGGACCAGTTAACACTGTATCTTTATATGGAACCAAGTATGGACTAGTCATTGTGATGATTACAACATATGGACTTGGGTAAAATTCTTGAGAAGTAAAGATAACGCATATGATGTATTCAGTAACTTCTACACTCAAATACAGCCTGAAAAAGAAATGAAGATTTTGAAAATCAGAAGTGATCATGGTGGAGAATTTGAAAATGAGCCATTTGAAACTTTTTATGAAAAACATGGAATTATCCATGAATTCTCTTCTCCTAGAACTCCACAACAAAATGGGGTTATAGAGAGAAAGAATAGAACTTTACAAGAAATGGCTAGAACCATGATTCATGAAAACAATTTGGCTAAACATGTATGGGTAGAAGTAGTGAATACAACATGTTATGTTCAAAATAGGATCTATTTTAGACCTATCTTGGAGAAAACTGCATATGAACTCTTTAAAGGAAGAAGACCCAATATATCTTACTTTCATTAATTTGGATGTACATGTTACATTCTAAATAACAAGCTCTACCTAAAGAAATTTGATGCCAAGGCCCAAAGAGGAATCTTTTTAGGTTACTCTAAAAGGTCAAAGGCATACATAGTGTATAATTCCGAGACACTCTGTGTTGAAGAATCTATGCACGTTAAATTTGATGACAAAGAGCCTAGAAGTGAAACTCCAGAGCAAGATGAAAGTTGTGCAGATATACAGGTTACTGAAGATACTCCGGAACCTAATCAGACTAGTGATTCTGAAGTAAGTCCAGAAGCTGAACCAACCTTAGAAGCTCAAGATAAAGTAGCTTCTAATGAAACTCAAGATAGCTCTCAGCAAGCAAATCAATCCAGGAATACGTTCAAGCACAAGTCTTCACATCCTGAGGATCAAATCATTGGAAACAAAGACAGTTCTAGAAGAGCAAGATCATACTTCAGACAAGAAGAGTCTATGATAGGATTGTTAACAGTGATTGAACCCACTACAGTTGATGAAGCACTTTCAGATGATGGATGGATATTAGCTATGCAAGAAGAGCTTAATCAGTTTCAAAGAAATGATGTGTGGGATCTGGTACCCAAACCACCTCAGAACAAGGTGAAGTAACCAGAAACAAAGCTAGACTTGTTGCACAAGGTTACAGTCAACAAGAAGGCATTGATTACACTGAAACATTTGCTCCAATTGCAAGATTAGAAGCAATCAGGTTACTTATATCCTATGAAGTTAATCATAGCATAATATTATATCAAATGGATGTCAAGAGTGCATTTCTTAACGGTGTTATAGAAGAAGAAGTGTATGTCAAGCAACCTCCTGGTTTTTAGGATCTTAAGTATCCTGACCATGTATATAAACTTAAGAAATCACTATATGGCTTGAAACAAGCTCCCAGAGCTTGGTATGATATACTAAGTAATTTTTTGATTAAAAATGATTTTAAAAGAGGTCAAGTTGACACAACACTCTTTAGAAGGACTCTTGAGAAATACATTCTTGTTGTGCAGATATATGTTGATGATATAATATTTGGTTCTACTAATCCATCTCTTTGCAAGGAATTCTCTAAGTTAATGTAGGATGAATTTGAAATGAGCATGATGGGAGAATTGAAGTTCTTCCTTGGCATTCAAATTAATCAATGTAAAGATGGAGTATATGTTCATCAAACAAAGTACACAAAGGAGCTTCTGAAGAAGTTCAAGCTGGAAGATTGTAAATTGATGAACACTTCAATGCATCCAACATGTACCTTAAGCAAAGAAGATACTGGATCAAAGGTAGATCAGAAGCTGTATAGAGGTATGATTGATTCTTTGTTATACCTCACTACATCTAGGCCAGATATTTTATTCAGTGTATGCTTGTGTGCAAGATTCCAGTCAGATCCTAGGGAATCTCATTTAACAGCTGTTAAGAGAATCTTCAAGTATTTGAAAGGAACAACTAATCTTGGACTCCTTTATAGGAAATCCTTAGATTACAAGTTGATTGGATTATGTGATGCTGATTATGCTGGTGACAAGATTGAAAGAAAATCAACCAGTGGTAACTGTCAGTTCTTGGGAGAGAATGTTATATCCTAGGCTAGCAAAAGACAAGCAACTATTGCTATGTCTACAATAGAAGCATAATTCATTTCAGTTGCAAGTTGTTCTACACAACTACTATGGATGAAACATCAGTTGGAAGACTATCAGATTAATGCTAACAGTATTCCCATCTTTTGTGATAATACTGCTGCTATTTGTTTGTCAAAGAACCCAATTCTACATTCAAGAGCCAAGCACATTGAAATCAAACATCATTTTATTAGAGATTATGTTCAAAATGGAATTTTGGATATACAATTCATTGATACTGAACATCAGTGGGCTGATATATTCACTAAACCTTTAACTGTTGAAAGATTTGATTTTAATAAGAAAAATTTGAACATGCACTTTGTGTCTGATTGAAATTGCTTGCTCCTGAACTTCAATTTAGGTTCTGAAGTAAGTTCAGAAGCTATGGTCCATCAGAAGCTCTTAACTGAGATTTTGAGGACTTTGTGTTTATGAATAGCAGAAGTTAGTGGAATTGTTGGAGTTTCTTCTGGTAACACCTGTCCCACTAACTAGACAACACATCCGAAGTTTGCCAACGTGGCTTATTTGTATTGGTGTGTAACTTGAAGGGCAATGATGATGTTTATGCTTTGAATGTACTATTCTCGCGCCCCCAACTGTCATTAATGCTGTGTTTGTTTGTCCCCTATGAAATTGCAATTGTTTTTACTCAAAACACTTAGACAATCACACACTTCTCACTTCACTACCTACACTTTCTATTTTCAAACTACTCTCTGCGAAGTGAAACTTTTTCTTCCCCAATTCAAAACTTAAGAACCCTAAAAACTTCATCATCATCATCAATGGCATCCTCAAGCTCAGTTCCAGAATCATCTATTCAAGAAACAACTCAAGGAACATCTACTCAACAAGAAGCTCCAGCTTATGAGATTAAGGGTAGAACTATGTCTCTTGAAGAATGGGAGCTAACGGTTCAAGTGGAGAGACCAATTGATTTCGCATCTCTACTACATCATGGTTGTGATATCAAGAGTCTCAGGATCTCATTCATTACTTCAACATGCTCAACTGTCCAACATATGAGAACCTGGTAAAGCATTTCTGGGTAAGAGCCTTTGTTTATGACAAACATGCTGCTAAGTTGGAAGAAGCTGAGAAAGTTTTGATTGACCCCTTTATAGAAGGCAAGATAAGAGAAGAAATGGGATTGTAACCATTTGTAGACACTGAGATCAGGTTTAGCATAATGGGTGTTCAAGTCTTCATCAACCAAGAGATTATAGCCTACGTGATTGGAAGGGCTTCTGAAGGTAACTTCAAGGATGGGCTGGATAACAACAAGAAGAGCCCTTGGAATGAAATTGTAAATGAAACAATGTTCAATAGCAAGAAGAAAGGTTCATATAGCAACCTTTCCATGGAGAAGAAGATGATGTTGAAGATACAGAACGAGAATCTGCTGCTAAAGGGAGGAGGTTCTGATCAACCATCATTGGAGCACATAGTGTTTCTGCACTTCTTCATCAAGGAGGAGAAAGCAAATGTGCCAAAATACATCTTCAAGCACATGATCAAGACCTTGAAGGAAAGTCAACTAATCAATAGGGCATGGATTCCCTATGGAAGGTTAATTTCTGAGATCTTCAATCAAGGAGGATTGCTAAGAGGTCTAAGTGAAACAAGAGGGTTCACAGATGATATGCTGGGCACAGTCACTGGCAAGATCATCAATGAAGGCACACTAGCAAACATGAGACTGATCAAGCCTGAAGTAATCATAAAGCTTGAGATAGACTTGAAGGAATCAAGATCCCTTGGATGTTCAACTATTTTACATACATGATCATCTGCAAAGCACGGGAGAAGAAATTCATCTAGAAGACATACCAAAAACTATGTATGGAGGTAATGTCAAGGTGGCTAAGAGCAGAAAGACCAAGAGAAAGCCTATGACAGAAGCTGAGTACTTAGAAGATGCTTCTGAACAACCTGCCAGGAAGGCAAAGAAAGCTAAGAAGGATAAAGCTTTTGAAGCAACCGATTCTGAAGTAGCAACCATGCAAGAAGAGGTTGAAGATCTTGAAGCTGACAAGATCTTACCTGATAGAACCAGAAGTGGTAAGGCTGCTACTACTTCAATGACGGCTCCTAAACAGCCTTCTATTCCAAAGAGGAAGAGAAAGCACGTTGTTAGGAAACTGAAGGAATCTAAGTATGTTGAAGAAGAAGAACAAGGTGCAGAAGCTACACAACTGGTGTCAAGGGAGGTTAGGAGGAAGAGCGTGAAGGATGAAGCTATTCAAAGAGCTTTAGAACTAGCCAAACAAATTGAAGTTCCTGCTTCCAACATAGCAAGGTAAGATGCTGCAGAAGCTGCTCAAGAAGTAATTAAGGCTGATGAAGTTGTGCAAGAGCTTGCAGCAACTGAAGCTGAAGTTCTGGCTTTGGTGACATCTGAAGAAGCTAAGGAGGGAAATATTGCTGCATCAGAAGCTCCTGACAGTCCAGAAGCTCCTGAAGGTATTTCTGAAACTTTGCATACTGATGGAGAAATAGTTGAATTAGGATCTAGTTCCTCATCAGACATTAGGTCAACTTCACCCTCTTCATCATCATCAACCATATCATCTGATCTAGATGATATACCCCTTAGCAAAGTTTACACATCTCTTAACAAAACTTTAACCCCATCACCATCAACCAAAACCAATAAAAAGCAGATGATACCTTTGTGCCTATGTATCCCTCTGTTGAGGAGAGATTAATTAGTATGCAACAAAAAAGGATTGATGCATGCAAGAATCTACCTACAGATCACCCATTACAACCAACTGTAATTAAACCAATTCAATTTATACCTACTGCTGTAGAGGGTGAAAGTGATAATGTAGGGACAGATCTTGCTAACACAACTGTATCATCATCCACACCAAACTCACCAACAACTCAAACCACTGAAATTCCTGAACCATCAATCATCCCAAATCTAGAAAGCCATTATTCAGGTGAATTGCCTGAATATGTGTCAACCTCACAAATAACCTATGACATAGCTTCTGATGAAGTTATGGCAGAATACCCCCCACAATATGAACCAAACTCAGAAATGAGCACAACAACCAACAATGAATCTGTTTCTATTCATGATATACTTGTTCCTGAACTAACTATTCCTGAACAAACCACTTATGAATAGAGTGCATCTGAACTTACCACAAATAGCCAATCAACAACAACCAACATTCATAAACCTGAAACCTTCACAAATGACCAATCCTCATCATCAAACCTAGCTATTCAACCTGTAGCACCAGCAAAAACAAATGTCCCCTCTCCACCCACCTTATTCCTACATTCAACTATTCTTGCAAATGTATGTGATAATATCTTTCAGGAGCTAAACAGTCTTGTTCAAGCAAGGAACAACCTCATTCACGAGGAAAGCTATGAGAAGCTGTGGACAGGATGGAAGGACAAAGTGGATTTTGTTCTGTCTGAGCTACAAAGATCCTGTTTTGATGCTCAAGAGCTTGCACAGGCAAAACTCCAAGAATGGCTAAAAGGAGTTGTTTCAAACTTGGATGAAGTTAGAGTTCTGAGAACATGGGTGAAGACTCCTCTATGCTTGGAAGCAAGGAGTGTCATTCAATCAAGCATTCATCCTAGAGAGCTTAATCTGGATTGGCTAAACAAGCTTAACTTCAAAGAAGCCTCTTCTAAACTGGCTCTACTTCAAAGGAATACTCTTTTGGAGAAAGAGAATCATTAGTTGAAGAAAGAGCTTCTGGAGCAGAAGCTAATGTTGCTAGAGTACAAGACTCAAACTGAAGCTCAACTAGAGGAAGCCAGGATTAGAGAGGAAAGGCTTATCAACAGCAATGAAGAGTTCAAACAGGAGATGAAGCAACAAGCTGAGGAAATTCAGAAGATAATGACAAAACTGATGGAGATGATGAAACAAAAACAAGCCCAACCCTAGATTGCATACCTTTGCTTGTTTTTCATTTCTTTATTTTTACTTGCTTTTGAACCTTGTTAAATGCTTCTGAATTAGTACTTTGTCATTCGCCTAGATTGCACATTCTTACTTAGTTTTTTTTCAACTCTTCTTTTTGTTTTATTATTTATACTTTTTGTTAATGACAAAAGGGGGAGTAGTAGATAGTATTTAAAGGCTCTGAGCCCCAATAATTTAATTTGCTTGAATTTAAATTAATAGAACTATCTTCTCATCTCTGAATTTGCTCTGATAGCTTTTAATTTAAGATTATTCAAAGAGTTAATTCGTTTTTAAATGAATTTAATTAACAAGAATAGAACTCAGGGGGAGCTTACAAACCTCATACCTAAAGAGTCAACTTGTTCATTAGATTAACAACAATTGAACATTTTTAAATACTAATGTTTGTCATCATCAAAAAGGGGGAGATTGTTGGAACAAAATGTGTTTAACATTACCCTTAAGAGTTTTGATGATAACAAGGTATTAAAAATTGTCAATTGGATATGCTAATATTTGTTCAAGTGTACAGGACCATAGACAATTTTTGAGATAAACAAAAAGGAAGCTTAAAAGCATCTGAAGAGAACTACTCCTGAAGTCAAAGTGCTCCTGAAAACAAAGTGCTCCTTAAGTGATGACATCATCAGAAGCGAGTTCATCAGAAGCTGAAGATCACCAGAAGCTAAAGTTCATCAGGAGATGCAAACTTAATGTTTCAAAAGTTGTTCAATGGATTCAATGTCGTCTAAGCATTGCAGAAGAGTGGAAAAGAAGAACAACGACTAATTCAAAAGGATTCAAAGGCATTGGATGCCTGTTCTTTTGTTAAGCGTTGACAAAGTACAATTGTATGAAGTGTACAACTACTACCTCCACTACACAGGGTTTGTCTCTGCTACAAGACAAGGATAACAGCTCTGCCTACAACAATGTTCCTTTATACATGGAATGCATTTGAAATTGATCCTTCATAGGACAACAACCATATCACGCAATGAATCATTGGTGATTGATCAAAGCTTCAAACGACTCTTTTTGGATGTGCTGGCAATTCATAACGTTCATCTCACGCCTCTATATAAAGGAGTGCAGACTTGAAGAACAGTTAGACTCAACAACAATTTGAAAGCGCCTAAACTCTGTCAAAATTGTTCAGCATCCAAAAGTTCAATTAGAATTTCTTTTCAAAGTTCATATCTTAAAAATTCTAGAGTCTTAAGAGTCTGTATCTGATTTGTATTGTGATCACTTCTGATTGTATATCAAGTGTTTAGTGTCAAACATTTTTCTTTGTAATTCTGTTTGATTAGAAGTGTCTTGCTTGTGTGCTTGAGCATAGAAGTCTCTTGATTGTGTTCTTGAGCATTGGAAGTCTCTTGCAGTTGTGCTTGAGCATTTGAAGTCTCTTGCTAAGTTTAGCAGTGAGCATTTGTAATCAGATATTACATTTTAGTGAACAATACTTGGAAGTGCAAGGGGGACAGGACTACTTCCGGTTTGTGGAAGGAACCTGTATAATTGCTTTGTGTCTTTCTTCCTTTTCTTTCTCTCTGTTTTTATCCGCTGCAACCTAGGTTTGAACATCACTTCAGAAGCTGTTCTTAAACTGCTACTAATTAGTGTCTTTCAGTTTAGGAGAAAAACGAAGAAAATCTTAACACAATTCAACCCCCCATTCTTGTGTTTTTTCTCACCTTTTTATTTTTTAGATAAGCCAAGAGCAAAATGACATCAAACAGAACAGAGTCCAACTAAGTTGGTACCCTATTCTAGTCTATTGCCAATTGCTCATAAATATTATTAAAAAAAAAGGAAAAAAATACATAAAAAACTGGGGGGGACATAAAACCTGACTTAGTCCACAACCCTAACGGGCAAAACCAAAAACTAAAAAATAAAAATACAAAAAGTCTATTCAACCCTAAACATTTGTAACAATTAAGCTCAGGTTTAAATTTTGGTGAATGAACCGATCGTCAACACGAAATCGGATCACGTACCATCAACTCCCTGCAAAAAGACAACAAGCATCGACGACTCTTTCGAGTCAATACAGTACCATGGACAGCAAGCTCACCTTCACAGTTAATCAATTCACAGTTTTCTTGAATTGATTCACATGTGAGTCAATTCACAGAATCTGTGAATTGATTCAATTGTTGACATCATCAATTTTTCATTTCTTCCTTGCCTGAATCAATTCAAATGTTAGTGAATCGTATCATAAAACTCTCTAACTTTGATTGAATCGATTCATAAGGGTTTGAATCGTATCAATCTTCTTCTGGGGAGATTTGAATAGATTCAATTTGTGTCTAATGCGTATCAATCTTCATTGTTCATCTGGCTTGTCATTTAGTTGTCTGAATCGATTCACACAATAAGTGAATCGATTCACTGTTGTTTTTGGCCGAAATTTTGCACTTGCCACCCTTTTATATACACACACACACTTCCTCAAAACTCCCAATTCATTGAATCATTTGCAACTAGTCTCTCTAGGTCTCAAGAATTTATTGTTCATAAATTCATCAAGATTAAACACTTTCTTAGAATCACTTTGTTCTTTGAGTCACATTGGTTCTGAAGTTCTGGTGCACTAGCAACCTAATGTTCTGTCCGATGTTCCAACACCAGGCACATATAAAAGATGTTGAATGAGAAGTTTAGAACATTGTGCTAGTAGTAAACATAAACAAAACAACAAAATAAAAGACAAGAAAGTAAAAGGCACACGAAGTTGTTAACCTAGTTCGGTGACAAACACACCTACTCTAGGGGTTACTAAGCCAGGAAGGAAATCCACTAGTGTAGTCCTTATTTTAAAGTTCTCAGCAAAGTCCTCCTTTACAACTTAAGACCTAGGACGTACCCGTCTAGACTTCAACCTAGGAACTCCTAGATCTGAGATCCCATCTCACTATCCTACAATCAATCATAACCCCTATTATTATCAGATTCAAACACAAATGGTGAAGTTACCTTCAAACACAATCTACAACCTTGCTTTAAAGCTTCGGTGTATGACCTAAGTTTACAACTCAATAAACAGTCCTTAACATGTGTCATCGCGATTTTCGGGTGTCAAATCATTAATTGGATTTGAACCTTTCAATCATTGATGTCTCTTATTTTTTTTGGGGGGAGGTAAAACCGAGAGAAAACCTCAAAAATTCTAAGTTCGGGGCTGATTTCATTACAGGAAGGTGTTAGGCACCCGCAATGACTATAGTATCCTATAGGAACCGTTTTACTATGCTTTATGTATACGCTTTGCTTTTATTGCTATTTGTAAAAAGATTGGTTTTAAGAATGAGAGAAAGGAGATTTGATTTTATTTTATTGGACTTGGAGAGATTTTGAGTCTCTTGCCTACATACCCTTTTAAGGGATCAAAATTCCATGTAGTTCTCTTTCAAAATGTTTTTGTGAGTTTTGTTTGTTTTTTAAGTTTGAAAAAGAAGATTTTGAAGAAGGGAAAGAGGCCGTATAGGCATTAGAATTGAAAAGAAAAAGAAAGCATTTGGTTGGTTCAATTGTTAATGAAAACGGTTAAAGTTTGGAAATTAGTTGCATTTTGATTTGATTAAGAAAGTAAAGGGAAAATCCTTTGGAGTTTTGACTCCAAGGTTTATTTGGAAAATATTTGAAGTGATGGAAGTTATTCGTTTTTTTTTAAGAGGATTTATTTTCTCTAAGTATCGCGCATCCTAAACATACACCTAGCGTTAGCTCATGCAACGTGTGTGCGTGTCGGTGCGTGTGTCGGTGTACATCATTATAGTCCAGAGTCTTTTACATCGGGTCCTAATTTACATTCTATGGTCTTGCATGAAATTAAAGAAAAGTAAACTAAACCTAAAAGGTTACATGAACCAAATAGAAAATTCCATAAGGGTGACTAAAGGAAGAAAAACAAATGAGAGTGAGGCAATGCTTGCAATGTGCATGAGACATAGAACAAAATGGTTAGTAATGAAATGAGAAGTGGTAGTATGAGTAGCAATGCATAGTAGATGAAATGTACTAACAAAGCACTAAACCAATTGAAAAAAAGATGAAGTGAACATAACTAAAAACATTAAGCAAATTGCAAAAGAACAAACACCAAAAATAATGCTAATGACACCAAACTAAAACCTAAAATCTAAACTAAGTCCCATGACCTATAACCTTTACCAAAACAGCACCCCCTTTTTAAAGAAAATAACTCAAGAATCAAAGAGAAATTATGAGTCACACTTAAACCCTAAAATCAACACATTTCACAAACAAATTGCATTTCGAAGTTAACAATTAAACTTGGCACATTGGAGGCTATCAAATGAGTTTGCGACACAAAAAATATTAACGATCAACATGAAGGAATTTAGCTCATGACAATCAAACTTGTGAAGCCGAGAACTATCTATCACATTCATGGAGCAAGAAGCTAGCAATTAGGCTTGGAAAAAAAACAAGAACAAATAATTAAACTTGCAGAACAAGCTAGTAACAATTAAACCTTGAGAAACTGCAAGAAACCACATGCATTCAGAGGTAAAAACATCACAAATTTATATGCCAAGCATCAATTTTATATGGCAAGAGATTGGGCCAAAAATCATACATGAAATTCTACCAAGAACACCAAAATGCACAAATCAAACGAAAAAAATTAGCGCGCACATTATTTATCCACCTCAAACTGTGAAACTAACACAAAATAGTCAAGAATACATCAAGAACACATAGTAATTTTCCAGGAATTTTTGCAAAAAAAATCAGCACACATAGAGGTTCAGATAGCAAGGATAGGGGTGTGTATAGCACAAGAATTTCAAGAAAATGCGAAAAGAACCAAAATCCATGGGTAAAAGGCCCAACCCACACACGCAGATGGATCCGGGTCAATCTAACACTCCAGGAGCGTTGGATTGATCCAGATCCATCCGGATCTGATCAAACGGCCAAGAGTGAGGGAAAATGGACCGGGTTTGGATCAACCCGGTCCAAGAGCATATAAAAAGGGTTTGTAACCGGTTCAAGCTCATTTCTTGGATCATTTCTCTTTCTTCTTCCCTTCTCTTGCGCCGTTCTCTCATTCATGAACCCTAAACCCTAATTGTTCAAATCCACACAGAAATTGTTCGTCCCTGGCTTAACATGTTCGTACCACTACCCTAAACGCGAATCATGTGACAGGAAACGATTTTCTCCGTTGGAATCACGCGAATCCCTTTTTCTTGCTGTAAGTTCGAACTGTTCGGATTTACTATGTTCTTGAGGTGAACTTGTTGCAAACTGCGAGGATTCGCTTCGATTCCCACTCGTTGTGGATTTCGAAACGTTTCCTTGATTTTTCAAATGATTTTTGCGTTTAGGGTTAGGGTTTTGGTTCGAACAGTTCGACCTTGCAATTGATTCACGTGGTTCTGGACTCTGTGATGATTTTCAGTGACATGAGGTAGGTTTGAGAGTTTACCTGAGTTTTGATTTGAGATTTGAGTCGAAATCTTCGGAAAACCTTGAATTTGATTCGGCTTCGTTGATTTCTTGGCTCGAATTTGGAAATAGGCCGGTAATTCTCTTCCCTTCTTCTTCTATGGTTCGAAATCCTTGAGCTTCTTTCTTTCTTCTTCTCAATCTCAACTCTGTGATCGCGTTTGGGATTCGTTGCTTCCGGTGACGAATTCGACGCTTGGATTGCAGAGAGAGTAACTCAGTGATGAAGATTCGTACTTGAATCTCTGAGAGTTCACACAAACTCCATTGATTCACCTTGAATTGCTTGCAAGAAACGGTTAGGGTTTGAATGTTCTTGAATCTTTTTCTGGATTTGTGACTTTGATTCAACTGAAAAGAGAGAGAAATTTCTCTTCTGTTTGTGGTGATGTGGCTCGGATTGAATGGTGTTGTGTGGCACCTGAACAGTGGCCAGCCTTTTATAGGCTGCCATGTGTGCTCTTGACCAATTGGGGACTGCCACGTGGACTTGGACCTGCTTGCGTGGCTGAATTGACTTATTTTTGACCTTGAGGACCAATCTGCAAATATGTAAAATATGGGACCACTTCGCAAATATAAAAAAAATGGGACTGAACTGCAATTTATTAAAGATTGGACTGTTTTTAAAAGAAATGAAAGAATTGGACTGTTTTTAAAAGAAATGAAAGAATTGGACTGTTTTCAAAAGAATTGGGACAAATTCGCAAAAACATAATATTTGGACTGAATTGCAATTTCTAAAAATGTTTGGACTAAAATGTAAAAATAATAAAATTGGCTAAAAAATGTAATTTGAAATGCAACGTAAAGTGAAACAATTAAAATTGACAAAACGGACTAAAACGAACAAATTACCACAAATGAGGTATTTTAAAATACCTCTCTGCCCAAAATTTATTTGATGTGAAAAGACTAAAACGCCCTTGGGGCAAAAACGACTCAGACTAACTCAGATGCAAAACTAGGTGATTTTTCGTACAAAATTTGATTAATGGTTTATGCAAACAAACAGAAAAGACTCAGGGACAAATTGTAGGGACTAAAATGGGTTCCTTTGTAGGAAATGACCAAAATACCCTTTTGTATGATTTTATGCAAAAATTTAAAAGACTGAAGCAGTAATGTATGCAGTTGAAGTACAGCGGAAAACACGGTGAACGAGTATTTTTAGGTCCAAAATGAGGGTATAACAGCTGCCCCTATTTAAGTTTCTTCGTTTGGAGAGTCAAGAGACGGAGTCTTTGGCTTGACACGACGAAGATACTTAAATATCGACATTAGCACTGATTTTGGGCGTAAAAATACGTTTGTAAATGTCATGTATGCCATGCAACATTTGTGTTATGAATGCAAGACAGACTGAGAATTGATTTTAACAAAATATGTCGTATCCATTGCGGGATTGGTAGACATTAACAAAATAACATAAAGGAGTATGTCGCATCCATTGCGGGACTGATTGACATTAACAGAATAGCAAAAAACAGGACTCACTGGGGAGACTTGATAGCAAATTTGACAGGTACAAGCTGTTCTTGAATGCGAACTAGCCACTTGACCGGGAATATTGACAACAAAGGGCGCAAGCTGCTCTTGTATTTGAGCTGGTCAGTTGGCTGAAAGAAAATATAGAAAGCACAAGCTGTTCTTGGACACGAACTAGTAACTTGGCTGAAAGGAAAACGTAGGAAGCACAAGCTGTTCTCGGATGCGAACTTGCTGCTTGGCTGACAAGAAACGAAATAGAGAGCACGAGCTGTTCTTGGATCTGAACTAGCCGCTCGGCGGATTACCAAAAGGATAGGTACAAGCTGTTCTTGGACGCGAACTTGCTACTTGACCGATAACAGAAACAAATTGACAGGTACAAGCTGTTCTCTGATGCGAACTTGCTGCTTGACCGATATCAAGAGTGAATTGGCAGGCGCAAGCTGTTCTTGGGTACGAACTAGCCACTTGGCCGTTAACAGAAATAAATTGTATTTGAAAAGGAATTGAATTTGATTGGCATAACTGCAGGAGCTTGAATTTGACAGGAATGTTGGCAAGACTGCTGGATTTTGAAATTGACATGACGGTAGGCATTTGTTGTTAGCAGAAGAAATTTGAAGTTGACACGATTGATTTTGACTGAGACTAACATAGGGATTGCGAATGCAGATGCGTTCGAATAGCATGACAATTTTATCAAATGCATGAACACGTGGGATGCATGATTATGCATGTATGAATGCTTTTAAATGCATGATGATTGGCAATTTGTAGGCAGAATTCCACAGGGACAGACAAATCATTGGAATATTGGGCACGTAATGGCTCGCGCTCGGACATAAGTTCCTCTTCCGGGGATACCTTCGTTTGAAGATACATCGAGACCACTGCTTGAAGGCAAGAGGCTGTAAAATCATAGAGGAAAACAGTCTGAATGGTATTGCTGCTTGTTGGAACAGTCACGTAAGTGCTTTGGACATCGCATCTGTGGTCAATGCTTTTTGCATGTTTGTTTTTTTTTTTTATTTCTTTTTCATTTTTCTTTCATCATCCCATTTTTGCCTGGATCGCCCTTTCGGGTTTTCGACCCACCGGGGAATAGTTTTTTTTAAATGCCCCTGTTTTTGCCTGAATTGCCTTCGAAGGTTGTCAATCCATTGGGGTGCTCATTTTTGCCTAAGCCGCCCTTTCGGGTTTTCGACTTAGCGAGCATATTTATTTTCCATGCTTTTCGTTCTGTTTTTTCATTCTTGCCATTGACCACAGACCGTCACTGGGAGGAAGGCTTGCTAGTAACTTGAATTGGAACTGATATCAATGTAGATTTGTTCATGCATGTTCATTTGAATGTACCTAGCTGTTCAGGCTTGTTTTCAAAATACTTAAAATATTTTCAATTTTCATAATGTTTATTCCAGACATGCGTCATTATTAACATAGAAAAAATCTTTTGTACAAAGCTTTGAAAATAGAATAGAAAAATAGAGTGCCAAACAAAAGCATAGGCTCAAATCGATGTATAAGGGTGGTAATCAACCAAAGGCGTGACCCCACAGATTTACAAATCTTGGAAAATGGTAATTTTATTGGTTGGTGGTACATTGAACACAGTAGCTGCTATGGTACCTGAAACTCTTGAATCCACAGGCGTCAGAACCTCGGATGAGAACGGCCAAACATCCATTGCAAAGATCCCAAGGGGAATGATAACTTGCCAAATATAGTCAATTGTCTTTTATTTCAATCTCATTTTTGCATGAACCGCCCTTTCGGGTTTTCGGCTCATCGAGACGCCCATTTTTGCCTGAGTTACATGTAATCTCAGCGAGCTTTTACATTTTGTTTATTGTCCCTTATTTTGCCTGGACCGCCCTTTCGGGTTTTCGATCCACCGGGAAGCGCATTTTTGCCTAGGCCGCCCTTTCGGGTTTTCGACCTACCACGCTGTTCTTTTCATATCTAGACAAAGTATTTCTTGACTATATCGGCATTCACAGGATTCGGAAGTTCTACACCATCCATGTGTGTGAGAATCAAAGCACCGCCAGAGAAAGCCTTCTTAACAACATAAGGTCCCTCATAGTTAGGCGTCCATTTGCCCCTTGGGTCGGGTTGCTGACTCATTCTTCTTTTCAACACGAGCTCACCCTCTTTGAATACCCTAGGACGGACTTTCTTGTCAAAAGCATTTTTCATCCTTGTTTGATACATCTGACCGTGAGCCAAAGCATCCAGGCGTCTTTCCTTAATCAAATTCAACTGGTCGTACCGACTCTGGCACCACTCAGCCTCAGACAACTTTGCTTCCATAATCACACGGAGAGACGGGATCTCCACTTCCAATGGGAGGACTGCTTCCATGCCGTATACAAGAGAAAAAGGCGTTGCCCCGGTTGAACTACGGACTGTAGTACGGTAGCCGTGTAAAGCATAGGGTAACATCTCATGCCAGTCTTTGTATGTTGTTACCATCTTCTGCACAATCTTCTTGATGTTCTTATTAGCGGCCTTGACTGCACCATTCATCTGAGGTCTGTAAGGAGAAGAATTGTGGTGTTCAATCTTGAATTTCTCGCATAAGGCCTGCACCATGTCATTGTTCAGGTTGGTACCGTTGTCAGTGATGATCTTGCTAGGAACACCATACCGGCAGATGATATTGTTCTTGATGAATTTGACTACTACTTGCTTAGTCACGTTGGCATATGATGCAGCTTCGACCCATTTGGTGAAATAATCGATTGCTACCAGGATAAAACGATGACCGTTTGAAGCTTTCGGTTCAATTCTTCCGATCATATCAATGCGCCACATAGAAAAAGGCCATGGAGAAGACATAACATTGAGAGCGTGCGGAGGCACATGGATCTTATCAGCATATACTTGACATTTGTGGCACTTTCTGGCGTATTGATAGCAATCACGCTCCATGGTCATCCAGTAGTAACCAGCTCTCAACAGCTTTCTAGACATAGCATGCCCCGATGCGTGGGTCCCAAAGGTGCCATCGTGCACATCGTGCATTAGCTGTTCTGCTTCACATTCATCAACACATCTCAACAACACCATATCGAAATTCCTTTTGTACAGGACATCACCATCCAGCAGGAACTTGCTAGCCAGCCTGCGCAGCGTCTTCTTGTCTCTGTTGGAAGCATCCGGCGGATATTCACGGCTTTGTAAAAATTGCTTGATGTCATAATACCAGGGCCTGTTGTCGACTCCGCCTGAACCCGTTTGTACAATTGCATCACTGATAGTGAACACATGGGCGGGCCGATCTAAGCGTTGTACTTTGATCATCGGTACATGATTCCAATGGTTTACTCGGAACATGGAGGATAAGGTAGCAAGAGCATCGGCCATTTGGTTCTCCTCGCGGGGGATATGGTGCAACTCGACCTTTGTAAAATACGTCAACAGACGCCTTGCATAATCACGGTAAGGGATCAAATTGGCATGATGGGTCTCCCATTCTCCCTTTATCTGATTGATGACTAATGCAGAGTCTCCATAGATGTCGAGATGCTTGATTCTCATATCGATGGCTTCTTCAATTCCCAAGATGCACGCTTCGTACTCGGCCACGTTGTTGGTGCATTCAAACACAATCCGGGCTGTGAAAGGAATGTGATGCCCCTGCGGAGCCACAATTACTGCGCCAATTCCTCGGCCATAAGCATTAACAGCACCATCAAAGACCAATCCCCACTTGCTATCAGGGTCTGGACCTTCACCGATCAGTGGTTCTTCACAGTCTCTTGACTTTAAAAACATGACCTCTTCGTCGGGGAAATCGAACTTCAAAGGTTGATAATCATCGAGCGGTTGGCAAGCGAGATGGTCAGCCAGGATACTCCCTCTAATGGCCTTCTGGGCTTTAAACACAATATCATACTCTGACAGTAACATTTGCCAACGTGCTATTTTTCCAGTGACAGCCGGTTTCTCAAAGATGTACTTGATTGGATCCATCCGAGATATCAACCAAGTCGTGTGGTTTATCAAGTAATGACGCAGGCGTTTGGCAGCCCAGGCTAGTGCACAACAGGTTTTCTCGAGCATTGTGTACCGAGTCTCACAATCGGTGAATTTCTTGCTCAAATAGTAGATCGCATGCTCTTTCTTTTCGGTTTCATCTTGCTGACCGAGCACACATCCCATGGATTCATCCAACACTGACAGATACATGATCAATGGCCTTCCTTCCACCGGCAGAACGAGGATAGGAGGTTCTAACAAATAGTTCTTGATGTTGTCGAAAGCTTCTTGGCATTCATCATTCCATACCACAGGTTGATTCTTCCTGAGTAGCTTGAAAATTGGCCCGCAGGTTGCAGTCATGTGGGATATAAATCTGGAAATGTAATTCAAACGCCCGAGGAAACCTCTGACCTGCTTCTCGGTTTGCGGAGCCGGCATCTCGCGGATAGCTCGGACTTTGTCTGGATCTACTTCAATGCCCTTCTGGCTGACAATGAAGCCTAGCAATTTCCCAGACCTAATACCGAACGTACATTTATTTGGGTTTAGCCGAAGCTTGTACTTCCTCAACCTTTCAAACATCTTAGCCAAGTATTCAACGTGTTGCTCTTCATCGCTCGACTTGACAATCATGTCATCTACATACACCTCAACCTCCTTGTGAATCATGTCGTGAAACAAAGTGGTCATCCCCCTTTGGTAGGTAGCACCAGCATTTATTAGACCGAACGGCATTGCTTTGCAGCAGAAAGTTCCCCACGGAGTGATGAACGACGTCTTCTCCCTGTCTTTGGGTGACATTTTGATTTGGTTATAGCCAGAAAACCCGTCCATGAAGGAGAACACCTTGCACTGGGCAGTATTGTCAATGAGGACATCGATGTGAGGCAGTGGGAAATTGTCCTTCAAACTTGCTCTATTCAAATCTCTGTAGTCAATACACATCCGAACCTTACCATCCTTCTTCGGCACTGGCACGATGTTAGCAACCCACTCGGGATATTCAACTGTCATGAGAAAACCCGCATCAATCTGTTTCTGCACTTCCGCTTTGATCTTCAGAGCCATGTCCGGCCGAGTCCGTCTCAACTTTTGTCTGACAGGAGGACAGTCTGGTTTTGTCGGTATCCGGTGTTCCACGATCTGAGGATCCAAACCTGGCATATCCTCGTATGACCATGCAAAAATGTCCGAGTATTCGCGGAGAAGTTGGAAGATCCTTTTCTTGACCCCTTCCTCCAATGCAGCACCGACTTTGATCTCTCTCTTGTTATCCTCAGTACCCAAGTTGATTAGCTCGATCTCCTCCTGATGAGGCCGAATGGTTTTCTCTTCTTGCTCAAGCAATCGGGCAATCTCATCTGGTATATCATCACTATCCTCATCTTCGGCCTCAAACACCGGGGATTCAACAGTTTGGAGAAACATAGAGTCACTGTGTTCAACGGGTTCATTCTGGTTCGATCTGCGTGACATGATTGGATGATTTTTAGAAAATTATTTTCATGCAGATCTTTGAAATTAATAAGAAAATACAGATGTTTTGGTTTTTTCTGGCATTACCATTATTTCCAAGGGAAAAACATTAAAGAAAGAAACAGAGTCGTGAAAGAAACGACGTTTTTTATTGATAATGGTGATGTCGGAACAAACATGCCCTTTACAAAAGTGTCACTTCCGCCTCGGGCAGGGCGGAAGGATTGTTATTTTGAAACAAAGCCTAAACAACAAGACTTATTACTTAGAATCATGCACAAACACAGGGAGATTGATAACGTTCCAGTTCTTTGCCATGCCTCCTGGTACAACAAACACGGGCTTAGACCCACTGAGCCCGAGCCATTTTTCAAACTGCGGCAGAAGAACCAGGAGACAATGAGCACTTGGAAGTTTTTTGTGACCGATGAATGATGCATATGATGCATGATATGTACAAATGCAGATGCAAAAATGACTCTTTTTGTTATCAAAGGGTTTTAGACAAACTATAAACTTTGCAAACATTTAGCAAGATGATGGAATTAGAAAGCTGTCAAGACAAATCTTTTCGAAATGTTAAGCAAAAAGAAGTGGGATCGACTTCCTTGAACTTGTAAGACTTAGTCTTCCTCATGCCTGTAATATTTGCAAAGTTTTTAATTTGTCTATACCTTTTGATAAATGCATGTAAAAAATTTATGCATGAATGCATGTATGCATGGTTTTGCTTAACAAGGAAAGCACGGTGGGCTAAGGTAACAAGTGGACACGGTGTCCGGTGAAACTAAGGCTTTGATAATAGTAACCAAGGTTCTACAAAGTTCCAAAACCACAACCTCTCTTCCGTATATCATGGTAGTACAAAGCAACGCTTGTCCATGATTATTCGTAAGAAGGTTTAGTTTGGGTGTAGTATTGCGTGACGACTAAATTTCGAGACAACGCTCGGTTTAGCCACCGCACTACGTCCTAAGAAAGGCCAAAGATGGGTTTGGTAACTACGGTCCATAGCCTTCATCGGTCAATTGGAAGTAAAGTGCCTAAGCATGACAACACACGCCGACAACATCACCTCCAAAATGCCTCAGCTATGTGAGATTGATCGCGTAACCCAATGCACGAGGCAACCCCCCGAATGGATTGTCGATTATATCTCTTCCTAATCTTAAGTTCACTCAGCCCGGGTACAGGGCTTTTGATATCCTTACCCCACACGTACATAAGAAGATTTTACATGTAACAATAAAGCAAAGCATAAACATAAAGCGTGTAAAACTAGGTGTAGCCCTAAAAAAATCCCCAGTGAAGTCGCCATTTCTGTCATCGCGATTTTCGGGTGTCAAATCATTAATTGGATTTGAACCTTTCAATCATTGATGTCTCTTATTTTTTTTGGGGGGAGGTAAAACCGAGAGAAAACCTCAGAAATTCTAAGTTCGGGGCTGATTTCATTACAGGAAGGTGTAGGCACCCGCAATGACTATAGTATCCTATAGGAACCGTTTTACTATGCTTTATGTATACGCTTTGCTTTTATTGCTATTTGTAAAAAGATTGGTTTTAAGAATGAGAGGAAGGAGATTTGATTTTATTTTATTGGACTTGGAGAGATTTTGAGTCTCTTACCTACATACCCTTTTAAGGGATCAAAATTCCATGTAGTTCTCTTTCAAAATGTTTTTGTGAGTTTTGTTTGTTTTTTAAGTTTGAAAAAGAAGATTTTGAAGAAGGGAAAGAGGCCGTATAGGCATTAGAATTGAAAAGAAAAAGAAAGCATTTGGTTGGTTCAATTGTTAATGAAAACGGTTAAAGTTTGGAAATTAGTTGCATTTTGATTTGATTAAGAAAGTAAAGGGAAAATCCTTTGGAGTTTTGACTCCAAGGTTTATTTGGAAAATATTTGAAGTGATGGAAGTTATTCGTTTTTTTTTAAGAGGATTTATTTTCTCTAAGTATCGCGCATCCTAAACATACACCTAGCGTTAGCTCATGCAACGTGTGTGCGTGTCGGTGCGTGTGTCGGTGTACATCATTATAGTCCAGAGTCTTTTACATCGGGTCCTAATTTACATTCTATGGTCTTGCATGAAATTAAAGAAAAGTAAACTAAACCTAAAAGGTTACATGAACCAAATAGAAAATTGCATAAGGGTGATTAAAGGAAGAAAAACAAATGAGAGTGAGGCAATGCTTGCAATGTGCATGAGACATAGAACAAAATGGTTAGTAATGAAATGAGAAGTGGTAGTATGAGTAGCAATGCATAGTAGATGAAATGTACTAACAAAGCACTAAACCAATTGAAAAAAAGATGAAGTGAACATAACTAAAAACATTAAGCAAATTGCAAAAGAACAAACACCAAAAATAATGCTAATGACACCAAACTAAAACCTAAAATCTAAACTAAGTCCCATGACCTATAACCTTTACCAAAACAGCACCCCCTTTTTAAAGAAAATAACTCAAGAATCAAAGAGAAATTATGAGTCACACTTAAACCCTAAAATCAACACATTTCACAAACAAATTGCATTTCGAAGTTAACAATTAAACTTGGCACATTGGAGGCTATCAAATGAGTTTGCGACACAAAAAATATTAACGATCAACATGAAGGAATTTAGCTCATGACAATCAAACTTGTGAAGCCGAGAACTATCTATCACATTCATGGAGCAAGAAGCTAGCAATTAGGCTTGGAAAAAAAACAAGAACAAATAATTAAACTTGTAGAACAAGCTAGTAACAATTAAACCTTGAGAAACTGCAAGAAACCACATGCATTCAGAGGTAAAAACATCACAAATTTATATGCCAAGCATCAATTTTATATGGCAAGAGATTGGGCCAAAAATCATACATGAAATTCTACCAAGAACACCAAAATGCACAAATCAAACGAAAAAAATTAGCGCGCACATTATTTATCCACCTCAAACTGTGAAACTAACACAAAATAGTCAAGAATACATCAAGAACACATAGTAATTTTCCAGGAATTTTTGCAAAAAAAATCAGCACACATAGAGGTTCAGATAGCAAGGATAGGGGTGTGTATAGCACAAGAATTTCAAGAAAATGCGAAAAGAACCAAAATCCATGGGTAAAAGGCCCAACCCACACACGCAGATGGATCCGGGTCAATCTAACACTCCAGGAGCGTTGGATTGATCCAGATCCATCCGGATCTGATCAAACGGCCAAGAGTGAGGGAAAATGGACCGGGTTTGGATCAACCCGGTCCAAGAGCATATAAAAAGGGTTTGTAACCGGTTCAAGCTCATTTCTTGGATCATTTCTCTTTCTTCTTCCCTTCTCTTGCGCCGTTCTCTCATTCATGAACCCTAAACCCTAATTGTTCAAATCCACACAGAAATTGTTCGTCCCTAGCTTAACATGTTCGTACCACTACCCTAAACGCGAATCATGTGACAGGAAACGATTTTCTCCGTTGGAATCACGCGAATCCCTTTTTCTTGCTGTAAGTTCGAACTGTTGGGATTTACTATGTTCTTGAGGTGAACTTGTTGCAAACTGCGAGGATTCGCTTCGATTCCCACTCGTTGTGGATTTCGAAACGTTTCCTTGATTTTTCAAATGATTTTTGCGTTTAGGGTTAGGGTTTTGGTTCGAACAGTTCGACCTTGCAATTGATTCACGTGGTTCTAGACTCTGTGATGATTTTCAGTGACATGAGGTAGGTTTGAGAGTTTACCTGAGTTTTGATTTGAGATTTGAGTCGAAATCTTCGGAAAACCTTGAATTTGATTCGGCTTCGTTGATTTCTTGGCTCGAATTTGGAAATAGGCCGGTAATTCTCTTCCCTTCTTCTTCTATGGTTCGAAATCCTTGAGCTTCTTTCTTTCTTCTTCTCAATCTCAACTCTGTGATCGCGTTTGGGATTCGTTGCTTCCGGTGACGAATTCGACGCTTGGATTGCAGAGAGAGTAACTCAGTGATGAAGATTCGTACTTGAATCTCTGAGAGTTCACACAAACTCCATTGATTCACCTTGAATTGCTTGCAAGAAACGGTTAGGGTTTGAATGTTCTTGAATCTTTTTCTGGATTTGTGACTTTGATTCAACTGAAAAGAGAGAGAAATTTCTCTTCTGTTTGTGGTGATGTGGCTCGGATTGAATGGTGTTGTGTGGCACCTGAACAGTGGCCAGCCTTTTATAGGCTGCCATGTGTGCTCTTGACCAATTGGGGACTGCCACGTGGACTTGGACCTGCTTGCGTGGCTGAATTGACTTATTTTTGACCTTGAGGACCAATCTGCAAATATGTAAAATATGGGACCACTTCGCAAATATAAAAAAAATGGGACTGAACTGCAATTTATTAAAGATTGGACTGTTTTTAAAAGAAATGAAAGAATTGGACTGTTTTTAAAAGAAATGAAAGAATTGGACTGTTTTCAAAAGAATTGGGACAAATTCGCAAAAACATAATATTTGGACTGAATTGCAATTTCTAAAAATGTTTGGACTAAAATGTAAAAATAATAAAATTGGCTAAAAAATGTAATTTGAAATGCAACGTAAAGTGAAACAATTAAAATTGACAAAACGGACTAAAACGAACAAATTACCACAAATGAGGTATTTTAAAATACCTCTCTGCCCAAAATTTATTTGATGTGAAAAGACTAAAACGCCCCTGGGGCAAAACGACTCAGACTGACTCAGATGCAAAACTAGGTGATTTTTCGTACAAAATTTGATTAATGGTTTATGCAAACAAACAGAAAAGACTCAGGGACAAATTGTAGGGACTAAAATGGGTTCCTTTGTAGGAAATGACCAAAATACCCTTTTGTATGATTTTATGCAAAAATTTAAAAGACTGAAGCAGTAATGTATGCAGTTGAAGTACAGCGGAAAACACGGTGAACGAGTATTTTTAGGTCCAAAATGAGGGTATAACAACATGTATCAAGGAGATACAAGAAAGGCTCGCAATTAACAAACAGTCCTAGACTTGCATAAACATGATACAAGAGAAGAACACACACGACTCAAGACCCTAAAAAATTATTCTTTAGAATGACGACTTAATTGAATAATTATGTTTTAACGTCATGTATAAATACTAAAGCAATACATGTCAAATAATCTTGTTAGCCTTCAGAACAAAACACAACAGATCCTTGAGCAGATCCACTTTACAAGTAACTGAAGGTGAGAAAAGCACAAGAAGGGAGGGGGGTTGAATTGTGTTAGCTTTTTCTTCGTTTACTCCTACTGAAGTCACTGATCAGAAGCAGTTAAAGTACAACTTCTGAAGTGATGTTCAGATTCTAGATGCAACGGATAAAACAGAGAAAGAGAGAAAGAAGAAAGACACAAGCAATTATACATGTTCCTTCCACAAACCGGAAGTAGTCCTGTCCCCCTTGCACTTCCAAGGAGAGTTCACTATAATGTAACATGTGATTACAAATGCTCACTGCTAAACTTAACAAGAGACTTCAAATGCTCAAGCACAACTGCAAGAGACTTCCTATGCTCCTGAACACAATCAAGAAACTTCTAATGATCAAGCACAACTGCAAGAGACTTCTAATCAAACAGAATTACAAAGGAAAAATGTTTGAAGTTAAACACTTGATATACAATCAGTGGTGCTCACAATACAAATCCGATAAAGACTCTTAAGACTCTAGAATTTCTAAGATATGAACTTTGATAAGAAATTCTAAGTGAACTTTTGATGCAGAAAAATTTTGACAGAGTTTTGGAGCTTTCAAATTGTTGTTGAGTCTCCTACAATTCTCCAAGTCTTCACTCCTTTATATAAAGGTGTGAGAGAGACGTTGTGAATTGCCAGGGCATCAAAAAGAGTCGTTTGAAGCTTTGATCAATCACCAATGATCTTTTGCTTGATATGGTTTGTCATCGCGATTTTCGGGTTTCAAGTCATTAATTAGGCTTGAACCTTTCAACCATTGATGTCTCTATTTTTTTTGGGGAAGGGTAAAATTGAGAAAACCCTTAGAAATTCTAAGTTCGGGGCAATTTTCGCTACGGGAAGGTGTTAGGCACCCGCAACGACTATAGTATTCTATAGGAGCCGTTTTTCTAATTCTATGTTCTACGCTTTATTTTTATGCTATTTTTTGAAAGAAAATTGTTTTTAAGAATGGGGGAAAGAAGATGGTTTGGATTTTATTTTATTGGACTTGGAGAGATTTTGGTCTCTTGCCTACATACCCTTTTAAGGGATCAAAATTCCATGTAGTTCTCTTCCAAAAGATTTTGTGGGTTGGTTCAATTTTAGTTTTGAAAATAGTTTTGAAGAAAGGATGAGAGGCCTTAAAGGCGTGAGATTTGAAAGAAGGTGAGGTTGATCACTTATTAAACAAAAAGGTTAAAGTTGGAATTTAAGTTTCATTTGTATTTTTGATTAAGAAAATAAAGGGAAAATTGTGGAGTTTTGACTCCAACATTATTGTGAAAAGATTTGAGTGAAGAGTTAGTTTGCTTTGAAAAATGCATATTTTCTAAGTGTCGCGTTCCCTAAGCATACATCTAGCGGTAAATCATACAACGTGTGTGCGTGTCGGTGCTTGTGTCGGTGTACATCATCATAGTGTCCATTGTCCTTTACATCGGGTCCTAGTTTACATTCTATAGTCTTGCATGAAATTAAAGGAAAGCAAAAAACTAACCTAAAAGATTACATGATTTAATGGGAAATTGCATAAGGTGGCTAAAGAAAGAAAAAAGGTGAAAATAATGCAATGCTTGCAATATGAATAAGGCATGAAGCAATAGGGTTAGTAAGCAAGTATGAAGTGATAATGGGGAATGAACTATGCATGGTAAATGAAATAGCCATAATGAGAAGTGTTAAACAAGTAGCAAAAACAAGTGAAAAAATGTAAAGAAAATATCACAACACAAAGTCCTAAAACTTAATTCAACCCATGACCTATAATTTGTACCAAAATAGCACTATTTTGAGGTAATCATTTCAAGAATCAAGGGAAAATCATAGGCCGTGCATTCAAGCTCAACACCTACACATTTTATGCACACTTTATACCTTAAAAGATTCATATTGCTCGCCAAATAAGAAATTAAAATCACCATTCACAAAACAGTGGTGATAACCATAAACTCACAGCAAAAGTATCACAAAATTATATCACAAGCATCAAGATCACATGGTATTGAATTAGAACAAAGATTATGCGAGAAACTTCACAAAACACCAAAAACGTGCAAATCAAGAACAACAAAAATTAGCACATACATTCTATTCATTTCAACATGTAAAAATGTCACAAACTAGTCAAAAATATATCAAGAAGCACATAGAAAAATCCCTAAAATTTTACAAATGACAAAATCACCAAAGGAGGTTCAGATAGCAAAGATACAGGCGTATATAGCAAGAAAACCGAAATAAGGAAGCAAAAAAAACTAAAGCCCACAGTTTCAAAGCCCAACCCGTGCCACTGATGGATCCGGATCAAGCTAACGCCCCAGGAGCGTTGGATTGATCCGGATTCATCCGGATCCTGATCGAAGAGTTCAAAATGCAAGGGAGGTGGACCGGGTCAGACCCGACCCGTTCCACCAGCTATATAAAAGGTTCAGGATCCGGATTTCCTTATTTCTTCCTACGATTCTCTTTCTTCCTCTCTTGTTCTCTCCGTTCCTCTCCAAACCCTAACCCTAGCTTTACCCAAATCCACCCAGAAACAGTTCAATCATGCACTAAATCGTTCTTGTTACTGATCTAAGCATGAATCCTACACAAGAACACAAACTTAACCGTTTGAATGATGTTAATCTGAGATTTTCATCTCAAAGTGTTCGAACCGTTCATTTTCTCTGTTCTTTTGATTGAAACTGTTATAGATACATGAGAAACTGCTTCGATTCACACCCGTTGTGAATTTCGAAGCGTTCCTCTGATTTTTGAAATGATTTTCGTGTTAGGGTTTGTGTATTGGATCGAACGGTTCAAAACGGCTTTGGATTCACATCATTCTGGATTTCTATGATACTGAAGGAAGAGATGAGATGGAATTAGGGTTTTACCTGGGTTTTTGATCGGAGATTCGAACCGTTTCTTTGATTCTTGGCTTTGATCTTTACCGGTAAGCTTGTTTCGATCTTTTCTTCTTCTCCTTTGATCCGGATCCTGTGGAATCCTTCACCGCTTCTTCCCTCTTCTTCTCTGATCCACAGCCTGTGATTACGCTTGCAGCGCGCTACTCCGGTGGCGTGCTCGCGTTGGATTGCAGGCTCAGCAATTCAGTGATGATGATTCACGTGAATCTCTGAGAATTGCTCGAATTTGCGCCATAACTGTGCGAATTTGGCTTCTGTTTGATACCGTGAATCGGATTCAATAGTGAATTTGTAGTTCTGGCATGGAATTGAACTGAATTGAGATTGAATGTGGCTTAGGGTTCATGAATGTTCTTGAGTTCTTGGTGAGTTTTCTGGGTTTTGATCTGTAACTACCATGAGAGAGAGTGTGAATTCTGCTTGTGATGTGGCGCGTATTCTCTGGATCTCTGACACGCGTGGCCTTATATAGGCTGACAAGTGGCTGCTGGACCAATAAGGCTTTGACATGTGGACCTTGGACACCTGCGTGGCAATCTGAACTAATTCTGACTCAAGGACCAAAATGCAATTTTGAAAACTTTAAGGACTGACATGCAAAAAATAAAAAGTATTTGGACTGTTTTTTATTAAAGGATTGAACTGTTTTTGCAATAAAATATAACATTTGGACTAAATTGCAATTAAAACAAGAATTTGGACTAAACTGCAAAAATTAAAATAAAATTGGTAAAAAAATGTAAATTTGAAAACAACGTAAAGTGGGACAATTAAAACGGACAAAACGGACTAAAATGAACAAATTACCAAAATGAGGTATTTTAAAATACCTCTCTGCCCAAAAATCAAATAATGTGAAAAGACTAAAATGCCCCTGGGGACCAAAATGACTCAGACTGACTCAGATGCAGTGCTGAAATGATTTTTTAGCAAAAATTTGATTAATGATTCATGCAGGCAAATTGAAAAGACTCAGGGACAAATTGTAGGGACTAAAATGGGTTCCTTTGCGGGAAATGACCAAAATACCCTTTTGTATGATTTTATGCAAAAAATTGGAATAAAATGCAGGAAAACAAGCAATGGTCCTAGAGACCCTTTTGAATGGCTTGTAATGCAAGAAAACACTTTGGATGGATTTGAATGTAAGAAGATTGGAGGTAACAACAGTAAAATGTGCGTTTGCAGCACAGTAAAAACACGGTGAATTTGAAAGTATCAGAAAATAGCAGAGAAATTCGAATGAGTATTTTTAGGTCCAAAATGAGGGTATAACATGGTTGTTTTCCTATGAAGGATCAATTTCAAATTCATTCCAAGTTTGAAGGAACATTGTTGTAGGAAGAGCTGTTATTCTTGTCTTGTAGCAGAGACAAAAACTGAGTAGTGGAGGTTGTGGTTGTACACTTCGTACAATTGTACTTTGTCAACGCTCCTCAAAGAACAAGCATCCAATGCCTTCAAAGTCATTTGAATTAGACGTTGCTTCACTTTTTCAGTCTTCTGCAATTCTTAGACGAGATTAAATCCATTTAACAGCCTTTGAAGGTTTAAGTCTTGCATCTCCTGATGTACTACAGCTTCTGGTGATCTTGCTTCTGATGAGGCGCTTATGATGAACTTGCATTTGATGACACATCATCACTCTAGGAGCAGTTTGTCTTCAGGAGCACTTCTCTTCAAACGCTTTTAAGCTTCCTTTCTGTTGATTCCTTTGCTCTCTTTTGTTCTTCCAGAACCTAATGATGATCTCAAATTTTTTCTTTGGTCCTACATAGTTGAACAATTATTAGCATATCCAATTGACAATTTTTTAATACCTTGTTATCATCAAAACTCTCAAAGAGGTAGTGTTAAACACATTTTGTTCCGCGGGAAGAAAGTCATATAAGTAGTTTGAGTATTCATCCAGGAGCTACAAGGATGTATCACGATTTGAAGAAGTTGTTTTGGTGGTCTGGGTTGAAACGTGATGTGGCACAATTTGTGTATTCATGTTTGACTTGTCAGAAGTCAAAATTTGAGCATCAGAAACCTGCTAGGTTGATGACACCGTTAGATGTGCCAGAGTTGAAATGGGATATTATTTCCATGGATTTTGTGACGAGTTTGCCGAATACTCCAAGAGGGCATGACGCTATTTGGGTGATTGTGGATAGATTGACGAAGTCGGCTCATTTTATTCCGATTAACATCAGTTTTCCTGTATCTCAGTTGGCAGAGATTTACATTCGAGAGACTGTGAAGCTACATGGTGTTCCGTCGAGCATTGAGGTTGAGTTCGGTGTATCATCTGCAGACAGATGGTCAGTCGAAAAGAACAATTCAGTCGTTGGAGGACTTGTTGAGAGTTTGTGTACTTGAGCAAGGAGGAACTTGGGATTGTCATCTTCCGTTGATAGAGTTCACGTACAATAACAGTTATCATTCTAGTATTGGAATGACACCATTCGAAGATTTGTGTGGTCGGAGGTGCAGAACTCCGTTGTGTTGGTTCGAGTCAGGTGAGAGTGTAGTTTTGGGACCAAATATTGTTCAGCAGACTACTGAGAAGGTTAAGTTGATTCAAGAGAAGATGAAAGTGTCGCAGAGTCGACAAAAGAGTTATCATGATAAGCGTATGAAAGACCTTGAGTTTCAGGAAGGAGACCATGTATTTTTGAGAGCTACTCTTGTGACTGGTGTTGGATGTGCATTGAAGTCAAAGAAACTGACCCCGAGATTTATTGGTCCATATCAGATATCAGAAAGAATTGGAACAGTGGCGTATCGAGTGGGTTTACCACCGCATCTTTCGAATCTGCATGATGTGTTTCATGTGTCACAACTTCGGAAGTATGTTCCGGACCTATCTCATGTAATTCCAAGGGATGATGTGCAAGTTAGAGATAACCTTACGGTTGAGACCTTACCAGTGAGAATTGAAGGTCGTGAAGTGAAGACGTTGAGAGGCAAGGAGATACCTCTAGTGAAAGTCGTTTGGGGAGGAGCGAATGGTGAAAGTTTAACGTGGGAGCTGGAAAGTAAGATGCTGAGTCTTATCGATAGTTGTTTGCATGAGGTACATTTTCGAGGATGAAAATTCTATAAGTTGGGGAGAGTTGTAACGCCCTATTTAATTATTTGATTATTTTATTGGGTTTAGAGTCTATTTATATGATTTATGTGATTTAAATGATTATGTGGTGTGTTGTTATTTTATTAAGTGGCTTTATTTGATTATTTAATAGAATAAGATTTAAAAATAAAATAATATTGAGATGAGGGGCTGTTTTGAGAATTTAGAAAAGTTAAGTGGAAATAAGATAAAAAGGGTTGAGGAAATAAATAGGAGAAACTACGTCAGAAAGTTTTTCACGTGAAACCAGTTTTGGAGAAAAAGGGAGAAAACAAGAGAAGAGGAGAACCTAAGAGGAGAAGCTACGATTTCATCATCTAAGGTAAGGGTGGGACTAGCTTTCTCTGATAATGGGCTATATGATTCTGAAATTGAGTTTAACATGTGTAGGTAGTGAATTTGATAAAAATAATGTGGAAAATGTATGAATTGCATGTATTAATGTAAGGAAGTGTTGTCTAGGTCATAGATTATCCGTAGGTATTAACTCCTATCAGTTTTTGGGTTTGGGATGTTGAATTTTGGTTTCTGGAGTGAGAATCTAGGTCCGTTCGCAGACCCTTCTGTCATCGCTCGCCTCAGCGAGTGATCATCCTCGCCTAGCGAGTTGATGTAGTAGCTCGCCTAGCGAGCAAGTTATCCGCCCGACGAGTAGTCCCAACTCGCCACAACGAGTGCTTTCCTCGCCTAGCGAGCCGTTCAGTAGAAAATAGTGATTTTTGGGAAAATTATGTTATGGGTCAAGTCTTATATGATTTTGAGTGCCTTCTTATGTTTAAAAATTATTGGACTATTTTCAGAATCACATTGGGGAGTTAAAATTGGGGTTTTTGGGTGAAAAAGGTCACTAACCGTAGCTACCCAGTTTTGCTCGCCTTAAGTGAGTAACCTTTCTCGCCTCGCGAGTTGCTCTTGTTGTGTGCTCGCCACCGCGAGTAGGTCTTCTCGCCCCACGAGCTGTGCAGTTTTAGACTGCCTGTGTTGTATTCTTGTGCCGTTTTCAGTTGTTTTTGCCTTGATTTGAACTTGGTTATAAACATGTAAATTGTTGATAATTGGCTTACCTTTCCAGTAGCTTTGAATTGATATACAAATCTCCTATGATCGTCTTTCTATGAATTTATGATGATGATGATGCCGTCAAAGTTGTAAGTTGTCTAAGTTGTCAAGGTTGTAAGTTGTTGAAGTTGTAAGTTGTTGTCTAAGTTGTTGAAGTTGCATTGGTTGCTAAGTCCATGTATAATCATTAATGATGAGGGTTTATGCCCTAAGAGCTTTTGCTTTAATGTTGAGGGTTTATGCCCTGAGAGCTTTTGCTCTAATGTTGAGGGCATATGCCCTGAGAGCTTATGCTCTAATGATGAGGGCTTATGCCCTGAGAGTTTATACTCTAAATGTTGAGGGCTTATGCCCTGATTGGTACCACATGCATGTTGAAGTCGTTGTCGTTGCATTTGTCAAGTGTTGGTGTCGTTGTTGATGCATTGTCGTTGTCGTCAAGTTGTCAATGATTTAATAAGTGGTTATTGAAGAATTATGTGAAATATTAACATTGTTAATTGCTGTTATTTATGTTGTTAAATTCTGTTGATGAATTATATGCTTATTATTATTGAATGTGAATCTCACCCCTTCTGTTTGAATGTTGCCTCTACGTGGGTAACGTGCAGATAATCAGGACTAGCTGTCGATGTGAGTTGACTCTCTCACGCATCGTCTTAGGGTCGCTCTGATACGTAACAGGATGGGGATCTTTGCATTGTTTTCCATTTGTTACGTATTATTTTGAATTATGTTGTTGAACCTTTGGAATGAATTTTAATAAATTGTTTTCGTTGAGGCCGTAGTGCCATACCGTTGAATTAATGAAATGTTTTTCCGCTGCGATGTAATTTGAACATTTGATATATGATGTTTAAATAAATAGTAACTTTACTCTATTTATGTTTTAAAGAAGTGTGAATAATCTGAATACTCTGATTTTATGTATTATTTTACATGTTGGGAAAACGGGGTGTTACAATAAACAACTGAAATAAAAACAAGATAAAGGTTGTGCAAATAAGGTTGGGCTTGTTTTTGGAGCATCATCTCCATCATTTGTTTCATCATCCTTTGCGTTTCGTCTGCTTGTTGCTTCATTTCTCGCTTGAATTCATCATTGCTTTTTATCAGCTTCTCCTTTATAATTCTAGCTTCTTCCAGTTTAGCTTCAGTAGCAGTCTTGTATTCCAAATTAAGTAGTTTCTGCTCCAGAAGCTCTTTCTTGAGTTGTTTGTTTTCTTTCTCCAAGAGAGTGTTTCTTTGCAAAAGTGCCAGTTCAGAAGAGGCTTCCTTGAGATTTATCTTGTTTAACCAATGCAAATCAAGCTCTCTTGGGTGTATACTTGAGGGAATGAAATCAGTAGCATTTCTTTCTCTTAAGCACATATGAGTCTTCACCCAGGTTTTAAGAACTTTAACTTCTTGCAGGTTACAGGCAACTCCCTTCGGCCAGTCTTGAAGCTTGGTCTGAGCAATTTCTTGGGCATCAAGGCAGGTTCTCTGTAACTCTGTCAGGACGAATTCCACTATATCCTTCAACCTTGTCCACATCTTCTCATAGTTATCTTCATGAGTGAGGTTGTTCCTTGCTTAAACCAAATTGTTCAGCTCCTGAAAGATGTTTTCACACACATTTGCTAGAATAGTTGAATCTAGAAATAGGGTGGGTGGTGAAGGGGCATTTGTCTTGGCAAGGACTACAGGTTGAATTGCTAGGTTAGAGGATGAGAGTTGGTCATTTAATGAGGTTTCAGGTTTAGCTATAGTGTTGGTTGTTGATGATTGGCTATTTATGACTTATTCAAGAACACTCAGTTCAGGAGCAGGTTGTTCAGGAACAATTAGTTCAAGAACATGTTCAGGAACTGAGTCAGGGATAGAAACAGAATCTATGTTGGTTGTTGAGGTCATTTCTTGGTTTGGTTCATGTTGTTGGGCGCTTTCTGTCTTAACTTCATCAGAAGCTATGTTAGAGGCTTTTTCTTGGTTTGACACATAACCTGGTAATTCACTTGAGTAATGACTTTCTAGGTCAGGAATGATTGATGGTTCAGCAGTTTGAGATGTTTGTGTTGGTGAGTTAGGTTTAGATGATGATACATCAATGTTAGCAATATCTGTCCCTGTTTGATCATCAGCACCCTCTGCTTCAGCAGGAATAAATTGAATAGGCTCAATCATAGGTGGTTGTAAATGATGATCAACAGGTAGATTCTTGCAAGCATCAATTCGTCTTTGTTGCATATCATGTATACTTGCTTCAACAGCAGGATACATGGGAACAAATGTATCATAATCTGGCTTTTTAGAAGTTTTGGTTGATGGTGATGGGGATAAAGCTTTATTTAGGGTTGAGTAAACTCTGCTTAGGGGTATATCATTTGGATCAGATGATGTCGATGAAAAGGATGAGGTTGAGTTTGACCTAGTGTCAGAAGAGGTACTGGATCCTATTTCAACTATTTCAGCAGCAGTATGAGAATCAGAAATACCTTCAGGAACTTCTGAATCAGCAGCTTCTGAACATCCAGTTTCCACTTGAGCAACCTCAGTAGCTTCCACTATATCACAGTCACTGCCATCTGTTGGTATAAGCCCTATAGGCCAATTGTTTATGTTAAACTTATCTTATGTATCATGAATTTTATTATTAAATAATATATGGCACTCTTTATTATATTTAGATAACATTAATAAAGTCCTTAGAATAGATAGTTCGTGTAATAATATATTAAGTGTGACTTAATCATGAGATTACATTGTCATAAAGAACGCTATTCTTAAATATATCCATAGTCAAAGCTTTAATATGAATAAAGGATAATAATAAAGCGTCGAGACTATTATGTATGTAGACTGATGACCGCATCTCATGGGTCATAGATATGAGATATTAAGTCTATGCATAGGTATAAATATTAGGAGTAATATTTATACTGGATTGACCACCGTGAGAATACTACATAGTAAGTTATGAAATTGTCATAAGATATTCTCACAATGATAATAGTGTATATCGCTCTTAGACCTGAAACCACTATGTTCTCTAGATGTGGACTCAAGTGCTTTGTTGCCATTCTAACGTTGTCTGTAAAAGGATAACCATAACGTTGGTTGATGGGTACTTGATGAATCATGCTGAGGGGCATGAGTGTCCTAGATGGGATTTGTCCCTCCTCATAAACATGAGATATATCTTTAGGTCTCTTGATGAAATATGACTGTAAAACTGCATGGCCATGCCGAACTAAGTCAATATAAGATATTAGACTTATTCGTTGTTCAGTATATTTTGGAATCAAGAAATATAAACATTGATCTATACAAGGATGACAATATCTATGCCTTGGGATCAATGAAGATATCGAGACAAAGGAGTGTACACATGAGTATTATCATGGAAAGGTTTCGTCAGATCACTTGACATTCTTGTCACTTGGGTAGCAATGATGTGTTGCTAGATACCGCTCATTGTTTATAGTATTAAATATTAGATTTAATATTATTGTCAACGTGACTAGAACCTATAGGGTCACGCACAAAGAACAGACAAAAGAGAAATATATAAGTATGACTTATATAAGGGGTGCGTTTAGTAAATAACGCTAATTAGTTAGCAAAATTACTAAACTCGTTGTTGGGCTTACTTAAGCCCAATAAGACTTCTAACTTGCAGAGCACACTAGAAGTTCTATAAATAGAACCCTAGTGCTGAAGTTTTTGGTCACAAGTTTTGGAGCAACCTTTCTTCTCTGCACTTCTGATTCCTTGGCTAGCACCGAGTCTTGGAGGAGCACTGTTCGTGTGGACTTGCTAGAGGCTTTGCTGCTTGCTGCTTGCTTTGCTGTGATCGTGATTCCAGTTCCAGTAATCAGTTTCCAGACTCCATACTTTCGAGGTAACAATCGAATCACTGATTCATGTTTGAAATTAGTAATGATCCAAGGAAAGAAAATTGAAATTTTATCTGCTGCTTTATTCTGTTTTGAATTCGATTTTCCTTCACCATCTGCTACAGATTCTCTGTGAGTTCTAATCCCAGTTGAGCAACTTCAACTGTAGATTCTTTGGCCCGAACCTCAGCAGGTATTTCAATCTCCTTAGCCAATTGCAATGCCTTCTTCACAGCATCATCATCTTCTTTTCTTCACTTTTCTTCCCTTGAGACAAGTTCTGAATGTAACACCCCGTTTCCCCAAAACAACATAATAATATTAAAACAATCAGAGTTCAACAATAACGGGCATGTCACACTACTTTTCAAAATTATTTAAATAGAAAATAGAACTATTTAAAATACCAACAAAATCTCATTCTTATAAAAATCTGCAGCGGAAATATTTCTTTTAAAATCAT
The DNA here is from genome assembly GCA_958299785.1 of Medicago lupulina. NCBI lineage: Eukaryota > Viridiplantae > Streptophyta > Magnoliopsida > Fabales > Fabaceae > Medicago > Medicago lupulina. The sequence goes on along the minus strand of OY283141.1, from coordinate 35,086,992 downwards.
CATCATTCAACTTCAACAGAATTCTTGGCACAAAGGCCTCAACAACAAAATATTATTCTTCAACTTAAAATCCAACAACATGTTCAAAATTCGATACATAAAGGAATGAAAGAAACAAAACAACATTTTCCCCATCCCGTTACGTATCAGAGCCCTATGACACTTGAGTCAACATCCTACTAGCCTTGAAAATCTGCACTTGTCCACAAGGCGACAATTCCAACAGAAGGGGTGAGATACACATTCAATAATAATAATAATATATAATCAATCAAGTTAATGAAAACAACAACAATTCAATGACAAGCATCATCAGGTTCACATATATATACATATATATATATATATATAAATACACCAACAACAGAATCATCAATCAACAAAACATCATATAGTCATAGCAAAATAGGCATCATCTAACATCATAATTATCGTCCTAAATCACCTTATACATCATCAAGCACACCATTCACGAAACACGTTAAACGTCAATCAAGAATATCATCACGAAATATCATCAAGAGCTTCAAGGAACTTCATCACGAAGATACCATCAAGAACATCAAAGAACAATCATCATCACAAATGCATCACAAACCATCATAAATCATCGTCTTAACAACCATCTCAAACATCACATTATCATCACAAATTATCGTCACGACATCTCATAAGACACGACTCAACAAATGCAACTCTACGTCTTAGACATCATGCATGTGGTACCATCAGGGCATAAGCCCCCATCGCTAAAGGTCAAATAGGACCTGTCAGGCATTGAGCCCCCATCGCTAAAGGTCATAAAAGAACCTGTCAGGCATTAAGCCCCCATCGCTGACTATGCTATGCAACGACACGACTCAAATGCAACGATACGAGTAAAGACTCAACAATGCACATCTTTAGATGACTCGACAAATACACATCTTTAAATAGCATCATCGTCAAATATCACATATTTAAATATTACATCTTTATATAGCACATATTTAAGTCACACATCTACAAACAACACATCTTGATATAACACATATTTAAATCACACATCTCCGGAAAGCACATATACATTAAGCAACTACATCCATATCGAACCAAAACATTCTTCAAAAATAAAGCAAGTTGATCAATAAAACATAAGCCAAATACTCATAAAACACTCCGACTAAATCCCTAATACTTAAGTTTGAAGTTGGGAAACCAACCATAAGTTTTGGACTAACTTGGGATTAGTTAAGCTAAGTTTTCTTAAAATTTTCTGAAAACCTACTTGGACTATTTTTATCATAAATCGAGATTTACAAAACATTTTCGAGTCACACCAGTGTCATTAGAAAGCTAACTCAATTATCTACAACTTTCATGTTTACACCTAAGACCAATTATGTACCAATCAATACCGGTTTTCATTTCAATTCGGACAAAGTTGTGCTGAAATTCATAAAAATTCACTGTGACCTACGTTCAGTAATTTGACCATAACTCAAGTTCTATAAATCATTTTGACGTGAGACCAACGGCATTAGAAAGCTAACATTCATACCTACAACTTTCGTGTTTACACAGAAAGCTAGTTCGAAACATAAACTGATGCAAAAGATGCAACAACATGAAACAGGGTATGCTGTCAAAGGTAGCTCTCGGGAAAACTCTATTTTTCACTCAAAAACCCAAATTTCATCTACCCAAATCCCAAATTTGATAGAGAACAATGTTTACAGGTTCTATATACAACATAACAATCAAAACAACACAGAAACATGCATTAAACAACACAATTCATCACATCATATCAATTATCATAAACTTTCTAAACCCTAAACCTAGAACACAATTTCATCAACAATCAAGATTATATATACATATTATTGAAGGAATCCCACCCTTACCTTAATTCAGCAAGCAAAAACTCTACAGCAATTGATTCCCTCTTCTCTTAGCCTCTTCTAGGGTTCTCTTCTTTCTCTCCAAAAACTCTCTTTTCTAAAGTTTTGTACGTGAAAAATGAAACAGACTTTTGTTTTTCTGTAAACTAAAACCTCTCCTTTCTCTTTCTATTTTTCCTTAACCTCCCACTTATTTCACTTAACTCCCTCCTTAATTTCTATTAATTCTCATTAAACCCCATAATTTCAAGTAAATAATAATCTTACTTATTTTTATTAAACAATAAAAATAATCATATATTCACATAAATACTATATAATAAAATAGTAACACCCCACATATTCACATAAATCATTAAAAAATCATATAAAAGATTTTAAAATCAACCAACGATAATTAAAATAAAACTAGGGCGTTACACTGAATCTTCTTCATCTTCTCCTTTTTCTTCAGGGGCCATCTTCAGCTTCCTGACAGCTGGTTTCCTTTTCCTTTTAGGAACAAAAGGTTGAGTGGTTTGAGGTGGTGAGGTATAACTTCCTTATACTTCTGGTCCTTCTACTGATAACTTTAGTATGAGCTAAATCCTTGAATACTTCTTGGATTGTTGGGAGAGTAGAATCAGTTTGACCAGAGGCCTTTTCTTTCTTAGCCTTCTTGGCTTTCTTTGCTGGTTGTTCAGAAGCTTCTTCCAAATACTCAGCTTCTGAGAGTGGCTTTCTCTTTGTCTTTCTGCTCTTTGCTACTTGTAGAGCACCACCATACATTTGATCTGGTATATCCTCTAGTTGGATATTTTCTCCAGTACTATGCAAATGGTCATGAATGTAGTAGAGATGTACATCTAAGGGATCTTGCTTGCAAATTGGAGGAAAACCTTCCATGAGGTTGGATATAGCTATGGATTCTTTCATATCTGAATCCAGCTTCTTGTAGATATCCTTCTTTATCAGATTCATGTTTCTTAAAGTGCTGCCGTTGATAATCTTTCCAGTTACTGTGCCAAGCTGCTGATCTGTGAAACCTCTTGTTTCACTTAGAGCCTTTAGAAACCCTCCTTGATGAAGAATCTCTGAGGTGAGTCTTCCGTAAGGAACCCATGTTCTCTTAATGGATCGACTTTCTTTTAGAGCCTTAATCATGTGCTTAGGCACATTAGCTTTCTCCTTTTTGATGAAATAGTGAAGAAATATCTTGTGCTTTAATGAGAGTTGATCAGAACCTCCTCCTTTGGGTATAAGATTCTCATTTTGTATCTTCAGAAGCATCTTCTTCTCCATTGATAGATCACTATACATGCCTACTTTCTTGCTGTTGAACATAGTTTGGTTAACTATTTCATTCCAAGGACTCTTCTTGTTGTTATCCAGTCCATCATTAAAGTTTCCTTCAGAAGCTCTTCCAATCACATAAGCAATTATGTTTTGAGAGATGAAGACTGGTACACTTATAATGCTTTACCTGATCTTAGTATCAACAAATGGTTCCAAACCCATTTCTTCTCTTGTTTTGCCAGCCAAAGACGGATCAATCAGAACTTTCTCATCTATTTCCAGTTGAGCAGCATGTTTGTCATAAATAGAAGCTCTTACCCAGAAGTGTCTTATGAGATTCACATATGTTGGACCATTCAGGATATCAAAGTAGTGTAAGAGGTCCTGAGACTCGTAGAATTCCTTGATGTTCCTTGAGTAGTATCTTGAATTGATGATTCTGGAACTGAGCTTGAGGACGCCATTGATGGTAATGAAGTTTTTTAGGGTTCTAGGTTTAGATTGAGGAAGAATGTGTTTTACTTCGCAGAGAATCAGTGAGAATAGAAAGTGTAGGCTGTGAAGTGAGTTGTGTGTGTTTTGTCTATGTGATTTGAGTAAAAACAAACGATTGCAATTCTGAGGGGACAAACAAACACATCATTAATGAATGTTGGGGGCGTGAGATAGTACATTCAAAGCTTAAAATCATCATAGCCCACTTAAGTTATACACCAATACAATTTAGCCACGTCAGATAACTTCAGATGAGCTGTCAAGTTAGTGGGACAAGTGTTACCGGAAGGCAACTCCAACGTTTCCACTAGCTCTGCTATTCAGGAGCACAAAATCCAGCTACTGAAATTAAAAGTGCTGATGTCATCTTTAGAAGCACATTTTCCTCAGAATCTCAGTTAAGAGCTTCTGATGGACCATAGCTTCAGAACTGACTTCAGAACCTAACTTCTAGTTCAGGAGCAAGCAATTTTAATCAGACATAAAGTGCATGTTCAAACTTTTCTTTATAAAATCAAATCTTTCCACAGTTAAAGGTTTAGTAAATATATCATCCCACTGATGTTCAATATCAATGAATTGTATATCCAAGATTCCTTTTTGAACATAGGCTCTAATAAAATGGTGTTTGATTTCAATATGCTTGGCTCTCGAATGTAGAATTGGATTCTTTGACAAACAAATAGCAACAGTATTATCACAAAAGATAGGAATACTGTTAGCATTAATCTGATAATCTTCCAACTGATGTTTCATGGAGAGTAGTTGTGTACAACAACTTGCAGCTGAAATGTATTCTGCTTCTACTGTAGACATAACAATAGTTGCTTGTCTTTCGCTAGCCCAGGATATCAGATTCTCTCCCAGGAACTGACAGTTACGACTGGTTGATTTTCTTTCAATCCTGTCACCAGCATAGTCAGCATCACAGAATACAATCAACTTATAATCTAAGGATTTCCTGTAAAGGAGTCCAAGATTTGTTGTTCCTTTCAGATACCTGAAGATTCTCTTAACAGTTGTTAAGTGAGTATCCCTAGGATCTGACTGGAATCTTGCACACAAGCATACACTGAATAAAATATTTGGCCTAGATGCAGTGAGGTATAGCAAAGAACCAATCATACCTCTATACAACTTCTGATCTACCTTTGATCCAGTATCTTCTTTGCTTAAGGTGCAGGTTGGATGCATTGGAGTGTTCATCATTTTACAATCTTCTAGCTTGAACTTCTTCAAAAGTTCCTTTGTGTATTAGACTTGTCCTTTGATTTCTCCTTCTGAAGATCAGGGCAATCATAAATGAAATGTCCAGGCTTCTTACAGTTGAAGAAACCATTTTGATCTTCTTTCCTGGAGCCTTTGTAACCACTTCTTCTGCTCAAGAACTTCTTGTTCTTCTTGGCCAGATATTGCAGCCTGTTGGAAAGCATAGTCATCATCTCAGCAGGATCTTCATCAGAATCTCCATCAGGTGATTCTTCTTCAGATTCTATAACTTTAAGAGCTTTTGAGGACTTCCCTTTAGATGGCAAGGCAATAGATTTACTCTTCTTAGCAGGCTCATGTTCATTAAGACTTATCTCATGAACTTTGAGAGAGCTGACAAGATCTTCAACACTCAAAGTGTTTAGATCTTTAGCTTCCTCATTAGCAGTAACCTTTGGTCTCCATCTTGCAGGCAAGCTTCTTAGTATCTTGCTCAAATGATCAGAAGCAACATAACTTTTCTTCAGTATTTGTAGTCTAGAGACTAAGGTTTGAAATCTTGAGTACATTTCCTCAATACTTTCATCATCCTTCATCTTGAAGAGCTCATACTGATGAACAAGCATAAGTGCTTTAGCTTCTCTAACCTTCTTGCTACCTTCATAGTTTGCACAGAGAGAAGCAAACATTGCCTTTGCAGTAGATTTATCACTCATCTTCATATACTCTACACGAGGTATAGCAAGAACATGTGAACCTCTGATCTTGTGATGCTTCTTCTACATCTTCTTTTGAGTAGGAGTATGTTTCTTTCTGTCAACAACAGCTCCTTGTTCATCAAGATCCAATTCACCAACCCCATCTTCCAGAATATCCCATAACTCTTAATCTAAGCCCATGATATAACTATAGAAGTTAGATTTCCACCAAGTGAACTCTTCAGGATCTCCATTGAACTTTGAAACTTTTCCTGAGTCAGCTTTCTTATCACGGTAATCATAAGGTACAACATTATGATTACCACCAGAACCAGACACAGATGATTCACCACACATGTTTTTCTCAGATCTTGGACTGTCACACTGTTAAGTGTTCTCAACAGAACCAATGCTATAGATACCAATTGAAGGTGAGAAAAACATAAGAAGGGGGGTTGAATTGTGTTAGCTTTTTCTTTGTTTTCTCCTACTGAAGTCACTGATCAGAAGCAGTTAGAGTACAACTTCTGAAGTGATGTTCAGATTCTAGATGCAGCGGATAAAACAGAGAGAGAGAGAGAGAGAGAGAGAGAGAGAGAGAGAGAGAGAGAAAGAAGAAAGACAAAAGCAATTATACAGGTTCCTTCCAAAAACCGGAAGTCGTCATGTCCCCCTTGCACTTCCAGGGAGAGTTCACTATAATGTAATATCTGATTACAAATGCTCACTGCTAAACTTAGCAAGAGACTTCAAATGCTCAAGCACAACTGCAAGAGACTTCCTATGCTCCTGAACACAATCAAGAAACTTCTAATGCTCAAGCACAACTGCAAGAGACTTCTAATCAAACAGAATTACAAAGAAAAAATGTTTACAGTTGAACACTTGATATACAATCAGTGGTGCTCACAATACAAATCAGATAAAGACTCTTAAGACTCTAGAATTTATAAGATATGAACTTTGATAAGAAATTCTAAGTGAACTTTTGACGTAGAACAATTTTGGCAGAGTTTTGGCGCTTTTAAATTGTTGTTGAGTCTCTTATAATTCTCCAAGTCTTCACTCCTTTATATAGAGGTGTGAGAGAGACGTTGTGAATTGTCAGCGCATCAAAAAGAGTCGTTTGAAGCTTTGATCAATCACTAATGATATTTTTCCTGATATGGTTGTTAACCTATGAAGGATCAATTTCAAATTCATTCCAAGTCTGAAGGAACATCGTTGATGTAACGCCCACGTTCGTTTTATTATTTAATTAAAATCGAGTTTAGGTGATTATATTATATTTATATAATATATAAGTGTTTTGATATGTTTTGATATGTTTTGATGTGCTTGGGATGATTTTGTGGTAAGATATAATGCCAAGGATAAGGTTAAGAGACTTAGTTTATTGTTAAATAAAATAAGATTTGAAAAGAAAATAAAATATTTAGTTGTGGGTTAGTTTTGGATTTTAGAGAGTTATGTGGGAGAAAGAGTAAATAAGATAAGATTTGTTGGCAGTATAAATAAGGCAACTAGGGTTAGGAAGTCAGTAACGCTTTCTGTAACGCCCCATTTTTATTTAATTATTTTTAGTTGATGTTTGAGTATTTTTATATGATTTTATATGACTATATTTGACATATATGACTTAGATATGATTTTATGTGAAATATATGACTTGGTATGAATTGTGTGATATTTGGTGTGATGATAATTTATTATATGATTTATGGTGTTGTGTTTTATTTAAATAAATGTTGTTTGATTATTTTATTTATTTAATAAAAAGGTAGAAAATAGTATTATTTGGTTTAAAGGGAATTAAGTATAATTATGAGGAATAAGTGGGAGTTAAGGAAATAAGAGGGGGTTACAGTTTACAATAAAAAGAAAAGGAGAGTCAGAAAGAGTTTTACGTACAAAAAAAAAGAGAGAGAGAAAGTGAGTTTTTGAGAGAAGAAGAGGAGAAAACCTAGAACCAAGAGAAGATGCTAGAAGAAGAGAGAAGAACGCAGCTTAATTCAGGAGTCATAATCTAAGGTAAGGGTGGGATTCCTTCAATAATATGTATATATAATTTTGATTGTTGATGAAATTGTGTTCTAGGTTTAGGGTTTAGAAAGTTTATGATAATTGATATGATGTGATGAATTGTGTTGTTTAATGCATGTTTCTGTGTTGTTTTGATTGTTATGTTGTATATAGAACCTGTAAACATTGTTCTCTATCAAATTTGGGATTTGGGTAGATGAAATTTGGGTTTTTGAGTGAAAAATAGAGTTTTCCCGAGAGCTACCTTTGACAGCATACCCTGTTCCATGTTGTTGCGTCTTTTGCATCAGTTTCTGTTTCGAACTAGCTTTCGTTGTATACACGAAAGTTGTAGGTATGAATGTTATCTTTCTAATGCCGTTGGTCTGATGTCAAAATGATTTATAGAACTTGAGTTATGGTCAAATTACTGAACGTAGGTCACAGTGAATTTTTATGAATTTCAGCACAACTTTGTCCGAATCTGAAATGAAAACTGGTATTGATTAGTACATAATTGGTCTTAGGTGTAAACATGAAAGTTGTAGATAATTGAGTTAGCTTTCTAATGGCACTGGTTTGACTCGAAAATGTTTTGTAAATCTCGAGTTATGATAAAAATAGTCCAAGTAGGTCTTGAGAAAACTTTAAGAAAACTTAGCATAACTAATCCCAAGTTAGTCCAAAGACTTAGGGTTGGTTTCCAAACTTCAAACTTAGGTATTAGGGATTTAGTTGAGGTGTTTTATGAGTATTTGGCTTATGTCTTATTTAATCAGACTTGATTACTTTTGAAGAATGTTATTGCTTATGAATTATGAATGATGAGTGCATAATGTGCTATACTTGTAAAGTTAATGTGATGATTTGATGTTCTTGATAATGATTATGAATCATATGCATTATGTGAACTATATTGTAATATATGTGATGCCTAAATGATGAATTTTTGGATGTTGTTATATGATTGATGATTTGCTGCCATGTTGTTGTTATTATTTAATTAAAGCTGCATGAGTCGGTCTATGATGTGAGATGTTGTCCAATTTGTTGGAGTCATATGAGAAGTGTTGTGATGTCTAAGACGTAAGTGATTGAGTCTCATGCATACTCATTTAGAGATGAGGGCTTATGCCCTGGAGTTTTTACTCACCAGCGACGAGGGCTTATGCCCTGGAGCTTTTGCTCACTAGCGACGAGGGCTTATGCCCTAGGAGTATATTTATGCTCAAAGCGACGAGGGCTTATGCCCTGGATTGGTACCACATGCATATAAGATGTCTAAGATGTTTAAGATGTTAGAGTTGCATAGTCGAGTTGCATAGTCGAGTTGCACTGTCGAGTCGAGTTGTTTAAGATGTTTTGTGATGATGTTCTTTGATGATGATTAAGATGTTTTGTGATGATGATTCTTTGATGATGTTTAAGATGTTTAGTGATGATATTCTTGATGCTGCTTAAGATGTTATGAGATAAATATTTGAGACGTGCTTATATGTTAATTGTTGTTAAACTTAATTGTTGAATTATCTGTTTATTATATTGTTTGTGAATCTCACCCCTTCTGTTGGAATTGCCGCCTTGTGGGCAAGTGCAGGTAACCAAGATTAGGTGCAGTCGTGTGAGACATTCCTCACTGTGTCTTAGGTGCTCTGATATGTAACGGGATGGGGAATCTTGTCAAATGTTTTTCTGTTCCTTGCATGTCAATTATAATTTTATAAAGACTAATTTTAGATAAACTTTTGAAATGTTATGAAGAGGCCTGCGTGCCAAGACTTTTAAGATTCCGCTGCAATGTTTTGAGAAGTTTAATAACTATTTTTATGATGAATGAATTGTTATTCATTTCCTTTGAGATGTTTTAAGAAAGTGATACTCCGTTTATGTGAAAACTCTGATTTAATTTACGAAATTTTTACGTTGGGAAAACGGGGTGTTACACTTTCAGACTTTGGAAACAGAAAGAAAGAAAACGCACGCGCGTGAGGAGAAGAGAAGAGAGGAGTGCTGCGATTTCTTCATAACCAGGTAAGGGTGAGACTCATAATTCTGTAATGTTAACTAGCATAATCCTGATGAATAATTAACAGTAATAGGATTGAATTGAGAGAATGAGAAAACTAGGTCAAAACCTTAGAAATTGATGATTTAACGGTTGGAATAGGTTTATTTGGTGTAGAAAGTGTTCCTAGACCTTAGATTATGTTTAGGATGAATTCTGGAATCAGTAGAAGGCCTGGAACCATGAGAATCGTGAGAATTTTGAGAAAATAGCAGTTCTGGCCGCAACGAGATTCGTCGCTCGCCACGGCGAGCAGTGATCCTCGCCTCGCGAGTGATGAGCTTCATCGCTCGCCATGGCGAGTACTTATCCCCGCCTCGCGAGTTGCTTCTGGCAGCTCGCCATAGCGAGCACTTTTCTTCGCCTCGCGAGTTGCTTCTGGCAGCTCGCCACGGCGAGCTAACTCACTCGCCTCGCGAACACTACCAGATTGGGAGTTGTGAGGGTTAGTGTGATCTGTTCCGCGTGATTGATTTGGAGATGATCCCTGAGTGTTATTTAGGCCTAGTGGTAATGTTGAGAGTCCTGTGCAGAGCTGTTCTAAGTATGGATTGTTTAGTGAGCAAGAAATTAAGTATTAAACCTTATGCTAAAATGTTAAAGCCTATGTTGCTTGATTAGTAATTGTTGTGATGATATCATTCTGCTTTGATGTCTATATTATACTGCTGATGTTATTAAACTGAACCGTTATGATATGTGTATATATTATATATGCGATGATAAGTTGTTGTTTAGCTCCAATTTCTTGGATGCATGTTGATAAGATGATTAAGGATAAATGTTGTTTTGAATTGAGTCCATGCATAGTATACATTGAGCTTAGTCCTCACCATGATAGGAGCTTTGTCCTCCGCACGTTTTTTAGGAGCTTTGTCCTCCGCACGTTTTAAAAGTATATTAATACTTATGATGAAGTTTGGTACCACATGCATATAAGGAGTCTAAGAGCATTGTCGCATGGTCATATTTATGATGTCATGTTGTTGATAAAGATTGAATATATGATTACGTGATAAGTGTTATCTGTCTATGCTACTTGCTTAAAGATGATATGAAGTTGATTGTGTGATTACGTGCTAATTGTTATTAAATTATGCAAGAATGCTATTGATGTTTTGATGTTAATTGTTATTTTAAATTATGTTGATTAATATTATTTTGTTATGAAATCTCACCCCTTCTGCTGGAATTGCCGCCTTGTGGGCAAGTGCAGGTGATCGTGCGTAGTTGCTGTTGCTTCGTGAGTGGCCTTATCTCACTGTGTCTTCTAGGTCGCTCTGATACGTAACGGGATGGGGTTGTATTATATGCATGCTTCATTCTTTTACGTGATTATTTTATGTTATGTTGCAATAATGAAACTAACTTTGAGATAATTTTTATGGGGCCTGCGTGCCAAATGTTTTATGAATTTTAAGTATGATTTCCACTGCAAAGTTTGAAGTTATTGGGTTAAATCATTATTTAACTGTTTCGGATTAAGTTTTTATGTGATATCCCGTTGTTGTGTTGCATACTCTGATAAATGTTTTTAAGAAATTTTTATGTTGGGAAAACGGGGTGTTACAGTTGAAGGCAGAGCTGTTATTCTTGTCTTGTAGCAGAGACAAAAACTAAGTAGTGGAGGTTGTGGTTGTACACTTCGTACAATTGTACTTTGTCAACGCTCCTCAAAGAACAAGCATCCAATGCCTTCAAATTCATTTGAACTAGCTGTTGCTTCACTTTTCCAGTCTTCTGCAATGCTTAGACGAGATTAAATCCATTGAACAACCTTTGAATCTTTAAGTCTTGCATCTCTTGATGAACTACAGCTTCTGGTGATCTTGGTTCCGATGAGGCGCTTCTAATGAACTTGCATCTGATGACACGTCATCACTCCAGGAGCACTTCTCTTCACACGCTTTTAAGCTTCCTTTTTGTTGATTCCTTTTCTCTCTTTTGTTCTTCCAAAACCTAATGATGATCTCAAATTTTGTCTATGGTCCTGTACACTTGAACAAATATTAACATATCAAATTGACAATTTTTTAATACCTTGTTATCATCAAAACTCTAAAAGAGGTAGTGTTAAACACATTTTGTTCCAATAGTAACAAAAATAGCAACTCCTAACATGTAGGAACATTTTTAGGAACTAGCAAAACACTACCAAAGATTCCTAAAATATTGTCTATACTTTAGGAAAAAATCACCCAGCTGAATCTGGACTAAAATACGTTACTTGGTGAACAAGAGATGTGGTTTCCTTAAAAAGATAAAGCTTACGAAAACCAAACCACACAAACAGGACACACTGAACCGTGCCAGAATGTTGGAGCATCATATCCAACATCGTACAAGAATATTTGTTTTAGCAATAATGAAGCCACCACAAATACCGAACAATCTCCCCTCTTGACAAATTTTTGGCTAAAACAAATTGAGGCCATACAAAACACAGAAGAGAGATACAATCATACCTTCTTTCATTTTAAAACAAGAACTCATCTTGAAAGAAAGAAAGTAACAAACTTCAACATTACTTCAATAGAACATCTTCAAAAATAATGCACAAGAAACATTGGAACAACTCCAAAAACATCAGAGGCATACGCAACAGTGAAATAAAGATAGAACCCAGCCTCACAGAAACATCAAGGAGAAATAAACTCCAACAAAATAAAACAGAGAGAAATAAACTCTCACGAGTAACCAACTTCAGAGGTACCACAAAAGCACACAACCATGAAGAAAAGTATCACATCATAAAGATAAACTAAAGATATACCACACACACAAGAAGACAGTTGGATGTTTCAACATTCTTTAGGCCATCAGAAAGGAAAATAAATAAATTTCCATCAGCAAGAGAAAAAATAAATTTCCCATACATACAGGCAACCGTCAACTAGATGCTTGAGCACACCCAAACACACTTCATAGTATCACTCCCCCTCAAAATAACAACCTAAGAGTGAATACTAACAGGGAATTCTATTACTCCCCCTGAACTCATGCATGCATACTAATAAAGGAGAACTTCAAAAGCATACCATATGTAGGAAAACTTCAAGAAAATATTAGACAAATGTTTCAACATCATTAGGCACATTAGCTCAACATCAAACAATAGAATGTTCCAATATACACATGGATCATTCAACATACAAACTTCAGAGTCACACAAAAATGTTCCAACATCAAATAAGACATTACACATGGAACATGCACACAAAAATCCTACTTCCAAAGGAAAACTTCATAAGCAAACAGAATGTTGCAACATCAATGACAACATCAAGAAGCAAAAATTGCAAAATAAATGCAACACAATCAGGTATGCATACATACATCTACTCCCCCTTTTTAGCCATAAATTCTGACAAACTGAGAAAACTCCACACACTTTATGATTCATCCTAATCATCACCAACAGACACAGTATTACCATCCTCAAGATCAGAAACCTTCTTACTTTGGGGCTTTTCTTTATCAGAGGCTGACTCACCCACAAACTTTATTTGATCAGGTTGAACCAGGGATTTTATAACATCCAACGCAACATCTGGAGCAATAACAGTTTTAAAAGAAGACACAAACACACCTTTCTCAATAATATTATCAACATCAGCAACATTCAAACTAGACTGACCTAAGTTGCCAGACCTAGTCAAAACAGGTGGAACACTAATCAACACATAAGAAGTCACAAGAGAACTTACATTAGGAGTTTTAGGTTTCCATTCTTTCGTAGCTTAAACACTCTTACCACTGACCTTTGGTTGAACTTGAGGCCGAGGATATCCATACAATTTATAACAGTACGACCTTATGTGGCCATATCTACCACAATGATGACATACCCATGGTGACTTCTTTTTGTTTCTTGGTTGGGGGTTCAGATGTCGGACAGGATGTTGAGACATGTGATCCAACATCACAAACTCAATCATCTTTTTAGGAGAAACAAACTTCTTTATGGGAATTTTGCTTTCTTTGTTCACAGTTCTATAGTCAAAGCCTATTCCTTTCATATTTCCATATGTCTTCCCAACTTGCAGTATTTCATCTAACACATTAGAACCATTGTTCAACATCCGAACAAATTTGGTCATGTTTTCTAATTTGGAATTTAACAAGGTATTTTCCTCTTGTAGACCAGTGATGATTGACATAAGTTTTTCTTTTTCCAGAAAAAAAAAAAATCATTGATGGTTTTCTTCTGTTTCTCTAGTTCGGAAGATAGAAGAATTACCTCATTTTGAAGGTTAGAGTTAGCTGACAATTGTTTGTTCTTTTCAGCCAGCAGTTGAGCTATCACTTATTCACTTCTGACAAAAAGCTCTTTGTAGGAAGCATACAATTTCTCATAAGAAACTCCTTCATCACTTGACTCATTATCAGACTCATATCTCCCTGTTAATGTTGTCACATGATTGGAATTTTTATCATTTTTATCCCTTCTTTGAGACTCACAGTTTCTGCTGATGTTGAACGAGATGTTCTGAGGCCTCGACTTTTTGTCAATCATCTCCAACACTTTATTAAATTCTCTACCAAGAAGCATAATTGCATCTAAAATAATTTCATCTGTCTTCATTTCACATTGAACATCTTCCTCATCGGTGTTAGAAACGAAAGCTATGTTTTTCTTCTTATATCCATTGGCTAATTCAAAGGTTTTCAACCTTCATACTGGAGATGTCTTATGCTTCTTCAATCGCAGTCACCTTCATATCAAATCTCTTAGGTAGAGATATGAGAATATTCCTTACGAGCTTTTTATCAGACATCTTTTCCCGAAGTGATTCAAAGGAGTTAGCCATGTCAAGGACATTCATGTAAAAGTCATGTATGTTCTCGTCCTCCATCATTTTTAGATTTTCAAACTTGGTAATCAGAAGTTGAAGCCTTAACATTTTCACTTTAGATGTACCTTCGTGTGTAGTTTTGAGAATTTCCCAAGCATTCTTAGCCACAGTGCATTGCTTGATCAATATGAACATGTTCTTGTCCACTCCATGGAATAAAGCGTTCAAAGCCTTCGAGTTTTCAAGAGCTAATTCATCTTCTTCCTTGGACCACTCTTCTTCTGGTTTCAGATCAGCTATCTTGTTTCCATATTTATCAAGCACAACAGGATGTTCCCAACCCTTCAGAACTGCTTTCCATGTCTTATTATCTATGGATTTGAGGAAAGCCCTCATGTGTGATTATCCTTATTCTAAAGTTCTCAGCATGGAAGGAAATCCACTAGTGTAATCATTATTCTAAACTTCTCAACAAACTTCTCGTTTACAAGTTAAGACCTAGGACCTACCCGTCTAGAATTTAACCTAGGAACTCCTAGATCTGAGATCCCATATCACTATCCTACAATCAATCACATGCCCTGTTATTATCAGAGTCAAACACAAATGGTGAAGTTACCTTCAAACACAATCTACAACCTTGCTTCAAAGCTTCGGTGTAAGACACGAGTTTACAACTCAATAAACAGTCCTTAACATTTATCAAGGAGATACAAGAAAGGCTCACAATTAACAAACAGTCATAGACTTGCATCACCATGATACAAGAGAAGAACACACAACACTCAAAACCCTAAAAAACTATTCTTTAGAATGACGGCTTAATTGAATAATTAGGTCTTGACGTCTCGTATAAATACTGAAGCAATACGGGTCAAATAATCTTGTTGGGCTTCAGAACAAAACACAGCAGATCCTTGGGTAGATCCACTTTTCAAGTAACAAAAATAGAAACTCCTAAAAAGTAGGAACATTTTTAGGAACTACCAAAACACCACCAAAGATTGCTAAAATATTGTTTATACTTTAGGAACAAATCACCCAGCTGATTCTGGACAAAAATACGTTACTTGGTGAACAAGAGATAAGGCGTGATTTCCTTAAAAAGATAAAGCTTACGAAAACCAAGCCACATAAACAGGGCACACTGAACCGTGCCAGGATGTTGGAACATCATATCCATCATCGTACAAGAATATTTGTTTTAGAAATAATGAAACCAACACAAATTCAAGGGTTGCACGAGTAATCAAGGATCCGAAGATTCAAGGTGCACCAAATTCAAGGGTTACTTGATGTTTGGGAGAGTGTATGCATAGTGGTTGAAGAATTAGGTTTAATTTCAAGGAACTCTTGTAAACACATTGTATTCAACATTTGTTACATAGTGGATGACCTTGGTGAAGGTGTACTTCATCAAGAAGAGTAGGCGTAGCTCTAGCGAGGACGAGAAAGAGCGAACTACTATAAAAATATCGGTGTTATCTCTCTTTCCCTATCCTCTTTACTTTTTACTATTGCATGTGATTAACTGAATAATTGCTAGGAAAATTTCTAGAGTTGATCTAAGTTGTTTTTCATTGAAAATTAATCTAATTCATTGAATTAGGTTTCATATAATTTGGTGAGATCAATTGATTGCAAAATCAATTCAATTCTTCAATTACACATGTATTGTGTTTTGATTTGATAGCTTAGTAATTTTGTTCATATAGGTTTGGTTTGAAATTGTTATAAGTTTTGTACATTGTTCAAGGTTGATTAAAGTTTGATTGTATAATAAGATTTGTATCGTGAATCTCTGAATTCTAAGATTAAATCTTATTGCACATATATTTGTCTTTTTGATTCATTGTTTGTAATTGTTCGAGCTCGATTCCAATAGTCATTAAAACTCCGGAACCCCCCACCCCCCCATCTAGCTTGGTAACCAATTAGCCATATAGACCAACAAGTGGTATCATGGAGTTTGGTCTCTTCTTACGGATAACTACCGGAAGAATTGATCCATATGGCTAATAAGGAGCCCAAAGGGGATTATAATAGAGCACCTATTTTCGACGGAGAAAATTATGACTATTGGAAAGAATGCACGAGCATTCATATCCAATCAGTTGACATGGACGTGTGGGATACCGTGGTCAACGGGTGGTTTCAACCGCAAGTTGTTGCCAACAACGTCGCACTAGAAAAGCCAAGAGCCGATTGGAGTGACGATGACAAAAAGAAGGTCCAATATGATTTGAAGGCACAAAATATCCTCATTTCATCTCTTGGAGTGAATGAGTATCATTCCGTCTCTCATTGTAAGACCGCTAAAGATATGTGGGATTCATTGGAAACCCTTTACGTAGGAACCAATGATGTTAAACAATAAAAAATTAATACCCTTGTGCAACAATATGAGCTTTTTCGTATGGAAGATGGTGAAACCATCTCCTCGATGAAAATGAAATTTACTGATATTGTAAACAAGTTGCAAAACCTTAGTAAAACAATTTCAAACCAAGATTGCACTAATAAAATTTTGAGATGTATGATAAAGGAATGGCAGCCCAAGGTTACCGCTATCAAGGAATCACAAAATCTCAATGTTCTTAGTATGATCACATTCTTTGGCAAATTAAAGGAACATGAGCATGAGATCAATCGCTTCAAGTCAAGTGAGGATGACTCCAAAAAGAAGGAAAGGAAGTCCATTGCTTTAGATACCACCTCGTTCGTCTTACCTCTTCGGTTCAAAATGATGATGAATCTGATGATGATGATGCTATAAATGAAGAGGAAATGAGCTTGTTTGTGAGACGGTACAACCGTTACATTAAAAGGAATGGGTTGAAGCACAATGACAAGAATCTAGTGAGCTTTAGGAAGGCCTCAAGAAAAGGAAAAGAATCAGATAGTGATGAGAAATTTGTTAGTTGCTATGGTTGTGGAAAAGTAGGCCACTATAAGAATGAATGCCTGGAATTTACTAAAGAATGAAGGAGATCCAGATTCAATTGAAACTCAAGAGGAAAAAAGGCCTACATTGTTTGAAAAGAAGATGAAGTTACCTCCAACACTAGTGACACCGAAAACAAGGATGAAGACGACCGACGCTTCATGGGTCAAATAAAATAGTGAAAAAGTGGTTAAACAATGCGCATATTTTTTTAATAAAATAGTGAAGTTGGTTAATGAGACACTCAAATTTTGTGCTACAAATTTTTGTTGTCCAAGAATCAAACTTATTTCATATATATAAACCATTATTTACACTTGAATAGAAGGAAAACGAGCAACAAGCTGCGCCGCTAGACCTTTTTGAATGGCAAAACCAATCCTCGTGAACACAACATTCATAGACCTAGAAGACAGAACATTGTTATGCATGACCTTTTGAACTCTATGTAGAAGGTCAACAGCCTCTAGTGCTAGGAAACCGAAAGTGTCAAAAGCAAATGATATAAAGGCATCTTGATTGTCAGAACACGTTTTCTCATGTTTGGCCACTTTGCTTGACGCGGCTTTTAAGGCTGCCTGTCCTACGGTAAAAGGTCTGACACCTAATCCCACAAGTGGTGAAACCCCAGTTAAGTCTACACAAGCATGTTTTCCACCTACCCATCCGTACACCATAACATCTGCAGGCCTGGGTGTTGATCTTCTATCTAGTGGGTCAGTCAGGAAGTTCACAGGCACCTCCTTCTTCACTGATATTCCTGCCCGTCTGAAAAATATCAAAAAGTTCATCCCTAACAAAGTCATGTTTGTACTTAAAGCCGGGAAGCTCCTTACAATGAACGACATGCTCCCCAAAAGTATCCAGGCATGCCATAGGACAAACAGGGCACACCTCATCAATAGAAAATAGTGGAATCATAAGGCGATATCTTAGGATAGTGCGATACTCCAATAGTGACATATGCTGACCTAACCCATCAATCGGGATAGCTAGAAGAAAATCCTGAGCATGTGCTGCTTGCAAACATCCAAAAATTGCCTTCTGTCTCGTGGTCATGTCAAACTTAACTTCCATATCCTAAACACCATTAAAAATAAAAAATTGACAAAAAGAGTAACAATCATGTTTTAAATACACTGAACAGTACCAAGTGTCGTATTTGTGTCCATTAAATTTTCAAATACATTAGTGATATGGAAATTAGTTGTATTTTATTTATCTAATTGTTATGTACTTTGTGGTTTTTTAAAAAATTGTTATTATTTTAACGTCAAAAAAAAAAAAGAATTGTTAATATTTACATAGTCTATCAACATATTTGTCTTCATTAAAATATGTTTCATCAAATATATATATATATATATATATATATATAATGACAGTCAAATAGTTTGTGTAACTATTTTTTTTATACAAATACGACCAAACTCAAAGTCGGTAAAATGATAAAGTACATTGATACAATACAAATTCAAAGTCGTAAAAAACAAAAATGATGAATATGCGACCAAGCTCACAACATTCATGTTAATAGCATAAAACGACAGAGTATCTATCCCTACAAATATGACTATATTTGAGTCTCCAGAATACTCATGTCTTCAGATCCGCAACTTTGACGACGCCAAAGTCATTGATTGAATCTGCACTTGTTCAAAGCTAATCTTTTAAACTGAATCAAATAAACACCGTATTAAGACGGGAAATAAAAAACATCACACAAAAAAGAAAAATCAAAACAAAGTCGTGGAAAAACGACAAAATCAAAAAAATAAACGAAATAAAATTAAAAATATGTGAAAATCGAGATCCCTTAATATGAACCCTTAAAAATAAGGACCAATGGTGCACCTCAATAAATGACTTGTTATAGCAACTAAAAGAAAAATACAGGCAAGTGATATTTTCTCTTCTAGTTAGTTGGTTGGGACCCATCCTTCCCTTCATCGGCTGGGTTCTCCTTCCGGAGTTTCTTTCATCCTTCAGGTCTCTAACACCACTTGCCATATCTCACTACAATTAGTAAGACTTTCATTGTATTTTCTCTCGTGGATTACTTTTAATGCTATTTTTATTTTGATCTCATTACTACAATTATCTTAAAGCCACAAACTTTAATATGCTTCAAGCCATTGCTACACTCTATATCTAAAAATTAGGTTGTTGCAATTGATGATTCATAATTGCACGTTTTCACCAACCAATATTCACAATCTTAAACAATATTAATATCACATCTCAAAATTAGATTCCCTTCTTATTCCACTTTTTGTTTTCTTCTTCCTTTTGACAATTTTTGCATAAAGTTACAATATTTCCTACAAAAATGGCAACTTTAAGCATGACCTATGGATGAGAACTTGTAATTCTGGATCTGGGTTCTCTTTGAATTGGTCTAAGAAAGTTTATGCACAACCAAGTAGAATTTAGTTTAAGGTTTTTGGTTGTGGGACTCAAGCTTCGGAATTTGATCTTATTGTTACTCTTAATGGTTTGCATAACCCAAATCATTTTCTTATTAGATCAAAACTGATTATACCGTCATAAAAAGAGCTTTTGATGAAGGTTGGAGTGTTGTGGTCGCTAAAACTGTGAGTTAACTGTTGAGGTTATGATTTTTAAGTCGTGGCTGTTGGAAATTGAGAAGGTTATAGTGACAACTTTGTGAGGAATTTAGAAGGAGAGAATATTTGAGAGAAGAACAATTCTATTATTTGAGAGGAAATACTTTGATTCTAGTCTTCTTGCTTGATTTACAAATGACAAACTCTCTCCTTTTTATAGGCTCTAAGGGAGAGTTCTAGATACTTCCTAGGGAGAGTTCTAGACATATCCTAGGATAACTTTCTACACACTTCAAGAGAGTGTTCTACACACTTCTCTCAACTACATACATGAAAGTTCTACACACTTCTCTCAATGATATTTCTACCAACCTAATTCTACATGACTCTAGAACTTTCTATGGGCTACACCATTTATTATCTAATTGGGCATAACACTTGATTAATCCAATGGACCAAATCAAGTTTATTATCCAACACCCCCCCTTAAACTTGATTTGTTATCCTTTATCCTGCGAGCCGCCAAACCTTCTTTTCTTTTCACCTTGTGTCCTAATGTTTGCTTGGTGTATGCCTATTCTTCTTTGAGGACTCCATTCAAAAGGGAACACTTCACGAGCTTTATGATATCCTGGTGGACGACTCACCTTTTTGTGGTAGCCATTTGCAACTAGTTTTGCCTTGTCTCCTTCACTTTTCCTTTTGATGTTCTTCTTTGTCTTGTTCACCCACTTTCCATTGATATCCTTATGATCTTTTGGAATTGAGATATGGTATCTCATATTATCCTTCTTAATGACTTGGACTTCCTCGTCTGTAGGATTTCTTCGTGTCTTCTTTTGCACAGCTTCTTCAAAATTCACCGGTTCATAACTTGCAGAAAGACACAATAGTGTGTGATTATCTGTTTCTCCTGTTTCCTCGTAGAGATCTTCAAGCCTTCGTTGTGATAGGGGCTCTGTGTTATCATAGAGATCTTGAAGACTTCGTGTGCGTGTTGTAATTCTTTCACTACTAGTGTCTTCACAAGTGGGTGATGAGGGTGAGTGTGGCACTTGTTGAACTTCTCTAGACGTTTCTTCTTCAAATTTGGGGAAGAAACTGTATTCTTGTTTGTGTGGTCCAAAGTCCCATTCTCCTTCTTCATCAAAAACCACATCTCGGCTAATTACAATCTTGTTGTTTTCCGGGTTGTATAACTTGTAGCCCTTTGAGCTTTGATCATAACCAACAAAGATAAAATTCTCACTCTTATCATCAAGCTTTGCTCTTTTCTCATCTGGAATGTGAACGTGGGCTACACTTCCGAAGACCCTCAAGTGTGAGATACCTGGCCTTCTTCCACTCCATGCTTCTTGTGGTGTCTTTCCCCACACGCTCCTTGTCGGAGATCGATTAGATAGATAGACTGCACACGCCACAGCTTCAGCCCAAAATTCTTTTGGTAGTTTCTTACTTTTGAGCATGCTTCGAGCCATGTCAAGTATTGTTCGATTCTTCCTTTCCGCCACACCATTTTGTTGGGGGGATCTTGGAACTGTCAATGGACGCCTGATTCCATTCTCTTCACAAAACTCTTGAAACTCTTTAGAAGTGAATTCTCCTCCTCGGTCAGTCCGCATAGCTTTTATATGTCGACCACTTTCTTTCTCCACAACAGCCTTAAACTTCTTGAAGGTGGTAAAGACTTCTGATTTCTGCTTCAAGAAATAGACCCATGTTTTTCTTGAAAAATCATCAATGAAGAGGAGGAAATAATTGTTTTTACCTAATGAGCATGGCTTGA
The DNA here is from genome assembly GCA_958299785.1 of Medicago lupulina. NCBI lineage: Eukaryota > Viridiplantae > Streptophyta > Magnoliopsida > Fabales > Fabaceae > Medicago > Medicago lupulina. The sequence goes on along the minus strand of OY283141.1, from coordinate 35,065,252 downwards.
TTGGTCCACAGACGTCAGCATGTCTAAGCTCGAGCGGCTTCTTGGCTCTTGAGTTTGACTCCTTTGGAAAACTCATTCGGAATTGCTTCCCAAGTAAACATCCTTCACATAATTGGTCTGGATGGTTGATAGATGGAAGACCTCTCACCATATTTTGTTTTGCCATCAAGCTTAAGCTTCCAAAATTTAAGTGCCCAAATCGAAGATGCCAAAGCCATGAAGCATCATTGTAGCAAGCTTTGAGACACTTTGCAACATCATTTTGGATGTTCAACAAAAACATTCTATTTCTTGACATTGGCACCTTGGTGATGAGATTATTTTTTCCATCTTTGATGGAGAGACTTGAATTTTTCATATGAATATCATAACCCTTTTCTAACAGTTGCCCCAAACTCAAAATATTGTTCTTCATATTAGAGACATAGTAGACATTTGAAATAAATTGATGTCTTCCATCTTTCAAGCGAATTAAGATATTAACTTTGTCTTTCACTGGAATCTTGGAATCATCGCCAAATGAGACATTTCCATGCACCGATTCATCAAGCTCCACGAACATGCTCCTTTTTCCACACATATGATTGCTTGCTCCAGTGTCAAGGTACCATGTATTTTCATGGATGCCTTCGTTACTTCCACGTGCTAGCAGCACTGTTTCAAATTTCTCGTCTTTTTCTTCCACATAGTTGGTCTTCTCCTCTACTCGATTCTTGGAGAATCTACACTCTGAAGCGTAGTGTCCAAACTTCTGACAATTGTAGCACTGAGTCTAAGATTTGTCATACCTTGTGTTTGGGTATCCTCTCCCACGTCCTCTTGTTGAGGTCTCTCCTTTCTCGTAATTGCTTCCGGTAAAATTTGAACCACGCGCACCGTAGCCACGTCCAAATTGTCCTCGACCGCGACCTCGTCCTCGGCCTCTACCTTGACTTCGTTGGCTTATCTCATTTCTTTGACTTTCTTCTTTCTCTTTTAACTGCATCTTGAAAAGATTCTCGGTGATCTCTTTCTTCTTCTTGTGCTTCTCCTCATAAGCTTGCAAAGATCCTTGAAGTTGCTCTATTGTCATGGTCTCTAAATCTTTGGTTTCCTCAATTGTCACAACAATATGCCGAATTTGGGATCTAATGATCGGAGTATCTTCTCCATAATTCTCACATCTTCTAACTTTTCACCGTTTCTTTTTAATTGATTTGAAACATCGATAACTCTAGAAAAATATTCTGAAATAGACTCTGACTCTTTCATATGCAAGGATTCAAACTCGCCTCTTAAAGTTTGTAGACGTACCTTCTTTACTTTTTCTTCTCCTTGGCAAGAGGTTTGAAGCTTCTCCCATGCCTCCTTAGCGGATGTTGCATTTGAGATTTTCTCGAACTCATCTTCATCCAATGCTTGGTAAATGAGGAAGAGAGCCTTTTTGTCTCTCTTTCTTGAATCCTTCAAAGTGTCTCTTTGTGCTTTAGTTAAGGAATCCTCATCTTGTGATTCCTTATAGCCTTTTTCAACAACCTCCCAAACATCATGTGCACCAAGAAGAGCCATCATTTTGATGCACCAATTATCATAGGTACTCCCTTTGAGAAGTGGAACTTGAAAGGATGCCGCTCCATTGACCGCCATAATTATGGAACAATTTTTCTCAGAACCTAAGCTCTGATGCCACTTTGTTGGAAATTGAGAAGGTTATAGTGACAACTTTGTGAGGAATTTAAGAGGAGAGAATATTTGAGAGAAGAACAATTTTATTATTTGAGAGGAAATACTTTGATTCTAGTCTTCTTGCTTGATTTACAAATGACAAACTCTCTCCTTTTTATAGGCTCTAAGGGAGAGTTCTAGATACTTCCTAGGGAGAGTTCTAGACATATCCTAGGATAACTTTCTACACACTTCAAGAGAGTGTTCTACACAGTTCTCTAAACTACATACATGAAAGTTCTACACACTTCTCTCAATGATATTTCTACCAACCTAATTCTACATGACTCTAGAACTTTCTATGGGCTACACCATTTATTATCTAATTGGGCCTAACACTTGATTAGTCCAATGGACCAAATCAAGTTTATTATCCAACAGTGGCAATAGTTTTCCAGTCACACGGGTATTGATGAAAACTTGGTGAAACTTACAAAACTATTAAATTCATTGATAATCCAAAAAATTACAGGCTATATCAAGTCATTTAGTGAGGTCCACAGCTGGTCCTATTTTTTAGAGGTCCATATTAGGGACTCACGTGAAAATCACTTATTTAATTAAAAAAGAAATTCCCTTTCTCCTTCTTCTCTCTCTTTCCTTTCTCTTTTGTTAGCCGTCACAAAAACCCTAGTTTCTTCTCCTTCATCCACTAAAGAAGGGTGATTTAGGGTCAATTTTGACCCAAAATCACCCCTCTAACTCGTTTTTCTATTTCTCTTTTATTTAAATAAGTGATTTTCACATCTATTTCGTTTTATTTTGTGATTTCGTCATCTTCGTGCGAAGTTGGTTGTTCGTCGTCTTTGTGCGACGTTGTTTGTTTTTCTTGTTTCTCTCAGGTATTTGATCGCTTCAGATTGTCAGATCAGCTTCGATCCAGTGCAGATCCAATCAATGACTTTGACATCATCCACGTTGCAGATCCGGAAACATGGTTATTCCGGAGATTTAAATATAGTCATATGTGTAGACATTTGTATTTTGCCGTTTTATGCTATTAACATGGATGTTGTGAGTCTGTTCACAGATTCATCCTTTTTGTTTTTAGCGAATTTGCATTATATCGATGTACTCTTTCAATTTGAATGAATGAATATCTTTTATTTTATCAAAAAAAAAAAAAAAAAAGAAACAAAATTTTGGAAGAGTGATTTTAGGTCAAAATTGACTCTTAATCACCCATTTTTGGTAAATCAAGAAGAAAAGCGGTGACGACTAGGATTTTGAGAAGGAGAAAAGTGAGAGATACTAAAGTGAGATATTAAAGTTTTTGAATCATGAGATACTAAAGTGAGAGATACTAAAACTTACACCTCGTGTCAACGGATCTTGCCTCTTTAAAAATAATTTTATTTTTTCATATTACATTGACTTTCATAACTATTGACTTAATGCTATTTTAGTAACTAATTTTAATATATAATAATATAAGCAAGTATCGAATGCTTATTAGATCCGTGGTCAACAAAAAAGACAACATACATTGTCTCGATCAAACACAAAGGTCGAATATTCAAGAGTAGCTAATGTAGTGTTTAAATCATGTTTGATTAAAAACTTACTTTTAGAACTATATTGTACTGTTACAAAAGTTGTAGTCTTTAAATCATGTTGGATTAGAAACTTAACTACATTGTATTGTAACAAAAGTTACTTTTGTGTATTGTGATAACGGAGACACAATGTACATATCCGGCAATCCAGTTCAACATGAACACACCAAACACATTGAGATTGAGATGCATTTCGTGCATGAAAAAGTTGTTTACAGTTAAGTGTGAGTATTACACACTCCCTCTCGTTATCCAATTGTTGACATCTTCACAATATTTGTCTTGCAACTCTGATGTTATTAGAATAGTCTCCAACATTCCTCAACCTCCACTTTCAACTTCAAGGGTGTATGGAAATATGCAAATATATCATGTATATTATTAGAATTTATTATAAAGGATTACTCATGATTGTGTGAGAATCATCAGGAGACAAATACATTATTAAAATTTAATATGAATGATTATTGATGGTTGTGTGAGAATCGTTAAGAGAGATGGTTAATGAAAAAACATCTTTATTTTTTTTTTACAAATCAAAATGAGTTATATTGAAATCAATGATACTGCCGCCGCTCCTAGGGTTAGCGTCGCCGCTCCCTTGTGAGGGATTCTGACCTCGTTCGGTGAGATATCTGCTCCCCTGAACGTTTTTTGCTTCCTCTGCATAGAGATAAAGGTGCTTCCACTTTCATTTCTTCCTCGGATCAGGTTATGGTCTCGTTATCCCTTTCTTTTCCAATTGGCATCTTATACATTTCAATACAAGAACAAAAGGTGTTATTATTTCTCATATCTTCTCCTATGACTCACGATTCTATCAATTGCTATTATATGTATCTTAATTCTCAGAGATAAAAGGATTTGTAGCTTCTTTTGCATTCACGTTGAATTGAATTGGCTTGCTTCTTCCGTCCAAGTGCCATTATATATTTATTTCAACATAAGTTCTGTTATGCACTTCCATTTGCTTTGTTACAGTGAGTTTTAAAGGGCATATATGGATTATTGGGATCATAAAAATTGCCGAGAAAAATGAGTCTCATAGGATGGAAATGTCGGGGCAGGAACCCGAGCGTAGTTCCAAAATTAAAATACCTAGTTCGCTATTACAAGCCGGACGCCTTATTCCTTAGTGAAACATTAGTCCACTCTAACAAAACAAACGATTTTCGTTATATGCTTGTTTTGATAATTGCTTTGCTGTGAGTAGTAATGGTCGGAGTGGTGGATTGACACTTTTTGGCAAAATTCTTTTAATTTTACTGTTCTGAACTATTCTGGTAATCATATAAATGTGGAGGTCAATGACTCTAGTCGTGGACATTGGCAATTTACTGATTTTTATGGTTTTCCAGAAAGCGGGCGAAGACGCGACTCTTGGAATTTTTTGCAAAGTCTATCTAATAACATTTCTTTACCTTGGTGTATATTAGGTGACTTCAATGATATTCTGGATGTTAAAGAAGAAAAAAGGAGGTTCTTTGCGGTCTCGTTGGTTAATCAATGGGTTTCGGCAAGTGGTGTCTGATGCAGGTTTGGTTGATGTTTTTATGGAAGGTTACCCCTTCACTTGGTTTAAAAGTTTAGGTACTCCGAGGGCAGTTGAGGAACGGTTGGATCGTGCACTTGCTAATGCATCCTGGTTTCAGTTATTTCCTAATGCGAAGTTGGAAAATTTAGAAGCCCCGACTTCTGATCACTATCTGATCCTTCTCACTAGGGAGCCTGCTACACGTGTCTGGGTGCCTAAAAAAACTTTTAAATTTGAGAATGCTTGGTGTGTAGAACCGGGCATTCATGATGTTGTTTCTGATAGTTGTTTGTCTAGTGCAGGTATGCTGATAACTAGGAGATTAGATCATTGTGCATATGATCTTAGTTCGTGGAGCAAGACTACTCGTAATGGATTGAAAGAAGAAATTGTCGAGTGCCGGAAAGAATTGAATAGGTGTCGAGATCATGGAGCAGCAGCTGATCCTAATCGTTTGTCTTCTTTAAGACTCTATCACTTCCATCCTTGGTGTCCGCGCTATTATGGTACCGGTAAGTACTTGGGGCTGCCATCCTCGGAAGAAGCAAAGAAGCGACTTTTGCCTTCATTAAAAACCGCATTTGGCACAAAATAAATTCTTGGAGCAGCAAATGTCTCTCTAAAGCCGGAAGAGAAGTGTTGATTAAGTCGGTACTCCAATCTATTCCTTCTTATATTATGAGTGTTTATCTTTTACCTAACAAGCTAGTTGATGCCATAGAAAAATGATTAATGCTTTCTGGTGGGGACATGGTGGATCCACTAGAAATGGATTGCATTGGCTATCTTGGGAACGTTTGTCTGTTCATAAGAATTTTGGTGGTATGAGGTTTAAGGACCTCACATCTTTTAATGTGGCAATGCTTGGTAAACAAGGATGGAAATTTCAAATTGATAACACTAGTCTTGTGTCTCGTTTATTCAATGCACGCTACTTTCCTCAATGTGATTTTTTGAGTTCTAGGCTTGGTGCTAATCCCAGCTATGTATGGCGAAGTATCTTCAGCGCTAAAATTGTGGTCAAACAAGGTGCTAGATGGAGGATTGGTTCTGGTGCTAGTATTCCTTTGTTCGGTGCTCCGTGGCTTAAAGATAGTTGTTCCCTCTCATCACAAAGCCCTCTTTATGCGCCCCTTGCTCATGTCAAAGTTCAAGACGTCATTGAACCATCGACAAAGGTTTGGAATGCTACCTTAATTTCTAATCTGTTTCATCATAATACTTGTCAACTTATTTTGAATACTCCTTTCCATCCGCGCTAGTTCATGAAGATACAATTATTTGGAAGGATGAGAAAAATGGTAATTATTTCGTTCGTAGTGCATATCGAATTTGTGTCACAGAAATTGCAGATAACTCTCGTTTGCATGTTTCGGGTAAGTGGAGTTCGATTTGGAAGCTTAAGGTACCTCCCAAGATTGGAAACTTTGTTTGGCGTGTGTGTCGGGGCTGTTTTCCCACACGTGCATGCCTGGGTAGTCGTTGTATCCATTGTCCTAATGGTTGTGTTTTGTGTGGAACTAATTATGAAGATAACATTCATGTCTTATTAGAATGTCCAGGTGTGATGCAAGTATGGAAGGAGGTTAACTTATGGGATATTATTGATAGAACTCTCCGTCCAAATTATAATATGGATGCTTTGATATTTTCTCTTCTTGAGCAGCTGCCTTCTACGCAAAAAGAGTTGTTTGTGACGATCATGTGGAGTTTGTGGAAGCGTGGGAATTTAAAATTGTGGCAACAACAAAATGAAACATGTATACAGGTTGTTGAACGGGCTCAGCACCTCTTAGATGATTGAAGAACCGCCCAAGAAGTCAGATCGCATAAAGCTAGTGACATCCTTGCTCAGCCAAACAATGTTATTCATGGCCCTATCATTGAGTGAACGAAGCCGACATATGGTAGGTACAAATGTAATATTGATGCCTCTTTTTCTAACTCTCTGAATATGGTAGGTATTGGGATATGTATCGGTGATGATCAGGGTGAGTTTGTCATGGCTAAGATGGATTGTTTCTCTCCTCTTTGTGATGTTGATGTTGGCGAGGCTGTTGGACTTCACACGGCGCTACAATGGGTTGCTGATCTTCATTATGATCATGTTGATTTTGTTTTGGATTCCAAGTATGTTGTTGAACATTTTCATTCAAACCTAGTTAATAGTAGTGAACTAGGTTGTATCATTCAGGCTTGTAAGCAGTTGTTTGATTATAATTTTCAGAGCTCTCATGTCAAGTTCAATAGGAGGCAAGCCAATGGGGTGGCTCATGAATTAGCTAGGGTAGCCCCATCTTATACTAGCTCCAACATTTATGATGATGTACCATCATGTATCCGTGATTTGATAGCTAATGAAAATCATTGATTTTCTTCCCTCAAAAAAGAGAGATGGTAAATGATCTCCTTATCAACTTAACGAAATGTCTAGGTTCAAATTTAGACCTATAAATACAACCATGTTAAGGGGAGTTTTACCATCCACTTTAGTTTACCCGACTCGATGGACTGACCACATAAGATATCCAATATTGTTTAGAATAATCCCTAAATTTTTTTTGTCTAATATAATACTATATATATATATATATATATATATAGGGGATGTATCAAATAAGAAGTGATTTTAAAATGAGAAGTAAGAAGGTTAAATAGCAGTCGTTAGATTAAAATACACAGTTTAGATTAAAAGTTGGTTTTAGTGGAAATCATGAGGTGGTTACATACAATTTAGGTTTTAGTGAAAATCATGGGGTGCTAGATCCACGAAAACTAAGAATATGAACAACCACCCATGATTTCCACTAAAACCTAAATTGTATGTAACCACCCCATGATTTCCACTAAAACCAACTTTTAATCTAAACTGTGTATTTTAATCTAACGGCTGCTATTTAATCTTCTTACTTCTCATTTTAAAATCACTTCTTATTTGATACATCCCCTATATATATATATATATATATATATATATATATATATATATATATATTTGACAAGATTAAAATATATTTGTATTTATTAATTTTTTAGTCAAATTTTTACTCCATGCATTGCACCGTAAGATATGCACGTACGTAGTCAAAGTAAGAATGAAGCGGGGAAAAAAAAGCTAGTCGTATAAGTAAACGAGAAAATCAATATAAAAAGAAACGAATATGAAAAATTATTATTTTTCTTCTGATAATTATATGTGTGGATTTAAGATCTGACATATATATTGCCTACAATGGTCGCATAGGTTTTTATGCTTCAAAAAAATATCAATCCATAGATACTACTGTAAATATTGTTTCTTCTACCAATCAATCCTAATCAAGAACATGCAATATTAGAAGAAATTGGTTTAAATTGAAACTTAGGAAGCCAAGCATAGCGGAAGATGACAGATTCAGAAGAATAAATAGGTGCTCCTTGTTTGACAAGACACTCAGTATCAGAAACGGTCAATAGTGCTTCATCAATTCCAAGATATGATTGAAATCCAGTGCAATTGAGCTTCACTTGTGACTGAGTACATATACAGTTGTTTGTTATGTTAACTTTCCACACTGGCATGCCATGTGCCCCATCATGTGTTTCGTAATGCCTAATGCTAATGCCACTCAAAGAGCAATCACCATAAGCTGCAATATGAACAATTGATTAAACCTTTGAATAACAAAAATTATAAATTTGTAAAAAAAAGAGAGAGTAATATAATGCATCCAAAGTATAGTCGTGGGAATAATACAAAAAGCTCTTGATATGTTCATTTACAAAGACAGTTTTGCTATGAATAATCTATGTGAGTAGAGTAGAAATTGCTTTTGAAAATTACTATCATATATATATATATATATATATATATATATATATATATATATATTCCTTTATGTAAAATTAAAGCAAGTTTATTAAAATCATTATTATTTTACAAAAAGGTTACCCTTAAAGTTTCTATTTGGACGTGGAGGCTCTTGCGGAATAGGTTGTCGACGAAGTAAAAGTTGGTGTGACAAGGTGTTGAGCCATATAATCGGCTCAAAAAGGTTACCCTTAATTATTCCTTATGGCTCGCGGTTCTGTGTGACAAGGTGTTGAGCCATATAATCGGCTCATCATGTATTCCTATCTTGTCCCTCTTTTGCTTCCCTTTGGGGTCTTGTTAGATTATGGATTGGTGTTGAATCTGCTGACCCGAATCACTTAAGTGACCATTTTGTTCAATTTATGTACTCATCGGGCGGTACTCGATCTCAACGCTCCTTCATGCAGCCTTTTTGGCTTTGATGTGTTTGAGTTATTTAGACCGAGGGCAACAACATATTATTTAAGAACATGGAAATCACCACTCAGCATGTAACACCCCAATTTCCCGTCTTAAAAATTTCTTTAAATAAATCATATATCAGAGTGCTCATCACAAAGGAGTGTCACATTTTCTTCTTTAAAATCAACTTCGATAATAATTTATCAAATTACAAAATATTCAATTAAGCAGCGGAATTCAAATAGTCACATCTCATAAATGTCTTGGCTTAAAAGCCAGCAAAACGTCTCAAATACTAAAGTTTCTACATCACAAAAGTCAACATCATTTATTCAAACACGATACATAAAGGAATAGACTCCACAAAAGACCCCATCCCGTTACATATCAGAGCAACCCTAACTTCACACATCCTCGCATCATCGCAACTAAGACTGGGTACCTGCACTTGCCCACAAGGCGGCAATTCCAGCAGAAGGGGTGAGATTCACAACAATAATATTAATATATAAATCATAAGTCAAGATTAACAAATCAAATATCCAATTTGTCACATATACTTTGTAGCACATCATAGCATCACCTTAAACATCATCATCACAACATCATAACAACATCATATCAAGCATAAACGTCTCAAAACATCATCTCATATATGTCACAATTGACTCGACTAAATGCAACACCTAACGTCTCAACATCATGCATGTGGTACCATATATGTATAGCATTAATATGCTTCACCGTCGCTTTGAGCATAAAGCTCCACCGTCGCTTTGAGCATAAAGCTCCACCGTCTCGTAAATATGCAAATGCATGGACTCATCGCTTAGCAACTTATACACCGTCTCAAACGTCATTTACAAATTATAGACTGACACATGCAGTTATAATAATACATGGCAGAACATCAACTCATTGTACATACACACTGCAACACATAGCATCATCACAATCACATATTCATCACATTTAAACATCACTTATTTTCAACAACACATCATTTATCAACGGCTCGAGTTAATCATCAGCAGTCATCTTTACAACATACATTAAAGGGTATAGAACCCCACTAATACTAACCAAAAGGCTCCTCTCAAAGTCCCATGCGAAACTGATCGCAAAAACAACAAACAATCCTGAACCAACTAACTCGCCATGGCGAGTACATCTGCTCGCCACAGGCGAGTACTCCCAGCAGCTCACTCGCCAAAGGCGAGTTGGGGGCGAGTTGGAGGCGAGAAATACTGGGTGCTTCGGCCTTTTTGACATTTTTCACCAAAATCCTCATTTTTAAGCTCTCTAAATTAAATTTGACCAAACCAACTTCACAGGTCATCTCTATAAATATGAGGGCACTCAAAACCATCTAAAGTTTGGCAAAAATCTTAAATTTAAGGGTCAAGCTCGCCACGGCGAGCTATACTGCTCGCCTCGCGAGCAACCAAGGGTTACTCGCCACGGCGAGTGATCTGCTCGCCACAGGCGAGCGATCTCAGAACCACTACGGGTTCAGTCCAATTCACACCAAAACCTGCCAATTCTCTCCAATTAAGCTTCTAATTCATCAGCAATGTTGTCCTAGGGGATAATCTAGGTTCTGTAACACATTTCTACAGCAATGCAACACATTCTCACATCCAATTCATCAAAATCATCATAACCCTAATTCTCTAAACTTCTCTCAGATCTTCCCAATCTCTAAGCTAATCAAGAACAGATGATTTAACATTAAGATTACTGAAGTTAGGCTCACCCTTACTTGGAAAAATTGCAGAATTGGAACCTAGCTTTCTCTTCTCTCTTGACCGTTCTTCTTCTCCAACCAAAAGTCTGATAACGCGTTCTCAATATTTCCTTTCTTAACCTACTTCTCTTATATACTCCCTCCCAACTTAATTAATTTCCTCTTAACCCACACAACTCTTCTTAATTATAAATATAACCCCATCTCTTAAAATTCTATCTTTTTCCACCAAATCTATTTATTTACCAAATAAATATTCACATAAACATCACTAATATTATTTTATTAAACAATAAAATAATAATGCGTCACACGTCACAAATACGTCACATATACGTCATAAATACGTCACATAATCATCAACATCCATATAATATATAAACATATACCACATCATCTAATAAAATAATTAAATAATTAAAGAGGGCGTTACAACTCTCCCCCTCTTAAAGGATTTTCGTCCTCGAAAATTTACCTCGCTCAAACAACTCTGGATAGGATTCCAGCATCTTACTTTCTAGCTCCCAAGTCAAGCTTTCACCCGTCGCTCCGTCCCAAACAACTCTAACGAGAGGTATCTCTTTGCCTCTCAACGTCTTTGTCTTACGATCATCAATCCTCACGGGTAAGGTCTCAACCGTAAGGTTGTCCCTAACTTGCACATCATCGCTTTGGATCACATGAGACGGATCCGGAACATACTTCCTCAGCTGAGATACATGAAAAACATCATGCAAATTCGACAAGTGCGGTGGTAATCCAACACGATACGCCACCGGCCCAATCCTCTCTGAAATCTGATACGGTCCAATAAACCTCGGAGTCAACTTCTTCGATTTCAACGCACGTCCAACACCCGTCAAAGGAGTCACTCTCAAGAACACATGATCCCCCTCTTGGAACTCAAGGTCCTTTCTACGCTTATCATGATAACTCTTTTGTCGACTCTGCGACGCTTTCATCTTTTCTTGGATCATTCTCACCTTCTCAGTAGTCTGTTGAACGATCTCTGGTCCTAAGACCACTCTTTCACCCGACTCAAACCAGCACAACGGAGTCCTGCATCTCCGACCATACAAAGCCTCAAACGGCGCCATTCCAATACTTGAATGGTAACTGTTGTTGTACGTGAACTCTATCAATGGAAGATGACTATCCCAAGTCCCTCCCTGCTCAAGCACACAAACTCTCAACAAGTCCTCCAACGACTGAATCGTCCTCTCCGACTGACCATCTGTTTGCGGATGATAAGCCGAACTCAACCTCAACTGAGACCCTAACGCCTCTTGCAAACTCTTCCAAAATCTAGAAGTAAATCTTGGATCTCTATCAGATACGATGCTCGAAGGAACACCATGCAGCTTAACTATCTCTCTAACATAAACCTCCGCCAACTGAGCTACAGGAAAAGTAATGTTAATTGGTAGAAAGTGAGCAGACTTCGTCAACCTATCAACAATAACCCATATAGCATCATTCCCTCTAGGAGTATTGGGCAAACTCGTCACAAAATCCATGGATATACTATCCCATTTCCATTCTGGCACATCTAAAGGTACCATCAAACCAGTCGGCTTCTGATGCTCAATCTTCGACTTTTGACAAACCAAGCAAGAATACACAAATTGTGCCACATCGCGTTTCAAACCAGACCACCAAAACAGCCTCTTTAAGTCATGATACATCTTCGTAGCTCCCGGGTGAATACTCAAGCTACTTCTATGACTCTCTTCAAGAATCATCTTCTTAATCTCTTCATTATCAGGAATGCAAATCCTTCCTCGGAATCTCAACACTCCTTGATCATCGACCTTAAAGTCACCATCCACAGTCTCATTATCGGCAATCAACAAGTCTACAAACTTGACATCTTCTTTTTGTGCCTCTTTGATATGCTTCAGGAAATCATTATCAATTCTCAACATTCCCAGTTTTATGCTCTAAGGTGTTCTTTCACACACCAAGCTCAAGTCTCTAAACTGTTCTAACAACTCAAATTCTTTCACCATCAACGCGGACATATGCACAGTTTTCCTACTCAAGGCATCTGCAACCACGTTTGCTTTACCAGGATGGTAATTCAAACCAAAATCATAATCCTTAAGTAACTCAAGCCACCTCCTCTGCCTCATATTCAACTCTTTCTGATCAAATAAATATCTCAAACTCTTATGATCGCTGAATACTTAAAACCTTGTACCATACAAGTAATGTCTCCATATTTTCAATACGAAGACCACTGCTGCCAACTCTAAGTCATGCGTCGGATAATTCTTCTCATGAATTCTCAATTGTCTCGAAGCATAAGCTACTACCTTACCGTCTTGCATAAGCACACCTCCTAAACCCAACTTAGACGCATCACAATACACCACAAAAGGTTCATCGGGCTTTGGCAAAATCAAAACTGGAGCCGTCGTCAGGCGCTTCTTCAATTCATTGAAACTATTCTCACAATGCACATCCCACACAAAGGACTTACCCTTACACGTCAACTGCGTTAACGGAAGAGCCAACTTGGAAAATCCTTCTATAAACCTCCTGTAATAACCAGCTAGTCCCAAAAAGCTTCTAATCTCCGTAACCGACTTAGGCGTCTCCCATTGCGATACCGCTTCAACTTTAGACGGGTCAACCGCAATACCTTCACCAGAAATAACATGGCCAAGAAAACTTACTTCGTTTAGCCAGAACTCACACTTAGACAATTTAGCATACAGCTTCTTTTCCTTCAACACTTGCAATACAATCTTCAAATGCTCTGCATGCTCAGCTTCAGTCTTAGAATAGATCAGTATATCATCAATAAAAACCACAACAAATTGATCCAGATCTTCATGAAAAATTCTGTTCATATATTCCATAAACACACCAGGCGCATTAGTAACACCGAAAGGCATCACCTTATATTCATAGTGACCATAACGCGTCCTAAAGGCCGTCTTCTGCATATCTTCATCCTTCACCTTAATCTGATGGTAACCTGACCTCAAGTCAATCTTGCTGAATACCTTTGCACCCACTAACTGATCCATCAAGTCGTCAATCCTTGGAAGTGGATACCTATTCTTGATCGTCACTTTGTTCAGCTGTCTGTAATCAATGCACAATCTCATACTGCCGTCTTTCTTCTTCACAAGTAACACTGGAGCTCCCCACGGTGAAACACTAGGTCTCACAAACTTCTTCTCAAGCAAGTCCTCCAACTGTTTCTTCAACTCTGCTAACTCGGAAGCAGACATACGATAAGGTGCCATCGACACCGGCTTCGTTCCAGGAACAAGGTCAATGGAGAACTCAACTTCTCTCTCTGGAGGCACATCTGGAATCTCATCAGGGAAAACTTCAGGAAATTCCTTCACAACAGGCAGCCCATCAATTACAACTTGGTTCTCTAAAGATAACGAAGCCATCAGCGAAAACATCTTCATCCCATCACGTTCCAGTTGCTTCAGCTGCTTAGAAGATAGAAACTCTGCGCCCCACTCTTCTTCGACAGAAGAAAAATGCACCGTCTTTCTAAAACAGTTGATAAGAACTCGGTTGTACTCTAGCCAGTTCATACCCAGAATCACATCCATACCACTTAAAGGTAGGCACACTAAATCCATCACAAAGTCACGGCCAAACATAGATAAAGGACAATTCAAGCATACGAGAGAAGTAGTCACCGAACCCTTAGCTGGAGTCTCGACAACCATCTCTCCATTCATATCAGAAACATCAAGACCCAAGGCAGAAACACAATCAAAAGCAACAAAACTGTGCGTAGCACCAGTATCAATAATAGCAACTAAAGGAGTATTATTAATATAGCAAGTACCTCTGATCAAACGATCATCATTCTCAGTCTGAGTGCCGGTTAGTGCAAACACTCTCCCAGTAGTCTTAGTCTTCTTGGGTTGCTTACACTGCGAACCAATGTGTCCTTGCTCGTTGCAGTTGAAACACACAACATCATCAAACTTGCAGTCACTAGTAATATGCCCTTTTTGGCCACAACGATAACACCTCTTCACCTCAACAGTACATGCATTGCTCTTATGGCCTTTCTCGCCACAAGTGTAACAAGTAATCTCAGCAGGAGCAGTCTTCTTCTAGGGCCTCCTCTCATCATTCACTCTTTGCTTCCCTTTATCTCTAGGGGCATCATAAGGTTTAGGGCGACTCTGCTGGCCCTTAGCTTTTCTATCGTTCACTACCTTGTAGTGAGCCTTAGTATCCTCCTCATATATCCGACAGCTACTCACCAACTCAGAAAAGTCACGAATCTTCTGGTAACCGATAGCCCTCTTGATATCAGCGCGCAACCCGTTCTCAAACTTGATGCATTTTGAAAACTCAGCCGTCTCGGGTGCATAATGCGGATAGAACTTAGCCAACTCCACAAATTTGGCCGCATACTCGGTCACCGACATGTTCCCTTGCTTAAGCTCCAGGAACTCTATCTCTTTCTTCCCACGGACATCTTCTGGGAAGTATCTATTAAGGAACTCCCTCGTGAAAATAGCCCACGTCACCACAGCTCCATCTTGCTCCAAAATAGGTAGGAGACTAACCCACCAATCATCAGCCTCCTCCGCGAGCATGTGCGTACCAAACCGCACCTTCTGAACATCGTCACATTGCATGACCCTGAAGATCCTCTCTACTTCCTTGAGCCACATCTGAGCTCCATCAGGATCATAACGCCCTTTGAAGGTAGGCGGGTGATTCCTCAGAAAGGTCTCCAACATTCTAGTTCCGTCATTTCCACCAGCATTGTTCTGATTGCCCACAGCATTAGCCATTGCTTCCAAAGCAGCAGCAAGGGCAGCATCGTTTCTACCAGCCATCTAGTTCTCTGGAAACAAACATAAGTCAGAATAATACAATAATACTACTCTAACTCTAAGACAACGTCACTCGACTCTCTAATTGGCCGGACAGACCGACCTGCTCTGATACCAATTGTAACACCCCAATTTCCCGTCTTAAAAATTTCTTTAAATAAATCATATATCAGAGTGCTCATCACAAAGGAGTGTCACATTTTCTACTTTAAAATCAACTTCGATAATAATTTATCAAATTACAAAATATTCAATTAAGCAGCGGAATTCAAATAGTCACATCTCATAAATGTCTTGGCTTAAAAGCCAGCAAAACGTCTCAAATACTAAAGTTTCTACATCACAAAAGTCAACATCATTTATTCAAACACGATACATAAAGGAATAGACTCCACAAAAGACCCCATCCCGTTACATATCAGAGCAACCCTAACTTCACACATCCTCGCATCATCGCAACTAAGACTGGGTACCTGCACTTGCCCACAAGGCGGCAATTCCAGCAGAAGGGGTGAGATTCACAACAATAATATTAATATATAAATCATAAGTCAAGATTAACAAATCAAATATCCAATTCGTCACATATACTTTGTAGCACATCATAACATCACCTTAAACATCATCATCACAACATCATAACAACATCATATCAAGGATAAACGTCTCAAAACATCATCTCATATATGTCACAATTGACTCGACTAAATGCAACACCTAACGTCTCAACATCATGCATGTGGTACCATATATGTATAGCATTAATATGCTTCACCGTCGCTTTGAGCATAAAGCTCCACCGTCGCTTTGAGCATAAAGCTCCACCGTCTCGTAAATATGCAAATGCATGGACTCATCGCTTAGCAACTTATACACCGTCTCAAACGTCATTTACAAATTATAGACTGACACATGCAGTTATAATAATACATGGCAGAACATCAACTCATTGTACATACACACTGCAACACATAGCATCATCACAATCACATATTCATCACATTTAAACATCACTTATTTTCAACAACACATCATTTATCAACGGCTCGAGTTAATCATCAGCAGTCATCTTTACAGCATACATTAAAGGGTATAGAACCCCACTAATACTAACCAAAAGGCTCCTCTCAAAGTCCCATGCGAAACTGATCGCAAAAACAACAAACAATCCTGAACCAACTAACTCGCCACGGCGAGTACATCTGCTCGCCACAGGCGAGTACTCCCAGCAGCTCACTCGCCAAAGGCGAGTTGGGGGCGAGTTGGAGGCGAGAAATACTGGGTGCTTCGGCCTTTTTGACATTTTTCACCAAAATCCTCATTTTTAAGCTCTCTAAATTAAATTTGACCAAACCAACTTCACAGGTCATCTCTATAAATATGAGGGCACTCAAAACCATCTAAAGTTTGGCAAAAATCTTAAATTTAAGGGTCAAGCTCGCCACGGCGAGCTATACTGCTCGCCTCGCGAGCAACCAAGGGTTACTCGCCACGGCGAGTGATCTGCTCGCCACAGGCGAGCGATCTCAGAACCACTACGGGTTCAGTCCAATTCACACCAAAACCTGCCAATTCTCTCCAATTAAGCTTCTAATTCATCAGCAATGTTGTCCTAGGGGATAATCTAGGTTCTGTAACACATTTCTACAGCAATGCAACACATTCTCACATCCAATTCATCAAAATCATCATAACCCTAATTCTCTAAACTTCTCTCAAATCTTCCCAATCTCTAAGCTAATCAAGAACAGATGATTTAACATTAAGATTACTGAAGTTAGGCTCACCCTTACTTGGAAAAATTGCAGAATTGGAACCTAGCTTTCTCTTCTCTCTTGACCGTTCTTCTTCTCCAACCAAAAGTCTGATAACGCGTTCTCAATATTTCCTTTCTTAACCTACTTCTCTTATATACTCCCTCCCAACTTAATTAATTTCCTCTTAACCCACACAACTCTTCTTAATTATAAATATAACCCCATCTCTTAAAATTCTATCTTTTTCCACCAAATCTTTTTATTTACCAAATAAATATTCACATAAACATCACTAATATTATTTTATTAAACAATAAAATAATAATGCGTCACACGTCACAAATACGTCACATATACGTCATAAATACGTCACATAATCATCAACATCCATATAATATATAAACATATACCACATCATCTAATAAAATAATTAAATAATTAAAGAGGGCGTTACACAGCAGTTGTTAGAGAAAGTGAAATTACATTCTTTTTGGTGGTTAAAGGCATATAATGAGACTTTTGGTTTAAGCCTCCATATGTGGTAGTCGAGCCATTTTGTTTGTCTGGGTATCGGCTAATTTTTTTAGTTTCCTTTGGTTTCATCTGAACTGTTTGTAAGCTTTTGAGGTCCTTGTTTGCACACCTTGTGCTTTCAAGGGCCCTTCGTTGGTGTTAATATATATATATATATATATATATATATCCTATTTCGGTTTGTTAAAAAAAACATTTCATTTTTAAAATATAAATATACATCATCATAATTGTTCTTTACAATTATTTATATTTTGGTTACATTGAAGATTTTCTCATTTTCAATGTCAATGAAAATCAACGAATTCCGAAGGAAATCAAGACTCCTAGTTTCCTATGTGACAATTCGGTCGTTGCTTTTCTCACAAATTGAGTACCTTGGGGTATCTTATTTTTGCTTTTTTGACTGAAATTTAAAATTTGTTAATTTAGTAAAATAAAGTATTATTAATTTCTATTTTCTTGGATAAATAAACAAAGTGGTAATATTCACTTAAAAACTCAAACATACCAATGGAGAATTCCGAATTCGGACCTTCATCACATAGTGCGAGTCTTAATGATTTGGTCAAACTTCATTATCATTCTCTTTTTTTTTTCCATAGTAAATATAGGTATTATTTATGAATTATTTTTTCTGAAGTTGTAACGGTCAAGAGTCAAGACCCACATACAAGTGTATATGGGGCTGTCTATCATTTGAAAGATGTTTGAATTACACCAATCTCCTTTAAAAATTAAATATATACTACATTTTAATTTAAAATATAAATAAATATGTTTATTATTATTTTTTTGACAAAAATTAACGATATTCATTCACTCAAATTGATAGAGTACGTCGATACAATACAATCCAAATTCGCGAAAAACAAAAAGGAAGAATATGTGAACAAACTCACAACATCCATGTTAATAGCATAAAACGGCAAAGTGCCTATGCCTACAAATATGACTATATTCGTGTCTCCGGAATACTCATGTATCCGGATCTGCAACGTTGACGGCGCCAAAGTCATTGTCATTGATCGGATCTGCACTTGCTCAAAGCTAATCTTTTAACCTGAATCAAATAAACACCACACCGCACAAAGACGGGAAATCAAAAACACACCGCACAAAGATGGGAAATCAAAACAAACAGAGTCGTTCAGAGACCACGAAATTACAAAAACAAACGAAAGAAAATAGAAAGTATGTGAAAGCACTTATTCAATTAGGATAGAAGGAAAAACAATTTGGAGGGGTGATTTTTGGGTCAAAATTGACCCTAAATCACCCCTCTAAAGAGAAGAAGAAAGGGGTGACGACTAGGGTTTGAGAAGGAGAGAAGAGAGAGAGGGAGAAAGGAGACCAACATCTTAAGACTTACCAACGTCAATGTTTCATGATATCTACAAACTTTTAGCACCATTGAATAAAAAATAGGGTAAATTACAGTCACCTCCCTTAAACTTTATTAAAACATCACCCACGCCCCCTCTATTTTTAAATCAATCAGTCACCTCCCTTATGGGTTAGCGGTGGGTGTATAAACTTTTATCAAAGACGGTCATATAAGATGCAGCACTGTGCATCCATCGAAAACTATACTATTCTCCTATTTATGAAGTTACTGCTATTTTCCCTTAATCTTCGAATTCCACCGTGTAATTTACTTTTCATTCTCTTTTATTTTTGTTCTCAAATCCATGGCTTTGTAACTTGAAATTCATTTGAATCTACAATTTCTCTTGTTTTATCAAATGATTGTATTTTCGTAAACATGTAGTTAATTTAATTTAGTGCTTTGTTTGATGAGTTAAATTTGTTTCAAGTTAGTTTATTCCAAATTCCTTAATTCTTATTTTTTCCTGAACCGTCATAATATTTCCAAAGGCTCAAAAGATCCTCACAAGGGCTTCTAGACCTTTCCAGAAGACTCATCGCCCTCCAAAGGGCCTTAAAAACCCAAAGGCGCGTCCTTCCCAGGATGACGCCTCTATCAGCTTCTAGAATCTCCTAGAACGCGCCCAAACACCCAAAATACCCCTATTACTTGGAGATTAAGCAGTTGAAACCCAAGCGAACACTCTCAAGGCATTCAATAATCAGTCTAAACCCTAGAATACGATACTTAACCCTAGTATCCCTTATTGTGCTTTTTGCAAGTACAGATGGCGCCGTTTGTGGGAAAAGGTAAAACTAGCCTTGACCACGTCTCTATATCGTAAATCATGATTTGGAAACCTAAAAATCAAAAGAAAAAAAAACTCTAAATCGTAGCCACAACAACCGCGGTCGATAAAAACCTTTCACCCTTAGCTTAAAACCACCTCGGTTTACAAATCGCGCCATCCTCATGGCGACACTAGAAGAGTTTGAATCTCTACGAACCCAGCTCGCTCAACTCAAGGAGCATAATGAAGCCCTTCAGGCTTCAATGGAAACTATTCAACAAAAACAACAAGAAAAAGACGAATCCCATCATGGTGAGATGGATGATCCTGAACCTCAGCCTCTCTTATCTGAAATCTGGGGAGCCCCTGTCCTAGAGAGTTTCAAGCCACCACATCTCTCCTCCTTCGACGGGAAAAGCGACCCCATGGAGCATGCCATAACTTTCAACACTCGCATGGCCGTCGTTGGGGCCACCGACTCTCTCAAATGCAAACTTTTGGCAGGAACCCTCACTGATGCAGCGTTGTGTTGGTACATGAATCTTCCACCCTTTTCCATCCTAGGTTATCAAGACATGACAAGAAAGCTTATACAACAATTCTCTACAAGTTGCCATCGCAAGGTACCCACCACCTGTAACGCCTTACTTATATTAAAAGCGATAAAACACGTGAATATAATAAATATTCAAGAAATAAACTTCACGTCTTCAAATAAATCACAATTGACATGCATACAAATTTCATCAATATATCATCACAGCGGAAATATAGCATACTCCTCAAATAGCCATGTCATCAACTCAGAAATACATCCATAAATAAAATATTCGAAACTCGACATATGGGCAATCTCAACGATAAGGATAAATCCAAAACAACATAAAAGACACCGTCCTAGATTAGAGCCTATCTAAGGCACGAAGCAAACAACCAACGGAGGTAACTCCCGCTATCCTCGAGCACTCACCAAGTAAGCTAAGAGAAATCAATCCTGCATGCCATCTATCCATTCATACGAATAGGCGGCGGTCATTTTTGCATCTGCATTTATACATATCATGCATCATATGCACGAAAAAACTTCCAGGTGCTCATTGTCTCCTGGTTCTTCTGCCGCAGTTTGAAAAATGGCTCGTGCTCAGTGGGTCTAAGCCAGTGTTTGTTGTACCAGGAGGCATGGCAAAGAACTGGAACGTTATCAATCTCCCTGTGTTTGTGCATGATTCTAAGTAACATGTCTTGCTGTCTAAGCTTTTGTTTTCAAAATAACAATCCTTCCGTCCTGCCCAAGACGGAAGTGACACTTTTGTAAAGGGCATGTTTGTTCCGACATCACCATTATCAATAAAAAACGTCGTTTCTTTCACGACTCTTTTCTTTCTTTAATGTTTTCCCCTTGGAAATAATGGTAATGCCAGAAAAAACCAAAACATCAGTATTTTCTTATTAATTTCAAAGATCTGCATGAAAATTATTTTCTAAAAAAATCATCCAATCATGTCACGCAGATCGAACCAAAATGAACCCGTTGAACACAGTGACCCTATGTTTCTCCAAACTGTTGAATCCCTGGTGTTTGAGGCCGAAGACGAGGATAGTGATGATATACCAGATGAGATTGCCCGGTTGCTTGAACAAGAAGAGAAAACCATTCGGCCTCACCAGGAGGAGATTGAGCTAATCAACTTGGGTACCAAGGATAACAAAAGAGAGATCAAAGTCGGTGCTGCATTGGAGGAAGGGGTCAAGAAAAGGACCTTCCAGCTTCTCCGCGAATACTCGGACATTTTTGCATGGTCGTATGAAGACATGCCGGGTTTGGATCCCCAGATTGTGGAACACCGGATACCGACAAAACCAGATTATCCCCCTGTCAGACAAAAATTGAGACGGACTCGGCCGGACATGGCTCTGAAGATCAAAGGAGAAGTGCAGAAACAGATCGATGCGGGTTTTCTCATGACAGTTGAGTATCCCGAGTGGGTTGCTAATATTGTGCCTGTGCCAAAGAAGGACGGTAAGGTTCGAATGTGCGTTGACTACAGAGATTTGAATAGAGCAAGCTTGAAGGACAATTTCCCACTACCTCACATCGATGTGCTTGTTGATAACACTACCCAGTGCAAGGTGTTCTCCTTCATGGACGGTTTTTCTGGCTATAACCAAATCAAAATGTCACCCAAAGACAGGGAGAAGACGTCGTTCATCACTCCATGGGGAACTTTCTGTTGCAAAGCAATGCCGTTCGGCCTAATAAATGTTGGTGCTACCTACCAAAGGGGGATGACTACTTTGTTCCATGATATGATTCACAAAGAGGTGGAAGTGTACGTGGATGACATGATTGTCAAGTCAAGCGATGAAGAGCAACACGTCGAATACTTGGCTAAGATGTTTGAAAGGTTGAGGAAGTACAAGCTTCGGCTGAATCCATTTCTAGATTTATATCCCACATGACGGCGACTTGCGGGCCAATTTTCAAGTTGCTCAGGAAGAATCAACCTGTGGTATGGAATGATGAATGCCAAGAAGCTTTCGATAGCGTCAAGAACTATTTGCTAGAGCCACCGATCCTTGTCCCGCCCGTGGACAGAAGGCCCTTGATTATGTACCTGTCAGTATTGGATGAATCCATGGGATGTGTGCTTGGTCAGCAAGATGAAACTGGAAAGAAAGAGCATGCTATCTACTATTTGAGCAAGAAATTCACCGATTGTGAGACTCGGTATACAATGCTCGAGAAAAACTGCTGTGCATTAGCTTGGGCTGCCAAACGCCTGCGTCATTACTTGATAAATCATACAACTATGTTGATATCCCGGATGGATCCAATCAAGTATATCTTTGAGAAACCGGCTGTTACTGGAAAAATCGCACGTTGGCAAATGTTACTGTCAGAGTATGATATCGTGTTTAAAGCTCAGAAAGCCATTAGAGGGAGTATCCTGGCTGACCATCTCGCTTGCCAACCACTTGATGATTATCAACCTTTGAAGTTCGATTTCCACGACGAAGAGGTTATGTTCTTGAAGTCAAGAGACTGTGAAGAACCACTGATCGGTGAAGGTCCAGACCCTGATAGCAAGTGGGGATTGGTCTTTGATGGTGCTGTTAATGCTTATGGCCGAGGAATTGGCGCAGTAATTGTGGCTCCGCAGGGGCATCACATCCCTTTTACGGCCCGGATTGTGTTTGAGTGCACCAACAATGTGGCCGAGTATGAGGCATGTATCTTGGGGATTGAGGAAGCAATTGATATGAGAATCAAGCACCTCGACATCTATGGAGATTCTGCACTAGTCATCAACCAGATAAAGGGAGAATGGGAGACCCATCATGCCAATCTGATCCCTTACCGTGATTATGCAAGACGTCTGTTGACGTATTTTACAAAGGTCGAGTTGCACCATATCCCCCGCGAGGAGAACCAAATGGCCGATGCTCTTGCTACCTTATCCTCCATGTTCCAGGTAAACCATTGGAATCATGTACCGATGATCAAAGTACAGCGCTTAGATCGGCCCGCTCATGTGTTTACTGTTAGTGATGCAATTGTACAAACGGGTTCAGGCGGAACCGACAGCAAACCCTGGTATTATGGTATCAAGCAGTTTTTACAAAGCCGTGAATATCCGCCGGATACTTCCAACAAAGACAAGAAGACGCTGCGCAGGCTGGCTAGCAAATTCCTGCTGGATGGGGATGTTCTGTACAAAAGGAATTTCGATATGGTGTTGTTAAGATGTGTTGATGAATGTGAAGCAGAACGGCTAGTGCACGACGTGCACGATGGCACCTTTGGGACCCACGCATCGGGGCATGTTATGTCTAGAAAGCTGTTGAGAGCTGGTTACTACTGGATGACCATGGAGCGCGATTGCTATCAATATGCCAGGAAGTGCCACAAATGCCAAATATATGCTGATAAGATCCATGTGCCTCCGCACACTCTCAATGTTATGTCTTCTCCGTGGCCTTTCTCTATGTGGGGCATTGATATGATCGGAAGAATTGAACCAAAAGCTTCGAACGGTCATCGTTTTATTCTGGTAGCAATCGATTATTTCACCAAATGGGTCGAAGCTGCATCATATGCCAACGTGACTAAGCAAGTAGTAGTCAAATTCATCAAAAACAATATCATCTATCGGTATGGTGTTCCTAGCAAGATTATCACTGACAACGGTACCAACCTGAACAATGACATGGTACAAGCCTTATGCGAGAAATTCAAGATTGAACACCACAATTCTTCTCCTTACAGACCTCAGATGAATGGTGCAGTTGAGGCTGCCAATAAAAATATCAAGAAGATTGTGCAGAAGATGGTAACAACATACAAAGACTGGCATGAGATGTTGCCCTATGCTTTACACGGCTACCGCACTACAGTCCGTAGTTCAACCGGGGCAACGCCTTTTTCTCTTGTATACGGAATGGAAGCAGTTCTCCCATTGGAAGTGGAGATTCCGTCTCTCCGTGTGATTATGGAAGCAAAGTTGTCTGAGGCTGAATGGTGCCAGAGTCGGTACAACCAGTTGAATCTGATTGAGGAAAGACGCCTGGACGCTTTGGCTCATGGTCAGATGTATCAAACAAGGATGAAAAATGCTTTTGACAAGAAAGTTCGTCCTCGGGAATTCAAGGAGGGTGAGCTCGTATTGAAGAGAAGAATGAGTCAGCAACCCGATCCAAGGGGCAAATGGACGCCTAACTATGAAGGACCTTATGTTGTCAAGAAGGCTTTCTCTGGCGGTGCTCTGATTCTCACACACATGGATGGTGTAGAACTTCCGAATCCTGTGAATGCCGATATAGTCAAGAGGTACTTTGTTTAGATATGAAAAGAACAGCGTGGTAGGTCGAAAACCCGAAAGGGCGGCCTAGGCAAAAATGCGCTTCCCGGTGGATCGAAAACCCGAAAGGGCGGTCCAGGCAAAATAAGGGACAAGAAACAAGAATGTAAAAGCTCGCTGAGATTACATGTAACTCAGGCAAAAATGAGCGTCTCGATGAGCCAAAAACCCGAAAGGGCGGTTCATGCAAAAATGAGATTGAAATAAAAGACAATTGACTATATCTGGCAAATTACCATTCCCCCTGGGATCTTTGCAACTGATGATTGGTTGTTCTTATCCGAGGTTCCGACGCCTGTGGATTCAAGAGTTTTAGATACCATAGTAGTTACTGTGTTCAATGTACCACCAACCAATAAAATTACCATTTTCCAAGCTTTGTAAATCCGTGGAGTCACGCCTTCGGCTGATTACAACCCTTATACATCGATTTGAGCCTATGCTTTTGTTTGGCACTCTTTTTTCTATTCTATTTTCAAAGCTTTGTACAAAAAGATTTTTTCTATGTTAATAATGATGCATGTCTGGAATGAACATTCTGAAAACTGAAAACCTTTTTAAGTATTTTGAAAACAAGTCTGAACAGCTAGGTGCATTCAAATGAACATGCATGAACAAATCCACATTGATATCAGTTCCAATTCAAGTTGCTAGCAAGCTTCCCCCAGCGACGGTCTGTGGTCAATGGCAAGAATGAAAAAACAGAATGAAAAGCATGAAAAATGAATATGCTCGCTAAGTCGAAAACCCGAAAGGGCGGCTTAGGCAAAAATGAGCACCCCGATGGATTGACCAACCTTCAAAGGCAATTCAGGCAAAAACAGGGGCATTTGAAAAAACTATTCCCCGGTGGGTCGAAAACCCGACAGGGCGATCCAGGCAAAAATGGGATGATGAAAATAAAAATGAAAAAGAAATAAAAAGAGCAAACATGCAAAAGCATTGACCACAGATGCGATGTCAAAACATTTACGTAACTGTTCCAATAAGCAGCAATACCTTTCAGACTGTCCTTCTCTACAATTTTACAGCTTCCTGCCTTCGGCGATGGTCTCGATGTATCTTCGAACGACGGCATCCCCAGAAGAGGAACTTTTGCGAGTATATGTCCGAAGCACGAGCCATTACGTGCCCAATATTCCAATGTTCCGTCTGTCTCTGCGAAATCCTGCCTACAAATTGCCAATCATCATGCATTCCCAAGCATTCATACATGCATAATCATGCATCCTATATGTTCATGCATTTGATAAAATTGTCATGCTATTCATACGCATCTGCATTCTCAATTCCTATGTTAATCTCAATCGAAATCAATCGTGTCAACTTCAAATTTCTTCTGCTAACCACAAATGTCTACTGTCATGTCAATTTCAAAGTTCAACAGTCTTGTTCTAACATTCCTTTCAAATTCAAGCTCCTGCCGTCATGTCAAGTCAATTTCAATTTGTTTCTGCAATACAATTCGTTTCCATTAAACGGCCAAGTGGCTAGTTCGCGTCCAAGAACAGCTTGTGCCTGTCAATTCACTCTTGTTATCGGTCAAGCAGCAAGTTCACATCCAAGAACAGCTTGTACCTGTCAATTTGTTTCTATTATCGGTCAAGTAGCAAGTTCGCATCCAAGAACAGCTTGTACCTATCCTTTTGGTAATCCGCCGGGCGGCTAGTTCAGATCCAAGAACAGCTCGTGCTTTCTATTTTGTTTCCTGTCAGCCAAGTAACCAGTTCGCGTCCAAGAACGGCTTGTGCTCTCTACCTTATTTTCTTTCAGCCAAGTAACTAGTTCGTGTCCAAGAACAGCTTGTGCTTTCTATATTTTCTTTCAGCCAAGTAACCAGCTCAAATACAAGAGCAGCTTGCGCCCTTTGTTGTCAATATTCCCAGTCAAGTGGCCAGTTCGCATCCAAGAACAGCTTGTACCTGTCAAATTCGCTATCGAGTCTCCCTAGTGAGTCTTGTCATCTGTTATTTTGTTAATGTCTACCAATCCCGCAATGGATACGACATACTCCGTTTTTGCTACTCTGTTAATGTCAACCAGTCCCGCAATGGATGCGACATACTCTGTTTTTGTTATCTTGTTAATGTCAACCAGTCCCGCAATGGATACGGCATATTTTGTGTTAAATTCGATTCTCAGTCTGTCTTGCATTCATAATACAAATGTTGCATGGCATGCATAGCATTTACAAATGTATTTTTACGCCCAAAATCAGTGCTAATGTTGATATTTAAGTATCTTCGTCGCGTCAAGCCAAGGACTCTGTCTCTTGACTCTCCAAACGAAGAAACTGAAATAGGGGCAGCTGTTATACCCTCATTTTGGACCTAAAAATACTCATTCAAATTCCTCTGCTATTTTCTAATACTTTCAAATTCACCGTGTTTTCTATTGTGCTTCGGCTGCATACATTACTGCTCCTGTCTTTTAATTTTTTGCATAAAATCATACAAAAGGGTATTTTGGTCATTTCCTACAAAGGAACCCGTTTTAGTCCCTACAATTTGTCCCTGAGTCTTGTCAATTTGTTTGCATAATTCATTGATCAAATTTTGTACAAAATCGTCTTAGTTTTGCATCTGAATCAGTTTGGATCAGTCTGAGTCGTTTTTTGCCCTAGGGGCATTTTAGTCTTTTCACATCAAACGAATTTTGGGCAGAGAGGTATTTTAAAATACCTCATTTTTGGTAGTTTGTTCGTTTTTAGTCCATTTTGTCAATTTTAACTGTTTCGCTTTACGTTGCATTTCAGATTACATTTTTTTAACCAATTTTATTATTTTTGCATTTTAGTCCAAACATTTTTTAGAAATTGCAATTCAGTCCAAATATTATGTTTTTTTGCAAATTAGTCCCAATTCTTTTAGAAACAGTCAAATTCTTTAATTCTTTTAAAAATAGTCCAATTTTTTTTATAAATTGCAAAAAAGTCCTATTCTTTTCAAATTTGCAGATTGGTCCAATTTCAAGTCCAAGGCCACGCAAGCAAGGTCAAGGCCACATGTCACTACCTCATTGGTCAGAATCACACTTGGCAGCCTATAAAAGGCCAGTTACTGTGCAAAGTGCCAACAGATCCATTCAATACACGCCACATCACACAAACAATTCAGAGCTTTCTCTCTCCTTTCTGTTACGATCAGAATCATCACAAACCCAGAAAACCTCCAGAACACAGTGGATATTTCTCAAACCCTAGAACTTCCAGAACTGAATTCAGGCCAAATCCATGGAAATGGTGTTAGCTCTCAGAGATTCAATGAGGAATCTTCATCATTGAGCTAGTCCCTCCGCAATTCAAGCGCGAATTCGCCACCGGAAGCGGCGAACTCAAGCGCGATCACAGAGGAGTGAATTGAGAAGAAGAAAGAAAGAAATTTCACCGGATTCGAACCAGGGAAGAGGAGAAGAAACGATACCGGTTCATTCACAGAGTTCGAAGCCAAGAATTCAAAATCAGAAGCCAAATCCAAAGGAACGGCGAAGAAACGGTTCGAATCTCCGATCAAAACTCAGGTAACACCCAAATCAACTTCATCTTGTTAAAAAATCATCACAAATTCAGAACAATATGAGTCCATGGAAGGTTCTAACGGTTCGGATCAAAACCCTAACCCTAACACATAAAATAATCTGAAAAATAAGGAAACGCTCCAAGATTCACAACGAGTGTGAATCGGAGTGAATCCTTGAAGTTTTACAAAGATTTCATTCAAAAATGCGAAGAAACCGAACCGTTCGAACCTATGAGCAAAATTCCGGATTCACGTTGATTCAACGGATGAAAATGATTTCCAAAGAATGATTCATGCTTAGGACGAAAGCACGAACAGATTAAGCCATGAACGAACCGTTTCTGAGCAAGATTCAAGAAGTTAGGTTTAGGGTTTGTGAAGAAAGAACGGCGGAGAAGAAGAGAGGAAGAAAGAGAAAGGTTTTGAAAAAATGAACAAAAACGGGTAAACAACCCTTTTATATACGCGTTTGGGTCGGGTTGACCCAAACCCGACCCACTCTCTTCTATCTCCGGCCGTTTGATTCAGATCCTGATGGATCTGGATCAATCCAACGCTCCTGGGGCGTTAGTTTGATCCGGATCCATCAGATCCGTGGGTTTGGGCCTTGAATCCGTGGGCCTTAAGCTTTTGTAGGTTTTCCTGATTTTTTCTTGCTATATACACCTTTATTCTTGCTGTTTGAACCCCTGGCATGCTTTAATTTTATTGAATACTGTTGTAATTTTTTCTATGAGATTCTGGGTATATTCTTGACTGTTTGATAGTGATTTTTCATGTTAAGGTTGATAAAAATGATAGAGGTAAATTTCCTTTTTGATTGGTATGTTTTGGTGCTTTTTTGTGAATTTCTTTGTGTGATTTTTAGCCCAAATTCGTATCACATGATTCTAGTGCTTAGCTTTTGATTCTATGACGATTACCTCTGTTTCTTGATAGATTCATTTAATTTTGGCAGGTTTAATTTTCTTTTGTTCTGGTGCATTATTCTCAATCTTGTTAAAATTGAATTTTGTGATATTTCTCATTTTCGTTAAATTTGATTCTTGATTACATTTTTTGTGATATTTCCATTTTCTTGTTAAATTTGATTCTTGATTACAATTTTGTGATATTTTACAACTTTGCCAAATTTGATTCTTGACTACAATGGTGTGATATTTTGCAATGTCGTTAAAATTGATTCTTGATACCAATTTTGTGTGATATTTTGCAATCTTGTTTAGATTGATTCTTGATACCAATTGTGTGATATTTCGCAACCTTGTTTAGTTGGATCTTTGATGCCAATTTTGTGATATTTTGCAATTTTTGTTTAGTGTGATTTTATGCCAATCTTTATGATAGTTACCATTTTGTTTAGGATTAGTATTGCATTATTATTTTATCTTGTTTTACTAACCACTTTACTCTATGTCTCATGCATACTAAGCATCTCATCTCATTCCCATTCCTTCCTTTAACCCCTTTCATGGAGCGTTTAACTAATTCTCATGCAATGTTTAGGTGGATTACTTTTCTTTAATTTCATACAAGATCATAGAATGTAAAATAGGACCCGATGTAAAGGACTATGGACTATAATGATGTACACCGACACATGCACCGACACACGCACACACGTTGTATGTTTATCGTTTAGGTGTATGTTTAGGGTGCGCGATACTTAGAGAAAATTAATCTTTTTAAAAAACAAATAACTTCCATCACTTCAAATATTTTCCAAATAAACCTTGGAGTCAAAACTCCAAAGGATTTTCCCTTTATTTTCTTAATCAAATCGAAATGCAATTAATTTCCAACTTTAACCGTTTTCATTAACAATTGAACCAACCGAATGCTTTTTCTTCTTTTCAATTCTAATTCCTATACGGCCTCTTTCCCTTCTTCAAAATCTTTTTTCAAACTTAAAAACAAATCAAAACTCACAAAAACATTTTGGAAGAGAACTACATGGAATTTTGATCCCTTAAAAGGGTATGTAGGCAAGAGACTCAAAATCTCTCCAAGTCCAATAAAAACAAAACTCAAAATCTTCTTTCTCTCATTCTTAAAAATCAACCCCTCCTTTTTCACAAATAGCAATAAAAGCAAAGCGTATACGTAAAGCATAGTAAAACGGTTCCTATAGGATACTATAGTCATTGCGGGTGCCTAACACCTTCCCGTAGTGAAATCAGCCCCGAACTCGGAATTTCTAAGGTTTTCTCTCGATTTTACCTTCCCCCAAAAAAAAAATAGAGATATCAATGATTCAAAGGTTCAAATCTAATCAATGATTTGACACCCGAAAATCGCGATAACAGAAATGGCGACTTCACTGGGGAATAGGTTTAGGGCTACGCCTAGTTTTGCATGCTTTATGTTTATACTTTGCTTTATTGTTATATGTAAAATTTTCTTGTGTACGTGTGGGGTGAGGATATCAAAAGCCCTATACCCAGGCTGAGTGAACCTAAGATTAGGAAGAGATATAATCGACAATCCATTCCGGGGGTTGCCTCGTGCATTGGATTACGCGATCAATCTCACATAGCTGAGGCATTTTGGAGGTGATGTTGTCGGCGTGTGTTGTCATGCTTAGGCACTTCACTTCCAATTGACCGATGAAGGCTATGAACCGTAGTTACCAAACCCATCCTTGGCCTTTCTTAGGACGTAGTGCGGTGGCTAAACCGAGCGTTGTCTCGAAATTTAGTCGTCACGCGATACTGCACCCAAACTAAACCTTCGTACGGATAATCATGGACAAGCGTTGCTTTGTACTACCATGATATGCGCAAGAGAGGTTGTGGTTTGGGAACTTTATAGAACCTTGGTTACTACTATCAAAGCCTTAGTTTCACCGGACACCATGTCCACTTGTTACTTTAGCCCACCGTGCTTTCTCTGCTAAACAAAACCATGCATACATGCATTCATGCATAA
Organism: Medicago lupulina; assembly: GCA_958299785.1. Taxonomy (NCBI): domain Eukaryota; kingdom Viridiplantae; phylum Streptophyta; class Magnoliopsida; order Fabales; family Fabaceae; genus Medicago; species Medicago lupulina. The sequence continues at coordinate 35,033,869 of OY283141.1, read as the reverse complement.
AATTTTTACATGCATTTATCGAAAGGTATAGACAAATTAAAAACTTTGCAAATATTACAGGTATGAAAAAAAACTAAGTCTTACAAATTCAAGGAAGTCGATCCCACTTCCTTTCGCTTAGCATTTCAAAACGATTTGTCTTGACAGATTTCTAATTCCATCATCTTGCTAAATGTTTGCAAAAGTTTCTAGTTTGTCTAAAACCCTTCGATAACGAAAAGAGTCATTTTTGCATCTGCATTTATACATATCATGCATCATATGCACGAAAAAACTTCCAGGTGCTCATTGTCTCCTGGTTCTTCTGCCGCAGTTTGAAAAATGGCTCGTGCTCAGTGGGTCTAAGCCCGTGTTTGTTGTACCAGGAGGCATGGCAAAGAACTGGAACGTTATCAATCTCCCTGTGTTTGTGCATGATTCTAAGTAACATGTCTTGCTGTCTAAGCTTTTGTTTTCAAAATAACAATCCTTCCGTCCTGCCCAAGACGGAAGTGACACTTTTGTAAAGGGCATGTTTGTTCCGACATCACCATTATCAATAAAAAACGTCGTTTCTTTCACGACTCTTTTCTTTCTTTAATGTTTTCCCCTTGGAAATAATGGTAATGCCAGAAAAAACCAAAACATCAGTATTTTCTTATTAATTTCAAAGATCTGCATGAAAATTATTTTCTAAAAAAATCATCCAATCATGTCACGCAGATCGAACCAAAATGAACCCGTTGAACACAGTGACCCTATGTTTCTCCAAACTGTTGAATCCCCGGTGTTTGAGGCCGAAGATGAGGATAGTGATGATATACCAGATGAGATTGCCCGGTTGCTTGAACAAGAAGAGAAAACCATTCGGCCTCACCAGGAGGAGATTGAGCTAATCAACTTGGGTACCGAGGATAACAAAAGAGAGATCAAAGTCGGTGCTGCATTGGAGGAAGGGGTCAAGAAAAGGACCTTCCAGCTTCTCCGCGAATACTCAGACATTTTTGCATGGTCGTATGAAGACATGCCGGGTTTGGATCCCCAGATTGTGGAACACCGGATACCGACAAAACCAGATTATCCCCCTGTCAGACAAAAATTGAGACGGACTCGGCCGGACATGGCTCTGAAGATCAAAGGAGAAGTGCAGAAACAGATCGATGCGGGTTTTCTCATGACAGTTGAGTATCCCGAGTGGGTTGCTAATATTGTGCCTGTGCCAAAGAAGGACGGTAAGGTTCGAATGTGCGTTGACTACAGAGATTTGAATAGAGCAAGCTTGAAGGACAATTTCCCACTACCTCACATCGATGTGCTTGTTGATAACACTGCCCAGTGCAAGGTGTTCTCCTTCATGGACGGTTTTTCTGGCTATAACCAAATCAAAATGTCACCCAAAGACAGGGAGAAGACGTCGTTCATCACTCCATGGGGAACTTTCTGTTGCAAAGCAATGTCGTTCGGCCTAATAAATGCTGGTGCTACCTACCAAAGGGGGATGACTACTTTGTTCCATGATATGATTCACAAAGAGGTGGAAGTGTACGTGGATGACATGATTGTCAAGTCAAGCGATGAAGAGCAACACGTCGAATACTTGGCTAAGATGTTTGAAAGGTTGAGGAAGTACAAGCTTCGGCTGAATCCATTTCTAGATTTATATCCCACATGACGGCGACTTGCGGGCCAATTTTCAAGTTGCTCAGGAAGAATCAACCTGTGGTATGGAATGATGAATGCCAAGAAGCTTTCGATAGCGTCAAGAACTATTTGCTAGAGCCACCGATCCTTGTCCCGCCCGTGGACGGAAGGCCCTTGATTATGTACCTGTCAGTATTGGATGAATCCATGGGATGTGTGCTTGGTCAGCAAGATGAAACTGGAAAGAAAGAGCATGCTATCTACTATTTGAGCAAGAAATTCACCGATTGTGAGACTCGGTATACAATGCTCGAGAAAACCTGCTGTGCATTAGCTTGGGCTGCCAAACGCCTGCGTCATTACTTGATAAATCATACAACTTGGTTGATATCCCAGATGGATCCAATCAAGTATATCTTTGAGAAACCGGCTGTTACTGGAAAAATCGCACGTTGGCAAATGTTACTGTCAGAGTATGATATCGTGTTTAAAGCTCAGAAAGCCATTAGAGGGAGTATCCTGGCTGACCATCTCGCTTGCCAACCACTTGATGATTATCAACCTTTGAAGTTCGATTTCCCCGACGAAGAGGTTATGTTCTTGAAGTCAAGAGACTGTGAAGAACCACTGATCGGTGAAGGTCCAGACCCTGATAGCAAGTGGGGATTGGTCTTTGATGGTGCTGTTAATGCTTATGGCCGAGGAATTGGCGCAGTAATTGTGGCTCCGCAGGGGCATCACATCCCTTTTACAGCCCGGATTGTGTTTGAGTGCACCAACAATGTGGCTGAGTATGAGGCATGTATCTTGGGGATTGAGGAAGCAATTGATATGAGAATCAAGCACCTCGACATCTATGGAGATTCTGCACTAGTCATCAACCAGATAAAGGGAGAATGGGAGACCCATCATGCCAATCTGATCCCTTACCGTGATTATGCAAGACGTCTGTTGACGTATTTTACAAAGGTCGAGTTGCACTATATCCCCCGCGAGGAGAACCAAATGGCCGATGCTCTTGCTACCTTATCCTCCATGTTCCAGGTAAACCATTGGAATCATGTACCGATGATCAAAGTAAAGCGCTTAGATCGGCCCGCTCATGTGTTTACTGTTAGTGATGCAATTGTACAAACGGGTTCAGGCGGAGCCGACAGCAAACCCTGGTATTATGATATCAAGCAGTTTTTACAAAGCCGTGAATATCCGCCGGATACTTCCAACAAAGACAAGAAGACGCTGCGCAGGCTGGCTAGCAAATTCCTGCTGGATGGGGATGTTCTGTACAAAAGGAATTTCGATATGGTGTTGTTAAGATGTGTTGATGAATGTGAAGCAGAACGGCTAGTGCACGACGTGCACGATGGCACCTTTGGGACCCACGCATCGGGGCATGTTATGTCTAGAAAGCTGTTGAGAGCTGGTTACTACTGGATGACCATGGAGCGCGATTGCTATCAATATGCCAGGAAGTGCCACAAATGCCAAATATATGCTGATAAGATCCATGTGCCTCCGCACACTCTCAATGTTATGTCTTCTCCGTGGCCTTTCTCTATGTGGGGCATTGATATGATCGGAAGAATTGAACCAAAAGCTTCGAATGGTCATCGTTTTATTCTGGTAGCAATCGATTATTTCACCAAATGGGTCGAAGCTGCATCATATGCCAACGTGACTAAGCAAGTAGTAGTCAAATTCATCAAAAACAATATCATCTGTCGGTATGGTGTTCCTAGCAAGATTATCACTGACAACGGTACCAACCTGAACAATGACATGGTACAAGCCTTATGCGAGAAATTCAAGATTGAACACCACAATTCTTCTCCTTATAGACCTCAGATGAATGGTGCAGTTGAGGCTGCCAATAAAAATATCAAGAAGATTGTGCAGAAGATGGTAAGAACATACAAAGACTGGCATGAGATGTTGCCCTATGCTTTACACGGCTACCGCACTACAGTCCGTAGTTCAACCGGGGCAACGCCTTTTTCTCTTGTATACAGAATGGAAGCAGTTCTCCCATTGGAAGTGGAGATTCCGTCTCTCCGTGTGATTATGGAAGCAAAGTTGTCTGAGGCTGAATGGTGCCAGAGTCGGTATGACCAGTTGAATCTGATTGAGGAAAGACGCCTGGACGCTTTGGCTCATGGTCAGATGTATCAAACAAGGATGAAAAATGCTTTTGACAAGAAAGTTCGTCCTCGGGAATTCAAGGAGGGTGAGCTCGTATTGAAGAGAAGAATGAGTCAGCAACCCGATCCAAGGGGCAAATGGACGCCTAACTATGAAGGACCTTATGTTGTCAAGAAGGCTTTCTCTGGCGGTGCTCTGATTCTCACACACATGGATGGTGTAGAACTTCCGAATCCTGTGAATGCCGATATAGTCAAGAGGTACTTTGTCTAGATATGAAAAGAACAGCGTGGTAGGTCGAAAACCCGAAAGGGCGGCCTAGGCAAAAATGCGCTTCCCGGTGGATCGAAAACCCGAAAGGGCGGTCCAGGCAAAATAAGGGACAAGAAACAAGAATGTAAAAGCTCGTTGAGATTACATGTAACTCAGGCAAAAATGAGCGTCTCGATGAGCCGAAAACCCGAAAGGGCGGTTCATGCAAAAATGAGATTGAAATAAAAGACAATTGACTATATCTGGCAAATTACCATTCCCCCTGGGATCTTTGCAACTGATGATTGGCTGTTCTTATCCGAGGTTCCGACGCCTGTGGATTCAAGAGTTTTAGATACCATAGTAGTTACTGTGTTCAATGTACCACCAACCAATAAAATTACCATTTTCCAAGCTTTGTAAATCCGTGGAGTCACGCCTTCGGCTGATTACCACCCTTATACATCGATTTGAGCCTATGCTTTTGTTTGGCACTCTTTTTTCTATTCTATTTTCAAAGCTTTGTACAAAAAGATTTTTTCTATGTTAATAATGATGCATGTCTGGAATGAACATTCTGAAAACTGAAAACCTTTTTGAGTATTTTGAAAACAAGTCTGAACAGCTAGGTGCATTCAAATGAACATGCATGAACAAATCCACATTGATATCAGTTCCAATTCAAGTTGCTAGCAAGCTTCCCCTAGCGACGGTCTGTGGTCAATGGCAAGAATGAAAAAACAGAATGAAAAGCATGAAAAATGAATATGCTCGCTAAGTCGAAAACCCGAAAGGGCGGCTTAGGCAAAAATGAGCACCCCGATGGATTGACCAACCTTCAAAGGCAATTCAGGCAAAAACAGGGGCATTTGAAAAAACTATTCCCCGGTGGGTCGAAAACCCGACAGGGCGATCCAGGCAAAAATGGGATGATGAAAATAAAAATGAAAAAGAAATAAAAAGAGCAAACATGCAAAAGCATTGACCACAGATGCGATGTCAAAACATTTACGTAACTGTTCCAATAAGCAGCAATACCTTTCAGACTGTCCTTCTCTACAATTTTACAGCTTCCTGCCTTCGGCGATGGTCTCGATGTATCTTCGAACGACGGCATCCCCAGAAGAGGAACTTTTGCGAGTATATGTCCGAAGCACGAGCCATTACGTGCCCAATATTCCAATGTTCCGTCTGTCTCTGCGAAATCCTGCCTACAAATTGCCAATCATCATGCATTCCCAAGCATTCATACATGCATAATCATGCATCCTATATGTTCATGCATTTGATAAAATTGTCATGCTATTCATACGCATCTGCATTCTCAATTCCTATGTTAATCTCAATCGAAATCAATCGTGTCAACTTCAAATTTCTTCTGCTAACCACAAATGTCTACTGTCATGTCAATTTCAAAGTTCAACAGTCTTGTTCTAACATTCCTTTCAAATTCAAGCTCCTGCCGTCATGTCAAGTCAATTTCAATTTGTTTCTGCAATACAATTCGTTTCCATTAAACGACCAAGTGGCTAGTTCGCGTCCAAGAACAGCTTGTGCCTGTCAATTCACTCTTGTTATCGGTCAAGCAGCAAGTTCACATCCAAGAACAGCTTGTACCTGTCAATTTGTTTCTGTTATCGGTCAAGTAGCAAGTTCGCATCCAAGAACAGCTTGTACCTATCCTTTTGGTAATCCGCCGGGCGGCTAGTTCAGATCCAAGAACAGCTCATGCTTTCTATTTTGTTTCCTGTCAGCCAAGTAACCAGTTCGCGTCCAAGAACGGCTTGTGCTCTCTACCTTATTTTCTTTCAGCCAAGTAACTAGTTCGTGTCCAAGAACAGCTTGTGCTTTCTATATTTTCTTTCAGCCAAGTAACCAGCTCAAATACAAGAGCAGCTTGCGCCCTTTGTTGTCAATATTCCCGGTCAAGTGGCCAGTTCGCATCCAAGAACAGCTTGTACCTGTCAAATTCGCTATCGAGTCTCCCCAGTGAGTCTTGTCATCTGTTATTTTGTTAATGTCTACCAATCCCGCAATGGATACGACATACTCCGTTTTTGCTACTCTGTTAATGTCAACCAGTCCCGCAATGGATGCGACATACTATGTTTTTGTTATCTTGTTAATGTCAACCAGTCCCGCAATGGATACGGCATATTTTGTGTTAAATTCGATTCTCAGTCTGTCTTGCATTCATAATACAAATGTTGCATGGCATGCATAGCATTTACAAATGTATTTTTACGCCCAAAATCAGTGCTAATGTTGATATTTAAGTATCTTCGTCGCGTCAAGCCAAGGACTCTGTCTCTTGACTCTCCAAACGAAGAAACTTAAATAGGGGCAGCTGTTATACCCTCATTTTGGACCTAAAAATACTCATTCAAATTCCTCTGCTATTTTCTAATACTTTCAAATTCACCGTGTTTTCTACTGTGCTTCGGCTGCATACATTACTGCTCCAGTCTTTTAATTTTTTGCATAAAATCATACAAAAGGGTATTTTGGTCATTTCCTACAAAGGAACCCGTTTTAGTCCCTACAATTTGTCCCTGAGTCTTGTCAATTTGTTTGCATAATTCATTGATCAAATTTTGTACAAAATCGTCTTAGTTTTGCATCTGAATCAGTTTGGATCAGTCTGAGTCGTTTTTTGCCCTAGGGGCATTTTAGTCTTTTCACATCAAACGAATTTTGGGCAGAGAGGTATTTTAAAATACCTCATTTTTGGTAGTTTGTTCGTTTTTAGTCCATTTTGTCAATTTTAACTGTTTCGCTTTACGTTGCATTTCAGATTACATTTTTTTAACCAATTTTATTATTTTTGCATTTTAGTCCAAACATTTTTTAGAAATTGCAATTCAGTCCAAATATTATGTTTTTTTGCAAATTAGTCCCAATTCTTTTAGAAACAGTCAAATTCTTTAATTCTTTTAAAAACAGTCCAATTTTTTTTATAAATTGCAAAAAAGTCCTATTCTTTTCAAATTTGCAGATTGGTCCAATTTCAAGTCCAAGGCCACGCAAGCAAGGTCAAGGCCACATGTCACTACCTCATTGGTCAGAATCACACTTGGCAGCCTATAAAAGGCCAGTTACTGTGCAAAGTACCAACAGATCCATTCAATACACGCCACATCACACAAACAATTCAGAGCTTTCTCTCTCCTTTCTGTTACGATCAGAATCATCACAAACCCAGAAAACCTCAAGAACACAGTGAATATTTCTCAAACCCTAGAACTTCCAGAACTGAATTCAAGCCAAATCCATGGAAATGGTGTTAGCTCTCAGAGATTCAATGAGGAATCTTCATCATTGAGCTAGTCCCTCCGCAATTCAAGCGCGAATTCGCCACCGGAAGCGGCGAACTCAAGCGCGATCACAGAGGAGTGAATTGAGAAGAAGAAAGAAAGAAATTTCACCGGATTCGAACCAGGGAAGAGGAGAAGAAACGATACCGGTTCATTCACAGAGTTCGAAGCCAAGAATTCAAAATCAGAAGCCAAATCCAAAGGAACGGTGAAGAAACGGTTCGAATCTCCGATCAAAACTCAGGTAACACCCAAATCAACTTCATCTTGTTAAAAAATCATCACAAATTCAGAACAATATGTGTCCATGGAAGGTTCTAACGGTTCGGATCAAAACCCTAACCCTAACACATAAAATAATCTGAAAAATAAGGAAACGCTCCAAGATTCACAACGAGTGTGAATCGGAGTGAATCCTTGAAGTTTTACAAAGATTTCATTCAAAAATGCGAAGAAACCGAACCGTTCGAACCTATGAGCAAAATTCCGGATTCACGTTGATTCAACGGATGAAAATGATTTCCAAAGAATGATTCATGCTTAGGACGAAAGCACGAACGGATTAAGCCATGAACGAACCGTTTCTGAGCAAGATTCAAGAAGCACCAACAACATCACCATAATAATTCAACAACTTCAAGTAAAGGAGAAAAATACACTATACTATGACAATCATCATATTCAACACCCATCAATCATTCATACATCTACATGTAATCATATCAAACTATTTATAAAAGATTTACAAGGTAATCAGGCTTAAAGATTAAATTCGGATCCAATCTCTAAGAGATTTAGCTACTCATAACAATGTTTACAAATAGCATCATCAATTGAATCAATAAAACATACATGAAACTGGTAAAAGGATGAAGAAATCGTCCTCCTTGCAGTCGCCTTGATGTCAAAATCCCACTTTGCTCTCCAAGATTCGTAACCCTCGTTGTTACACCCTCATTTTGGACCTAAAAATACTCGTTCAAACTTCTTTTTGGTTCTGATTATTTCAAATTCACTATGTCTATTTTACAATTGTCTGCTGTGTTTCAACCGCACATCTTACTGCTTCCGTCTCTAATTTTCTTGCATTTAAAACCATCTAAAATGTTTTCTTGCATAAAAAGTCCTTAAAAAGGGTCTCTAAGACCATCGCATATTTTCCTGCATTTTATTCCAATTTTTTGCATAACATCATATACAAGGGTATTTTGGTCATTTCCTACAAAGGAACCCATTTTAGTCCCTACAATTTGTCCCTGAGTCTTTTCAACTTGTCTGCATGAATCATCAATCAATTTTGTCCAAAAATCATCTTAGTTTTGCATCTGAGTTAGTCTGAGTCGTTTTAGTCCCTAGGGGCATTTTGGTCTTTTCACATCAAACAATTTTTTGGTAGTTTGTCCGTTTTAGTCCGTTTTGTCATTTTTAATTGTTTCACTTTACGTTTTTTTCAAATTACATTTTTTTTACCATTTTTTATTTTATTTTTTACCTTTTTTACAAATAAGTCCTTTTTCTTGTTAAAATTGCAAATAAGTCCAGATATCTTTTTAAATTGCAAATGTGCCCAATTTCTATTTTAGAAACAGTCCGATTCTTTTCAAAAACAGTCCAAATTTTAAATTGCAGTTCAGTCCCTTTTTGTTTAGTAATTGCATTTTGATCTTTTAAGTCTTGTTTTTTACATTTTGGTCCAAGGCGCCACGCAAGCCAGTCCAAGTCCAGGTGTCAGGATCCCATTGGTTCAAAGGCACACATGGCAGCCTATATAAGGCCACGCCACTGTGCAAGTCAGAAGGAGGGCCATAGAATCTGAGCCACATCACCAACATAATCCATTTTCTCTCTCTTGGCAGTTATAGATCAAAATCCACAAAAATTCACAAAAACTCAAGAACTCTCATGAACCCTAGCTCAGATTCAACACCAATTCAGAACAATTTCGCCAAAAAACTTCGAATTCACCATTGAATTGGACTCACAGAAGCAAAACAGAAGCAAAATTCACACGGTACAACACAATTCCAAGCAGTTCTCAGAGATTCGTGTGAATCTTCATCACTGAACTGCTGTGCCTGCAATCCAAACGCGAGCACGCCACCGGAGGTAGCGCGCTACAAGCGAGATCGCGGACACTGAATCAGAGAAGAAGAAGAAGAAGGAGAAGTGAAGGATTTCACAGGATCCGAACCAGAAGAAGAAAGAAAGAGGCAAAACCGGTTTACCTGCAAAGATTCGAAGCCAAGAATCAAAGAAACGGTCCAAACCTCCGAACAAAAATCAGGTAACGCCTAAACTTCATCTCCTCTCACTGAAAATCATCACAGAATCCAGAACGATGTGAATCTGCAGCAAGTTCGAACCGTTTGATCCAAAACCCTAACCCTAACACAAAAATTATTTGGAAAAATCAAAGAAACACTTCGAAATCCACAACGAGTGTGAATCGAAGTGAATCCTTGCGATTTTACAACGATTTCATCCCAAAAACATGAAGAATCCGAACGGTTCGAACCTACAGTAACAAAAGCTCAAGATTCACATTGTTTCCACGGTAAAAAACGTTTTCCTTTGATTGATTCATGCTTAGATTGATAACACGAACTGATTAAGCTATGCATAAGCAATTTCTGGGTAGATTTGAGAAGCTAGGGTTAGGGTAAGTGAAGAGAACGGCCAGAGAAGAGAGAGGGAGGAGGAAAGAAATGAGTGAATCCGGATCCTGTACCTTTTATATAAGCCCGTGGATCGGGTCGGTTCTGACCCGGTCCACTTCTCCTGCATTATAGGCCGTTGGATCTTGTTTTTGGGGCGTCCGGATCAATCTAACGCCTCTGAGGCATCAAGACTGATCCGGATCCACTTGTGGCACGGGTTTGGGCCCTTAACCGTGGGCTTTGGGTTCTTTTTTTTTTCTTTCTTTTTTTCTTAATCTTCTTGTTATGTACGCCTTTATATTTGCTATCTGAACCTCCCTGAGTACTTTGTTTTCCTTGTTGAATTCTAGGAAGTTTTCTATGTGATTCTTGATATGCTTTTTACCATTTTGTGGCATTTTTTACATTCCTCATATTGATAAAAATGTACGCTAAATTTTCTTGGGGAATTGCATCTTTTAAGCATTTCTTTTGTGAATTTCTTGCATGATTTTTGACCATTAATTCTTGTCAAATGATAGTGGTATTTGTTAGGTGTTTTGTGATATTTTTTGCTATGAGTCCATGAGTATTACCAGTGTTTTGTGAATCATGATATTAATTTCTTGTGTGGCAAGTAATATGAATTCTTTTAAAGTGCAAAATGTGTATAAATGTGTGATAATGTTAAGCTTGAATGCATGGCTTGTAATTCTCTTATGATTCTTGAAATAATTCCCTTGAGAAGGGCTGTTTTGATGAGGATTATAGGTCATGGGTTTAGCTTGAGTTTTGGGGCTAGATTTTGTGTGTTATTTTCATCACTTTTTTGGCATTTGTTTTTACTATTTGTTCAATACTTTTTACTATTGTCCCTTATCATTTTTACTATACATTGCTTATTCATTACCATCATCTCTTACCTTGTTTACTAACTATCTCATTTCATGTCTCATGCATACTAAAGGCATTACACCTCTTTTTTAGTTTAGGTTCCATTCATTTCCTATGTTAATTTCCATGTATTATTTTTAGGTAGATTTACTTTCCTTTAAATTCTTGCAAGACCATAGAATGTAAATTAGGGCCAAATGTAAAGGACAATGGACACTATGATGATGTACACCGACACAAGCACCGACACGCACACACGTTGTATGATTTACCGCTAGATGTATGCTTAGGAAGCGTGATACTTAGAAAAATATTATGCTTTTCCAAAAACGAAACAAATAACACCTCACTTGAAAACCATTTTCGCAATAATCTTGGAGTCAAAACTCCATAACCTTTTTCCTTTATTTTCTTAATAAAAAATGTAAATGAACCCTAAATTCCAACTTTAACTCTTTTTCTCTAAACAATTGAAACAACCTCACTTTTCTCCAATCTCATGCCTTTAAGGCCTCTTATCTTTTCTTCAAAATCATTTTCAAAATTAAAAACAAACTAACCCACAAAAAAACTTTTCTGGAAGAGAACTACATGGAGTTTGATCCCTTAAAAGGGTATGTAGGCAAGAGGTCAAAACCTCTCCAAGTCCAATAAAAAATAAATCCAAACACTTCTTTCCCCCATTCTTAAAAACAACCTTCTCAAAAAAATAGCATTTAAAATAAAGCGTAAGAGATAAATCTAGAAAACGGCTCCTATAGAGTACTATAGTCGTTGCGGGTGCCTAACACCTTCCCATAGCGAAAATTGCCCCGAGCTTAGAATTTCTAAGGGTTTTCTCAATTTTACCCTTCCCCAAAAAAATAGAGACATCAATGATTGAAAGGTTCAAGCCTAATTAATGACTTGACACCCGAAAATCGCGATGACACTCGTTTTCAGAATAGACTTCAGCTTAAATAGGCACAAAAATTCGCCAAAACGTGCCACGTTTTTTCCTTATGTAACAAGAAACGAAATTAGGGTTTCACAAAACGTGTCACGTTTTGGCCAACGTGACACGTTCTCCTTTTTTTCCAAAAACATGCGTTCTGACTTGTAACAACGTGTCACGTTTTTCAGCCAACGTGACACGTTTTTGTGACTTAACCTTTTCTTCAGTTTTCTTGCTTTTTCTTGCTTTTCTTGCTGCTTAAGTTGCCTTGTGAACTCCATAATATGATAATATATACATAAAAATTACGTAATGACAGCATGTCATCAACCATCTCTGCATTGTGTCTCCTATACAAGACAAGAATAACAGCAATATTCGCAGACATTGTTCCATTTGTTTTTGGAATGAATTTGAAATTGTTTTTATAAGGACAATCTTCAAATCAGGCAAAGGATCAATGGTGATAAATCAAAGCTTCGGTCAAGACAGATTGATGAGCTGGCTAGTTCCCAACGTCTCTCAAATCCTCTATAAATAGAGATGAAGACTTGAAGAACTGTTACACACACATACATACATATACGCGAACAAGGCTATTCTTTATATTCAAAGTCGCAAACATTGCTCATCAACAACTTAGATAATTCTTACAAAAGTTCATATTTTAGAATTTCTAAGTATCTAAGAAAAACAGAGTCTGTTCTGTTCGTTTTGTTTTGTGAATACCTCTGATTGGATATCAAGTATTCAAAACTCTTTTCAATTCTCTGTAATTGTTTAGAAGTCTCTTGGAGTTGTCCTTGAGCATTGAAGTCTCTTTCTTGTGTGATTGAGCAAAGAAAGTCTCTTACTTGTGTGTTTGAGCAACTTGTAATTTGATATTACATTTTAGTGGAACTCTCCTTGGAAGTGCAAGGGGGACAGGACTACTTCCGGATTGTGGAAGGAACCTGTATAAATTGCTTGTGTTCTTCTTTTATTTTCTGCATTCTCACTCTCTATCCTCTGCACTAAGACTCTGAACTTTATCAGACTCTGAACTTTTCAGACTCTGATCCTGAGAACAGTTGCTTATTTTCGTGAGAAAGAAACGTTTTTTAAAAACACAATTCAACCCCCCCCCCCCCTTTCTTGTGTTTTTCCCACCTTTAGTTGGTATCAGAGCTTCGGCTCTGTAGCTAGCACTTAACCGTGTTACAGTAAACGATCGGTGAAAAACATGTCGGGGGAAGAAGCTTCTGGTTCTGGCTCTGGTTCTGGAGCTGCTGTTCACTATGATTACAACAACAACAACAGAAATGAAAGATCTACTAATCACAACAAACCTCCCATGTTTAATGGTGATCCAGAAATGTTCTCTTGGTGGAAGACCAAGATGTATAGTCACATCATGGGAATGGATGAAGAGTTGTGGGATGTTCTTGAAGATGGTGTTGGTGATTTGAACCTCGATGAAGAAGGCGCTGCTCTTGATAGGAAAGCTCACACTGCTGAGCAGAAAAAGCTTTATAAGAAACATCATACGATCAGAGGCATTCTTGTGGCTGCCTTGCCTCATAAAGAGTACTTAAAGATGAGTGACAAATCAACAGCAAAGGCTATGTTCACCTCATTGTGCTCACTTTATGAGGGTAACAAGAAAGTCAGATAAGCTAAGGCTACTATGCTTGTTCATCAGTACGAGTTGTTCAGAATGAAGGAGGATGAAAACATTGAGACCATGTACTCAAGGTTTCAGACTCTTGTTTCTGGACTTCAGATTCTGAAGAAAAGCTACGTAACGTCTGATCATGTGAACAAGATTCTGAGAAGTTTACCTGCAAAGTGGAGACCAAAAGTGACTGCCATTGAAGAAGCTAAAGATTTAAACACCTTGAGTGTTGAAGATCTTATAAGCTCTTTAAAGTGTCATGAGATAGGTCTTAATGAGCATGAACTTATCAAGAAGCCTAAGTCCATTGCACTGAAATCTAGAGGCAAGTCTAGTAAGGCTCTGAAGGCATTAGAGTCTGAAGAAGAATCTACATCTGAAGATTCTGATGAAGATCCTGAGATTGTTCAGGAGATGGTTATGCTCACTAATAGACTACAATATCCTTTTAAGAAGAACAAGAAGTTCATGAGCAGAGGCAGTAGTCACAAAAGCTCTAGAAAAGAAGATCAGAAAGGTTGCTTTAACTGCAAGAAGATTGGACACTTCATTGCTGAATGTCCAGACCTGCAGAAAGAAAAATCCAAAGAAAAATCAAAGAAGCAAATCTTCAAATCCAACAAATTCAAGAAGCAATTCAAGAAGAGTTTGATGGCAACTTGGGAAGATCTGGATAATGAGTCTGAGTCTGACAAAGATGATGCTGAAGATGAAGCAAAAATAGCTCTGGCTTTGGTAGCTACTGCTGAAAATGAACAAGATTCATCTGATGCTGAGTCAAGTACAGACTCTGAAACTGAAACAGAGGTATATTCTAAACTCACTAGATCTGAATTGATTGATTCTCTCAAGGAACTTCTTGGTCATTATGAAAACCAATCCACTGAGTTGAGGAGAGTTAAGCAACGATACATTAAGCTGCTAAAACTCCATGAATCAACTAAGATGGAAATGGATGCTTTACAACAAGAAAATGATGATTTAAAAACAATGACTGAGAAAGGTGATAATAAACCTTTATCTGAGCAGGATGCTGCTCTTCAAGAGTTTATTAACACAGGAATTGATAGAACCAAAGTTGCATCTATGATTTATAGCATAAATCAGAACAACAAAAAGGGAATTGGTTTCACTGGAGGAAACTCTAGTGAAGTAATTCTGAAACCTTGTTCTGATAACATCAAGGAAGGGCTGAAAACTCACTTTGTGTCTGAGTCTGGAAAAACTTCTCATTCAGAACCTAAATCTTTGAATTCAAAGGTAATGACTAAGTCAAAATCTGAGAATCAAAAGACAAAGGTAACAAGTGACGCTAAATCAAAAGCTCCAACGTTACAGATTCTGAAGAGATCAAAACCTAATAAACTGGTTCTGAAGAAAACAGAGTCTGAAACTCAAAAGCCTAGATTTCAGAGGAAGAAAGCTTTCTGTGTTAAGTCACACTCTAAGACTAAAGGTTCTGAACCTAGAGTCTGGAAGAAGAAAGAACAAGACAATTTCAGACAGAAAACACAAATGAGACTCAGAACTCCTAGGACTAACCTAAGAGGACCCATGAAAATATGGGTACCTAAGACAGAAATTGTTGATGTTGCAGGTATGTCTAAAAGGAAACGAAAAGCAGAAGTCCTGGTATCTGGACAGTGGCTGCTCGCGACACATGACGGGAGAAAAGTCTATGTTCATAACCCTGACCATGAAAGAGGGAGGAACTGTGGGATTTGGAGGAAACCAAACTGGCAAAATCATTGGTACTGGAACAATTGGTAATTCCTCAGTCTCAATCAATAATGTGTGGTTTGTAGATGGACTAAGGCATAATCTACTTAGCATAAGTCAATTTTGCGATAATGGTTATGACGTCTTGTTTAATAAGAACAACTGCACAGTGATCAACAAAGATAATCAATCTGTAGTTTTTAAGGGAAAGAGAAAGAACAATGTTTACAAGATTAATTTTTCAGAACTGACTGATCAGAAGGTATTTTGCCTTCTGTCAATGAGTGATAAGAAATGGCTGTGGCACAGAAGGTTGGGACATGCTAACTGGAGGTTAATCTCTAAACTTAGCAAGTTACAACTTGTCAGAGGCTTACCAGACATTGATTATCATTCAGATGCACTATGTGGTGCATGTCAGAAGGGAAAAATTGTTAAAACTTCTTTCAAATCAAAAGACATTGTCTCTACCTCCAGACCCTTGGAATTACTCCATATTGATTTATTTGGACCAGTTAGTACTGCATCCCTATATGGAAGTAAATATGGATTGGTTATAGTTGATGATTACAGTAGATGGAGTTAGGTTAAGTTTCTCAAATCTAAAGATGATTCATATGATGTGTTTACAAAATTCTGCATTCAAGTCCAATCTTAAAAGGAACTGAAAATCCTAAAAGTCAGAAGTGATCATGGGGGAGAATTTGAAAACGAGCCATTTGAAATATTTTGTGAAAAATTTGGAATTATCCATGAATTCTCTTCTCCTAGAACTCCACAGTAAAATGGGGTTGTAGAGAGAAAGAATAGGACTCTACAAGAAATGGCAAGAACCATGATTCACGAAAACAATCTGGCAAAACATTTTTGGGCAGAGGCAGTAAACACAACATGTTATGTTCAGAACAGGATCTATATCAGACCCATATTGAATAAAACAGCATATGAACTCTTTAAAGGCAGGAAACCTAACATTTCTTATTTTCATCAGTTTGGATGTACATGTTACATCTTGAACAATAAAGTCTATCTGAAGAAATTTGATGCAAAGGCACAAAAGGGAATCTTTCTAGGTTACTCTGAGAGGTCTAAGGCATACAGACTGTATAACTTAGAAACACTTTGTGTTGAAGAGTCTATGCATGTCAAATTTGATGACAAAGAGCTTGGAAGTAAAATTCCAGAGCAGAATGAAAGTATTGCAGGTTCAGAAGAGTCTGATGATTATTCAGAACCTGATCAGACTTCAGAGTTGAATGATACTTCAGAAGCTGCGATAGCCCCTGATGTCCCAATTGTAAAAGCTTCTGAAGAAGCTCAAGAAGATTCACAGCAAGTTATCCAGTCCACAAACTCATTCAAATACAAGTCTTCTCATCCTGAGGATCAGATCATTGGCAACAAGGAAAGTCCCAGAAGAACTAGATCTCATTTCAGACCTGAAGAGTCTGCCCTGGGATTGCTGTCCATGATAGAACCTACAACAGTTGATGAAGCACTAGCTGATGATGGATGGATCTTAGCAATGCAAGATGAACTCAATCAATTCAAAAGAAATGATGTATGGGATCTTGTACCTAAGCCTGAACACAAGAACATTATTGGAACCAAATGGGTGTTTAGGAACAAGCTAGATGAACAGGGAGAAGTAATCAGAAACAAAGCCAGACTTGTTGCTCAAGGATACAGCCAACAAGAAGGCATTGATTATACTGAGACGTTTGCTCCAGTCGCAAGATTGGAAGCAATCAGGTTACTTCTTTCCTACGCAGTAAATCACAACATAACTCTGTATCAAATGGACGTTAAAAGTGCATTTCTCAATGGAGTCATCTCTGAAGAAGTGTTTGTGAAACAACCACTTGGTTTTGAGGATTTAAAACATCCTGACCACGTTTATAAGCTAAAGAAATCTTTGTACGGTCTGAAACAAGCTCCTAGAGCCTGGTATGACAGACTAAGCAATTTCTTGCTTAAAAATGATTTTAAAAGAGGACAGGTTGACACAACACTCTTCAAGAAGACACTTGAGAAAGACATTCTGATTGTGCAAATTTATGTTGATGATATCATTTTTGGTTCAACTAATAGATCTCTTTGCAAAGAATTTTCTAAGATGATGCAGGAGGAATTTGAAATGAGCATGATGGGAGAACTGAAGTTCTTTCTAGGAATTCAGATCAACCAATGCAAAGAAGGAGTGTATGTTCATCAATCCAAATATACCAAGGAACTTCTGAAAAAGTTTAAGCTTGAAGACTGTAAAGAGATGAACACTCCAATGCATCCTACCTGTACTCTGAACAAAGAAGACCAAGGATCTAAAGTTGACCAGAAGCTGTATCGAGGTATGATTGTTTCTTTGTTGTATCTCACTGTGTAACACCCTATTTCTATTAAAGCATTAAATCATGCGAATACAACAAATATTCAAGAAATAGTCGTCACACCTTCAATAATCACCAAATAATCATGCATGTATAAATTATCAAGTTTCAAAAACATAGCAGCGGAACATCCATAGTCATATGATTAACATCACCAAAATCTCATGATAATAATTACATGATCTCAATCTCAACATAACAAAGTCTCGACTCCAAAATTACATAATCAAAAAAAGAATTCCAACATGCAAGCACTACCCTAGATCAGAGCCCTAATCTAGACACTTGCGCATAAAAAGGAGGAACTCCGCTCCTCGGCAACATCAAGCAAAACATCTAAGCATCCTGCACTCCATCTACCCGTCCATACGGAAAGGCGGGTGGTAAACCACTGAGGGTTAGCATTACATCATCATAATTCACAACAAAACAAGCAGGAGCAGTTAGAATGAAAGATATAACCAAGAATGATAACAACATATCACATAGATACTCATAAGTATTCACAACATTATCAATCATTCAATATCACCAATGCAAGTTCACATCAAAAGGTGTATCATACACATATAGTCATTTAATTATGTCAAATATCAACAAGCAACTCAATCATCATGCACAACTCAATGCATTTCAATTCACCAACAATGTATGCAATGCTCTAGACTCATCTAGATGCATGTGGTACCAAATCACCTCAAGGTCGTCACCCCCGATGCAACTGCCATCGTCATGTAAGGTTCACACCTGCCTTACATTGGACATAAGTCCGTCACCTCAACAATGAATGCATGAACATATGACTCGACTCAATGCATATATTCATACAAAATTCTCCACACCATGCATATACAATTATGCAATCATCACCAAATCCATGCATATACAAGTATGCAGTTATCACCAATGTCATTTAATCAAGTATGCACACACCAACAATTGCAAATGCAATCAACATACATATATTCATCATCATTGAACATGTATACAATCAACATTATCACCTTCTTCACATAGTTCACCATGAACAAGCAACACTTCATATAATTCAAGTAAAGAAGATAACATACGAGATCATGATATATCACATTATCATTATCCAACTTCATTCACAAGTATAAAATTAACCATAGGAATCCATATCTAAAAAGGTTCGCCATCAAATAAACTTCAAGGTAAAAATACACAAGTTCGTCTCATATTTCACAACTTTGAAAAATATTTGAAGTTAAGAACCAACACCAAAAAAACAAGCTCAATTGCCTATGCCATGCATTCTCATAATTCAAATATGTGTACAGTAGAGGTTACATAAGCATTTCATCGGCCACAGGTGAAGAATTTATAAAGATCATGAAATTCGGCACACTTAGTCATTTGCAAAACCAAAACATTTTTCAGAAGAAAATCAATTTTGATTTAACAAGATATAAGTTAAATACTCATAAAACATCTCAATTAAACCTCTAATACTTAAGTTTTGAAGTTTGGAAACCAACCATAGGTTTTGGACTAATTTGGAATAAGTTATGCTAAGTTTTCTTAAAGTTTCCTCAAGACCCACTCTGAGTATTTTAATCATAACCTAAAATCTACAAAACATTTTCACGTCAATCCAAAGCCATTGGAAATCTAATTCAATTATCTACAACTTTCATGTTTACACCAAAAGCCAATTCAAAACAGAAATGTGAGAAAAAGACACAAGAACGCAGAACTGGGGATGCTGTCCAGGAGCTGTACGCCTCTGAACAGGCTCGCTTCTGAACAGTGCTTTTGATCCGGAGCATCTGAACAGTGCTTCTGATCCGGAGCATCTGAATAGTGCTTCTGATCCGGAGCTTCTGAACAGTGCTTCTGATCCGGAGCATCTGAACAGTGCTTCTGATCCGGAGCATCTGAACAGTGCTTCTGATCCGGAGCTTCTGAACAGTACTTCTGGACAGAAATTCAAATCTTCATGTTCAACCCATTTTCACCCAAAAATCCCGATTTTGATTACCCCAAGTCCCAAAACGTGTTCCAGAAATTGTTTATGGGTCAGAATAGCTTCAATACACTTAAACAAACATGAATCAAGCATTAGAAACAACAATTCAACTCATTTCACCAAAATCATAAGATTTTCTCAAAACACCAACACAACCACAATTTTCTCCACAAATCCATAAACAACGATTCCAGTTTCACCAATTTGATTCCAACAGTTCAACAATCATCAACAACAACTAATGAACACAAATTTATACATAATTCAACTTCACAACTTCATTTTGCATCAAATTTGCTCAATAACACAAAACACCAACAAATGTGAATTTCGACATGTTAATTCATATATAACCATACAATTATCATGTAATCATGTTACCAATCATAACAACAACAATTATGCACGAATTCACAACAACTAGATTCAATTCAACAATTTCACAAAAATGGGTAAAAATGCAAAATTATGAGATTATGAATGAAATCTATCCCTCTTACCTCTAGCACAAGGATTCTATAGCCAAAGCTTCAATTTAGTTCCTAGAGATGAATTCCCCTCTTCTACCTCTAGCCTCCAACCCTTCTCTTGCTCTCTACTCCAATTCTCCTCTTGTGTGTGTTGTGTGAAATAAGAAAAACCTTAACCTAATCTCTTAAGACTAGCTTATATACTCCCTCTCCCTTAATGGGCCTAATTCACAATTAATATGGGCTCACACTAAACTCACACAAAACCACCACCTAATACACTAACGGTAATTAATTAAAACGTCGGCTCTAATTAATTATCGCACACCGACAAATATAAAAATAAACGGTTCTAATCCAATAATAAAAATGCTAATCTCGCCAAAATTACTAATTACCTCTCAAATGCACAAACACATGAAAATGCACACAATTAAAATAATACACGCAATAAAATAATTAAATAAAAATAAACGCGAAAAACGGGCTGTTACACACTGCATCCAGACCTGATATCTTGTTCAGTGTATGCTTGTGTGCAAGGTTTCAATCAGATCCTAGATAATCTCATTTAACTGTTGTTAAAAGAATCTTTAGATATTTGAAAAGAACAACTAATCTTGGACTTCTGTATAAGAAATCTTCAGATTATAAGCTAGTTGGATTCTGTGATGCTGACTATGCTGGTGATAGGATTGAAAGAAAATCAACCAGTGGAAATTGTCAATTTCTTGGTGAGAATCTGATATCCTGGGCCAGTAAGAGAGAGGCAACTATTGCTCTGTCAACAGCAGAAGCAGAATACATCTCAGCTGCTAGTTGTTGTACACAACTGCTCTGGATGAAACATCAGTTAGAAGACTATCAAGTAACTGAAAACTGTATTCCAATTTACTGTGATAACACAACTGCTACTTGTTTGTCTAAAAATCCTATTCTTCATTCAAGAGCCAAGCATATTGAAATTAAACATCATTTTATTAGAGACTATGTTCAAAAGGGAGTTTTAGATATTCAATTCATTGATACTGATCATCAATGGGCTCATATCTTTACTAAACCCCTAACTGTTGAAAGATTCAATTTTATTAAGAAGAATTTGAACATGCATTTTGTCTCTGAGTAATTCTTGCCTCTGAATGAAAACCAGACTCTGAAAATTATCAGAAGCTGATTGGGTATCAGACTCTCCTTGGAGAATTTGAAGAGACTCAGCCTCTGAAAAATCTTCAGACTCTGAGAAGGAATCTTTTTGACTCTGATAGTACTTTGAAGTGGAAAAGGTTAAAGTTACTTTTGTAGACTTCTGACACGGTCTATCTGCATTGGGAAACAACTCTTTTTAGGGCAATGTTGGTTATTCTCCTTAACAAATATTCTCGCGCCCCTGTATGTCATTAATGTTTTTGTCTGGTTGTCCCCTCTGTTTTTGAAAAAGTTGTTTTCAGAAATCACTATAAATACCAAACACACACTACTCACTCACTTTCCTACACTTTCAAATCTTTGAGCAGTAACGACAAGAAAATCATTTTTTTTTCTCTTCTCTCACATTAGAAACCCTTTACCCTCAACCTTCAACTTCTTCAAATGGCTACTTCAACAAGTGGTTCTAGCATGCAACAAGCCACAAGATCAATTTACTCCATCAAACCATTAACGATGTCGATTCCAATAGATTCATTGGATGTTCAGATCGAATCACCAGTGGACTTCGCATCTCTGAAAAGAAACGATGTAGATATGGAAGCACTGATCTCTGCTCAGAAGATGTTTGATTATTTTCAAATGCTGAACGGACCAACGTATGTGAATATGGTAAAGGAATTCTTGATTAGGGCTGAAGTATGTGACGTAGAATCTGCTAATCACAAGAAAGTCAGACTGTTTCAAGAAACCCAAGTCTGAAAGGTAAATCAAGAGAAGAAATGGGTCTTGAACCTTTCAGAGGTCTAGAGATCAAGTCTGCAGTGATGGGTATTCCAGTATCTATCACAGAAGGAGTGATTGCTAAAGCCTGCAGAATGGCTCTTGAAGGAAGATTCCTATGGAATGTCAATAGGAAGGATGCCTTGTTGGAAAGCTACACCAACCTACTATTAAAAGGAAATCCAGCAACCAAGTTGGTAGATATGGATATCAAGTACAAATACTTCTGAAAATGGTTAATGAATGCTTCTTTCAGAAGGGTGGAGGTGCTGATCAACCCAGTCTGGACCACAAACTGGCGTTGTACTTCTTGGCTGCTTTTCAAGCCATTAATCTTCCAAGGTATATTATGCATCATCTGTGTTGGGCTATTAAGGAAGGAACAAAAGGAAAGAGGAAGCAAGTTCCCTGTGGAAGACTTCTTTCAGAAATCTTCTATCAAGGAGGAGTGCTGGAGACTCTGGACAAGTTTAATCTTGTGTCTGACAGAGTTCTGGGAATTGCTACTGGAAGGATGATCAGTGGCAAAACCCTGTTTAACATGAAGATCATCAAGCAGGTCATTTTCAGTGACAAGGATCTGAAAGAATCTTCAGCTCCATCAAAATCCTTGAAGGACTTTCCTTCAATCTTAAAGGAAGATAACCCTGAAGCTTTGACTGGCTACCTAGCTGCTTTTGCCAAGGAATTTGAAGATGCCTCTTAGCAAGCTAAAGTTGCTCTGGCCAGAAAGCAAAAAGCTGCCAAGTCTGAAGCAACCAATTACGACAGGGTGGCTGCTCCTAAGAGAAAAAGGGGAAAAGGTGATTCTACAATCACCATGGAAGCAGCCAGATTAGCTCTGGAAGAAATTGAAGCTGAAGAAGCTGCTGGTATAGAAAGACCTCCCAAAAGACAATCTGGTGGAGTGAGAACCTGAGTTGGAAAAGAGATGTCAATAATATTCTGAGAACCTGAAGAATGAGAAGAAAAGGTTGGCAGCTCAGTATAGATTGGATAGAGATGCACAATTGAAAGCAATAGGTCTTGAACACTGTGATCAACCCATCATTGAACAAATTATTGAGGTTCAGACACTTGCAAGGAAGGTAGAAGAAGAAGCTATCAAGGGAGCTAAGGAAGCTATGAAAGAGACACTAGGAACATCAGAAGCTGATGCTTCAGGATCTGTTCCAAAGGTGACTGTTTCAGAAGCTGTTGCTTCAGAAGCTGTTGCTTAAGAGGCTGCTGTCTCAGAAGCTACTCGATCTGCAAAGGTAGATCAGATTCCAGACCCTCAAGCTATTACCTCACCTTTATCATCAACAGACTCTGACTTAGACCACATTCATCTAAGTCAAAAATACAATTTGACCAAACCCTCACCAAAATCCAAACAAAATCCAAAATCCAAAACTGCATCTAAACCAAAACTCTCTCCTAAAACCAAACCTTTCAAACCTGTGTATCCTGAAATACTCAAGAGCATAGGGGAGCTTTCTCAGAAAAGGATTGATATTTGCAATAGACTACCTATTGATCATCCGTTTCAACCCCCTATTATCAAACCTCTTAACATGATACCCGCAGGACAACCCATTCCATCTTCATCAATCTCAAATCAATCTCCAACCAAAGATTGTTCAAAAGTTGTTGGTTCAACAGTTGCTGCTGAAGAGCATGCAGTTACTGAAGAGCCATCAATTGCTGATCAATCTCTCTCATACTCACCAGCCAACAAACAACAACAACAAACAACATCTTCACCACATAATCAACCCTCTGAACAGCATGTCATTTCTAATCGAGAATGTCATTATTCAGGAGAACTTCCTGAATATCAAAAACATAAGGCAGCTGAAAACCCCCCTCAATCAACCAAAACTCAAGATAAGGCTATCCCAGAATCTGTTACGGAGATCGTGGCTACAGAGTCTGTCCAAGTGATAGAGTCTGAACCCTCTGTGTCTATGTCAAATTCTGAACCAACACAAAACCTGAAACCTTGTGACTCTGACCAACCCTCATCTTCACAAATTCAGACCCTTGACCAACCACCCATAAACATACTGGAATCTGAATATCTTGAAGATCAGCTGGTAGAAATTAATGAGGAAATTTAGAATCTAGTACTTCTCAGAAAGACTCCTACTCTGCCAATTGCATATCAGGATAAGTGGTCTTCTGTCAAGAACAGAGCTTTTGACTTAATCAATGTTGTTGCCAAGAAGTGTTGTCGCATTCAGGCTCATGCAATGAAGCGTCATATGCAGAATCTGCACTCTTCTCAGCAACTTCCAAGCAAGCTTCTGTATCTGACCAATGCTCCTTTCTATGCTGAATCAGAATATGCTACAAGAGAATCCAAGGTGTTCAAGATGCTGAAGCAAAAGGTGTTGAGGCAACAAGAGGAATCTAAGGCTAGGGAGGAATATCTTCTTCAGAGGCAGATGGCTCTTGACGAAACTGTTAAGAAGCAATCTGAAGATATTCAACGCTTAATGGCTCTTATTCAGCAGCAACAACCTCAACCCAACCCTTAGATTGCACACCCTATTTCTTTTTGTTACATGTTTTAATTCCTTGCTTCTGAACTTATCTTTGTATGTTTATGACTATCTTTTCTATATATCAACGTCTTCAATTGCAATTTCAGTTTCTATTTCCTTGAATTTACTTCTATTCTTTTTGTTCTTTTTGATTGCTGACAAAAGGGGGAGTAATAGAAGCATTTAACAAAGAATCTGAGCCCAAGAATAAAATAAAATTTTATACAAACTTTATTTTATTTGAGAATCTTATCCTATTTCATCTGAGTATTACGAAATTATTATTGATTATAAAATGAATTTAATTAACCTGGATAGGACTTAAGGGGAGCTTACAAACCTCACCTTAAAGAATATCAGACTAAGGGGGAGTCAGAGCTTACAAACCTCAGAACCCCTAAAAGTCAACTTATTAATTAAGTTAACAACAATTGATCTTTTTAAATACTTATGTTTGTCATCATCAAAAAGGGGGAGATTGTTGGAACAAAGGGTGTTTCACAAATAAACCACTTAAGTTTTGATGATAACAAGGTATTAAAAATTATCAATTGGATATGCTAAAAGTTTGTTCAAGTGTACAGGACCATTAACAAAAAGTCATTTACAAGAGGTTCTGACTGAATGAATTAAAGAGCAAAGGAATTTTAGATTGAAGCTTGAAGAGCATCTGATTGAAAGCGCTCCTGGAAAGTCAGAAGCATAGTGTGTCTGAAGAAAGCGCTCCTGAGGATGACGTCATCAGAAGCCAGTTCTCCAGAAGCAAGTTCATCAAAAGCCAATCTCTTCAGAGGCTGGAGAGCGTTGACAAAGTACAGTGTACGAAATGTACAACCACTAAGTCTGCGCATGCCTCGGCAACCACCATCTCTGCATTGTGTCTCCTATACAAGACAAGAATAACAACAATATTCGCATACATTGTTCCATTTGTTTTTGGAATGAATTTGAAATTGTTTTTATAAGGACAATCTTCAAATTAGGCAAAGGATCAATGGTGATAAATCAAAGCTTCGGTCAAGACAGATTGATGAGCTGGCTAGTTCCCAACATCTCTCAAATCCTCTATAGATAGAGATGAAGACTTGAAGAACTGTTACACACACATACATACATATACGCGAACAAGGCTATTCTTTATATTCAAAGTCGCAAACATTGCTCATCAACAACTTAGATAATTCTTACAAAAGTTCATATTTTAGAATTTCTAAGTATCTAAGAAAAACAGAGTCTGTTCTGTTTGTTTTGTTTTGTGAATACCTCTGATTGGATATCAAGTATTCAAAACTCTTTTCAATTCTCTGTAATTGTTTAGAAGTCTCTTGGAGTTGTCCTTGAGCATTGAAGTCTCTTTCTTGTGTGATTGAGCAAAGGAAGTCTCTTACTTGTGTGTTTGAGCAACTTGTAATTTGATATTACATTTTAGTGGAACTCTCCTTGGAAGTGCAAGGGGGAGAGGATTACTTCCGGATTGTGGAAGGAACCTGTATAAATTGCTTGTGTTCTTCTTTTATTTTCTGCATTCTCACTCTCTATCCGCTGCACTAAGACTCTGAACTCTACCAGACTCTGAAGTTTTCAGACTCTGATCCTGAGAACAGTTGCTTATTTTCGTGAGAAAGAAACGTTTTTTAAAAACACAATTCAACCCCCTCCCCCCCCCCCCCCCTTCTTGTGTTTTTCCCACCTTCAAAATGTGCTTCTAATGAGGTACGCTTCTGATGACGTCATCACTTCAGGAGCCCTTGTCTTCAGAACCACTTTTCTGCAGATGCTTCAAGTTTCTTTCTTGTTGATTCCATTGCTCTCATTTGTTCTCCCAGAACCTATACTTTAAAAAGAGACACTAAAATATTGTCTAAGGTCCTGCACACTTGAACAAATATTAGCATATCCAATTGACAACTTTTAAAACCTTGTTATCATCAAAACTTAAGGGTTTATGTTAAATACATTTTGTTCCAACAATCTCTCCCTTTTTGATGGTGACAAACACTAGTATTTAAAATGTTCAATTGTTGTTAATCTAATTAACAAGTTGACTTTAAGGGTATAAGGTTTGTAAGCTCCCCTTGAGTCCAATAGTATTTTAAGGTGAGGTTTGTAAGCTCCCCTTGAGTTCTATCCATGTTAAATAAATTCATCATTAAAAATGTAAAAACTCAGAATAATTCTGACATTAATAGACTAAGAGATGAGAAGAAGGTCATATTAATTTAACTTGTTAAATTAATGGGGCTTAGAGCCTATAAATACTATACATCTACTCCCCCTTTTGTCATCAACAAAAAGATAAATAAAAGACAAAGAGAAAAGAGATGAGAAAAACATAGTGAGAAAAAAATTCAATAAAAAAACAATCAGTTCAGAAGCAAAATATATGTTCAGAAGCATAAATGAGTTCAGAAGCTTAAACAAAGACAGATGCATAAAAACATGAATAAAACAAGATGGGTGTGCAATCTAAGGCTGGGCTTGTTTCTTCATCATGTCCATCATTTCTTGCATCATGCTGTTGGTCTTGTCAGCTTGCTTCTCCATAGTGTCCTTCAGATCACTATATCGCTTTAGGAGTGCTTCTTCCCTTTCCTTTGCTTCTTGTTGAGCAATCAGCTTCTTCTGAAGGTCATTACACATCAGCCTTTGCTCAAATAGTTCCTTCTTAAGCTTCTTGTTCTCTATTTCCAAAGTAGTGTCCTTATTAAGCTTCTAAAGAATATGAGCATCAGACTTGAAGCTTGGTTAACCACTTAACATTAGGATCTTCAGACTGTACTCTTGAAGAGATGTTGCTTGAGGCATCCATGAAGATAGGAGTGTTTGAGAGATACAACTTCTGATTCTTGTTAATGTTGATCTCTTCCATATTATGAGCTACTTCATTAAGCCATTCTCTTAGTTCAACCAATGCTTTATCATGAGCATCTAGACACAGCTTTTGAAGCTCACTCATCATATCCTCCACTCTTTCTCTCAAGGAGGTCCAAGAACTGACATAGTCCTGAATATGTACCAAGTTGCTTCTGGACTTGACCAGCTTATTTAGATCCTTGAAGATATTCTCACACACCTCTTTTAATATAATAGAATCTAGTAAAAGGGTAGGTGGTGAAGAGACAGTAGTGGTTTGCATAGGTAAACAAATTTGGTTAGAAGATGAAGGTACATCTGTGGATAGGTTGATCATGAACAGATTTTAGAACAGATGGAGAGGATGAGCTTAAGGTTTGATTCAAGAATCCAGGTTTGAACCATTGATTGATTTGCTCAGCTCTGTCATCAGAAGATACTGATGTGACTATACATTCAGGTTCAGTAGAATGTTCAGGGTTTTGAGAATAAATTGAAGGTTAGTCACATATGATTGACTCTTCTTCATCATAATCTGAATCAATCATAATTGTATTGGAAGGAGCAGCTACATTCAAAGGTTGCACAACAAAAATAGAATCTTCTGAGAAGAAGGAATGTTTCTCAGAAGCAGATGATTTTTGGTTGGCAAGATTTCTTATGGAGATACCAAAAGAAATATTTGAATGAGTAGCATTGAGATGAGCAGGTTGGTAAGCAGGGTGGATCACTAAATCAGTGCAGGTGTTTGGAGCCATTTGTAGGTCAGGTTCTTATTGTTAGGGGCTTTCTGAGATAACTTCATCAGAAGCTAATTCAGAGGCTTTTTCTAGGTTTGGTTCAAAACCTGGTAATTCACCTGAGTAGTGATTTATCAGATCCTGAATGACAGAAGGGTCACTTGTTTGGGTAGTTGGTTTTGGTTGAGATACTGATACCTCATGATTGGCAGACTCAGGCCTTGTTTGATCACCTACAACCTCTACATCAGCAAGAATAGATTGAAGTGGTTCAATCATTGGTGGTTGTAGAGGATGATCAGCAGGTAGTCTTGCACAATCATTGATCCTTCTTTGTTGCATATCATGTATTCTTTCTTTAACAGAAGGATACATAGGAACAAAGGTATCATTATCAGGCTCTTTCTGGTGCTTGGTAGATGATGATGGGGATAAACGCTTTTGTAGATTTTCATAGACTTTATTCAGGGGAATATCATCCATGTCTGAAGAGGTTGATGTAAATGTTGAGAGGGAGTTTGAGGTATTTCTAGATCCTACTTATATTATATAAGAGATGTTAGGAGAATCAGTGTTATCTATTAGAGCATCTGAAGCAGCAGCTTCTGAACAGGTACCCTTCTCTTTCTTACTTATATTATATTAGAGATGTTAGGAGAATCAGTGTTACCTCTTAGAGCATCTGAAGCAGCAGCTTCTGAACAGGTACCATTCTCCTTCTGAGACTCTTCAACACCATCCAAATTAACACCAACCACCACCAACTGTTGTAGATTCTCTAACAGCTCAATCACCTTATGAGCAGCTTCAACAAATGATTCCTTCAACAAGACTTCAACAGGAACTTCAATTTCCTTGGCAATCTCAAGTGGTTTCTCCAAAGCAGCAGCATTAACATCTTTCTTTTTCTTGAGTTCTCTTGAGACAAGCTCAGTTGCATCTTCTATTTCCTCTTCTTCTTGCATAGCATAAGAAGAAACCTTCAGCTTCCTGACAACATGGTTCCTTTTTTTCTTAGGAATATATGGTTGAGCAGGTAGACGTTGTGAAGTGCCAACTATTTTCCTACTTCTAGTTGTCTTGGTCAGAATCTTAGCAGGTTCTAAGTCCTGAACCTCATCTTGAATAGATGGTATAACAGAACCAGCAACCTGCTCTTGAGGTGCTTTCTTTTCTTTCTTAGCCTTCTTCCTCTTTGGTTCAAGAGCTTCTTCAACATCATCAGCTTCTGAAGTTGCCTTTTTCTTTGATTTTCGCTTTCTGGCAACAGGAACATTACCACCATACATATCCTCTGGTATGTCCTCCAATCTGATAGATTCTCCAGTTGTCTTCAGGTGTTCAGAAATTTAGTAAATTTGAACATCTAGAGGATCTTGTTTGCAGATTGGTGGAAAGTTATCCATTGATTGGATACTGCATAGGATACTTGAAGGTCAGTCTTCAGCCTTCTGAATTCTTCCTTCTTAATCAGAGACATATTCCTCAGGGTGCTTGCATTGATGATTTTCCCAGTAACAGTTCCCAGTTGATCGTCATTTATCACCTTTGAGAGCTGGAGTGCCTTCAGTATCCCTCCTTGATGAAAGATCTCAGACAGCAGTCTTCCATAAGGAATCCAGCTTCTGTTGGTGTTCTGGCTTTCGTTCAGTGCCCACATCATGTGGTTGGAGATGTATTTAGGCACATTTGCTTTCTTTTTCTTTATCAGAAAGTGTAGCAACACCCTGTGATCTAAGGAAGGTTGATCCACACCTCCTCCTTTTGGTAGCAAGTCTTCAATCATGATCTTATGAAGCAACTTGTATTCCATTTTTAGATCACTACATTTCCCTTTCTTAGTGTTGTTGAACATAGTCATGTTCACCACATCATTCCATGGACTTGTCTTGTCCATGCCCTCTTCATATGATCCTTCAGCAGCTCTCCTAATTTCCCTTGTCACAGGGATTCCCATGATGTTTGAGCGAATCTCTGTACAGGTAAATGGCTTCAGACCCAACTGTTCTCTAGTCTTCCCTTCCAGACTAGGTGATGAGTCATTAATTAGTTGTTTCAATATAATATTTGATTTCGTTTTATTTAGATTTAAGTTTATTTTAGATCTATTTTACTTCAATTGCATATTTATATTTCAGGAACGAATATTTGATAGATTCAGTCTTGGAGCAAAAGAAAGAGGATTATGAGCTGATTCGGGCTGGAAAAATACAAGATTCAGCACAAAAATATATTCCCCCAAGTCAAAAGCTCGGCATGGCTCGTGCCATATCTCACACGGCCGTGCCACATCTCAGAATTGCTCTTTTGTTGCTTTTGCTTCTTGTACAAGCTACCTATTAGTTTATTTCTGACCAAAAAGCTCGTGGTTTCTTATGGAACATTCTAGTGATGTATTTCTTAGGGCTTAAGTCATTGTAAACTATAAATAGAGTAGCTAGCTATCACAACAATTCATCTTTTGTTCTTGGAATACAATAGTGACAATTGTCTTTCTTAATAAAAGTTCTTTCTTTTACTTTCTTGTTATTTTATTTTTTTTCTTCTTCTTCTCCATGTCTACTATGATCATGAGTGAGTAGACTCTTCTTGTCTTGGGATTGTTGGATAAGTCTTAATGACATAATCCTAATCAAACCAAACCATAAACCCTAATTTTATATAATCTCGCTTTCTAATCTAATTTCACTGATCTAATAATGAATTAACAATTACTAACTTAAGAAGCGAATGCGGAGGAGTTAGTATTTGTTAATTCATCATCATAAATATCAATTCATAATGCGACAACGGAGCTTTGATATTGGAACAAGTGAAATTAGACAAGGATTGTGAAACATGAGAATAGTCTAGTAAACCTTGGGACATAAAGTTTCGACCTTCAAGGATTCTAATAACAATCAACCATGTGAATAGGCGTGATTGTTAGAGGAACACACTCACTGAAACCGAAAGGAGATGTGATAGGGTAAAGAGAAACTTGTCCTTAGAAAGTGAGACCAATATACAATTAACGATTTAGGGTTTGTTTGTGAAGGACTTATCATTAGATGGACCAATAAATCCCAAGGCTCTCTTTATTATTATATTTTCTTCCATAAAAATCAAACCTTTTTCTACTTAAATTCTCTTTCTAATCATTCTTTAAAATTAATCAAATTAACCAACTCCCTGTCGGAACGATACTCTTTTTATTACTACAACGGCAGAACCGTGCACTTGCGGTTTTGCTCATCAAGTTTTTGGCGCCGCTGCCGGGGAGTTAACCAATTTGATTAATATTTTTTAGTGGTTAGAATTCCTTTTTGTTTTATTTTATTTTATTTTTCTCTTTCTCTTCTCCTTTCTTTATATTGTCACCGTTAACTTCTTGGGTTCTTGTTCTTTTATGCGAAGGTCTAACAGTCTTGGTGAATTCGTTCTTGAGATCGAAAGATTTATACATAAGAGAAGAAAAGACGCATGAAATAATACCGCTATGGCAGAACGCACTCTCAAAGAGTATGCTACCCCTTCTACGGAAGAGCCACAAGCTATTATTGTGTACCCAACGGTTGAGGATAACAATTTCGAAATCAAGCCTGCACTACTTAACTTGGTGCAACAAAATCAGTTTTTTGGATCCCCCACTGAGGATCCAAACCTGCATATTTTTACCTTCCTAAGACTCAGTGGAACCCTAAAAGAGAACCAAGAAGCCGTAAGACTTCATCTCTTTCCCTTTTCCTTAAGGGATAGAGCTAGCGCTTGGTTCCATTCTCTATAAGTTGATAACATCACTTCATGGGATCCAATGAGGCGAGCATTCCTTGCCCGATTCTTTCCCCCTTCTAAAACTGCTAAACTAAGGGACCAAATCACACGGTTCAATCAAAAAGATGGGGAATCTCTATATGATGCGTGGGAGAGTTTCAAAGAAATGCTTAGAATTTGTCCCCACCATGGTTTAAAGAAGTGGCTCATAGTCCACACCTTTTATAATGGCTTATCTTATACCCCAAAAATGACTGTTGATACAACTGTAGGTGGAGCTTTGATGAACAAGAACTATACAGCAACATACACCTTGATTGAGGATATGGCCCAAAATCACTACCAATGGACCAACGAGAGAGCCATAACAGCTCCTACTCCCTCTAAGAAAGAGGCAGGTATGTACGAAGTCTCTAACATTGATCATCTTGCTGCTAAGGTTGATGCACTAACCCAAAAGATTGAAAAAATAAATGTTAGTGTTGTCACTCCTGTTGGAACAAAATGTGTTTAACATTACCTCTTTGAAGTTTTGATGATAACAAGGTATTAAAAATTGTCAATTGGATATGCTAATATTTGTTCAAGTGTATAGGACCATAGACAAAACATTTGTGATCATTATTAGGTTCTAGATGAACAAAAGAGAGCAAAGGAATCAACAAAAAGGAAGCTTAAAGCATTTGAAGAGAAGTGCTCCTGACGACAAAGTGCTCCTGGAATGATGACGTGTCATCAGAAGCAAGTTCATCAGAAACGCCTCATCAGAAGCAAAATCACCTGAACCTGTAGTTCATCAGGAGATGCAAGACTTAAAGTTTCAAAGGCTGTTCAATAGATTTAATCTCGTCTAAGCATTCCAAAAGACCAGAAGAGTGAAGCAACGGCTAATTCAAATGGATCTGAAGGCATTGGATGCTTGTTCTTTGAAGAGCGTTGACAAAGTACAATTGTACGAAGTGTGCAACCACTCCCTCAACTACTCAGAGTTTGTCTCTGCTACAAGACAAGAAAAACAACTCTGCCTGCAACGATGTTCCTACAGACTTGGAATGGATTTGAAATTGATCCTTCATAGGACAATAACCATATCGGACAAAAGATCATTTGTGATTGATCAAAGCTTCAAACGACTCTTTTTGATGCATTGGAAATTCACAACATCTCTTTCACACCTCTATATAAAGAAGTGAAGACTTGGAGAATAGAGAGAGACTCAACAACAATTTGAAAGCGCCAAAACTCTGTCAAAATTGTTCTGCATCAAAAGTTCACTTAGAATTTCTTATCAAAGTTCATATCTTAGAAATTCTAGAGTCTTAAGAGTTTGTATCTGATTTGTATTGTGAGCACCACTGATTGTATATCAAGTGTTCAACTTCAAACATTTTTCTTTGTAATTCTGTTTGATTAGAAGTCTCTTAAAGTTGTGCTTGAGCATAGAAGTCTCTTGCAGTTGAAGAAGTTCAAACAAAGTACACAAAGGAGCTTCTGAAGAAGTTCAAGCTAGAAGATTGTAAAGTGATGAACACTCCAATGCATCCAACCTGTAGCTTAAGCATAGAAGATACTGGATCAAAGGTAGATCAAAAGCTATATAGAGGTATGATTGGTTCTTTGTTATACCTCACTGTATCTAGGCCAGATATTTTATTAAGTGTATGCTTGTATGCAAGATTTTAGTTAGATCCTAAGGAAACTCACGTAACAACTGTTAAGAGAATCTTCAGGTATCTGAAAGGAACAACAAATCTTGGACTCCTTTACAGGAAATCCTTAGATTATAAGTTGATTGGATTCTGTGATGCTGACTATGCGGGTGAAAGGATTGAAAGAAAATCAACCAGTGGTAACTGTCAGTTCCTGGGAGAGAATATGATATCCTGGGCTAGCGAAAGACAAGCAACTATTGCTATGTCTACAACAGAAGCAGAATACATTTCAGCTGCAAGTTGTTGTACACAACTACTCTGGATGAAACATCAGTTGGAAGATTATCAGATTAATGCTAACAATATTCCTATCTTTTGTGATAATACTGTTGCTATTTTTTTGTCAAAGAATCCAATTCTACATTCAAGAGCCAAGCATATTGAAATAAACCACCATTTTATTAAAGACTATGTTCAAAAAGGAATTATGGATATACAATTCATTGATATTGAACATCAATGGGCTGATATATTCACTAAACCTTTAACTGTTGAAAGATTTGATTTTATAAAAAAAAAAAATTGAACATGCACTTTGTGTCTGATTGAAATTGCCTGCTCCTGAACTAGAAGTTAGGTTCTGAAGTTAGTTCAGAAGCTATGGTCCATCAGAATCTCTTAACTGAGATTCTGAGGAAAATATGCTTTTGAAGATGACATCAACATTTTAACTTCAGTAGCTAGATTTTGTGCTCTTAAATAGCAAAGCTAGTGGAAACGTTGGAGTTGTCTTCTGGTAACACCTGTTCCACTAACTTGAAAGCGCATCAGAAGTTATCTAACGTTGCTTATTTGTATTGGTGTATGACTTAATAGGGCTATGATGATTTTATGCTTTAAATGTACTATTCTCGTGCCCCCAACTGTGATTAATGTTGTGTTTATTTTTTCCCTACTGAATTGCAAACGTTTTTACTCAAAACACTTAGACAAATCACACACTACTCACTTCTCAACTATTCTCGGCGATGTAAAACACATTTCTCCTCAATCAAAAACCTAGAACCCTAGAAATTTCATCATCATCAATGGCATCTTCAAGCTCAGTTCAGGAATCATCTATGCAAGAAATAGCACAAGGAACGTCTACTCAACAAGAAACTCCTGCGTATGAGATTAAAGGAAGAACCATGTCTTTGGAAGAATGGGAATTAACTGTACAAGTTAAGAGACCGATAGATTTCACGTCTCTGTCATTTCATGGCTGCAATATTCAAGAATACTATGAGTCTTAGGACCTCCAACACTATTTCAATATGCTTAATGGTCCAGCCTACGAGAATCTGGTCAGGCACTTCTGGGTAAGAGCTTCTGTTTTTGAAAAACATGCTGCTTAACTGGAAATGGATGAGAAAGTATTGAATGATCCTTCATTAGCTGGAAAATCAAGGGAAGAAATGGGTATGGAACCATTTGTTGATCCAGAAATCAGGTCAAGCATCATGGGGATTCCAGTCTTCATCTCTCAAGCTGTAATTGCATACGTAATCAGAAGGGCTTCTGAAGGCAGCTATAAGGATGGTCTTGACAATAACAAGAAAAGTCCTTGGAACGAAGCAGTTCATCCGACCATGTTGAACAACAAGAAGAAGGGTGCCTACAACAACCTTTCTATGGAGAAGAAGATGCTTTTGAAGATACAGAATGAAAACCTTCTGCCCAAAGGAGAAGGTTCTGATCAACCATCATTAGAGCACATAATGTTTCTGCACTTCTTTATCAAGAAGGAGAAAGCAAACGTGTCTAAATAAATCTTCAAGCATATGATTAAAACTCTAAGAGAAAGTCAACAGAATAATAGAACCTGGATTCCCTATGGGAGACTTATCTCAGAGATTCTATATCAAGGAGGGATTCTGAAGGCCCTGGATGAAACTAAGGTTTTCACTGATCAACAACTCGGTACAGTTACTGGGAAGATAATCAATGGAAGCACCTTGGGGAACATGACATTGATTAAGAAGGAAGACATCAAAAAGCTGGATACAGATATGAAGGAATCCAGAGCCACATCAAATCTCATGGAAAACTTTCCTCCTATCTGCAAGCAAGATCCACTGGATGTGCAACTGTACTACATACATGACCACTTGAAAAGTACTGGAGAAAATATCCAACTGGAGGATATACCGGAAACCATGTATGGTGGTGCTCTGCCTATAGCAAAGACCAGGAAGACAAAGAGAAAGCCACTTTCAGAAGCTGAGTATTTGGAAGAAGCTTCTAAACAACCTACAAAGAAAGCCAAGAAGGCTAAGAAGGACAAAGTCACTGAAGCAACTAGTTTTGATCTATCAACCATTCAGGAAGAAGTCCAAGATCTGGAACCTGTTAAGGTTCTGAACAAGAGGACCAGAAGTGGTAAGGAAGTTGTACCTTCACCACCTCAGCCTGCTCAGCCTTCCATTCCTAGAAGGAAAATAAAACCCATTGTCATGAAGTTGAAGCTTACTCTAGAAGAGGATGAAGAAGCTACAGAACTTGTGACAAGGGAGGTCAAGAAAAGGAAGGAAACATATGCTGTTATGGAGAAAGCACTACAGCTGGCCAAAGAAATTAAGATACCTGTTGAGGTTCTGGCCAAGGAATCCACAGTTGAAGCTGCTCAACTTGGATTGGAACTTACAGGGAACCTACAGCAGATGGAAGTGGCTCGAAATTTGGTGGAAGCTGAAGCTGGTGGTATGGCAATGGAAGCTGCTGAAGTTGCACAAGAGGAAGCTGGATGGTCAGAAGCTGCTGTTGTTTCAGAAGCTCCTAAAGGTAATTCTAACTCACACACTACTGAAATAGTTACAATTGAATCTAGCACATGCTCTGAAACTAGGTCTAGTTCAGCCTCCCTCTCATCATCTTCATCCACATCATCTGATCCAGATGATATACCTCTTAGAAAAGTCTACTCTACCCTCAACAAAGCTTTATCCTCATCACCATCATCCAAAACTTATAAAAAGCCAGATTATGATACATTTGTTCCCATGTATCTTGCTGTTGAAGCAACTATATATGACATGCAACAAAGAAGGATTAATGCTTGCAAAAATCTACCTCCTGATCATCCATTACAACCACCTATGATTGATCATATTCAATCTATTCCTGCTGATGCAAAGGGTGTTGGAACAAAATGTGTTTAACACTACCTCTTGAGAGTTTTGATGATAACAAGGTATTAAAAATTGTCAATTAGATATGCTAATATTTGTTCAAGTGTACAGAACCATATACAAAAATTTGAGATCATCATTAGGTTCTGGAAGAACAAAAGAGAGCAAAGAAATCAACAAAAAGGAAGTTAAAAGCGTCTGAAGAGAACTGCTTTTGAAGTCAAAGTGCTCCTGAAGTGATGATGTCATCAGAAGCTGAAGATCACCAGAAGTTGTAGTTCATCAGAAGATGCAAGACTTAAAGCTTCAAAGGTTGTTCAATGGATTTAATCTCGTTTAAGCATTGCAGAAGACCAGAAGAGTGAAGCAACGGCTAATTCAAATGAACTTGAAGACATTGGATGCTTGTTCTTTGAAGAACGTTGACAAAGTACAATTGTACGAAGTGTACAACCACTACCTCCACTACTCAGTTTTTGTCTCTGCTACAAGACAAGAATAACAGCTCTACCTGCAACGATGTTCCTACAAACTTGGAATGGATTTGAAATTGATCCTTCATAGGACAACAACCATATCAGGAAAAAGATCATTGGTGATTTATCAAAGCTTCAAACGACTCTTATCTTGATGCGCTGGCAATTCACAATGTCTCTTTCACACCTCTATATAAAGGAGTGAAGACTTGAAGAATTGCAAGAGACTCACAACAATTTGAAAGCGCCAAAACTCTGTCAACATTGTTCTGCATCAAAAAGTTCACTTAGAATTTCCTATCAAAGTTCATATCTTAGAAATTCTAGAGTCCTAAGAGTCTGTATCTGATTTGTATTGTAAGCACCACTAATTATATATCAAGTGTTCAACTTCAAAAAAAAATTCTGTGTAATTCTGTTTGATTAGAAGTCTCTTGCTTTTGTGCTTGAGCGTAGAAGTCTCTTGATTGTGTTCAGGAGCATAGGAAGTCTCTTGCAGTTGTGCTTGAGCATTTGAAGTCTCTTGCTAAGTTTAGCAGTGAGCATTTGTAATCAGATATTACATTATAGTGAACTTTCCTTGGAAGTGCAAGAGAGACAAGACTACTTCCGATTTGTGGAAGGAACCTGTATAATTGCTTGTGTCTTTCTTCTTTCTCTCTCTCTCTCTCACTCTCTCTCTCTCTCTCTCTCTCTCTATCTCTCTCTGTTTTATCCGCTGCATCTAGAATCTGAACATCACTTCAGAAGATGTACTCTAACTACTTCTGATCAGTGACTTCAGTAGGAGAAAACGAAGAAAAAGCTAACACTTAATGGTCCCCCCCCCTTAATGTACACAACTACTCTTGATGAAACATCAGTTGGAAGATTATCAGATTAATGCTAACAGTATTCCTATCTTTTGTGATAATACTACTGCTATTTGTTTGTCAAAGAATCCAATTCTACATTCAAGAGCCAAGCATATTGAAATCAAACACCATTTTATTAGAGACTATGTTCAAAAAGGAATTTTGGATATACAATTCATTGATACTGAACATCAGTGGGCTGATATATTCACTAAACCTTTAACTGTTGAAAGATTTGATTTTATAAAGAAATATTTGAACATACACTTTGTGTCTGATTGAAATTGCTTGCTCCTGAACTAGAAGTTAGGTTCTTAAGTTAGTTCAGAAGCTATGGTCCATCAGAAGCTCTTAACTGAAGTTCTGAGGAGAATATACTTCTGAAGATGACATCAACATTTTAACTTCAGTAGCTAGATTTTGTGCTCTTAAATAGCAAAGCTAGTGGAAACGTTGGAGTTGCTTTCTGGCAACACCTGTTCCACTAACTTGACAACGCATCTGAAGTTTGCTAATGTGGCTTATTTGTATTGGTGTATAACTTAAAAGGGCTATGATGATGTTTTGCTTTGAATGTACTATTCTCGCGCCTTCAACTGTCATTAATGATGTGTTTGTTTGTCCCCTACTGAATTACAATCGTTTTTACTCAAAACACTTAGACAATTCACACACAACTCACTTCACTACCTACATTTTCTTTTCTCAACTGTTCTCTACGAAGTAAAACTTCTTCTCTTCAATGGCATCATCAAGCTCAGTTCCAGATTCGGCTATGCAAGAAATAGCACAAGGAACTTCTACTCAGCAAGAAACTCATGCGTATGAGATTAAAGGAAGAACCATGTCCTTGGAAGAATGGGATCTAAATGTACAAGTTGAA
Organism: Medicago lupulina; assembly: GCA_958299785.1. NCBI lineage: Eukaryota > Viridiplantae > Streptophyta > Magnoliopsida > Fabales > Fabaceae > Medicago > Medicago lupulina. The sequence continues at coordinate 34,995,022 of OY283141.1, read as the reverse complement.
AGACTGGTAGATTTCAGATCTTTGTCACTCAATGGCTGCAACATCAAGGAATACTATGAGTATCAGGACCTCATACACTACTTCAACATTCTCAATGGTCCAACCTACGAGAACCTGATCAGACACTTCTGGGTAAGAGCCTCTATTTATGATAAACACGCTACTCAACAAGAAATGGATTAGAAGGTACTCATTGATCCTTCGTTAGCTGGAAAATCAAGGGAAGAAATGGGTCTGGAACCATTTGTTGATCCAGAAATCAGATCAAGCATCATGGGGATTCTAGTCTTCATCTCCCAAGATGTTATTGCCTACGTAATGAGAAAGGCTTCTGAACGCAATTACAAATATGGTCTGGATCATAACAAGAAAGGTCCTTGATGTTGGGGAGAAAGCACTGCAGTTGGCCAAGGAAATTGAGATACCTGCTAAGGTTCTGGCTAGAGAATCTACAATTGAAGCTGCTCAACTTGGATTGGAACTCATAGAGAATCTGTAGCAGATGGCAGTGACTAGAAATTTGGTGGAATCTGAAGCTGATGGTATGGCAATGGAAGCCGCTGAAGTTAATCAAGAGGAACTTGGATGCTCAGAAGCTCCTGGTGTTTCAAAAGCTCCTGAAGGTAATTCTAACTCACACATTGCTGAAATAGTTGAAATAGGATCTAGTACCTCATCTGAAACTAGGTCTAGTTCATCCTCCCTCTCATCATCTTCATCCACATCATCTGATCCAGATGATATACCTCTCAGCAAAATCTACTCTACCCTCAATAAAGATTTATCCCCATCACCATCAACCAAAACCTCTAAAAAGCCAGATTATGATACATTTGTGCCAATGTATTGAAGAGAGGTTAATTGGATTACAACAAAGAAGAATTGATGCTTGCATTCATCTACATGCTGATCATCCCCTACAACCACCTATGATTAAGCCTATTCAATCTCTACCTGCTGATGTAGAGGGTGCTGATGATCACACAGGGACAGATCCTGCAAACATCAATGTATCATCATCTACACCTAACTCACCAACACAAATAACTCAAACACATGAACCATCAATCAATCCTGACTTTGAAAATCATTACTCAGGTGAATTACCTGGTTATGTGTCAAACCAAGAAAAAGCCTCTGACATAGCTTCTGATGAAGTTATGACAGAAAGCCCCCAACAACATGAACCAAACCAAGAAATGGCCTCAACAACTAACCTTGACTCTGTTCTTATCCCTGAACCTGTTTCTGAACTAGTTGTTCCTGAACAACCTGGTTTTGAACTAAGGGCTCCTGAACAAGTCATAAATAACCAATCAACAACAACCAACACTCCTACTGAACCTGAAACCTCAATAAATGACCAACCCTCATCCTCTAACCTAGCAATTCAACCTGTTGCCCCTGCCAAGACAAATGTTCCTTCTCCACCCACATTGTTCCTAAATTCAACTATTCTAGCAAATGTATGTGAAAACATCTTTCAGGAGCTGAACAATCTAGTTCAAGCAAGGAACAATCTCACTCATGAAGATAACTATGAGAACATGTGGACTAGATTGAAGGATAGAGTGGAATTCGTCCTAACAGAGCTTCAGAGATCATGTCTTGATGCACAAGAGATTGCTCTGACCAAGCTTCAAGACTGGATGAAGGGAGTGGTTTCTAATCTGCATGAAGTAAAAATTCTTAGAACCTGGGTGAAGATGTAACACCCCGTTTTCCCAACGTGTAAAACAATACATAAAATCAGAGTATTCAACTTAAGCAGGATGTCACACTTCTTTAAAACATAAATAGAGTAAAGTTACTATTTATTTAAAACATCATATATCAAATATTCAAATTATATCGCAGCGGAAAAACATTTCATTAATTCAACGGTATGGCACTACGGCCTCAACGAAAACAACTTATTAAAATTCATTCCAAAGGTTCAATAACATAATTCAAAATATTACGTAACAAATGGAAAACAATGCAAAGATCCCCATCCCGTTACGTATCAGAGCGACCCTAAGACGACGCGTGAGATGTAACGCCCGCTTTGAACTATTTTATTTATTTAATTATTTGATTGAGTTTAGAGTCTTTTTAAATAATTTATTTGATTCATGGTGATGTGTGTTATTTTTGTGTTATATGTTGGTGTTTTAGTAGCATATTATATTATAATATATATGTTATTTGGTGTAGAGATATTATGTTATTTGGTGTAAAAATATATTCGTTATGTGGTGTAGAAATACAATGTTATTTGTTATAAAAATATATATGTTATTTGGTGTAGAAATATTATGTTATTTGGTGTAAAAATATATTTGTTATGTGGTGTAGAAATACTATGTTATTTGTTATAAAAATATATGTGTTATTTGGTGTAGAAATATATATGTTATTTTGTGTAAAAAAATATATTGTGTTATTTGTTATAGAAATATGTTTGTTATGTAGAGCTATATTTGTTATAGAAATATGTTTGTTATGTAGAGATATATTTGTTATAGAAATATATTCGTTATTTGGTTTGAAAATATATTTGTTATTTGTGTAGAAATATATATATATATATATATATATATATATATATATATTATCTAGTGTAGAAATATATTTGTTTTAGAAATAATAAGATATGATGATATAATATAATATATATTTTGATGATGTGTGCTTTTATGTATTTTTAGTATTATCTTATTTGATTTATAATATAATATATTTAATTAAATATGGGTTGTTACATAATTTTAGAGAATTTGAGGGAAGGAGTAGAAATAAGATAAGATGAGTAAGAGAATATAAATAAGAGAATTAGGGTTAGAATTATTTAGTACGTGATATAACTTTTGGAGAAACCTAGAGAAAAAGAGAGGAGGCGCGAAGGAGAGAAGAAAAACCTAAGAAGAACGCAGCTTGATTCAGGAGACCAAATTAAGGTAAGGGTGAGCCTAGCTTTCATTATATTAAACTGTAATTCAATTCAATTATGATTAACAAGAGATGGATGAGTTTTTGAGGGAATTAAGAACTAGGTTAAGGTGAATGAATTAAAAGATGAAGTTGAAAGGTGAGAATTAATGAAAACTAGTTTAGGTTTCGAATTGAGTTTCTAGTCTTAAAAAGAGTGGATAATCTAGTAGGTTAATGAATAATTAATGTTCTAATGATAGGATAATCATAGGGTGATGTTTAAGGTCATGTTTTGAGGGTATTGGATCGAAAACGGAGTAGAAAAGGTTTCCCCAAGGCGAAACCGCAACTGAACTGCGATTTTGCTGTCGCTGTGCAAAACACGTTACTTGTTGTCTCAGTTGGACAAGTTTAAGTTTCGAACTGGGTTTAGGTGTCTTCATGAAAGTTGTAGATACAGATGTTAGCTTTCACTAGCCTTTGGAGTGACTCAATTTAAGCTTTTAGAACTCTAGATATGATTAAAATACTACAAAGGGGTCAACAGGCTCGTTCTCTTTTCGATTTTCTGTAACCGAAAAACTAAAATAAAAACTGGGACTTTTCTGTTCATAATTAGCTTTTGATGTCTTCACAAAAGTTGTAGATAATTGAGTTAGCTTTTAAATGGCTTCAGAGTGACTCAAAAATGTTTTGTGAATCTTGAGTTATGATAAAAACACTCCAAGTAGGTCTTGGAAAAAACAGCATTCTCTGTTTCACGTTCTTGTGTCTTTGTCATACATTTCTGTTCCGAAATGGGTCTTGGTGTAAACACGAAAGTTGTAGATAATTGAGTTAGCTTTGTAATGGCTCTGGATTGACTAGAAAATTATTTGTAGATTTTGAGTTATGATGAAAATAGTCCAAGTAGGTCTTGAGAAAACTTTAAGAAAACTTAGCATAACTAATCCCAAGTTAGTCCAAAGACTTAGGTTTGGTTTCCAAACTTCAAACTTAGGTATTAGAGATTTAGTTGAGGTGTTTTATGAGTATTTTACTTATGTCTTATTTAATCATACTTGATTACTTTTGAAGAATGTTATTGCTTATGAATTACGAATGATGAGTGCATAATGTGCTATACTTGTAAAGTTAATGTGATGATTTGATGTTGTTGATAATGATTATGAATCATATGTGCATTATGTGAACTATATTGTAATATATGTGATGCCTAAATGATGAATTTTTGATGTTGTTATATGATTGATGGTTTGCTGCCATGTTGCTGTTATTATTTAATTAAAGCTGCAAGAGTCGGTCTATGATGTGAGATGTTGTCCAATTTGTTGGAGTCATATGAGAAGTGTCGTGATGTCTAAGACGTAAGTGATTGAGTCTCATGCATACTCATTCAGAGATGAGGGCTTATGCCCTGGAGTTTTTACTCACTAGCGACGAGGGCTTATGCCCTGGAGCTTTTGCTCACCAGCGACGAGGGCTTATGCCCTAGGAGTATATTTATGCTCAAAGCGACGAGGGCTTATGCCCTGGATTGGTACCACATGCATATAAGATGTCTAAGATGTTTAAGATGTTAGAGTTGCATAGTCGAGTTGCACTGTCGAGTCGAGTTGTTTAAGATGTTTTGTGATGATGTTTAAGATGTTTTGTGATGACGATTCTTTGATGATGTTTAAGATGTTTAGTGATGATATTCTTGATGTTGCTTAAGATGTTATGAAATAAATATTTGAGACGTGCTTATATGTTAATTGTTGTTAAACTTAATTGTTGAATTATCTGTTTATTATATTGTTTGTGAATCTCACCCCTTCTGTTGGAATTGCCGCCTTGTGGGCAAGTGCAGGTAACCAAGATTAGGTGCAGTTGTGTGAGGCATTCCTCACTGTGTCTTAGGTGCTCTGATATGTAACGGGATGGGGAATCTTGTCAAATGCTTTTCTGTTCCTTGCATGTCAATTATAATTTTATAAAGACTAATTTTAGATGAACTTTGAAATGTTATGAGGAGGCCTGCGTGCCAAGACTTTTAAGATTCCGCTGTAATGTTTTGAGAAGTTTAATAACTATTTTTATGATGAATGAATTGTTATTCAATTCCTTTGAGATGTTTTAAGAAAGTGATACTCCCGTTTATGTGAAAACTCTGATTTAATTTACGAAATTTTTACGTTGGGAAAACGGGGTGTTACATGAGAGAGTCAACTCACATCAACAGCTAGTCCTGGTTATCTCCATGTTACCCACGTAGAGGCAACATTCAAACAAAAGGGGTGAGATTCACATTCAATAATAATAAGCATATAATTCATCAACAGAATTTAACAACATAAATAATAGCAATTAACAATGTTAATACTTCACATAATTCTTCAATAACCACTTATTAAATCATTGACAACTTGACGACAACGACACCAACACTTGACAAATGCAACGACTACGACTTCAACATGCATGTGGTATCAATTAGGGAATAAGCCCTCAACATTTAGAGTATAAACTCTTAGGGCATAATCCCTCATCATTAGAGTATAAGCTCTCAGGGCATAAGCCCTCAACATTAGAGCATAAGCTCTCAGGGCATAAGCCCTCAACATTTAGAGTAATAACACTCAGGGCATAAGCCGTCAACATTAGAGCATAAGCTCTCAGGGCATAAGCCCTCAACATTAGAGCATAAGCTCTCAGGGCATAAGCCCTCAACATTTAGAGTAATAACTCTCAGCAACCAATGCAACTTCAACAACTTAGACAACAACTTACAATTTTGACGACAACAGCGGGAATGACAACGACAACGACTTCGCATCATAATATCATAATTCATCAATTATGTACAACATCATGTAACATCATATTCATCAACATATACATTCATATAATAATTCATCAATCATGAACAACATCATATTCATCAACATGTACATTCATATAAATATTAAATCATCCAACAAAGATATTCACCTCAAACCAAGTTAGATCCATCACAACGTAGGTTAAATACTCTTAAACACCTTAATTGAACTCACAATACACAAGCTTTAAAGTTTGGAGACAATCCATAAGTTTTGGGTTGACTTAGAAATAGTTACGCGGAATTTTCATAAAATTTCACTAAGACCTCCTTGGAGTATTTTCATCATAACTCAAAAACCAAAAATCATTTTCAAGTCAAACCAAAGACACTGGAAAGCTAACACAATTATCTAAAACTTTCATGTTTACACCAAAGACCAATTCAAAACAGAAATATGTGAAAAAGACACAAGAACGCGAAACAGGGGATGTTGTGAAAGAGAAACTCGCCCGGCGAGTAAATTCACTCGCCATGGCGAGTTATGACGGATAGCTCTCGGAGAAAACTCCATTTTTCACCCCAAAATCCCAATTTTGAATCCCCTAAGCCCAAATTTTATAGAAAACTCTTCCTATGATTATTCTACAACCTGAACACCAATTATTACCTTAATTCATCGGATTACCTACTCTCTCAACAATCAATTACACTTCTCAAAACCTAATTCCCAAATTCCCAAATTCACAACCTACAACATGCTAAACCCAATTTCAGAATTATACAACTTAGAATTAGAGAAAGTTAGTCCCACCCTTACCTTAGATTAGATGATCGCAAGGTTCTACAGACTTCCTCTTCTCTGACTCTGCTCTTCTCTTGGTTTCTCCCTTTTCTCCCAAAAACTTGTTTTACGTGAAAACTATTCTGACTCTTAGTTTTCTATTTTTATATCCTTAACCAACTCTCTTAATTCCACTTAAGTCCACTAAACTCCTCTAAATTCTAATACAGCCCCTCAAGTCTAATTATTCCATTTTAGACATATTCTACTAAATAACTAAATAAAGCCACTTAATAAAATATCAACATACCACATAATCAAATAAATTATATAATTAGACTCTAAACCCAATAAAATAATTAAATAAATAAATAGGGCGTTACAACTCTCCCAACTTATAGAATTTTTGTCTTCGAAAATGTACCTCATGCAAACAACTCTGGATAAGACTCCAACATCTTACTTTCCAACTCCCACGTTAAACTTTCACCAGTCGCTCCTCCCCAAACGACCTTCACTAGAGGTATCTCCTTGCCTCTCAACGTCTTCACTTCATGACCTTCAATTCTCACTGGTAAGGTCTCAACCGTAAGGTTATCTCTAACTTGCACATCATCCCTTGGAATTACATGAGATGGATCCAGAACATACTTTCGAAGTTGTGACACATGAAACATGTAACACCCCATTTTCCCAACATAAATAGTTATAAAGAATATCAGAGTTTTTCATCAAAAACGGAGCATTACATTCAAATTACAAAAATTCCACTATATAAATAGAATAAAAAGTACTATTTATTAAAACAATCTGTCTTTATAAAAATCCAATAATCATGCAGCGGAATAGTTTTTAACATCTTATAACAATCTTTGGCTCTTAGAGGCCACAACATCAGTATCTTAAATAGTTCTCACGAAAATAGTTCAACATCATTAAAAAGGAAATACGTAACAAGGAAAACATGCAATAGACAATCCCCATCCCGTTACGTATCAGAGTATCCTAGACGACACGGCGGAGATTACTCACAATTGCACTATTCTTCGTTACCTGCAAGTTACTCATACGAAGAGCAACATTTTCAAGCAGAAGGGGTAAGATTTCACATTCATTAATAGCAAGCAACAATTCATAAAAGATAATCAACAACCATATATCCAGCATAGAATAAACATCATATAACGTTATTTAATAAAGGTAAAACAACAACAACAACATCATCAACAACAACAACATCATCAACAACAACAGCAAAATCATCAACAACAGCAACAACATCATAATCAACAACAACAACAACTTCTCAAATGATCATCAATTATATTATGCAATGACGACTCTACAATGCAACGACAACAACAACTCATCTTAACATCACATCGACTCGACAATGCAATATGCATGTGGTACCATCAGGGCATAAGCCCCCATCGCTAAAGGTCAAATAGGACCTGTCAGGCATTGAGCCCCCATCGCTAAAGGTCATAAAAGGACATGTCAGGCATTAAGCCCCCATCGCTGACTATGCTATGCAACAACACGACTTAATGTAACGACACGACTCAAATGCAACGACACCATCTTAATACAGCAACATCAACTTCATAATTTCAATATTAAATCAATTACTTACATATCAAACCAAGTTAGATTCATTAAAACATAGGTTAAATACTCATAAACACCTTAATTGAGCTCATAGTACACGGGCTTTAATGTTAGAAACAATCCATAAGTTTTGGGTTCATTTTCATAAAATTCCACTAAGACCTCCCTGTAGTATTTTCATCATATCTCAAAAACTAAGAATCATTTTCATGTCAAATCAAAGCCACTGGAAAGCTAACTCAATTATCTACAACTTTCATGTTTACCCCAAAAGCCAGTTCAAAACAGAAACGGGTGAAAAGGACGCAAGAACGCGAAACAGAGGATGGTTTTCCCAAAACACGCTTGGAGTGTTTTTATCATAACTCAAGATTCACAAAACATTTTCGAGTCACTCAAAATCCATTAGAAAGATAACTCAATTATCTACAATTTTCATGTTTACCCCAAAAGCCAGTTCAAAACAAAAATGGGTGAACAGGACGCAAGAACGCGAAATAGAGGATGTTGTAACTGTGCAGCTCGCGAGGCGAGTAACGTACTCGTTGTGGCGAGCTGCGACAGACAACCCTATGGGAATGGACCAGTTTTCACCCCAAAAACCCCAATTTCATCAACCCTAACCCCAAATTTGATAGGAAACATTACCTATGATCATACTAAGACCTGAACATCAATTAACACAACAATTCATGACAATTCTTATACTTTCTACAATTTTTATAGAATTAAACTTCATTCCCAAAACTCACAACCTACAACTTTTGTCAAACCCAATTTCAGAAAAACTACAACAACGATTAGTTTCTATGAATTACAACTTGATATTAATGAGAGTTAGTCCCACCCTTACCTTAGATTGTTTTCTGAAATCAAAAGCAGCGTTCTTCGTCCTTAGGGTTCTCTCTCTGAGTTCTTCTCTTTTCTCCAAAAATTGCACGTATTATGTTTTCTAAACTCGTACCGACTCTTAACCTAATTTATTTACTCTTCTCACCAAAAACTACTCTCTTCCATATTATCTTATTATTTCCAAAAATATATCTCCCCCACTTAGAATATTAAAACACATATCACATAATATAATATTTCATTAAATATATATATTATAATACAAATTATATTTTCTAATTCTAACTCTCCCTTTTTATATAAATCCTTAACCTATTTATTTTCTCTTAATTCCAATTCTGCCCCAAAGCCTCATTATTCTAAATAATTATATTTCTCCACGAAATATATTCTCCCACTAAATAACAAATATATTTCTATAACAAATATAATTCTACACCAAATAACAAATATATTTCTATAACAGATAACATAATAATTCTACACCAAATAACATATATATTTTTACACCAAATAACATAATATTTCTACACCAAATAACATATATATTATAATATAATATGCTACTAAAACACCAACATATAACACAAAAATAACACACATCACCATAAATCAAATAAATTATTCAAAAAGACTCTAAACTCAATCAGATAAATAAATAAATAAAATAGGGCGTTACAAAGCCTGCCTAGGCGGATGTCTCACCCTTCATGCAATTGTATGGCAAGAGTTGTGAATTTTTTGGGAATTTGTAGGGATCTTGAACAAAATATATACATAGACAACCAATAGGTGAGAAAGTCAATGTGCTCTATGTCAGACACTTCAGTACTCGAAGTAACATGGTGATCTAGTATAAAATTGCCATATGCAGGTCTAGTGAAATCAAAAGAAAGCTATGAGACGTGGCTGTCTGGATCGAAAGTTTGGCCAACAGGTTTTAGACTAGTAAGACCAGCAACATCTAAAAGAGTGGATGTGAGCATGCCACATTTTAAATGGAGGCTACAGGTCGAAGGGTTCCAAAAATGCAATGCAACAATTATTGTTTCACTATGATATTTTGGTCGTTGTCTCGACAGCTGGATGAGGTCAAAAATCCCCATCTCTTTCCAAAATTGACCCTTTTGCTTTTCCATCTTGTCTAACCAACATATATACTTCTCATTGTTCTCAAATCTAGGTTATGTCCTAAATTTGGATTTCAAGAAACTTAGGTCATAAGGACCTTTGGTGAAAATCAGAGGAGATCGTTCTTCAAGACTAGGGAAGATAGCACTAAGGTTTTCTGGGTCTTCTGTGTTATCTGGAAAGGGTCCTAGAAATGCATGCGGTGAATTAGGGCAAGAGATAATTACGTGGGTTTTCCAGATTTTGTCTTCAGCTTCCTTCACGTCTGGCTCTATGATGAATTGGGGATGACCGCTTGGAACCTCCTTAGAAAAATTGATGGGTTCATGATGAGTTGAGATTTTTGAAGTTGATTCTTCTGCATGCGCCATGATTGAAGTTCTTCAGTGTAAACGACGAAAGAAATGATCAGTTTTTCTGAAAGAGATTTTTGAAAATCTGCGAGGGTTTATGGAAGGGAACAGTTGCCAAGAAGAAGAAGGAATAGTGAAAAGTGAAAATTTTTTGAAGGTAGAAACTGGAAAGGTAAAGGTAAGTACCTTTGTTTTATAACCTTTGATCTGGACATGTGTCAACATCTTACGGTTGACGGTTTAGTCTTTTTTAAATAAAAAGTTGGTAGTTCCCAATGACTTAAAATGTGGCCCACTAGCCATGGTGGGGGCACCATAAAGGTTTCTTTGAACTTTTTCTTTAAACCATGACGTCAGAGAATTTGTTTCGATTAAAGCTAGGGGTCAGAAACGTCCTCTTCTCCCTATCAAAAGATGAGTCGAAACTGACGTTTCTGGGGGGCAATTTGTTAGCCAATATTTTTTGGGTTGTCATTAAATACAGTCAAATAAGTTAACCGTATGATCGAAGGATTTATTCTTGTATTTCTATCAAAGTTGGACTTGCTGGGGATACTCGAAGACACGTGTCTCGGTTCGACAGATGGAAGTTATAGAAGAGGAGTTTTCCTTGGATAAGGTCAAAACAACGGATATTTCTTGAAACATTCGAAATTCAAATCGAATGGATAAAGTTAGTTTATTGCAGTTATTACTTATACGAATTTAGGTAGTTATTTTAAATTTGTATAAATAGCAGTTTTCCTTAAGGAAAAAAGGGTCACAATCCAATCATACACAAAACTTACACTCAAATTATCCGCATGGAAGTGAGAAACGAGTCACAAGTTGCAATGTATGAATCTATGTACCAATTTACATTCAATCAATGCAATTTAAGTCTGATTTCTTAAATATCTTTGCAATTTATTTGCTTTCTTTCGATTGCTTTCTTTTATTTTCGATTATCAAAATTCTTCAAGAACAATATCAAATTACTGGAAATAACAAACGCAATATGTCCTTAATATTTACTGGTTGATCTTGCAAGTAAATAGTTTTAAACCAGCGATTGTTTACCAAAAATTAGTGTAAACAATAGCATACACCTCAAAATATAGCCATGTAATCAACTCAGGAAATACAACCAAAATCATAAACAAATCCCAATGTAAGGTACATCTCAACAAAAATAAAAATCCAAACATAAAATAAATGTCGTCCTAGATAAGAGCCGCTCTAAGGCACGATAAAGCGAAATAAACGGAGGAAGCTCCCGCTATCCTCAAGCAACTCACCAAGCAATGAAAATCAACTAATCCTACACGCCGTCTACCCATTTATACAAATAGGTAAGCGGTCCACCACAGACCACTGGGGGTTAGCTTCACATCAATCATAATTAGAAATTATAAACAGGATTGAACATGCATTAATAATTCATCGTTCATACATGAGCATCGTCATAAATTATCATCAAGAATATTTGCACAAGTATAAGATTCACCAATTGCAACTAATCACCAAGCACACAAATGCACCAACACGTAATTCACATCGAGCACATAAACAATTATCAATCATGTTATTCTTATGCAATGCGCCTAGACACAACCTATATGCATGTGGTACCAAATCACCTCCGAGCCGTCGCCCTTGATGCCAACCGAACATCATAATCACCCCGAATAATTGAATACAAAAGTATTCGTCACCAACATGTTATGATGCATGAACATATGACACAATCGACAACAATGCATATATTCACATAACCTCAACAATCAACACCGACATATTTCAATACATGCTTACACCAACAATTCAACACCAATAGCATGTAAGAAAATTCACCAACAACATATATGCACATAACATATATAAGCCCAACAACCTTTCCATAGTAATTCAACAACTTTAAATACTTCTCACATTTCAGTTAACGGAGAAAATACACCATATTATGACAATCATCATATTCAATCACCAAACCATCATTCATACAACCTTATATATTCATATCAAACCATTCATGAAAGGATTTCAAAGTAAACGGGTTCAATGAATATTTTCGACCAAGTTCGTATAATATATTTCACAACTTTAAACAATTGGGGTCAACGGACCAAAACAAAGCACAACGATTCAATTACCTCAACTATGCATGCACACTAATCACTTATGAGTGTAGGTGTACATACATGTGTGTCTCATCGACCAACTACACAGAAATCTCATAATTCACAAAGTTCGTCTCATAATGCCACTTTTCCAAATAGAATCTGTTTTCAAAGCAAAACAGTTTAACTCTCAATGAAATAAATCAATACCATTTTTAGTAACCACATAAACAACATACATACTTAACCCTACATCATTCACTTGAGAAACAAGTTTCGAAAAAATCGGCATTCTTGGACATTTTCCAAACATTGTAACCGATTCATAAAAACCAAGTCCAATTTGATTCAAATGATGTTCCAGTAGGATTAGATGTATAAACAGTGATTAACTAAGTCAAAAGAAACATTCTAGGCAGTTCAGATTGGTCCCCAAGTGCACGAAACGAAAAACGAATAATTGTTGAACAGGGTGCTGCTCGCTTAAGCTAAGTCTAGTTCGCTTGAGCGACCAGGTTCCAGTAGCTTCTGGGCTCGCTCGCTTGAAGCTCGCTTGCAGCTCGCTCAAGCGAACTGTGTCCAGAATCCACTAGTCACGTTCGCTTGGAGCTCGCTTACAGCTCGCTCAAGCGAACTGTGTCTATAATCAACTGGGCACGCTCGCTGATGGCTCGCTTAAGCGAACACTCCTCAGTTCTGGAAAAAAAACTTCGGGTTTCAAACCCTTTTCCTCCAAAAATCCCAATTTTGATCTTTCCCAACCCAAAACTCGTTCCAAATAATGTTTACAGGTCATATACATGAAAATACACTCAATGATGCATAAAACTTGAGATTAAAACATCATTTCCTCAAAATTCAACAGTTCACCAAACTTTCACAATTTTTTAACAACAACAACAATTCTCATCACCAATTCACCAATAAGGATACCCATTATATCAATTCATCAATAACATGTTCCAAAACAACACCAACAACAAATAATCATGAATTCACTCATAATTCAACAACCACAACTTCATTCTTCATCAATTTTTCACAAAAACATAACATACCCACATATATAACTTTTGGCATGCAAATTCATCATCAACAACACAATTATCATTCAATTCATATACACAATCATGTCATCAACATCTAAGTACAAATCTCTACAATTAAAATTCAAATAATCACTTAACCAAATAATCACTTATCAAATAAGCACTTATGAGAAATGGATAGAAAAAGATTATGCTTGAACACTAGCCCTCTTACCTCTAACTCCAAAAATCCAAGTCTAGGCCTCACTTTAGCTCCAAGGTTCTTCACCCTTTAACTCTTCAAGCCTCTTTCTCTTCAAACCCCCTCTTACCTTTTCTCTAGCCTTTCTCTCTCTACCTCTATCTTGTGTTATGAAATGAATTGTTCTAACCCTAGTTTCCTCATAAAAGTTGGGTTATATAGTCACACTATAATGGGCCTAACTCTCTAAATGTTATATGGGCTCAAACTCTAATTAATCCAATTCTCTAGTTTCTATCTCACTAACAGTCAAATGACGAGTAACCACCGGTTCTTATTTAATTACCACAACATACTAACAACTTAAGAAACAAATGGTCCTCACTTAAAAAAGCTACAAATAATCCTTAACCAAAATTACTAATTTACCCTTGCTCACCAAAAGACCAAAATGCCCTTCTAACACGAAACCCAAGAATTAACACTTAAAGATAAATAATCACATACAAGCATACATAAACACACATAAAATAATTGAAAATAAAATAAAGAAAAATCGGGTTGTTACAGGTTGTGGAGTGAGTAGTGTGTGAAGTTTGTCTAAGTGATTTGAGTAAAAAAAACGATTGCAATTCAGAAGGGGACAAACAAACACAGCATTAATGACATTTGGGGGCGCGAGATAGTACATTCAAAGCTTAAAATCATCAATGCCTTCTTATGTTATACACCAATACAAATAAGCCACGATGGATTACTTCAGATGAGCTGCCAAGTTAGTGGGACAGGTGTTACTAAAATGTAACTTCCAACGTTTCCACTAACTCTGCTATTCAGGAGCAAAAAGTCCAGCTTCTGAAGTTAAGATGCTAATGTCATCTTCAGAAGCACATTTTACTCAGAGTCTCAGTTAAGATGCTTATGTTCAAATTTTTCTTAATAAAATCAAATCTTTCCACAGTTAAAGGTTTAGTAAATATATCAACCCAATGATGTTCAGTATCAATGAATTGTATATCCAAAATTCCTTTTTGAACATAATCTCTAATAAAGTGGTGTTTGATTTCAATAAAGTGGTTCGCATAAATCGTGTCACGATTTTATGAACAGAAAACACCCAACATTCTGCCATCAAAATCGTGCCACGTTTTTGACAACATCAGGTCAAAAAAACAGCTTTTCAAAAGTGCGTTTTCCACCATTTTAGGCCCTTCCAAGGTTCAAAATCAAACTCAAACACACCCAATTCTTCATACTAATGTCTTCCAATCACTTATACATTAATCTCAACATAAACAACTTAATTCTACTCAACAAAATCAACTTATTCATTTCCAACCCATTTTCATAAAACTTTCAACAACTCAAATTTCACATCACTAATCCATAATTATGAAAACCCAAGGCATCAATTCATCAACAACACATCCCATAACAAAAACAACAACAACAATTAATCATGAAATCATCCACAATTTAACAACCACAACATCAATCTATATCAATTTTGTGCAAACACCAAACATAACCATATATATACATTTCAAGCATGCAACTTCAACATCAACAACACAATTATCATTCAATTCACATACTTAAATATGGCATCAAAATTAAGCACGAATTTCTACAACTAAGCTCAAAATAATCACTTATTCAAATAAGCACTTTTGGACATGGGTAGAAAAGAGATTAAAATGAAAAGATTATGGTTGAACACTACCCCCCTTACCTTAATCTCCAAGATTCCTAGCCTTAGCCTCACTTTAACTCCTATAATCCTTAATCCCTTCTTCCTCTTCAAGCCTCTTCTCATCTAACCTTTTTCTCCTCTTTCTCTAGCTTTTCTCTCTCTTCCTCTTTCTAATGTTGTGAAAAATGAATGCTCTAACCCTAGTTTTCTCTTAAGACATGGGTTATATAGACACACCACTAATGGGCCTAACTCTCAAAATGTTTGATGGGTTCAAAGCTCTAATTAATCCATTCTACAAGTTTCTACCCTCTTACGGTAAAATAACGAGTAAACACCGGCTCTTAATCTAATTACCACAACCCACTAACAACTTAATAAAATAAATTCTTCCCACTTGAAACACTAAAAATAATCTACACTATAGAATTACTAAATTACCCTTGCTCATCAAAAGACCAAAATACCCTTCTAACACGAAAACCTAAGAAATTAGCGAAAAATCAGGCTGTTACACAAGGGGGACAAGACTACTTCCGGTTTGTGGAAGGAACCTGTATAATTGCTTCGTGTCTTTCTTCTCTCTCTCTCTCTCTCTCTCTCTCTCTGTTTTTATTCGCTGCATTTATAATATGAACATCACTTCAGAAGTTGTAATCTAACTTCTTTTGATTAGTGTCTTCAGTAGGAGAAAACGAAGAAAAAGATAACTCAATTCAACCCCCCTTCTTGTGTTTTTCTCACCTTCAACATGGGTATGGGATCAGTTGGTGATAAGGTGTGGCCAGATGGGGCTCCAATTTGTGGGTTAGGGAGTGACCCGCTTCTAGTTGGGCCTATTTTGGAAGATTTTTGTGTGGAGGCAGAATTGAATATTCTTTGGAAATAAATGAGGATGTTCTTCCTGAAAGGGAGGTGGTAATAACAAACAGACATGTGCGTTTTAATACGGATGACTCGGACCTGTCGGATTTCAGTGATTCTAGTTGGGCCTATTTTGGAAGATTTTTGTGTGGAGGTAGAATTGAATATTCTTTGGAAATAAATGAGGATGTTCTTCCTGAAAGGGAGGTGGTAATAACAAACAGACATGTGCGTTTTAATACGGATGACTCAGACCTGTCGGATTTCAGTGATTCTATAGAGGCAAATGAGGAGGAACAAGAGAGTTTGACACTAAATAAGGTGAAGAGGAGGCATAAGAAAAAATTGGTTGGGGGAGGAAAACCTCTTCAAATTGATACTCTAAATTTTGTTCAATTGGCGGAATTGGTTAAAGGTGGTAAAGGTAGAGGAAAGAAGAATTCTAAGCTGCGGAATTCTTTAAACAATGTGGTGTTGGGGAACAAAGTTGTGGAGGAAGGAAGGACGACTGAAGATGAGTTGATTGGGTCCATCCATGTGACACCTTCACCGTTGATAGACGTTTGGCAAGTGCACCAAATACTATCGAAGTAGTAAAATATCGATCCCACGAGGATTGTTTTTAATCGCAATAAGTTAATTTCGTTATGCAATAGGATGTTTAAAGGTTATTATAGTTTTGCCACTAGGCGGTAGATTTGTTTGTTTTAATAACAAAAATAACAAAATGATAAAGTTTGTTTAGAAAATATGGAGAGAGATGAGATCGGATCGTCGAATCCTCTATGTTTCCCCTAATTGGTTACTGTACTCTATTCCTAGTAATGGTTCTTTAAGTCCCACGATAGTTAACAAAATAGCCCTAATCAATCCCTTGAGTTAGGACCCTCTTCTTAAACGACAGCCCCTAATTCCTTAGGTGGTCTAATAATTCTTGAAGGTTTAAACACGTTAACCTAATATCACTAATAAACGATTATCCATTCCTAGACTAACCATGTTTATTAGAACAATTCAATTAAGTCTAAGTTGAAAGCTAGGATCAGTAGTCATTCATTCTCACGAAAACATATTTATATTTGATCAGGATATAAAGAGCATTAAGAACAATTGAATTGAATAAAGACTTAAATAATCATTAATAAGGAATAGAGTTTCATCACAGCAACATAAGATCAACTAGGGTTTACACAGAATCATCTCGGATCCAATCTCTAAGAGATTTAGCTACTCATAACAATGTTTACAAATAGCATAATCAATTGAATCATTAAAACATACATGTAACTGGTAAAAGGATGAAGAAATCGTCCTCCTTGCAGTCGCCTTGATGTCTAAATCGCACTTTGCTCTCCAAGATTCGTAACCCTTGTTTTCGAAAAAGACTTCAGCTTAAATAGGCCCAGAAATTCACCCAAAACGTGTCACGTTTTAAGTAAAACGTGTCACGTTTTTCCTTCAGTAGCAAGTAACCAAATTAGGGTTTCACAAAACGTGTCACGTTTTTGCCAACGTGACACGTTCTTCTTTCTTCTCAAAACATGCTCTCTGACTTGTGAAAACGTGTCACGTTTTTTAGCAAGCGTGACACGTTTTTGTGACTTGCACCATTCTTCAGTTTTCTTGCTTTTTCTTGCTTTTCATGCGTTTCTTGCTGCTTAAGTTGCTTTGTGACTCCATAAAATGATAAAATATACATAGAAATTACGTAATGACAGCATGTCATCACAACCCCAAACTTAAACCATTCCTTGTCCCCAAGGAATTTACATGCAAAATTGACAGTTGACAGTAAAATAACAAGTACCTGCTCAAGTGATGGTAATCCAAAAAGTTCATCTCCTTACTAGCTAAAGGTGAGCTAGTTTGACTTGAATGCATCCACCAATTCACAACTCCACGCACAAAATGAATAGGGTTCACACTCAATCACATGCAAAGCTACATATTACCGTACGCTTGAAAAGTTTCTAAACGTCAATTAAAGTCAATATCAATACACACTTTGAGGTCTTTAAGGGTTATAACGGGGCTTAGGTGAAGGTGGGATGATATTTGGATAAGTAGGCTACACAAAATGTGAGTTAGGCACTCCTACGTCAGTTAAAACATACTTCAATCATCTTTCACCTATGGAACACAATTCTTAGTCAAAATGGGGCTAGAGAACATTATTCATCATCGGGACATTCGAGTTTGGAGTTACTCAGATTTTCAATGTCTTTGTCCCTTTTTCATTCTATATTCTCTTTTTTTTTTTTTTTGATACACCATTTTTAGTGTCTATATGTCATTATTTTTTTCTTTTGTATTGTTCTCTAGTTCCCCCACCCCAAACTTAATTGGTTGCAAATTCCAAAAGCAACCCCAAACTTAATTTTTAGCAACATTCTAACATGCCTAACTCAGAAAAACAGTATGGGATAAATCCTAAAAGTCTCTAAGTTTGTAATGTAGGTTGTCACCGAACAAAAAGTTCTATCCTACCGGCTCAACTTGTCTAAGAAAAGGATGAATTCAATATAATCAGGGTAGGCTTCAAAAGGCTCACAGGACCAAGCACTTTTGCCTTAGTGTGTATTTGACATAAACCAATCGACAGAAAAGAAACAATGCAAGTTCTAGAAATGTAGATGCATGGAACACTCTATATAAGTAAATTGAAAAATAAAATTTGGCCATGAACCTTACAGTTATGATATCTGGGAGTTGTGACTACCTAGCACTGCCGTACACTTCGCCTTTTACTCAAGTCACTCCTCCTTATGAACTTTTGGAAAAATCACTTGAGCACACATTTGTTACTAAACTGTAAAAGGTCAATAAAACACATAAATTCATCAGTAATAAACAAGTTCAGGCTCAATTACATCACAGGGGATACAACTGAGTTAAACCGAAATGAAAATTAAAGACAAATTGTTTGACTCAACAATAGAAATAAAATACTGAAAAATAAAGACATAATAAAAAGGATGGGTTGCCTCCCACCAAGCGCTTTCTTTTACGTCATTGAGCTTGACGCTTCAACCACTGTTAGGGTGGCAAATATGATAGAAAGAATATATCATCCTTCTTCTTCCTCTTGTTTGGTAGGAATTCCATGAATTTGGCACAAAGAATCAGATACTCCCATGCACCCATAGTTAAACATTTGGAATTTAAGCTCTCCCACCTCAGAGAAGGATGTGCATCCATCTGCACACAAGTGATTTCCTCAACCTCCGTTGGTTCAGACTTCGGGAAAATATCAACACTCCTTACTTTGGGTTTTTCTTCAATCACAACCTTGTGACACTCAATCTCCATCTGAACCAATTTCCTCTGAGACTCATGTGCTTTCTCAACAAGATCACCACACTGAAGATCAAACTTCTCAAATGAAACTTGATTTGACACCAAGAAATCATCTAAAATATGTTGAAGTTGAGTATTGTAATCTATGTTGATCACCTCGTTCTTCCCTTCACAATTACTACCTGGTTGATTCGCCTCATCATGACTGCATCTCTTATTTAATATCGAGATTTGACTGTCCACACATTTTATCTTCATAGATAGCATATATTTTTCATATTGCAGCGTACAAATCTCTTTTGTGTCATGAAGGTACAACCTGTCTATCATAGCTGCAAAACTTGGATAAACTTTTTAGTAGCACCGTACAATGAGAAGAAAACGAAGAGCATAAATCATTTTTTTTTATTTTCTTATAAATATATATATACAAAAATATAAATGACAGAAATCCTAAATTATAACGAAATTGCCTTATTGAAATAAATCAACAATCCCCGGCAACGGCGCCAAAAACTTGATAGACGTTTGGCAAGTGCACCAAATACTATCGAAGTAGTAAAATATCGATCCCACGAGGATTGTTTTTAATCGCAATAAGTTAATTTCGTTATGCAATAGGATGTTTAAAGGTTATTATAGTTTTGCCACTAGGCGGTAGATTTGTTTGTTTTAATAACAAAAATAACAAAATGATAAAGTTTGTTTAGAAAATATGGAGAGAGATGAGATCGGATCGTCGAATCCTCTATGTTTCCCCTAATTGGTTACTGTACTCTATTCCTAGTAATGGTTCTTTAAGTCCCACGATAGTTAACAAAATAGCCCTAATCAATCCCTTGAGTTAGGACCCTCTTCTTAAACGACAGCCCCTAATTCCTTAGGTGGTCTAATAATTCTTGAAGGTTTAAACACGTTAACCTAATATCACTAATAAACGATTATCCATTCCTAGACTAACCATGTTTATTAGAACAATTCAATTAAGTCTAAGTTGAAAGCTAGGATCAGTAGTCATTCATTCTCACGAAAACATATTTATATTTGATCAGGATATAAAGAGCATTAAGAACAATTGAATTGAATAAAGACTTAAATAATCATTAATAAGGAATAGAGTTTCATCACAGCAACATAAGATCAACTAGGGTTTACACAGAATCATCTCGGATCCAATCTCTAAGAGATTTAGCTACTCATAACAATGTTTACAAATAGCATAATCAATTGAATCATTAAAACATACATGTAACTGGTAAAAGGATGAAGAAATCGTCCTCCTTGCAGTCGCCTTGATGTCTAAATCGCACTTTGCTCTCCAAGATTCGTAACCCTTGTTTTCGAAAAAGACTTCAGCTTAAATAGGCCCAGAAATTCGCCCAAAACGTGTCACGTTTTAAGTAAAACGTGTCACGTTTTTCCTTCAGTAGCAAGTAACCAAATTAGGGTTTCACAAAACGTGTCACGTTTTTGCCAACGTGACACGTTCTTCTTTCTTCTCAAAACATGCTCTCTGACTTGTGAAAACGTGTCACGTTTTTTAGCAAGCGTGACACGTTTTTGTGACTTGCACCATTCTTCAGTTTTCTTGCTTTTTCTTGCTTTTCATGCGTTTCTTGCTGCTTAAGTTGCTTTGTGACTCCATAAAATGATAAAATATACATAGAAATTACGTAATGACAGCATGTCATCACAACCCCAAACTTAAACCATTCCTTGTCCCCAAGGAATTTACATGCAAAATTGACAGTTGACAGTAAAATAACAAGTACCTGCTCAAGTGATGGTAATCCAAAAAGTTCATCTCCTTACTAGCTAAAGGTGAGCTAGTTTGACTTGAATGCATCCACCAATTCACAACTCCACGCACAAAATGAATAGGGTTCACACTCAATCACATGCAAAGCTACATATTACCGTACGCTTGAAAAGTTTCTAAACGTCAATTAAAGTCAATATCAATACACACTTTGAGGTCTTTAAGGGTTATAACGGGGCTTAGGTGAAGGTGGGATGATATTTGGATAAGTAGGCTACACAAAATGTGAGTTAGGCACTCCTACGTCAGTTAAAACATACTTCAATCATCTTTCACCTATGGAACACAATTCTTAGTCAAAATGGGGCTAGAGAACATTATTCATCATCGGGACATTCGAGTTTGGAGTTACTCAGATTTTCAATGTCTTTGTCCCTTTTTCATTCTATATTCTCTTTTTTTTTTTTTTGATACACCATTTTTAGTGTCTATATGTCATTATTTTTTTCTTTTGTATTGTTCTCTAGTTCCCCCACCCCAAACTTAATTGGTTGCAAATTCCAAAAGCAACCCCAAACTTAATTTTTAGCAACATTCTAACATGCCTAACTCAGAAAAACAGTATGGGATAAATCCTAAAAGTCTCTAAGTTTGTAATGTAGGTTGTCACCGAACAAAAAGTTCTATCCTACCGGCTCAACTTGTCTAAGAAAAGGATGAATTCAATATAATCAGGGTAGGCTTCAAAAGGCTCACAGGACCAAGCACTTTTGCCTTAGTGTGTATTTGACATAAACCAATCGACAGAAAAGAAACAATGCAAGTTCTAGAAATGTAGATGCATGGAACACTCTATATAAGTAAATTGAAAAATAAAATTTGGCCATGAACCTTACAGTTATGATATCTGGGAGTTGTGACTACCTAGCACTGCCGTACACTTCGCCTTTTACTCAAGTCACTCCTCCTTATGAACTTTTGGAAAAATCACTTGAGCACACATTTGTTACTAAACTGTAAAAGGTCAATAAAACACATAAATTCATCAGTAATAAACAAGTTCAGGCTCAATTACATCACAGGGGATACAACTGAGTTAAACCGAAATGAAAATTAAAGACAAATTGTTTGACTCAACAATAGAAATAAAATACTGAAAAATAAAGACATAATAAAAAGGATGGGTTGCCTCCCACCAAGCGCTTTCTTTTACGTCATTGAGCTTGACGCTTCAACCACTGTTAGGGTGGCAAATATGATAGAAAGAATATATCATCCTTCTTCTTCCTCTTGTTTGGTAGGAATTCCATGAATTTGGCACAAAGAATCAGATACTCCCATGCACCCATAGTTAAACATTTGGAATTTAAGCTCTCCCACCTCAGAGAAGGATGTGCATCCATCTGCACACAAGTGATTTCCTCAACCTCCGTTGGTTCAGACTTCGGGAAAATATCAACACTCCTTACTTTGGGTTTTTCTTCAATCACAACCTTGTGACACTCAATCTCCATCTGAACCAATTTCCTCTGAGACTCATGTGCTTTCTCAACAAGATCACCACACTGAAGATCAAACTTCTCAAATGAAACTTGATTTGACACCAAGAAATCATCTAAAATATGTTGAAGTTGAGTATTGTAATCTATGTTGATCACCTCGTTCTTCCCTTCACAATTACTACCTGGTTGATTCGCCTCATCATGACTGCATCTCTTATTTAATATCGAGATTTGACTGTCCACACATTTTATCTTCATAGATAGCATATATTTTTCATATTGCAGCGTACAAATCTCTTTTGTGTCATGAAGGTACAACCTGTCTATCATAGCTGCAAAACTTGGATAAACTTTTTAGTAGCACCGTACAATGAGAAGAAAACGAAGAGCATAAATCATTTTTTTTTATTTTCTTATAAATATATATATACAAAAATATAAATGACAGAAATCCTAAATTATAACGAAATTGCCTTATTGAAATAAATCAACAATCCCCGGCAACGGCGCCAAAAACTTGATAGACGTTTGGCAAGTGCACCAAATACTATCGAAGTAGTAAAATATCGATCCCACGAGGATTGTTTTTAATCGCAATAAGTTAATTTCGTTATGCAATAGGATGTTTAAAGGTTATTATAGTTTTGCCACTAGGCGGTAGATTTGTTTGTTTTAATAACAAAAATAACAAAATGATAAAGTTTGTTTAGAAAATATGGAGAGAGATGAGATCGGATCGTCGAATCCTCTATGTTTCCCCTAATTGGTTACTGTACTCTATTCCTAGTAATGGTTCTTTAAGTCCCACGATAGTTAACAAAATAGCCCTAATCAATCCCTTGAGTTAGGACCCTCTTCTTAAACGACAGCCCCTAATTCCTTAGGTGGTCTAATAATTCTTGAAGGTTTAAACACGTTAACCTAATATCACTAATAAACGATTATCCATTCCTAGACTAACCATGTTTATTAGAACAATTCAATTAAGTCTAAGTTGAAAGCTAGGATCAGTAGTCATTCATTCTCACGAAAACATATTTATATTTGATCAGGATATAAAGAGCATTAAGAACAATTGAATTGAATAAAGACTTAAATAATCATTAATAAGGAATAGAGTTTCATCACAGCAACATAAGATCAACTAGGGTTTACACAGAATCATCTCGGATCCAATCTCTAAGAGATTTAGCTACTCATAACAATGTTTACAAATAGCATAATCAATTGAATCATTAAAACATACATGTAACTGGTAAAAGGATGAAGAAATCGTCCTCCTTGCAGTCGCCTTGATGTCTAAATCGCACTTTGCTCTCCAAGATTCGTAACCCTTGTTTTCGAAAAAGACTTCAGCTTAAATAGGCCCAGAAATTCGCCCAAAACGTGTCACGTTTTAAGTAAAACGTGTCACGTTTTTCCTTCAGTAGCAAGTAACCAAATTAGGGTTTCACAAAACGTGTCACGTTTTTGCCAACGTGACACGTTCTTCTTTCTTCTCAAAACATGCTCTCTGACTTGTGAAAACGTGTCACGTTTTTTAGCAAGCGTGACATGTTTTTGTGACTTGCACCATTCTTCAGTTTTCTTGCTTTTTCTTGCTTTTCATGCGTTTCTTGCTGCTTAAGTTGCTTTGTGACTCCATAAAATGATAAAATATACATAGAAATTACGTAATGACAGCATGTCATCAACCGTCGTCGGGGTTGAAATTGATTCATGGGGAGGAAGGTACTTAAGTTCCAGAAACTCCTCCACCGGTGAAATGTGAAGACCCTTTGAAGAAGTTGGAGGCGACGTCATTGTTTGGCATTCAAAATGGTCTTGGTTTTTCTTTCTTTATGCCGAGGTTAATAAACACCGAGAGGTTGGAGGTTATGGAGGTGGTAGATGTCAAGAAGAATGTGACAAGGGAGAGGAGTGTAGTTGATCAATGATTATTACAACTTTCAATATAAGAGCTCTAGGGGGGCGATCAAGAGGAATAAGATAAAAGAATTAGTGCGACATCAAAAGGTGGAGTTCTTGGCAATTCAAGAGACTAAAATGGAGGTGATTTCTCAAACTTTTTGCTACGGTCTTTGGGGAGGTGAGGGCTGTGAATGGGCTTACCATCCCTCCGTTGGTAATAGTGGATGTATTCTTTCGATTTGGAGAAAATCAATGGGTTATTTTATTTTTTCTTTTGTTGGTTAGGGTTATGTGGGTGTGTGTTTAGAGTGGGGGGGAGGGGGGGGGGGGTCTTAAAACATAAAAGTTTTGTAATCAATGTTTATTCTAAGTGTGATTTACTCACTAAGAAGAGGTTGTGGGAGAGTCTTGAATTAAGGTGTTTGGGGGAAGAAGTGTGGTGTATTTTAGGAGATTTTAATACGGTTGGTGGTAGTGAGGAGAGAATGGGGAGGCTTATTGGAGTCAAAGGGAAGAAATAATCCTTTATAATAATTTTGTTAGGGATGTGGAGATAGAGGATTTGGATGGGTTGGGAAGGCGGTTTTCGTGGTATCATCCTAATGGTAGATCCATGAGTTGTATTGATATGGTGCTTGTTTCAAAAGATTAGGTTTCCTTTCGGGGAGATTATTTTCTTTGGGTGCTACCTAGAGATGTGTCGGATCATTGTCCGCTTGTTTTGAAAGATGGTGGGAGGGACTGGGGTCCAAGGCCTTTCCGTTTTAACAACTTTTAGTTGGAAAATCCGGATTTTAAAGGGGTGGTGGAGGAGGTGTGGAGATTGATCCATAGTGATGGGTGGATGAGTTTTGTGTTGAAAGAGAAGCTTAAAGGTTTGAAAGTGAGAATTAAGGAGTGGCATAAAGAGGTGTATGGGGATATGGAAGCAGAAATTGAGAAGATGGTGTTTGATATTCATGAGCTAGATGTTATAGGGGAGGAGGTGGGGTTGAGTGGGGAGGAGGTCCTACGTCGTAAAGGATTATTTCGGGACCTTTGGACAATTCTAATGGCAAAAGATTCAAATATGGTGCAAAGATCTAGGTCGAGATGGCTTAAGAATGGTGATGCAAATTCAAAGTATTTCCATAAGTGTGTGAAGTTGAGGCATAATCGGAATGCGATTAAGGCTCTAAAGGTGGGTGATGAATGGGTGCAATCCCCTATGGAGATTAAGAGAACGGTGATGGATTACTTTTCAAATCATGTGGCGGCACCGGTGTGGGAGCATCCTAAACTTGATGGTGTTCATTTCGAGCGGTTGAGAATGCTAGTTTGGTGGCCCCGTTCACTCTTGATGAAATTGACGAGGTGTTGGCGGATTGTGATGGAGATAAAAGTCCGGGCCCGGATGGTTTTAAATTTGCTTTTGTTAAAAAGTTTTGGTATTTGGCCGATGAAACGCTCATGTGAGTATACCTTCATTCATATGTGATTAGTATACTTCCTTAGTGGAGGCAATTGAGTCGTTTTGGTTTCGTTTTGGTTCATTGGTTTAAAGTGGTGGATCATATCATAGAAACCTAGTTGAATATATATTCATTGAACTCTTCTACCTTGAAATTCTTCCGTGAATGAGATTGAATGTGAATATATGTTGTTGGTGATTATATATGTTGTGTGAATATATGTTGTTGGTGATTATATATGTTGTGTGCATATATATTGTTGGTGATTATATATGTTGTGCGCATATATGTTGATGGTGATTATATATGTTGCGTGCATATATGTTGTTGGTGAAATCTTTTACATGTTATTGATGGTGGATTGTTGGTGTAAGCATGTATTGGAATATAATTGGTGTGGACTTATGAAATTACATGAAGTATGTATTGTTGTCGAGTCCTAATTCACACACAGTTGGTTTGGTGACTTTCATCTCCATGTTGGTAATTGGATACTTATGTATCCATTATTCGGGGTGTTTATTCAGGGTGATATGATGTGTTTATATGCATCGGGGCGACGGCCTCGAAGATGAAAGGAAATTGGTACCTCACATAGTTGAGTCGGTCTAGTCACATTGTATGTTTCTAGGAAGAGTCATGTTTGTTTATGAGCTTGGTGTGAATACGTGTTGCTACTTTGTGTGCTTGATGATTGTTGTAATTGGAATCTTGTGCTTGTATATTCATTGTTGAGAATGTTTGAGTTCATGATTATTTATGCAAGTTATTATTAATGATGCATGCTTAATCCTGTTTGTTTTT
Source organism: Medicago lupulina (assembly GCA_958299785.1). NCBI lineage: Eukaryota > Viridiplantae > Streptophyta > Magnoliopsida > Fabales > Fabaceae > Medicago > Medicago lupulina. The sequence goes on along the minus strand of OY283141.1, from coordinate 34,967,965 downwards.
TATTATGATTAATGTAAGACTAACCCCCAGTGGTCTTGGTGGACCGCTTACCTATTCGTATGAACGGGTAGACGGCGTGTAGGATTAGTGATCGCATTGCTTTTGGTGAGTGCTCGTGGTAGTGGAGCTTCATCCTTTTATGTTGCTCGTCGTGTCTTAGAGGCACTAATCTAGGATGGCGTCGTTTTTATATGTTGGGATTTTATTCTATCTTGAGTTGTATTTTGTGGAGATTATTTATGTTGTTGGATTTATCTTATGTTGATGACATGACATTGTTGAGATGTAGTTGATTTTCCCCTGTGTGATTTTTATGTCGAGACATTCATGCATGATTTACTTGGTGATTAATTGTAGACGTGACGACTATTTCTTATGTATTTATTTAAATTGCATGATTTATTGCTTAATTAGAAATAGGGTGTTACATGACCCGCCAAGGGCGTGGCTCCACGGATCTTTAAAAAGTTTGGAAAATGGTAATTATATGGAAAAGGTTCATTGAACACAATAGCCGCTATTCTCCCTGACAACTTTGAATTCCACTGTTTCGAATCTTTGATTTGCAGCAACTTCAAAACAGAGGTCTTTTGACTGCTGAAGTGTGCCACAAGTGGGTCATGTTTGACTTAATGTAGGTCCTTTTGCCAGCTGAGGTGCCCCAAGTGAATCACGTCCGACCGGATGTAGTTACTTTGTCACAACCCTTAACTTTTGCATAAATCGCCCTTGTGGGTTTTCAATCTATCAGGATAATCATTTTCATTTTTTTTGTATGTCTCTAACTTTTGCCTGGACCGCCCTTTCGGGTTTTCAATCCATCGAGACGCTCTTTTTTGCCTAAGCCGCCTTTTCAGGTTTGCAACTTATCGAGTTGTTTTTTTTTTTCACAAAGTATTTCTTGACTGCATCGGTGTTCAATAAGACGTGTGAATTTGTCACCATCCTTTGTGATTATGCATCTTTTTGCCCCTGGATTCTGATTGAAAGATAATTTATATATTTTTAGCGTAAAATCTTCTTGAAATTCACAGGGATGAACCTTCTTGTTGGAAGCTTGTTTCATTCTTTTGATATAACTGTTCAGGAGAACTTTTCATTGATGGGACTTTGACCTCTATGGGGGACACGGTCTTCATGTTGTATATTGATGGAAGGAGGGGGGTTACCCCTGTTGAAGTGTGTATTGAAGTACGGTATCCATGTTGGTCATTGAGGGAAGGAGGGGGGTTGCCCCTGTTGAAGTGTGTACTGAAGTACGATATCCATCATATTGTTCATTGAGGGAAAGGGGGGGGGGGGGTTGCCCCTGTTGAAGTGCGTACTTAAAGTATGATACTTTGTGCACATACAAGAACTTTACCAGGAATCCCTTCATTTTCCTCTCCTTCAGCCTTAGATGCAAGGAACTCAAAGTTGGGAAAGAGCACAGGGTTAAAGTGTTCAACGGGTTTACTAATGCATGATTTTGACAAGTAAATAAATATTATGATTATGAAGACATTGAGAAAAGAAAATTATTTTTCTGTTTTGTTTTTTGTATTACCATTTTTCAGAAGAAACACAAAATAAAATAAAACAAAGTCCGGATAGAGACGACCTTTTTATTAATGATGAAAATACATTAAGCAAAAAGCCCTAAACAAGTTCACTTCCTTCTCGGGTGGGACGAAAGGATTTTTTTTGAAAAACAGAAAACAACAAACATACATATTATTCGAACAAAAGAGTAGTAGAAACAACGTCAACAGCGACTCAAGTACAGCTAACCATTCCATGTGTTGACATTAAGTACCATGATTCGGTATTGTCTTGCACTGCGTCGATAGACTACGCCCACTGATTTGCTTGCACGATCGGAGTCGAACCCTCGAAAGAGAAAATGTTGGCCTCGATTAAATTCTAGACTTCGATCTTCAAAGAGAAACAGTGTTCCACGTCATGACCTTGTGGCCCTTGATGGAATGCACAAAAGAGGTCAGCTCTCCACCTAGCCGGCAGTTTCTTAGGCACCCGAGGAGGTGACCTGGTCTGGACACAGTGCTCCCAAAGTAAAACAGGAAGCAGCTCATCATACTTCAGAGGAATTCGATCATATTGTGGTGCTTTCAGAGCCCGATTATGAGCGATAAACTGTTGATGAGCCTGTTGTTGAGGCTATTGTTGATACTGTTGTTGATATTGTGGAATTTGGGTTTGATAACCCGGATTCTGAACAACATTCATGATGGGCATAGTATTAACCGAGTGAGAAGGCATATATTGTTGTTGACCTTGTTGAGACTAGGGCTGGTAACCCGGATTTTGAACAGCAGCGGCTAAAGAGTGAGAAGTAAGATACTATTGTTGATTTAGCACTTTTAGATCTGGGTCATCGAACGACCAGGCGTTATTCTCAATCAACTTCTGAACTTCTGAACTCAATCAACAATGTCATGACCTGGTGCCCCTTGATGGAAGGCACAAAAGAGGTCAGAGCGATACCAAGTAGGCAGCACGTCCGGAACCTGAGGAGGTGGCCTGGTTTGAACATGATTCTTCTCAAGCAATATGGGAAGCAAATCAGCATATTTCATAGGTATTGGGTCACATTGCGATGCTTTCGAACCTGGTTCTGAGGAATAAACTGCTGAGGAACCTGATTCGGAGGGATAAACTGTTGAGGAGCCTAATTCTGAAGGAAAACTTGCCTAGGAACTTGTTGTCGAGGCATTTTTGGGAACAAAGGCTGATCTTGCGTAACCGTCAACAAGGATACCAAGCTAGTTAACTTTTCTACCTCGGCCCGAAGTACTGTTACCTCTCCACGAAGCTCGTGGACCTCTTGCTCAAGTTGATCCATCTTTTGTGTTTGCACGAGTATTTGCATATGCGAGCCGAGTTTGAACAAAGACATCAAACCACTTTACTAATGGAAATACCTTTTATTGAGAAGACACAATATAAGACACAGACTAAAAACTATGAATGCAAAATGATGCATGATATGATTATGAAAAAAAAAGATTTTTTTGAAGGACTTCATAAAAGTTAAGTGTAAACATTGTAGAAGAAAATGGTTTTATTTTGAAAATGGTAAAGGTATTGAAATTGGTTCGTTTTTCAAAAGGTAAGAACGAAACCAAGGAAAAAAGTTCTTAACAACAGCTAAAGCTTAGTTAAGATTTTTGAAGTTGGATTTCTTGGTATTCCTTCTTACAAGGTTCATTCATATGTGATGTTTACAAAAAACTTGTATAAGTCCTTCGATTTTTAATGAGAAAAAGGTTTTTCATGAATGGATGCATGATTATGCTAAAGAATATAGAAAACATGGTGAGATTAAGTTCCACAATATTGGAGTCAAGGGTAATAACGCCATTTGGTAAGGACTATGGTTTAAATTTGCACTTGTAACAAGGGTTCTACCAAGTTCCCAAAGTCCAACCCCCTCCGAATTTTATCGGATGACGGGACAACACCCGGTCCAACAACGTTCATCGATAAGTCTCGTTTGAGTGTAGCATCGCGTGTCGACTAATACCAAGACAACACTTGGTTAGCCACCGCACTACGTCCTAAAAGGCCAAGATGGGTTAAAGGTAACTAAGGTCCTTAGCTTCGACGGAACTTAAGAGTAATAAAGTCTAAATGTGACAACACACGCCGACAAATATCACTTTAAGAACCTCCTCTAAGTGTGGTTATATCACATGTGCCAAAACACGAGAATACTCTCGGAATGTCAGTATGATTCTACCACTCCTATCTTATATTTCCCTCAAGTCCGGGTGTAGGACTTATCTCACCACTCACGTTTAAAAGTAAACAAGTAGGCACGTATTCACAAGGTGTATAAGCAATAATAAAGCACAAGTAAAGAAGGGTAAAATAGGCTTAATGTAACACCCCGTTTTCCCAACATATAAATAATATATAATAAATCAGAGTTCATCGCAAACAGGAAGTCACATTTCGTTCTTCAAAATATCATTAAATATAAATAGAGTTAAAATCCACTATTTATTTAAACATCTGCTTTTAATAATTCAAAATAATGTCGCAGCGGAAAATATTCAACGTTTTAAATAGAAACTCGGCACTAAGGCCTCAACACCAGTAGCATAAAGAAGTTTCAAATCCAAAAGTGGTTCAACATTAACTTAAAAAGAAATACGTAACAAGGAAAACAAAACATATAAATATCCCCATCCTGTTACGTATCAAAGCATGACTCCTAAGACGACACAAGGAATTGTAACACCCCGTTTTCCCAACTTTTAAATAACATAGATTAATCAGAGTTTTTCAACTTAAAAACAGAGTGTCACATTCAACTTACAAAATTTTCCACAAATATTGTAACACCCCGTTCCCAAAAATACGTAATTTAAATAAAGCAAATCAGAGTTAAACCACAAACGGAGCATTACACTGCTTATATAAAATTCCTTAATAGAAATAAACTATTAAAATTTAACAACCAACTTATAAAAATTTGCAGCGGAATATTCATTTCAATCATAATTAATCCTCAAATAAAATCTTGGCACAAAGGCCTCATCAAAATGTTTCAACAAAAGCTACATCATTATGTCTCAAAATTCAATACATAGGAGTGAAGGTAATATAGAAATCCCATCCCATACGTAACAAGTCCTAGACGTTGAGCCACCACCTACTACTCAGGATCACCTGCAAGTTACCCATACGAAGGGCAACATTTTCAAGCAGAAGGGGTGAGATTCACGAACAACAATAATATATATATATATATATAAAGTTCATCAAATGCATAGAAACAACAGTAAATTCACATCAACAACATCAATAAGAAATATACATATAAATATAACATCATATTTGATTATCAACACTACTCCAATTGTATTTAATTCGAAACCAACTTCATTCTTGATGACGACTCACCGACAACGACTTAACACCAACGACACATCAACAACATCGACAACTCACCCAACACAACAACTACGACAATGCAACAATGCACATGCTTGTGGTACCAAAATACAGGGCAGAGCCCTCACCGCTTTGAACAACAAAGTGTTCCAGGACATGAGTCCTCCCGCTTTGAACGACAAGGCGTTCCAGAGCATAAGCTCTCACCGCTTTGAATGACATTGCATTCCAGGACCGAGGTCCTCACCGCTTTCGAACAACAAAGTGTTCCAGGACATTAGTCCTCCCGCTTTGAACGACAAGGCGTTCCAGAGCATAAGCTCTCACCGCTTTGAATGGCAACGCATCAGACTCCAACTGTGTATATCAACATACAACATGACATCACCGACAACAACCACCAACCGACAATGCATACATCTACGTACGACTTACATCACGACAATTCAATAACAACAGCTGTGCCTAATTTATTTATGACACACTCCCCAACTTGGACAACACAAAACAACGACAAGAATAGTGGTGCATTTTCACCATGCAACCAACGACAACACCAACTAGGACACCTCCCCAACTAGACTCAACCACACCACAACACCATGAACAATTGCAAACTTAGCAAAGTATATTTTATTTCATGTAAACATACCTAATTCCATCATATTCAACAACAATAGCAACATATACATTAATCAATTACATTCATATCAAAGTCCAAAACATCCTTCGAAAACAACCAAGTTTGATCAATAAGACATAAGCTAAATACTCATAAAACACCTCAATTAAACCTCTAATACTTAAGTTTGAAGTTTGGGAACTAACCATAGGTTTTCGGCCTAACTTGGGATAAGATATACTAAGTTTTCTTAAAGTTTCCTAGAGACCCACCTGGACTATTTTCATCATAACTCAAATTCTAAAAATCATTTTCAAGTCAAACCAAAGCCATTAGAAAGCTAACTCAATTATCTACAACTTTCATGTTTACATCAAAAGCCAATTCGGATTAGAAATGGGTGAAAAAGACACAAGAACACAAAACAGAGAATGCTGTTTCACTGAAAATCGTACTACGATTTCAAGGCATCGTACTACGATGGAATGTACTGAAAAAGTCATTTTTGCTACTGGAAAAATCGTACTACGATTTCCCAGCATCGTACTACGATGGAATGCGAACAGACCTACGGAAACAGACCAGTTTTCACCCAAAAAACCCAATTTTCAATCACCCAAACCCCAAATTGAATTACAACAATGTTTACAAGTTTTATTTGCAACACAACAACCAAAACAACTCAGAAACAAACCACAGAAACATCATCATCATCATATAATTCATCAATCATGGCATTTTCATATCTTTAACCCTAATCCAACAAAACCACCATTTTTCAATTCAATTCATGAAAGCATACATATATATATAGCAATTGAATCATAAACCCACCCTTACCTGGATTAAGAAGAACAACTACAGCAATTTAATCTCTCCTCTAGGCAATTCCCCTTGTTCTTGGCTCTTCTCCCTTTTCTCCCAAAAAGCTTAGTTTTCTTTTCTTACTGTACGTACAAAAGTTTTCTGCCTAACTCTTTTCTTATTCTCCCCAAAGTGTAACCCCCACTTATTTCTTAACTCCTACTAAAACCTATTAATTCTCATTAACCCCCAATATTTCCAACAATATTATTTTCTTACTTATTCCTATTGAATAATTCAAAATATTAATAATAAAATGCAACACACCTCATAAGTCACATAAATTATTTTAAAGCATATAAAATACATAAAACATATTAAAAATCAACCAAATTAATCAAATAAAAACTAGGGCGTTACAATTCTCCCCAACTTAAAGAATTTTCGTCCTCGAAAATATACCTCTGATCGGACGATCCTCACTCACGTCTGAGTACCGGCCAAAGCAAATACTTTACCACCTGTCCTAACCTTTTTCGGCTGCGTACACTGTGAACTGATATGACCTTCCTCATTGCAGTTATAGCAAACAACATCCCCACGCTTACAATCAACCAATGTGTGTCCCTTCTGACCACACCTGAAGCACTTCTTCTCCTCACGGTCACAGACATTACTCTTGTGGCCCTTCTCGCCACACTTGAAACAAATAATTTCAGTAGGAGCATCTCTCCTATTGGGCCTCCTCTCGTCATTCACTTCCTTCTTACTCTTATCGGTCGGAGCACTATAAGGCTTCCCACGGTCCTGTTGCTTACCTTTTCTTTCCCTCATAATCTTATAATGAGCCTTGGTATCCTCCTCATAAATCCTGCAGCTACTCACCATTTCAGAAAAGTTACGGATCTTCTGATAACCAATGGCCCGCTTAATCTCAGCACGCAGACCATTCTCAAACTTGATGCACTTGGAGAACTCAGCCGTCTCAGCAGAATAGTGCGGATAAAACTTTGCCAACTCAACAAACTTAGCAGCATATTCAGTTACTGACATATCACCTTGCTTTAGTTCTAGAAACTCAATCTCCTTCTTCCCACGAACATCTTCTGGGAAGTACCTATTTAAGAATTCCCTCCTGAACACAGCCCAGGTCACCACAGCACCATCCTGTTCAAGTACAGGCAGCAGACTTACCCACCAATCATCAGCTTCTTCAGCTAACATGTGCGTACCAAACCGCACCTTCTGAACCTCACTGCATTGCATAACTCTGAAAATTCTTTCAATTTCCTTGAGCCAATTCTGAGCTCCGTCAGGGTCATACCTTCCCTTGAAAGTTGGTGGATGGTTCCTCAAAAAGGTCTCCAATATCCTCACACCATTGTCTCCAGCAGCACCGTTAGGTTGTTGTCCTACAGCTTGAGCAACAGCCTCAAGTGCAGCAGCGATAGCAGCATCATTACGACCAGCCATATCAAAGTTCTCTATATCAGAAACAACGGCTCAGAAACAACAACAAAAACAACATTAGAGTTGACACTCTATCCTAGGTGGCTCAACACGACTCTACTACTTGGCCGGACGGACCAACCTGCTCTGATACCAATTGTAACACCCCGTTCCCAAAAATACGTAATTTAAATAAAGCAAATCAGAGTTAAACCACAAACGGAGCATTACACTGCTTATATAAAATTCCTTAATAGAAATAAACTATTAAAATTTAACAACCAACTTATAAAAATTTGCAGCGGAATATTCATTTCAATCATAATTAATCCTCAAATAAAATCTTGGCACAAAGGCCTCATCAAAATGTTTCAACAAAAGCTACATCATTATGTCTCAAAATTCAATACATAGGAGTGAAGGTAATATAGAAATCCCATCCCATACGTAACAAGTCCTAGACGTTGAGCCACCACCTACTACTCAGGATCACCTGCAAGTTACCCATACGAAGGGCAACATTTTCAAGCAGAAGGGGTGAGATTCACGAACAACAATAATATATATATATATATATATAAAGTTCATCAAATGCATAGAAACAACAGTAAATTCACATCAACAACATCAATAAGAAATATACATATAAATATAACATCATATTTGATTATCAACACTACTCCAATTGTATTTAATTCGAAACCAACTTCATTCTTGATGACGACTCACCGACAACGACTTAACACCAACGACACATCAACAACATCGACAACTCACCCAACACAACAACTACGACAATGCAACAATGCACATGCTTGTGGTACCAAAATACAGGGCAGAGCCCTCACCGCTTTGAACAACAAAGTGTTCCAGGACATGAGTCCTCCCGCTTTGAACGACAAGGCGTTCCAGAGCATAAGCTCTCACCGCTTTGAATGACATTGCATTCCAGGACCGAGGTCCTCACCGCTTTCGAACAACAAAGTGTTCCAGGACATTAGTCCTCCCGCTTTGAACGACAAGGCGTTCCAGAGCATAAGCTCTCACCGCTTTGAATGGCAACGCATCAGACTCCAACTGTGTATATCAACATACAACATGACATCACCGACAACAACCACCAACCGACAATGCATACATCTACGTACGACTTACATCACGACAATTCAATAACAACAGCTGTGCCTAATTTATTTATGACACACTCCCCAACTTGGACAACACAAAACAACGACAAGAATAGTGGTGCATTTTCACCATGCAACCAACGACAACACCAACTAGGACACCTCCCCAACTAGACTCAACCACACCACAACACCATGAACAATTGCAAACTTAGCAAAGTATATTTTATTTCATGTAAACATACCTAATTCCATCATATTCAACAACAATAGCAACATATACATTAATCAATTACATTCATATCAAAGTCCAAAACATCCTTCGAAAACAACCAAGTTTGATCAATAAGACATAAGCTAAATACTCATAAAACACCTCAATTAAACCTCTAATACTTAAGTTTGAAGTTTGGGAACTAACCATAGGTTTTCGGCCTAACTTGGGATAAGATATACTAAGTTTTCTTAAAGTTTCCTAGAGACCCACCTGGACTATTTTCATCATAACTCAAATTCTAAAAATCATTTTCAAGTCAAACCAAAGCCATTAGAAAGCTAACTCAATTATCTACAACTTTCATGTTTACATCAAAAGCCAATTCGGATTAGAAATGGGTGAAAAAGACACAAGAACACAAAACAGAGAATGCTGTTTCACTGAAAATCGTACTACGATTTCAAGGCATCGTACTACGATGGAATGTACTGAAAAAGTCATTTTTGCTACTGGAAAAATCGTACTACGATTTCCCAGCATCGTACTACGATGGAATGCGAACAGACCTACGGAAACAGACCAGTTTTCACCCAAAAAACCCAATTTTCAATCACCCAAACCCCAAATTGAATTACAACAATGTTTACAAGTTTTATTTGCAACACAACAACCAAAACAACTCAGAAACAAACCACAGAAACATCATCATCATCATATAATTCATCAATCATGGCATTTTCATATCTTTAACCCTAATCCAACAAAACCACCATTTTTCAATTCAATTCATGAAAGCATACATATATATATAGCAATTGAATCATAAACCCACCCTTACCTGGATTAAGAAGAACAACTACAGCAATTTAATCTCTCCTCTAGGCAATTCCCCTTGTTCTTGGCTCTTCTCCCTTTTCTCCCAAAAAGCTTAGTTTTCTTTTCTTACTGTACGTACAAAAGTTTTCTGCCTAACTCTTTTCTTATTCTCCCCAAAGTGTAACCCCCACTTATTTCTTAACTCCTACTAAAACCTATTAATTCTCATTAACCCCCAATATTTCCAACAATATTATTTTCTTACTTATTCCTATTGAATAATTCAAAATATTAATAATAAAATGCAACACACCTCATAAGTCACATAAATTATTTTAAAGCATATAAAATACATAAAACATATTAAAAATCAACCAAATTAATCAAATAAAAACTAGGGCGTTACAAATATAAATGGAACAAAAATGCTATTTATTAAAAGATTTCCCTTAATAGAAATTCAACAAAATGCAGCGGAATTATTTTCAACATCTTAAATAGTACTTGGCACTAAAAGGCCACAACATCAACATTATCTTAAATCCTCATAAAAATAGTTCATCATTGTTTAATAAAAGAGATACGTAACAAGAAATGAAATCAAACATAGCAAACTCCCATCCCGTTACTTATCAGAGCACATAAAGACACAACGAGAGATAGCCACTCACGACAGCAATGAACAACTACTTATTCTCGATTACCTGCAAGTTACTCATACGAAGAGCAACATTTCCAAGCAGAAGAGGTGAGATACATATTCAAAAATAGTAAGCATATAATTCATCAATGGAATTCAACAACATAAGATACAATGTTTAACAATATTATTACTTCACATAATTCTTCATTAGTATCTCATTAATAATAACCAACTTGACAACAACTGTAACACCCCAATTTCCCATCTTAAAAATTGCTTTAAATAAATCATATTAAATCAGAGTACTTCTCAAAGGAGTGTCACATTTCATCTTAAAAACAACTTCGATAATAATTTATCAAATTACAAAAATACTCAATTAAGCAGCGGAATTCAAATAGTCTCATCTCATAAATAGTCTTGGCTTAAAAGCCATTAAACGTCTCAAAGTATTAAAGTTCCAACATCACAAAAGTCAACATTTATTCAACCATGATACATAAAGGAATAGACTCTACAAAAGACCCCATCCCGTTACATATCAGAGCAACCCTACTTCACACATCCTCGCATCAACGCATCTAAGACTGGGTACCTGCACTTGCCCACAAGGCGGCAATTCCAGCAGAAGGGGTGAGATTCACAACAATAATATTAATATATAAATCATAAGTCAAGATTAACAAATCATATATATCCAACTCATCACATATACATTGTAGCACATCATAGCATCATCATAAACATCATCATCACAACATCATAACAACATCATATCAAGCATCAACGTCTCAAAACATCATCTCATATATGTCACAATTAACTCGACTAAATGCAACACCTAACGTCTCAACATCATGCATGTGGTACCATATGATTATAGCATTAATATGCTTCACCGTCGCTTTGAGCAAATGCTCCACTGTCGCTTTGAGCATAAAGCTCCACCGTCTCATATATATATATGCAAATGCATGGACTCGTCGCTTAACAACTTATTACACCGTCTCAAAACCATCATTATATTTTCAAGACTGACACATGCAGTTAATAATAATTACATGGCAGAGCATCATCATATTAGTCATACACACTGCAACATTTATCATCATTCACTTATCATCGTACACATACATCACTTATACACATCAATATATCATTTATCGACAACTCAAGAGAAACATCAGCAATCATCTTTACAGGATTCATTAAAGGGTATAAAACCTCACTAACACTACCCAAAGGGCTCCTCTCAAAGTCCCATGCGAAACAGATCGCAAAACAACAAACAGTCCTGAACTATCTAACTCGCCACGGCGAGTACATCTGCTCGCCACAGGCGAGCGCTCACATCAGCTCACTCGCCAAAGGCGAGTTGGGGGCGAGCTGGAGGCGAGAAATACTGGGTGCTTCGGCCTTTTTGACATTTTTCACCAAAATCCTCATTTTTAAGCTCTCTAAATCCAATTTGACCAAACCAACTTCACAGGTCATCTCTATAAATATGAGGGCACTCAAAACCATCTAAAGTTTGGCAAAAATCCTAAATTTAAGGGTCAAGCTCGCCACGGCGAGCTATACTGCTCGCCTCGCGAGCAACCAAGGGTTACTCGCCACGGCGAGTGATCTGCTCGCCACAGGCGAGCGATCTCAGAACCACTACGGGTTCAGTCCAATTCACACCAAAACCTGCCAATTCTCTCCAATTAAGCTTCTAATCCATCAGCAATATCATCCTAGGGAATAATCTAGGTTCTGTAACAAGTTCCTACAGCAATGCAACACATACTCACATCTAACCCATCAAATTCATCAAACCCTAATTCTCAAAACTTCTCACAATTCTCCCCAATCTCTAAGCTAATCAAGAACAGATGATTTAACATTAAGATTACTGAAGTTAGGCTCACCCTTACCTGGAAAAAATTGCAGAATTGGAACCTAGCTTTCTCTTCTCTCTTGACCGTTCTTCTTCTCTTCTCCAAAAGTCTGTACGCGTTCTCAAAAACTTTCCTCTCTTAACCTACTTCTCTTATATACTCCCTCCCAACTTAATTAATTCTCCTTTAACCCACACAACTCTTCTTAATTATAAATATAACCCCATCTCTTAAAATTCTATCTTTTTCCACCAAATCTATTTATTTACCAAATAAATATTCATATAAACATCACTTATATTATTTTATTAAACAATAAAATAATAACACGTCACACGTCACATATACGTCACATAATCATCACAATTCATATAATATATAAACATATACCATATCATCTAATAAAATAATTAAATAATTAAAGAGGGCGTTACAACAACAACTAACACGACACAACGACACCGCCTTGACTATGAAACAACATCAACTTAGCAACTTGACAAATGCATTATGCATGTGGTACCAATCAGGGCATAAGCCCTCAACTTTAATTGAGCATAAGCTCCAGGGCATAAGCCCTCAACTTTAATTGAGCATAAGCTCCAGGGCATAAGCCCTCAACTTTAATTAAGCATAAGCTCCAGAGCATAAGCTCTCGACTTTGTATGCATGAACTCAACGACCAACAACTTAGACAACCAATAACTTAAATGGCATAAGCAACATGACATTATTCAACATACAATAATCACATAATATATTCCAACCTATCAACAACAATAGCAACATATACATAAATCAATTACTTACATATCAAACCAAGTTAGATTCATCACAACATAGATTAAATACTTATAAACACCTTAATTAAACTCATAGTACTTAAGCTCTGAAGTTCGGAGACAATCTATAAGTTTTGGGTTAGTTTTCATAAAATTTCACTAAGACCTCCTTAGAGTATTTTCATCATATCTTAAGATATAAAAATCATTTTCAAGCCAAACCAAAGCCATTAGAAAGCTAACTCAATTATCTACAACTTTCCTCTTTACACCAAAAGCCACTTCAAAACACAAACGGGTGGAAATGTGAATGTTTTCCAGTTTTGACTGACAGAAAAATCGGTGGCCGAATTTGACAATTCGATGGCCGATTTTTGTCGAACCAAAGCTGGAAAATCAGCTAAGAATTCGGTGGCCAATTTTGGCAATTCGGTGGCCGAATTCGGGCTTCAATCTTACGGGAACAGACCAGTTTTCACTTCAAAAACCCAATTTTTAATCACCCAAACCCCAAATTTGATAGGAAACATTACCTATGATTATACTAAGGCCTGAACATCAATTTAACACAACAATTCATGGCGATTCATATACTTTCTACAATTTTTATTCACAATTCAAAGACCTAATTTCTCAAACAACAAAGCTATGAACGACAACATAAGATTAACCCTAATCCCCAAAACTCACAACCTACAACTTTTGTCCAACCCAATTTCAGAAAAAACATACTTAAGATTAGAGAATATGAATCCCACCCTTACCTTAGATTGTTTTCTGAAATCAATAGCAGTGTTCTTCGTTCCTAGGTTCTCTCTGGGTGCTCCTCTTTTTCTCCAAAAATTGTACGTGTTCTGATTTTCTAATCTCTCCTTACTGACTCTTAACCTAATACACATTTTTACTCTTATCACCACAAAATTACTCTTCCCCTTTATCTTATTATTTCTAATAATTATATTCCTCCCCCACTTAGAATATTAACACACCAAATAATGCACATAATAATATATTTCATCAAAATATATATATTATCAATCAAATAATAACACACTAAAAATACAATAAATTAATAAAATAATACATAAGAAATTTGGGCGTTACAGGAATCAACTCACATCAGCGGTTACTCCTGAATATCTGCACGTTACCCACGTAGAGGCAACATTCACACAGAAGGGGTGAAATTTCACATTCAATAATAATAAGCAACAATTCATTTAAATAATTAATCAATACAAAACAACAACAATTCAACATTAAGAATGCTTCACATAATTCCAACAACAATCATCATTTAACTTCATTCAATAATGCATCAACAACAACTCGACAATGCAACAACAAAAACTCAACAATGCAACAACAACTACTCAACAATGCAACGACGACGTAATTATGCATGTGGTACCAACAGGGCTACAACTCCCTTCGCTAAAGTCATAATTCGACTTGTCAGGCTACAGCCCCCTTCGCTTAAGAATAACAGAGCTACAACTCCCTTCGCTAAAGTCATATTCGACTTGACAGACTACAGCTCCCTTCGCTTGACAATGCTTATGCAATGACATAACTTAAATTCAACAACATCAACATCATAAAATCATATTAAATCAACCACAAAAGATTTGCACATCAACTCAAAGCCACTGGAAAGATAAATCAGATATCAACAATTTTCATGTTTATGACAAAGTCCAACTCAAAACAAAAACATGCGAAAAAGACACAAAAACTCGAAAACAGGCATTCTGCCAATGAACGGTTCGCTAGGCGAGTTCAATTACTCGCTGTAGCGAGCGACGGCGTCTACTCGCTAGGCGGGGAAAACATTCGCTATGGCGAGTTTGGATCTACTCGCCAGGCGACTAAAAACACTCGCTGTGGCGAGTTGGGAAATACTCGTCAGGCGACTAAGAACACTCATTGGGCGAGCGATGACATCTTCTCGCTAGGCGAGGTTGAGCACTCGTCGTGGCGAGCGACGACAGACAGATCTGCGAACAGACCTCTGTTCTCACTCCAAAACCCTAATTCCGACAACCCAAACCCCAAAATTGATAGGAAACATTACCTATTGTTATTCTACAACCTAGACATCACTTTCTTACATTAATTCATGGAATTACCTACACTTTCAACAAATTTTATTGAATTTAAACCTAATTCCTATAACCTCAAAAATTCAACAACAACAACAACATGATTAAGCCCTTTTTAGAATCATATGCTTAAGATTATAAAAGGTTGGTCCCACCCTTACCTCTAGTTTTGCGAAATTGATGATTTCGTACGGTGAAATCTCTCTATAGGTTCTTCTCACTATTCCTCCTTGCCTCTTTCCTCTACAACCCTAGTTTTCCTTTGCCTCTTGTTGCTCTCTTTATCGGTAACCCTTCTTCTCTAATTCTCTTCTCTATTTATAAGCTTTAATTGAGTGTGTGTACTTGCAGAGAAAGTACGAGTAAGGATACTAGGGTTTGTATCACTATTAGGGTTTAGACTGTTGATTGAATGCCTTGGGAATGCTCCCAAGGAGGGTATTTATAGCCTGATGTGGGCTTGGGTTCGATGTACTTAACCTCCAAGTAACAGGGGTATTTAAGGTATTTCGGCGGTTTCAGGATATTTCTAGAAGGTAGATAAGGCCCTGTAGCCCTTCCGGAGGGCGCCCAAGTCCTTCTGGAGGGCTCTCTGGCCTCTAGGAATATTATGACGGTCCAGTGTGTTACTAATCTTTTCATATTTCTACCCACACCTCTTGAATTTGTCACTATTACTTAAATCATTAAACACTACTTATCTCACTAACTACACCTCTCCTATTCTTAACCTAACAAATTCTCCTTATTCCAAAACTGCCATTATGCTTCATTAATCTAATTTAATTATATTCATTCACTAATAATACTATAATAAACTACTAATAAATACCCACACCTAATACAAAAGTCACACATCGCAATTATTCAAATAAAATATACAAAACGACACTAAACTCGATAAAATAAATAAATAATAAAAATAGGGCGTTACAACTCTCCCCCACTTAGAATATTTTTGTCCTCGAAAATGTACCTCAGATCAGACGATCCTCATTCGCTGTTTGAGTACCAGCTAAAGCAAACACCTTCCCACTAGTCTGAGCCTTCTTAGGTTGCTTACACTGAGGGCTAGTATGTCCTTCTTCACCACAGTTAAAGCAAACTATATTGTAACGCCCTATTTCTATTTAAGCGATAATCACGCAATTATGATAAATAAATAAGAAATAGACGTCACGTCTTGGAATAATTCACCAAGTAAACATGCATGGAAATATCTCAACATAAAACATCACAGCGGAATATCACATACATCTCAATAATAGCCACGTCATCAACCGTGAAATGCAACCAGCTCATAAATAAATCTCAACGCATATACATATCAAAATAAAAGAAATCCAATACATAAAAGTAAATGTCGTTCTAGATCAGAGCCTCTCTAAGACACGACAAAGTGAAAATAAATGGAGGAAGCTCCCGCTATCCTCAAGCACTCACCAAAGCAATGCAATCAACTAATCCTGCACGCCGTTTACCCATTCATACAAATAGGTAGGCGGTCCACCACATACCACTGGGGGTTAGTTTCACATCAATCGTAATCGAAAAGATAAACAGGATTAAACATCCATTAATAATTCATCTTTCGTAAATAAGCATTGTCATAAATTATTCTAAACAATAAATGCACAAGCATAAGGTTCATCAATTGCAACCAATCACCAAGCACACAATACACCAACACGTAATTCACATCAACCACGTAAGCAAACATGACTCATCCAAAAACATGCAATGTGTCTAGACCGACTCTAGATACGTGTGGTACCAATTTCATCTCCGAGGCCGTCGCCCCTGATGCAACAAACACATCATAATCACCCCGCATAAACACCCTGCATAATTGAATACATAAGTATTCGCCACCAACATGGAGTGAAATCAACAACAATTGTGTGTGAACTTAGGACTCGACAACAACAAAACATATATCATTCGAATTCTACAAATTCACACCAACATAGTCCAATACATGCTTACACCAACAATTCACCACCAACAACATATATGCATATAAACATATATAATCCATCAACAACATATATGCACATAAACATATATAATCACTAATAACACATATGCACATAAACATATATAATCACCAACAATTCATGAAAGAATTTCAAAGATCGTCTCAAAATGTCACTTTTCCAAATATAGTCCATTTTCAAAGCAAAACAATCTAGTTCTCGATGAAATAATTCATATGACCACTTTATTAATCACAGAAACAACATATATATATACTCCTACATCATTCACTTGAGAAAAACAAGTTTTCAGAAAATTGACGTTCTTGGACATTTTTCTCAATTATTAAAACCGATTCATAAAACTAAGTCCAATTCGATACAAATGATGTTTCAATAGGATTAAATACATA
This sequence comes from Medicago lupulina, assembly GCA_958299785.1. NCBI lineage: Eukaryota > Viridiplantae > Streptophyta > Magnoliopsida > Fabales > Fabaceae > Medicago > Medicago lupulina. The sequence continues at coordinate 34,950,235 of OY283141.1, read as the reverse complement.
AGTAGTGATCAAACAAGTCAAAAGAAAAAATTTAGAAAGTTCGGATTGGTCCCCAAGTGCACGAAGCGAAAAATCAAAAGTTGTTGAACAGGGTGCTGCTCACTTAAGCGAAGTCTGGTTCGCTTAAGCGACTAGGTCCCAGTAGCATTCTGGGCTAGTTCCCTTGGAGCTCGCTTACAACTCGCTCAAGCGAACTTTGTCCACAACCTACTTTCTCGTTCGCTTAGAGCTTCGCTTACAGTTCGCTCAAGCGAACTGTGTCCAGAAGTGACCTAGGCACGCTCGCTTGGAGCTCGCTGATGGCTCGCTTAAGCGAACGCTCATCAGTTCTGAATAAAAACTTCGAATTTCAAAACCCTTTTTCCCAAACACTCCAATTTTGATCTTTCCACACCCAAAACACGTCCCAAATAATGTTTACATGTCATATACATGAAAACATACTCAATGATGCACAAAACTTAAGATTAAAACATCATTTTATCAAAATTCAATAATTCACCAAACTTTCACAAATATTCAACAACAACAACAACTTTCATCATCAATTCACCAATAGGCATACTCATTACACCAATTCATCAACAACATGTTTCAAAACATCATCAACAACGAATAATCACGAATTCATTCATAATTCAACAACCACAACTACATTAATTCATCAATTTTACACAAAAACATAACATACACACATATAAAACTTTTGGCATATGAATTCATCATCAACAACAATTAATCTTTCAATTCATATACATAATCATAGCATCAACATCTAAGCATGAATTTATATACTCAAACTTAAATAATCACTTAATCACATAATCACTTATTCACTTAAGCACTTATGAGAAATGGATAGAAAAAGATTATGTTTGAAGACTAGCCCCCTTACCTCTAATTCCAAATTCCAAGCCTAAGCCTCACATTTGCTCTAAGATCTTCACCCTCTTCAAGTTTCTTCTCTCCAAACCCTTTCTTCCCTTGTCTAGCCTCTTTCTCTCTCTACCTCTCTTGTTTTGTGAAATGAAAAAGTTCTAACCCTAGTTCTCTCAAAAAGTTGGGTTATATAGTCACACTATATTGGGCCTAATCCGCTAAATGTTAAATGGGCTCAAATCTAATTATTCCACCCTCAAGTTTCTAACGTACTAATGGTAAAATAACTAGTAACTACCGGCACTAATTCTAATTACCACAACAAACTAACAAATTACTAAACAATTAGTCCTCACTTAAAACGCTACAATTAACCCTCAACCAAAATTACTATTTTACCCTTGCTCACCAAAAAGACCAAAATACCCTTCTAACACTAAACCCAAGAAAATACACTCAAGGATAAATAATCACATACAAGCATAAATAAACACACATAAAATAATTTAAAACAAAATAACGAAAAATCGGGCTATTACAACTCTCCCCCCCTAAAAGAATTTTTGTCCTCGAAAATTACCTGAAGGAAACAACTCCGGATACAAATCCTTCATCCTGCTCTCCGATTCCCAAGTAGCACTCTCGCCAGTTGGTCCAACCCAAATCACTTTCACCAAAACGATCTCCTTGCCCCTCAGACGCTTCACCTCGCGATCTTCAACTCTAACTGGCCAAGTCTCAACCGTCAAATTATCTCTTACCTCCAACTCGTCCACTTGAATAACATGAGACTCATCATACACATACTTCCGCAACTGAGACACATGAAACACATCATGAAGATTCGACAACGACGGCGGTAACGCAATCCGATACGCTACAACTCCAACCTTCTCCACAATCTCAAGCAGTCCAACAAAACACGGTGTCAACTTCCGACACTTCAAAGCACGACCAACACTGGTTACAGGATTCACCCTTAAGAATACATGATCACCAACTTGAAACTCAATATCCTTCCTCCTCTTATCATGATAACTCTTCTGCCTACTCTGAGATGCTTTCATCTTCTCTTGAATCATCTTGACTTTCTCGGTCATTTCGTGCACAACATCCGGTCCTAACAAAGCACTTTCACCTGACTCAAACCAACACAACGACGTCCTACACCTCCGCCCATACAAAGCCTCAAACGGTGCCATCCCGATACTAGAATGAAAATTGTTTTTATAAGTAAACTCAATCAACGGTAAACATTCGACCCAACTGACACCTTGCTCTAAAACACAAGCTCTCAACAAGTCTTCCAAACTGATAGACGTTTGGCAAGTGCACCAAATACTATCGAAGTAGTAAAAATATCGATCCCACGAGGATTGTTTTTAATCGCAATAAGTTAATTTCGTTATGCAATAGGATGTATAAAGGTTATATTTGTTTTGCCACTAGGCGGAAGATTTGGTTTGTTTTTTTTTTAAAACAAATAACAAAAAGATAACGTTTGTTTAGAAAATATGGAGAGAGATGAGATCGGATCGTCGAATCCTCTATGTTTCCCCTAATTGGTTACTGTACTCTATTCCTATTAATGGTTCTTTAAATCCCACGATAGTTAACAAAATAGCCCTAATCAATCCCTTGAGTTAGGACCCTCTTCTTAAACTACAGCCCCTAATTCCTTAGGTGGTCTAATAATTCTCGAAGGTTTAAGCACGTTAACCTAATATCACTAATAAACGATTATCCATTCCTAGACTAACCATGTTTATTAGAACAATTCAATTAAGTCTAAGTTGAAAGCTAGGGTTAGTAGTCATTCATTCTCACGAAAGCATACTTATATTTGATCAGGATATAAAAAGCATTAAGAACAATTGAATTGAATAAAGACTTAAATAATCATTAATATGGAATAGAGTTTCATCACAGCAACATAAGATCAACTAGGGTTTACACAGAATCATCTCGGATCCAATCTCTAAGAGATTTAGCTACTCATAATGATGTTTACAAATAGCATAATCAATTGAATCATTAAAACATACATGTAACTGGTAAAAGGATGAAGAAATCGTCCTCCTTGTAGTCACCTTGATGTCCAAATCGCACTTTGCTCTCCAAGATTCGTAACCCTTGTTTTCGGAAAAGACTTCAGCTTAAATAGGCCCAGAAATTCTCCCAAAACGTGTCACGTTTTAAGTAAAACGTGTCACGTTTTCTCCTTCAGTAGCAAGTAACCAAATTAGGGTTTCACAAAACGTGTCACGTTTTTGCCAACGTGACACGTTCTTCTTTCTTCTCAAAACATGCTCTCTGACTTGTGAAAACGTGTCACGTTTTTTAGCAAGCGTGACACGTTTTTGTGACTTGCACCATTCTTCAGTTTTCTTGTTTTTTCTTGCTTTTCATGCGTTTCTTGCTGCTTAAGTTGCTTTGTGACTCCATAAAATGATAAAATATACATAGAAATTACGTAATGACAACATGTCATCACAAACTCTGAATAGTCCTCTCCGTCTGACCATCAGTCTGAGGATGATAAGCAGAACTCAACCTCAACTTAGTTCCCAAATCAGCTCGCAAACTCTCCCTAAACTTAGAAGTAAACCTCGGATCCCGATCTGACACAATGCTAGAAGGAATACCATGCAGCCTGACAACCTGCTCAATGTAGATCTCAGCTAACCTCGCCACTGACATATCGGTCTTGATAAGAATAAAATGCGCTGACTTCGTCAACCGATCAACAATCATCCAAATCGAATCAAAACCCTTCGCAGTCTTCGGCAAAGCTCCAACAAAGTCCATAGAGATACTATCCCACCTCCACTCTGGCACAAACAACGGTTGCATCAAACCCGACGGCTTTTGATGTTCAATCTTCGACTTCTAACAAACCAAACAAGCATACACAAACTCTGCTATATCCTTCTTCATTCCAGGCCACCAAAACAATCTCTTCAAATCCTGATACATCTTCGTCGCTCCTGGATGAATACTCAAACTACTCTGATGACCTTCGTCCAAAATACGCTTCTTAAGTTCGGGCACATCCGACACACATATTCGATCACGAAACATCAAGACACCATTCTGATCCAATCTGAAATCCACACCTTTCCCTTTCTTAACCAACACCACACGATCTACAAGTTCCAAATCCTCTTTCTGACCAACCTTGATCTCTTCCAAAATGTTACTTGTCAACTTCAACATTCCCAACTTCACACTTCCAGGCGTCAACTCACAAACCAAACTCAAATCTCGAAATTGCTCGATCAACTCTAATTCCTTAACCATCAAAGCAGACATATGCAAAGACTTCCTACTCAAAGCATCTGCCACCACATTCGCCTTTCCTGGATGATAGCTCAACTGAAAATCAAAATCCTTAAGAAATTCCAACCACCGTCTCTGCCTCATATTCAACTCTTTCTGATCAAACAAATACTTCAAACTTTTGTGATCACTGAACACCTCAAACCTAGAACCATACAAGTAATGCCTCCAAATCTTCAACACAAACACAACAGCCGCCAATTCCAAATCATGAGTCGAATAATTCTTCTCACGCATTTTCAACTGCCTCGATGCATAAGCCACAACTTGACGATTCTGCATTAACACACCACTAAGACCCATCTTCGAAGCATCACAATACACAACAAACGATTCCTTCGGATTCGGCAAAATCAACACAGGCGCTGAAGTTAACCTCTTCTTCAACTCAAGAAAACTATTCTCACACTTAGAATCCCAAACATAAGCTTGCCCTTTCCGAGTCAACTGCGTCAATGGCAACACCAACTTGGAGAATCCCTCAATGAACCTCCGATAGTAACCTACTAAACCAAGAAAACTTCTAACCTGAAAAACAGACTTCAGCGATTCCCACTGCATCACCGCATCAACCTTCGACGGATCTACCGCAATGCCACCTTTCGAAATCACATGACCAAGAAAACTCACTTCCCGCAACCAAAACTCACACTTCGACTGTAACACCCCGTTTTCCCCAACAACGTAATATTAATATAAAATCATAGTAAATCAACAAAACGAAGTATTACACTGCTTTTCAAAATTTCATAAATAGATTTAGTATACTATATATTCAACAATATAACAATTAATAATTTGCAGCGGAAAATTGTTTTCAACATCAACAACTTCAATAAATTGGCACAAAGGCCACCAACAGTCATAAAACATTATTCGACACCATTAAACCTCAACAACAACAAAAACTTCGACAACATGTTTCAAAAATTGATACATAAAGGAATGAAAGAAAACATTGCAATGATTCCCCATCCCATTACGTATCAGAGCCCTAAGACACATGAGCCACCACTTCTACTATTTTGGATCACCTGCAAGTTACCCATACGAAGGGCAACATTTTCAAGCAGAAGGGGTGAGATTCACAAACAATAATAATAATATATAATTCATCAATTGAATCTAACACCCTAATATCAACAAATACTTCATTATATTTCTATATACTTCATAGATAACAACATAATTAAATTCACCAATCAGCAACAACACAACAACAACTCAACCGATGACAACGATTATGCAACGACACAACGACGAACAACAACAATGCAACAAATGTGACCAACGACAACTACTAATGCAATATGCATGTGGTACCATTTTACGCGTTTGAATGACAAGGCATTCCAGGGCATGAGCCCTCAACAGTTTGAATGGTTAAAGCATTCCAGGGCATGAGCCCTCAACAAATGAACGACAAGGCGTTCTAGGGCATAAGCCCTCAACTGTTGAATGATAAACATTCCAGGGCATGAGCCCTCAACAAGTTATGAATATGAATGAACTCGATTTGTGTATATCTGCATACAACTCAACAACAACACGACAACTACTAATATGCATAATCAACTATGACATACTCCCCAACTTGGTCAAATGTGACACAACAATTTATACGGCAAAATTCATCAACATAATGCAATTCTCATAATTCAATCCAATTCATATACCAAGAAGTGTTTATAAGGTTTAGTGCATATACATAGGTTATACAATATAAAATAAACATTTTATAATGCTCAGACGGGTCTCCTAATGCACAAAACGAAAAACAAAAAGTGGCTGACAAAAGCCCAGCACGCTTGAGCGTGGGTCTGCTCGCTTAAGCGTACAAATTCACGTAAGGTCGGGTTCTGCACGCTTACTGCTCGCTTGCGGTACGCTTGAGCGACCTAAATCACGTAGCTACAGGTTTTGCACGCTTGCTGCTCGCTTGTGGCTCGCTTGAGCGTGCGGTTAATTGCAATTTTTGGGCAGCTATCTTGAATGCTCGCTTAAGCGACGGGTTGCTCGCTTAAGCGACCATTCATCTGGGTAGTGAAAAAGCTCTACGGTTTTTCTAACCCTATCTCATCCAAAACCCCATTTTCAACCCCTGATTTCCCAAAACGTGTTCTAACAGATGTTTATAGGTTCAATATACAACAATGCACAACAAAGAACACAAAAAAACAACATCAAACAGTAATTCACCTCATTTTTATCAATTCCACAAAACCATCCTTAACCCTAACTCAAGAACAACATTCAATCCAATTTCAGAAATTACGTATTAAAATCATTGCTAGTTAGCCTCACCCTTACCTGAATTAAGATGATTCAAAACTCTACAGAAATCAGGTTAACTTTTGGCTCTTCTCCCTTGTTCTTGGCTTTTCTCCCTTTCTCCCAAAACTCTTGTTTTTCTCTTGTACGTGAAAAATATTACTGACTCCCTCTATTCCCTTTCTCAGTAAAACATAACCCCCACTTCATTTTCCTTAACTCCCTTAAATTCTATTAATTCTCAATAACCCCCAAAATTTCAAATAAATAATAATTCTCTCTTATTTCTATTAAATAATAAAAATATCTACATAATAAAATACAACACACCAAATAATCACATAAATCATTTAAAATCATATAAAATACTTAAAATCAACCAAAAATAATTAAATGACAACTAGGGCATTACAACTCTCCCCAACTTAAGAATTTCGTCCTCGAAATATTACCTCAAGCAAACAACTCAGGATAGGACTCTTGCATCTTACTCTCCAGCTCCCAAGTCAAACTTTCACCAGTTACTCCACTCCAAACAACCTTCACTAGAGGTATCTCCTTGCCTCTCAACTTCTTCACCTTACGATCTTCGATTCTCAACGGTAAAGTTTCCACCGTAAGGTTGTCTCTAACTTGCACATCATCTCTTGGAATAACATGCGAAGGATCCACTACATACTTCCGAAGCTGCGACACATGAAACACATCATGCAAATTCGAAAGATGTGGTGGCAAACCCACTCTATATGCCACTGTTCCAACCCTCTCAGATATCTGGTAAGGACCAATAAACTTCGGAGTTAACTTCTTAGACTTCAACGCACGACCTACACCGGTCATAGGAGTGACTCTTAGGAACACATGGTCCCTTTCTTGGAACTCAAGGTCCTTTCTACGCTTGTCATGGTAACTCTTCTGTCGACTCTGCGACACTTTCATCTTTTCTCTTATCATCTTGACCTTCTCCGTAGTCTGATGAACTAACTCTGGTCCCAACACTACACTTTCTCCCGACTCAAACCAGCATAAAGGAGTCCTTCACCTCCGACCATACAAAGCTTCGAACGGTGCCATACCAATACTCGAATGGTAACTATTGTTGTATGTGAACTCTATCAACGGTAGATGACTATCCCAAGCTCCACCTTGCTCAAGTACACACACTCTCAGCAAATCCTCTAATGACTGAATCGTTCTCTCCGACTGACCATCTGTTTGCGGATGATAAGCTGAACTCAACCTCAACTTTGAACCCAAGGCCTCTTGCAAACTCTTCCAAAACCTTGAAGTGAACCTCGGATCTCTATCCGACACAATGCTTGATGGAACTCCATGCAACTTCACAATATCCCGAATATAAATTTCTGCCAACTGGGCTACCGGAAAGGTGATATTAATCGGAATGAAATGTGCCGACTTTGTCAATCTATCAACAACAACCCATATGGCATAATGCCCCCTCGGAGTGTTCGGTAAATTAGTCACAAAATCCATGGAGATGCTATCCTGTTTCCATTCCGGCACATCTAATGGTGTCAACAACCCTACAGGCCTCTGATGTTCCACTTTAGATTTCTGACACGTCAAACAAGCATAAACAAACTGTGCAACATCCTGTTTCAACCCGGACCACCAAAACAATTTATTCAAGTCATGATACATCTTTGTAGCTCCTGGATGAATACTTAAGCTACTCCTGTGACTTTCTTCTAAAATCAACTTTTTCAACTCATCATCATCTGGAATACAAATCCTTCCTCTAAATCTCAATACACCTTGGTCATCAACCTTAAAGTCATCATCTGCTGTTTGGTTACTAGCAACCATCAAATCAATAAACTTAACATCAACTTTCTGCGCTTCCTTGATACGGTCCAAGAAATCACTATTGATCTTCAGCAACTCATAAACTAGGCTCAAGTCTATAAACTGCTCAAGCAACTCAAACTCCTTTACCATCATGGCGGATGTAACGCCCACGTTCGTTTTATTATTTATTTAAAATCGAGTTTAGGTGATTATATTATATTTATATATTATATAAGTGTTTTGATATGTTTTGATGTGTTTTGATATGCTTGGGATGATTTTGTGGTAAGATATAATGCTAAGGATAAGGTTAAGAGACTTATTTTATTGTTAAATAAAATAAGATTTGAAAAGAAAATAAAATATTTAGTTGTGGGTTAGTTTTGGATTTTAGAGAGTTATGTGGGAGAAAGAGTAAATAAGATAAGATTTGTTGGCAGTAAAAATAAGGCAACTAGGGTTAGGAAGTCAGTAACGCTTTCAGACTTTGGAAACAGAAAGAAAGAAAACGCACGCGTGAGGGAAGAGAAGGAGAGTGAGCTGCGATTTCTTCATAACCAGGTAAGGGTGAGACTCATAATTCTGTAATGTTAATTAGCATAATCCTGATGAATAATTAACAGTAATAGGATTGAATTGAGAGAGTGAGAAAACTAGGTCAAAACCTTAGAAATTGATGATCTAACGGTTAGTTTAGGTTTATTTCGTGTAGGAAGTGTTCCTAGACCTTAGAATATGTTTAGGATGAATTCTGGAATCAGTAGAAGGCCTGGAACCATGAGAATCGTGAGAATTTTGAGAAAATAGCAGTTTTGGCCGCAGCGAGATTCATCGCTCGCCACGGCGAGCAGTGATCCTCGCCTCGCGAGTGATGAGCTTCATCGCTCGCCACGGCGAGTACTTATCCCCGCCTCGCGAGTTGCTTCTGGCAGCTCGCCATAGCGAGCACTTTTCTTCGCCTCGCGAGTTGTTTCTGGCAGCTCGCCACGGCGAGCTAACTCACTCGCCTCGCGAACACTACCAGATTGGGAGTTGTGAGGGTTAGTGTGATCTGTTCCGTGTGATGGATTTGGAGATGATCCCTGAGTGTTATTTAGGCCTAGTGGTAATGTTGAGAGTCCTGTGCAGAGCTGTTCTAGGTATGGATTGTTTAGTGAGCAAGAAATTAAGTATTAAACCTTATGCTAAAGTGTTAAAGCCTATGTTGCTGGATTAGTAATTGTTGTGATGATATCATTCTGCTTTGATGTCTATATTATACTGCTGATGTTATTAAACTGAACCATTATGATATGTGTATATATTATCTATGCGATGATAAGTTGTTGTTTAGCTCCAATTTCTTGGATGCATGTTGATAAGATGATTAAGGATAAATGTTGTTTTGAATTGAGTCCATGCATAGCATACATTGAGCTTAGTCCTCACCATGATAGGAGCTTTGTCCTCCGCACGTTTATTAGGAGCTTTGTCCTCCGCACGTTTTAAAAGTATATTAATACTTATGATGAAGTTTGGTACCACATGCATATAAGGAGTCTAAGAGCATTGTCGCATGGTCATATTTATGATGTCATGTTGTTGATAAAGATTGAATATATGATTACGTGATAAGTGTTATCTATCTATGCTACTTGCTTAAAGATGATATGAAGTTGATTATGTGGTTACGTGCTAATTGTTATTAAATTATGCAAGAATGCTATTGATGTTTTGATGTTAATTGTTATTCTAAATTATGATGATTAATATTATTTTGTTATGAAATCTCACCCCTTCTGCTGGAATTGCCGCCTTGTGGGCAAGTGCAGGTGATCGTGCTTAGTGTGCAGTTGCTTCGTGAGTGGCCTTGCCTCACTGTGTCGTCTAGGTCGCTCTGATACGTAACGGGATGGGGTCATCATATATGCATGCTTCATTCTTTTACGTGATTATTTTATGTTATGTTGCGATAATGAAACTAACCTTGAGATAATTTTTATGGGGCCTGCGTGCCAAATGTTTTATGAATTTTAAGTATGATTTCCGCTGCAAGGTTTGAAGTTATTGGGTTAAATTATTATTTAACTGTTTCGGATTAAGTTTTTATGTGATATCCCGTTGTTGTGTTGAATACTCTGATAAATGTTTTTAAGAATTTTTTTTTATGTTGGGAAAACGGGGTGTTACAATTGGTATCAGAGCAAGTCGGTCTGTCCGGCCAATTAGAGAGTCTTGTTGAGTCTTAGTAATATTTGTATTACTAAATCTTATGTTGCTGCTACTGCTTGTTGTAGAATATCAGAATGGCTGGAAGGAACGATACCGTGTTAGCTGCTGCTCTTCAAGCTGTTGCCCAAGCTGTAGGACAACAACCTAATGCAAATGCTGGCGTGAATGCTGAGACGAGGATGTTGGAGACTTTCATGAGGAATCATCCTCCAACGTTCAAGGGAAGGTATGACCCCGATGGAGCCCAGACGTGGCTTAAGGAGATAGAAAGGATTTTCAGAGTGATGCAGTGCACCGAAGTCCAGCAGGTGCGTTTTGGTACACATCAGCTGTCAGAGGAAGCTGATGATTGGTGGGTCAGCGTGTTACCTAGCCTCGAGCAAGATGGGGCTGTTGTGACTTGGGCCGTGTTCAGAAGAGAGTTTCTGAGGAGGTACTTTCCGAAAGATGTTCGCAGGAAGAAAGAGATCGAGTTCCTTGAGCTGAAGCAAGGAAATATGTCAGTGACCGAGTATGCTGCCAAGTTTGTAGAGTTGGCAAAGTTCTACCCGCACTATGCTGCTGAGACTGCTGAGTTTTCGAAGTGTATCAAGTTCGAGAACGGTTTGAGGCCCGACATTAAGAGGGCGATTGGGTACCAACAGATCAGAGTTTTTCTGGATTTGGTGAACAGCTGCCGGATTTATGAGGAAGATACAAAGGCTCACTACAAGGTAGTGAATGAGAGGAAAGCCAAGGGCCAGCAGAGTCGTCCTAAACCATACAGTGCCCCTGCTGATAAAGGGAAATAGAGGATGGTCGTGGATAGGCAGACTGCGAAGAAGGATACCCCTGCTGAGATCGTGTGTTTCAACTGTGGTGTGAAAGGCCACAAGAGCAATGCTTGTCCAGAAGAGATCAAGAAGTGTGTCCGGTGTGGCAAGAAGGGTCATTTAGTAGCTGATTGCAAGCGTAATGATATCGTGTGCTTCAATTGCAACGAAGAGGGTCATATTGGTTCCCAGTGCAAGCAGCCGAAGAGGGCGCCTACTACGGGTCGAGTTTTTGCCCTGACCGGTACTCAGACAGACAATGATGATCGTTTGATCAGAGGTACTTGCTATATTAATAATACTCCTTTAGTTGCTATTATTGATACTGGTGCTACACATTGCTTTATTGCTTTAGACTGTGTTTCTGCTTTGAGTCTTGCTATGTCTGATATGAATGGAGAGATGGTTGTCGAAACTCCAGCTAAGGGTTCGGTGACTACTTCTCTCGTATGTTTGAGTTGTCCTTTGTCCATGTTTGGTCGCGATTTTGAAATGGATCTATTGTCTACCTTTAAGCGGTATGGACGTGATTCTGGGTATGAATTGGTTAGAGTACAACCACGTTCTTATCAATTGTTTTCGCAAGACGGTGCATTTCTCGTCCGCTGAGGAGGAAAGTGGTGCTGAGTTCTTATCTACTAAGCAGCTGAAGCAACTAGAACGTGATGGTATGTTGATGTTTTCGTTGATGGCTTCTTTATCTTTAGAGAATCAAGCAGTGATTGATAAATTACAAGTGGTATGCGACTTTCCTGAAGTTTTCCCAGATGAAATTCCTGATGTGCCTCCAGAGAGGGAAGTCGAGTTTTCTATTGATCTTGTTCCTGGAACTAAGCCGGTGTCGATGGCACCTTATCGTATGTCTGCTTCAGAATTAGCTGAATTGAAGAAACAGTTGGAAGATTTACTCGAGAAGAAATTCGTTAGACCAAGTGTGTCACCTTGGGGAGCGCCAGTGTTACTAGTAAAGAAGAAAGATGGTAGTATGAGGCTATGTATTGATTATCGGCAGTTGAACAAGGTAACTATCAAGAATAGGTATCTACTACCGAGAATTGACGATTTGATGGATCAGTTAGTGGGTGCACGTGTTTTCAGCAAGATTGACTTGAGGTCAGGTTATCACCAGATTAAAGTAAAGGATGAAGATATGCAGAAGACAGCTTTCAGAACGCGTTATGGCCATTATGAGTACAAGGTTATGCCTTTTGGAGTTACTAATGCACCTGGAGTGTTTATGGAGTATATGAATCGCATCTTCCATGCATTTTTGGATCAGTTTGTAGTTGTGTTTATTGATGATATTCTGATTTACTCCAAGACTGAGGAAGAGCATGCTGAACATCTGAAGATTGTCTTGCAAGTATTGAAAGAGAAGAAACTTTATGCCAAATTGTCTAAGTGTGAATTTTGGTTGAAAGAAGTGAGTTTCCTTGGTCATGTTATCTCTGGTGATGGTATTGTAGTAGATCCGTCTAAGATTGAAGCCGTATCGCAATGGGAGACTCCGAAGTCAGTTACTGAGATTAGGAGCTTTTTGGGTTTAGCTGGTTATTACAGAAGGTTTATTGAAGGATTCTCCAAGTTAGCTCTCCCGTTGACCCAGTTGACTTGTAAAGGTAGAGCGTTTGTTTGGGATGTGCATTGTGAGAACAGTTTCAACGAGTTGAAGAAGCGTTTGACGACCGCTCCAGTTTTGATTTTGCCGAAGTCTGATGCGCCTTTTGTAGTGTATTGTGATGCGTCTAAGTTGGGTTTGGGAGGTGTGCTTATGCAAGAAGGTAATGTGGTAGCTTATGCTTCAAGACAGTTGAGGATTCATGAGAAGAATTACCCGACGCATGATTTGGAATTAGCAGCTGTGGTTTTTGTATTGAAGATGTGGAGACACTACTTATATGGTGCGAGATTCGAAGTGTTCAGTGATCACAAGAGCTTGAAGTATCTTTTCGATCAGAAGGAATTGAATATGAGGCAGAGAAGATGGCTAGAACTTTTGAAGGACTTCGACTTTGGGTTGAATTATCATCCGGGTAAAGCGAATGTGGTAGCAGATGCCTTGAGTAGGAAGACTTTGCATATGTCTGCTATGATGGTTAAGGAGTTCGAATTACTTGAGCAATTTAGAGATTTGAGTTTGGTTTGTGAAAGGACGCCTCAGAGTGTGAAGCTAGGGATGCTAAAGATTGATAGTGACTTCTTGATGAATATAAGAGAGGCGCAGAAAGAAGATGTCAAGTTTGTGGACTTAATGGTTGCTGGTAATCAGACTGAAGATAGTGATTTTCAAGTCGACGATCAGGGAGTGTTGAGATTCCGAGGTAGGATTTGCATTCCTGACAATGAAGAGATTAAGAAGATGATTCTTGAAGAGAGTCACAGAAGTAGCTTGAGTATTCACCCGGGAGCTACGAAGATGTATCATGATTTGAAGAGGCTGTTTTGGTGGTCTGGATTGAAACGTGATGTGGCACAGTTTGTGTATGCTTGTTTAGTTTGCCAGAAGTCGAAAATTGAGCATCAGAAACCGGCTGGCATGATGGTATCTTTAGATGTGCCAGAGTGGAAATGGGATAGTATATCCATGGATTTTGTGACTAGTTTGCCGAATACTCCAAGAGGGAATGACGCCATTTGGGTAATAGTTGACAGATTGACGAAGTCGGCTCATTTTCTACCGATTAATATTAGTTTTCCTGTTGCCCAGTTGGCAGAGATTTATATCAAGGAGATCGTAAGGTTGCATGGTGTTCCTTCGAGCATAGTATCAGATAGAGATCCAAGATTTACTTCTAGATTTTGGAAAAGTTTGCAAGAGGCTTTGGGTTCTAAGTTGAGATTGAGTTCGGCGTATCATCCGCAGACAGATGGTCAGTCGGAAAGGACAATTCAGTCGCTAGAGGATTTGTTGAGAGTTTGTGTTCTTGAGCAAGGAGGAACTTGGGATAGTCATCTTCCCTTAATCGAGTTCACATACAATAATAGTTATCATTCTAGTATTGGAATGGCACCTTTTGAGGCTTTGTACGGTCGGAGGTGCAGAACTCCGTTGTGTTGGTTTGAGTCAGGTGAAAGAGTGGTTTTAGGGCCAGAGATTGTTCAGCAAACTACTGAGAAGGTTAAGATGATTCAAGAGAAAATGAAAGCGTCGCAGAGTCGACAAAAGAGTTACCATGATAAGCGAAGGAAAGATCTTGAGTTTCAGGAAGGAGACCACGTGTTTTTAAGGGTCACACCTATGACTGGTGTTGGACGTGCGTTGAAGTCAAAGAAGTTGACTCCGAGATTTATTGGCCCGTATCAGATATCAGAGAGGGTTGGAACGGTGGCGTACCGAGTTGGGTTACCACCGCATCTTTCGAATTTACATGATGTTTTCCATGTGTCACAGCTTCGGAAGTATGTTCCGGATCCATCCCATGTAATCCAGAGCGATGATGTGCAAGTTAGAGACAACCTTACGGTGGAGGCTTTACCGGTAAGGATTGATGATCGGAAAGTGAAGACGTCAAGGGGCAAGGATATACCTCTCGTTAGAGTCGTTTGGTCGGGAGCGACTGGTGAAAGCTTGACTTGGGAGCTTGAGAGTAAGATGCTGGAGTCTTATCCAGAGTTATTTGCTTGAGGTAATTTTCGAGGACGAAAATCTTTTAAGTGGGGGAGAGTTGTAACGCCCACGTTCGTTTTATTATTTATTTAAAATCGAGTTTAGGTGATTATATTATATTTATATAATATATAAGTGTTTTGATATGTTTTGATGTGTTTTGATATGCTTGGGATGATTTTGTGGTAAGATATAATGCTAAGGATAAGGTTAAGAGACTTATTTTATTGTTAAATAAAATAAGATTTGAAAAGAAAATAAAATATTTAGTTGTGGGTTAGTTTTGGATTTTAGAGAGTTATGTGGGAGAAAGAGTAAATAAGATAAGATTAGTTGGCAGTATAAATAAGGCAACTAGGGTTAGGAAGTCAGTAACGCTTTCAGACTTTGGAAACAGAAAGAAAGAAAACGCACGCGTGAGGGAAGAGAAGGAGAGTGAGCTGCGATTTCTTCATAACCAGGTAAGGGTGAGACTTATAATTCTGTAATGTTAATTAGCATAATCCTGATGAATAATTAACAGTAATAGGATTGAATTGAGAGAGTGAGAAAACTAGGTCAAAACCTTAGAAATTGATGATCTAACGGTTAGTTTAGGTTTATTTCGTGTAGGAAGTGTTCCTAGACCTTAGAATATGTTTAGGATGAATTCTGGAATCAGTAGAAGGCCTGGAACCATGAGAATCGTGAGAATTTTGAGAAAATAGCAGTTCTGGCCACAGCGAGATTCATCGCTCGCCACGGCGAGCAGTGATCCTCGCCTCGCGAGTGATGAGCTTCATCGCTCGCCACGGCGGGTACTTATCCCCGCCTCGCGAGTTGCTTCTGGCAGCTCGCCATAGCGAGCACTTTTCTTCGCCTCGCGAGTTGCTTCTGGCAGCTCGCCACGGCTAGCTAACTCACTCGCCTCGCGAACACTACCAGATTGGGAGTTGTGAGGGTTAGTGTGATCTGTTCCGTGTGATGGATTTGGAGATGATCCCTGAGTGTTATTTAGGCCTAGTGGTAATGTTGAGAGTCCTGTGCAGAGCTGTTCTAGGTATGGATTGTTTAGTGAGCAAGAAATTAAGTATTAAACCTTATGCTAAAGTGTTAAAGCCTATGTTGCTCGATTAGTAATTGTTGTGATGATATCATTCTGCTTTGATGTCTATATTATACTGCTGATGTTATTAAACTGAACCGTTATGATATGTGTATATATTATCTATGCGATGATAAGTTGTTGTTTAGCTCCAATTTCTTGGATGCATGTTGATAAGATGATTAAGGATAAATGTTGTTTTGAATTGAGTCCATGCATAGCATACATTGAGCTTAGTCCTCACCATGATAGGAGCTTTGTCCTCCGCACGTTTATTAGGAGCTTTGTCCTCCGCACGTTTTAAAAGTATATTAATACTTATGATGAAGTTTGGTACCACATGCATATAAGGAGTCTAAGAGCATTGTCGCATGGTCATATTTATGATGTCATGTTGTTGATAAAGATTGAATATATGATTACGTGATAAGTGTTATCTATCTATGCTACTTGCTTAAAGATGATATGAAGTTGATTATGTGGTTACGTGCTAATTGTTATTAAATTATGCAAGAATGCTATTGATGTTTTGATGTTAATTGTTATTCTAAATTATGTTGATTAATATTATTTTGTTATGAAATCTCACCCCTTCTGCTGGAATTGTCGCCTTGTGGGCAAGTGCAGGTGATCGTGCTTAGTGTGCAGTTGCTTCGTGAGTGGCCTTGCCTCACTGTGTCGTCTAGGTCGCTCTGATACGTAACGGGATGGGGTCATCATATATGCATGCTTCATTCTTTTACGTGATTATTTTATGTTATGTTGCGATAATGAAACTAACTTTGAGATAATTTTTATGGGGCCTGCGTGCCAAATGTTTTATGAATTTTAAGTATGATTTCCGCTGCAAGGTTTGAAGTTATTGGGTTAAATTATTATTTAACTGTTTCGGATTAAGTTTTTATGTGATATCCCGTTGTTGTGTTGCATACTCTGATAAATGTTTTTAAGAAACTTTTTATGTTGGGAAAACGGGGTGTTACAGCGGACATGTGCAACGTCTTCCTGCTTAAAGCATCTGCAACCACATTAGCTTTACCGGGGTGGTAATTCAGACTAAAATCATAATCTTTCAACAACTCAAGCCACCTTCTCTGCCTCATATTCAATTCTTTTTGATCAAATAAATATTTCAAACTCATGTGATCACTAAACACCTCGAACTTAAAACCGTACAAATAATGTCTCCAAATCTTCAACACAAAGACCACAGCCGCCAACTCTAAATCATGCGTAGGATAGTTCCGTTCATGAATTCTCAGCTGTCTTGAAGCATAAGCTACTACTTTGCCATCCTGCATAAGAACACCTCCTAAGCCCAACTTGGACGCATCGCAATACACAACAAAAGGTTCATTCGGCTTCGGTAAAATCAAAATTGGAGCAGTCGTCAACCGCTACTTCAACTCATTGAAACTACTCTCACACTGAGTACTCCACACAAAAGGTTTACCTTTACAGATCAACTGAATCAATGGAAGTGCCAACTTTGAAAATCTTTCGATAAATCTACGGTAATAACCAGCCAAACCCAAGAAACTTCTAATCTCTATGACTGACTTCGGAGTCTCCCATTGTGATACAACATCAACTTTCGATGGATCTACAGCAATACCACTACCAGAAATAATATGGCCAAGAAAACTTACTTCGCTTAACCAGAATTCACATTTGGACAACTTGGCATACAACTTCTTCTCTTTCAACACCTGCAACACAATCTTCATATGTTCTGCATGCTCCTCTTCATTCTTAGAATAAATTAGGATATCATCAATAAACACAACCACAAATTTATCCAGATAAGCAAGAAAAATTCTTTTCATATACTCCATAAACACACCAGGCGCATTAGTAACACCGAAAGGCATCACTTTATATTCATAGTGTCCGTATCGTGTCCTAAAGGCCGTCTTCTGCATATCTTCATCCTTCACCTTAATCTGATGGTAACCCGACCTCAAGTCAATTTTACTAAACACGCGTGCACCGACTAACTGATCCATCAAATCATCAATCCTCGGAAGTGGATACTTATTCTTTATCATCACTTTATTCAGCTGACGGTAATCAATACACAACCGCATGCTACCATCCTTCTTCTTAACCAACAATACCCGCGCTCCCCAAGGTGAAACACTCGGCCTTACAAACTTCTTATCAAGCAAATCTTCCAACTGTTTCTTCAATTCAGCTAACTCGGATGCCGACATACGATAAGGTGCCATCGACACCGGCTTCGTTCCTGGAACAAGGTCAATTGAAAATTCAACCTCCCTCTCTGGTGGCACATCAGGAATCTCATCAAGAAATACTTCTGAAAATTCATTCACAACTGGCAATTTATCAATCACAGCTTGATTCTCCACCGATAAATACGCCATCAAGGAAAACATTGAGATCCCATCGCGTTCTAATTGCTTCAGCTGCTTAGTGGTTAGGAATTCCGCTCCACTCTCTTCTTCAGCAGAAGAAAATACATCGGCTTACTAAAACAGTTGATATGAACACGGTTATATTCTAACCAGTTCATCCCAAAGATCACATCCATACCCGTTAACGGCAAACATACAAGATCAACTTCGAAATCTCTACCAAACATAGACAACGGACAACTCAAACAGACAAGAGAAGTAGTTACTAAACCCTTAGTTGGAGTTTCAACAACCATTTCTCCATTCATATCAGACATAATCAAACCCAACTTACGTGCACAATCAACAGCAATGAAACAATGTGTAGCACCAGTATCAATAATAGCAATTAAAGGAATACTATTAAAGAAACAAGTTCCTCTGATAAGGCGGTCTTCATTACTAGTCTGCGTACCAGTCAATGCAAACATCTTGCCACTAGTCTGAGTCTTCTTAGGCTTTGTACACTGCGAGCTAAGATGACCTTCCTCATCACAGTTGAAACAAACAATGTCACCACGCTTGAATTCGGCTATAGTGTGACCCTTCTTTCCACACCGGAAACACTTCAACACATCACGATCACAAACATTACTCTTGTGGCCTTTCTCACCACACTTGAAACAGACAATCTCTTTAGGAGCATCTCTTCTCATGGGCCTCCTCTCATCATTCAGCCTCTGTTTACCCTTATCAGCTGGGGCACTATACGGCTTCGGACGACTCTGTTGTCCCTTACCTCTGCGCTCACTCATCACCTTATAGTGAACTTTCGTATCCTCTTCGTAGATCCTACAGCTGCTCACCAACTTAGAGAAATTCCTTATCTTCTGATAACCGATGGCCCGCTTTATATCAGCACGCAGACCATTCTCAAACTTGATACACTTTGAAAATTCAGTTGTATCAGGAGTACAGTGAGGATAGAACTTAGCCAGTTCCACAAACTTGGCAGCATACTCAGTTACGGACATATCTCCCTACTTCAATTCCAAGAATTCAATCTCTTTCTTACCTCGGACATCCTCCGGAAAATACCTGTCCAGAAACTCTCTTCTGAACACAGCCCAGGTCACAGCAATACCATCCTGCTCTAAAACAGGTAAAAGACTCACCCACCAGTCATCCGCCTCTTCAGCCAACATGTGCGTACCAAAACGCACCTTCTGCACCTCGCTGCATTGCATGACTCTGAAGATTCTTTCAACCTCTTTGAGCCACTTCTGAGCTCCATCTGGATCATACCTTCCTTTGAATGTTGGGGGATGGTTCCTCAGAAAAGTTTCCAGCATACGTACTCCATCATTACCAGCACCAACATTCGGCTGCTGTCCTACAGCTTGAGCAACAGCTTCGAGGGCAGCAACAATATTAGCATCATTTCTTCCAGCCATAACGAACTTCTACATCACAAGCAACAATCAGAACAACAAAACAGTGTAAGGTAATTACACGACACTATGTGGCTCGACACGACTCTACTACTTGGTCGGACGGACCAACCTGCTCTAATACCAATTGTAACACCCCGTTTTCCCCAACAACATAATATTAATATAAAATCAGAGTAAATCAACAAAACGGAGTATTACACTGCTTTTCAAAATTTCATAAATAGATTTAGTATACTATATATTCAATAATATAACAATTAATAATTTGCAGCGGAAAATTGTTTTCAACATCAACAACTTCAATAAATTGGCACAAAGGCCACCAACAGTCATAAAACATTATTCGACACCATTAAACCTCAACAACAATAAAAAATTCGACAACATGTTTCAAAAATTGATACATAAAGGAATGAAAGAAAACATTGCAACGATTCCCCATCCCGTTACGTATCAGAGCCCTAAGACACATGAGCCACCACTTCTACTATTCTGGATCACCTGCAAGTTACCCATACGAAGGGCAACATTTTCAAGCAGAAGGGGTGAGATTCACAAACAATAATAATAATATATAATTCATCAATTGAATCTAACACCCTAATATCAACAAATACTTCATTATATTTCTATATACTTCATAGATAACAACATAATTAAATTCACCAATCAGCAACAACACAACAACAACTCAACCGATGACAACGATTATGCAACGACACAACGACGAACAACAACAATGCAACAAATGTGACCAACGACAACTACTAATGCAATATGCATGTGGTACCATTTTACGCGTTTGAATGACAAGGCATTCCAGGGCATGAGCCCTCAACAGTTTGAATGGTTAAAGCATTCCAGGGCATGAGCCCTCAACAAATGAACGACAAGGCGTTCTAGGGCATAAGCCCTCAACTGTTGAATGATAAACATTCCAGGGCATGAGCCCTCAACAAGGTATGAATATGAATGAACTCGATTTGTGTATATCTGCATACAACTCAACAACAACACGACAACTACTAATATGCATAATCAACTATGACATACTCCCCAACTTGGTCAAATGTGACACAACAATTTATACGGCAAAATTCATCAACATAATGCAATTCTCATAATTCAATCCAATTCATATACCAAGAAGTGTTTATAAGGTTTAGTGCATATACAGAGGTTATACAATATAAAATAAACATTTTAGAATGCTCAGACGGGTCTCCTAATGCACAAAACGAAAAACGAAAAGTGGCTGACAAAAGCCCAGCACGCTTGAGCGTGGGTCTGCTCGCTTGAGCGTACAAATTCACGTAAGGTCAGGTTCTGCACGCTTACTGCTCGCTTGCGGTACGCTTGAGCGACCTAAATCACGTAGCTACAGGTTTTGCACGCTTGCTGCTCGCTTGTGGCTCGCTTGAGCGTGCGGTTAATTGCAATTTCTGGGCAGCTATCTTGAATGCTCGCTTAAGCGACGGGTTGCTCGCTTAAGCGACCATTCATCTGGGTAGTGAAAAAGCTCTACGGTTTTTCTAACCCTATCTCATCCAAAACCCCATTTTCAACCCCTGATTTCCCAAAACGTGTTCTAACAGATGTTTATAGGTTCAATATACAACAATGCACAACAAAGAACACAAAAAAACAACATCAAACAGTAATTCACCTCATTTTTATCAATTCCACAAAACCATCCTTAACCCTAACTCGAGAACAACATTCAATCCAATTTCAGAAATTACGTATTAAAATCATTGCTAGTTAGCCTCACCCTTACCTGGATTAAGATGATTCAAAACTCTACAGAAATCAGGTTCCCTTTTGGCTCTTCTCCCTTGTTCTTGGCTTTTCTCCCTTTCTTCCAAAACTCTTGTTTTCTCTTGTACGTGAAAAATATTACTGACTCCCTCTATTCCCTTTCTCAGTAAAACATAACCCCCACTTCATTTTCCTTAACTCCCTTAAATTCTATTAATTCTCAATAACCCCCAAAATTTCAAATAAATAATAATTCTCTCTTATTTCTATTAAATAATAAAAATATCTACTTAATAAAATACAACACACCAAATAATCACATAAATCATTTAAAATCATATAAAATACTTAAAATCAACCAAAAATAATTAAATGACAACTAGGGCGTTACAACTCTCCCCAACTTAAGAATTTCGTCCTCGAAATATTACCTCAAGCAAACAACTCAGGATAGGACTCTTGCATCTTACTCTCCAGCTCCCAAGTCAAACTTTCACCAGTTACTCCACTCCAAACAACCTTCACTAGAGGTATCTCCTTGCCTCTCAACTTCTTCACCTTACGATCTTCGATTCTCAACGGTAAAGTTTCCACCGTAAGGTTGTCTCTAACTTGCACATCATCTCTTGGAATAACATGCGAAGGATCCGCTACATACTTCCGAAGCTGCGACACATGAAACACATCATGCAAATTCGAAAGATGTGGTGGCAAACCCACTCTATATGCCACTGTTCCAACCCTCTCAGATATCTGGTAAGGACCAATAAACTTCGGAGTTAACTTCTTAGACTTCAACGCACGACCTACACCGGTCATAGGAGTGACTCTCAGGAACACATGGTCCCCCTCTTGGAACTCAAGGTCCTTTCTACGCTTGTCATGGTAACTCTTCTGTCGACTCTGCGACACTTTCATCTTTTCTCTTATCATCTTGACCTTCTCCGTAGTCTGATGAACTAACTCTGGTCCCAACACTACACTTTCTCCCGACTCAAACCAGCATAAAGGAGTCCTTCACCTCCGACCATACAAAGCTTCGAACGGTGCCATACCAATACTCGAATGGTAACTATTGTTGTATGTGAACTCTATCAACGGTAGATGACTATCCCAAGCTCCACCTTGCTCAAGTACACACACTCTCAGCAAATCCTCTAATGACTGAATCGTTCTCTCCGACTGACCATCTGTTTGCGGATGATAAGCTGAACTCAACCTCAACTTTGAACCCAAGGCCTCTTGCAAACTCTTCCAAAACCTTGAAGTGAACCTCAGATCTCTATCCGACACAATGCTTGATGGAACTCCATGCAACTTCACAATATCCCGAATATAAATTTCTGCCAACTGGGCTACCGGAAAGGTGATATTAATCGGAATGAAATGTGCCGACTTTGTCAATCTATCAACAACAACCCATATGGCATCATGCCCTCTCGGAGTGTTCGACTTCGAATACACCAAATGCTCGGCATGCTCAAATGCTCGACATGCTCCTCCTCCGACTTCAATTACACCAAAATATCATCTATGAACACCACCACAAACTGATCCAAATAAGGATGGAAAATCATATTCATATACTCCATGAAAACACCTGGCGCATTAGTCACACCAAATGGCATCACAGAATACTCATAGTGACCATACCTCGTCCTGAAGTAGTTTTAGATATATCTTCCGCCTTCACTCTTATCTGATGATATCCTGATCTCAAGTCAATCTTACTTAACACTTCCGCACTAACCAACTGATCCATCAAATCATCAATCCTCGGAAGCGGATACCGATTCTTGATAGTCACCTTATTCAACTGCCGATAATCCACACATAACCTCATACTACCATACTTCTTCTTCACCAACAACAGAGGAGCACCCCACGGAGAAACACTCGGCCTAATGAACTGCTTCTCGAGCAACTCTTCCAACTGCTTCTTCAATTCTCCCAACTCTGATGCAAACATCTGATACGACACAATTGAAATAGGACTCGTTCCTGGCACCAAATCAATTGCAAACTCAACTTCCCTCTCCGGCGGTAAGTCGATAATGTCATCCGGAAACACTTCTGGAAACTCTTGCACTACCGGCAAATCGCCAACACCTTTCTCACCACTTTCCTTCAAAGAAGCAAACATCATAAACACACTAGCTTCACCATCTAAGGACTTCTTCACTTGCTCTGCGGTCTACCACTTCCCACCTACTTCTTCCACTGGCTTAGAGAATGTTACACTCTTGGTTAAACAATTGATGTTAACTCCAAAAGTCAACATCCAATCCATTCCGAAAATCACGTCCATATGCTTCAACGGTAAGCAAACCAAATCTAACTCGAAGTCAACACAACCAAAACTAACGGGACACTTAGCACACACCAAGGAAGTAGTCACCGAGCCATTGGCCGGGGTATCGATGACCACTCCACGCAACAACGGAGTCACAACCAAACCCAAACGCTGAACACAACTACTCGTGATAAAAGAATGCGTATCACCAGTATCAATAATTGCAATCAAAGGAGTACTATTGATAAAACACATACCTCGGATGAGATTATCCGGCTGCTCCACCTCTTCCGCATTCAAAGCAAACACCTTACCCGCCGCCTTTTTCAGTTTGGTACACTTAGTACCTAAAGAACCCGTTTCACCACAATTGTAACAAGTAATGTCCCTCTTGCATTCAAAAGCCTTGTCACCCTTCTAACCACACTTGTAACAACTACCTCCCTTCTTACAATCATTAGCAAAATGACCATAAATACCACACTTGTAGCACTTGACTTCCGCCACATTCACCTTGGAACCTCCACCAACATCTTTCTTCTTGCCTTTATCCTTGTTGTACTGTTTCCCAATTCCATAACCTTTTCCTTTCTTGTCATTCACAGCTTTGTAATAATTCATCTTAGGCTTCCCGGCGTCATCAAACATACGACACTTATGCACCAAAGTGTCAAAATCCCTAATCTCATGGAAACATATATACTGATAGATCTCTGGCCTCAAGCCATTCTCAAACTTCACACACTTAGAAATCATAGCATCTTCCGCATTGATGTAAGGACAAAACCTCGAAAGCTCCTCATACTTAGCCGAATCCACAACCACAACCAACTGAGCTCCTCCATCCAAAAGATACCTCTACAACCTAGAGTATGCGGCTACTCCTCCACTTAGCTCAGACCCGCCTAAAAGAATGGAACACCAAAACAAGTACCGACAATACTTCCGTACATGTCGCATACAACGGGAACAACAACCAACAAAACAACACAACAAGTATCGAAGGTAACTCAATATACCTTTCGAATACAACAGGTAATTCACCGGGTTTTGGTCCGGACAACACTGACATGGCTCTAATACTAACTTGTAACGCCCTATTTCTATTTAAGCGATAAATCACGCAATTATAATAAACAAATAAGAAATAGACGTCACGTCTTCGAATAATTCACCAAGTAAACATGCATGAAAATATCACAACATAAAACATCACAGCGGAATATCACATACACCTCAATAATAGCCATGTCATCAATCATGAAATACAACCAACTCATAAATAAAATCCCAACATAAGTACATGTCAAAATAAAAGAAATCCAAGACATAAAAGTAAATGTCGTCCTAGATCAGAGCCTCTTTAAGACACGACAAAGCTAAAATACATGGAGGAAGCTCCCGCTATCCTCAAGTACTCACCAAAGCAATGCAATCAACTAATCATGCACGCCATCTACCCATTCGTACAAATAGGTAGGCGGTCCACCACAGACCACTAGGGGTTAGTTTCACATCAATCGTAATCGAAAAGATAAACAGGATTAAACATGCATTAATAATTCATCTTTCATAAATAAGCATTGACATACATTAATCTCAACAATAAATGCACAAGCATAAGATTCATCAATTGCAACCAATCACCAAGCACACAATACACCAACACGTAGTTCACATCAAACACATAAGTAAACACGACTCATCCTAAAACATGCAATCTGTCTAGACCGACTCTAGATATGTGTGGTACCAATTTCATCTCTGAGGTCGTCGCCCCTGATGCAACAAACACATCATAATCACCCCGCATAAACACCCCGCGTAACTTAATACATAAGTATTCACAACCAACATGGAGATGAAATCCAACAACAACTTAGGACTTGACAACAACAAAACATATTTCATTCGAATTCTACTAATCCACACCAACATAGTCCAATACATGCTTACACTAACAATTCAACATCAATAGCATGTAAGAGCAATTCACCAACGACATATATGCACATAGACATATATACTCACCAACAACATATATGCACATCAACATATATAACCACCAACAACATATATGCACACAAACATATATAATCATCAACAACACATATGCACATAAACATATATAATCACCGACAACATGTATGCACATAAACATATATAATCACCAACAATTCATGAAAGAATTTCAAAGTTCGTCTCAAAATGTCACTTTTCCAAATATAGTCCATTTTCAAAGCAAAACAATCTAGTTCTCGATGAAATAATTCAAGACCACTTTATTAATCACATAAACAACATACATATTTAATCCTACATCATTCACTTGAGAAAAACAATTTTTTGGAAAATTGACGTTCTTGGACATTTTTCCCAAATATTAAAACTGATTCATAAACTATGTCCAATTCGATATAAATGATGTTTCAATAGGATTAAACACATAAGTAGTGATCAAACAAGTCAAAACAAACAATTTAGAAAGTTCGGATCGGTCCCCAAGAGCACGAAGCGAAAAATCAAAAGTTGTTGAACGGGGTGTTGCTCGCTTAAGCGAAGTCTGGTTCGCTTAAGCGACCAGGTCCTAGTAGCATTCTGGGCTAGTTCACTTGGAGCTCGCATACAGCTAGCTCAAGCAAACTTTGTCCATAACCTACTTTCTCGTTTGCTTAGAGCTTCGCTTACAGCTCGCTCAAGAGAACTGTGTCCAGAAGTGACCTAGGCACGCTCGCTTGGAGCTCGTTGATGGCTCGCTTAAGCGAACACTCATCAGTTCTGAAACACTCCAATTTTGATCTTTCCACACCCAAAATACGTCCCAAATAATGTTTTCATGTCATATACATGAAAACATACTCAATGATGCACAAAACTTAAGATTAAAACATCATTTTATCAAAATTCAATAATTCACCAAACTTTCACAAATATTCAACAACAACAACAACTTTCATCATCAATTCACCAATAGGCATACTCATTACACCAATTCATCAACAACATGTTTCAAAACATCATCAACAACAAATAATCACGAATTCATTCATAATTCAACAACCACAACTTCATTAATTCATCAATTTTACACAAAAACATAACATACCCACATATATAACTTTTGGCATATGAATTCATCATCAACAACAATTAATCTTTCAATTCATATACATAATCATTGCATCAACATCTAATCATGAATTTATATACTCAAACTCAAATAATCACTTAATCACATAATCACTTATTCACTTAAGCACTTATGAGAAATGGATAGAAAAAGATTATGTTTGAAGACTAGCCCCCTTACCTCTAATTCTAAATTCCAAGCCTAAGCCTAACATTTTCTCCAAGATCTTCACCCTCTTCAAGTTTCTTCTCTCCAAACCCTTTATTCCTTTCTCTAGCCTCTTTCTCTCTCTACCTCTCTTGTTTTGTGAAAGGCTTAATTGATCTGCCGGTCCTTTAACTTATTTCTTTTATTCAATTTGGTCCCATAAGTCTTAACTTTCTCAAACACGTCCCTTAATTTAATTCTTTTATTCAATTTTGTCCAATTTTGATAATTTTAATCCTCTAAAAAAAGAGACCGTTGGATTACAGAGGTCTATCAGATTTTACATTGTATCACCAACACCTAATTTTTTACTTTATTCATCTTCTTCCTCCATCTTCATCTTCTTTCAACCTTCATAATCCCATAAAAATTCTTTACATTTCTTCATTATAATCCTCTAATCACTACATCACTATCTCACCAACAACACCTGATATCATTACATACACAAATCTTCAACCAACAACAACAAATAAAATTGATTTTTCCCCAATTATTTTTTTTCTGCAATTTTCGTCCACCCATTTTCTTCCTTCTAGTTCCTCACACCATTACTGTATAAATTCATATTCCTTCTAGAACTTATAGGACGTCCACCTCTTCTTCCTTCTAGCATTCTAGCAACACACAAACAGCAACACACCAATTATTTTTTTGCAAAATCAACGACATCAATTTTCCTTCAATCCTCCTTCTTCTTTTGTTATTTTTTCCTCATTCTTTGACCATTTTTGAACCACTTATAAGATGTGTTCAGATTTCAGATTCATTCTCATCAACACTATCAGATTCAGATTCACTCTCCAAAACAAGAATCGAGGAAATCGCAATTGCTATTAGAAAGATTCAGATTCATCACCAGCTGCTAGGTTTTTTATATGAATATGATTCAAACTCCTTCCTTTTCCAAGATGTAAAACAGACCAGTATCAGAAGCTGAATCGGGAGACCCATCATCAGCTTCACGCCCAACTCTTCTTCCAGATCTTATTCTTCTATCGCTGCCATCCCCGCCGATGCCAATGCATCCACCACCAATACCCTCCGTACCTTTTCTTCCCTTCGATTTCCAAAGAAGGGTGAATCGAAGCCAACGTTGAGAGAAGAAGGGTGAATGGATTCCAGAAGAAAAAGAATTCTGGAGAAAAATTGAGCATTTGGAGAATAAGAGTAAAGGAATTCAAGAAGAAAAAGAAAAAATTGGTGTTTTATGTGTTGTGTTTCTTTGGATTTTGGTACTTTTTGCGTTAGTCATGTGTGTTATTTGGATTTGTATTAGGAAGAATTTAATCAATTTTTGATTAATTTTTTCTGGATTTTTTTATGATGAAGATGATGAAGTTTGCTGGGTTTAGTGATGAAGAAGAAGAAAGTAAATAAATTAGGTGTTGGTGATACACTATAAAATCTTATAGACCTTCGTAATCCAACGGTCTCTTTTTTTAAGGGATTAGAATTATCAAAATTGGACCAAATTGAATAAAAGAAATAAATTAAGGGACGTGTTTGAGAAAGTTCAAACTTATGGGACCAAATTGAATAAAAGAAATAAGTTAAGGGACCGACAGATCAATTAAGCCTTTGTGAAATGAAAAAGTTCTAATCCTAGTTTTCTCAAAAAGTTGGGTTATATAGTCACACTATATTGGGCCTAACCCGCTAAATGTTAAATGGGCTCAAATCTAATTATTCCACCCTCAAGTTTATAACTTACTAACGGTAAAATAACTAGTAACTACCGGCACTAATTCTAATTACCACAGCAAACTAACAAATTACTAAACAATTGGTCCTCACTTAAAACGCTACAATTAACCCTCAACCAAAATTACTATTTTACCCTTGCTCACCAAAAAGACCAAAATGCCCTTCTAACACTAAACCCAAGAAAAATACACCCAAGGATAAATATTCACATACAAGCATAAATAAACATACATAAAATAATTAGAAACAAAATAATGAAAAATCGGGCTGTTACAACTCTCCCCCCCTAAAAGAATTTTCGTCCTCGAAAATTACCTGAAGGAAACAACTCCGGATACGAATCCTTCATCCTGCTCTCCGATTCTCAAGTAGCACTCTCGCCAGTTGGTCCAACCCAAATCACTTTCACCAAAACGATATCCTTGCCCCTCAAACGCGTCACCTCTCGATCTTCAACTTTAACTGGCCAAGTCTCAACCGTCAAATTATCTCTTACCTCCAACTCGTCCACTTGAATCACATGAGACTCATCATACACATACTTCCGCAACTGAGACACATGAAACACATCATGAAGATTCGACAACGACGGCGGTAACGCAATCCGATACGCTAAAGCTCCAACCTTCTCCACAATCTCAAATGGTCCAACAAAACGCAGTGTCAACTTCCGACACTTCAAAGCACGACCACCACCGGTTACAGGATTCACCCTTAAGAATACATGATCACCAACTTGAAACTCAATATCCTTCCTCCTCTTATCATGATAACTCTTTTGCCTACTCTGATACGCTTTCATCTTCTCTTGAATAATCTTGACTTTCTCGGTCGTTTCTTGCACAACATCTGGTCCTAACAAAGCACTTTCACCAGACTCAAACCAACACAACGGCGTCCTACACCTCCGCCCATACAAAGCCTCAAACGGTGCCATCCCGATACTAGAATGAAAACTGTTGTTATAAGTAAACTCAATCAACGGTAAACATTCGACCCAACTAACACCTTGCTCCAAAACACAAGCTCTCAACAAGTCTTCCAAACTCTGAATAGTCCTCTCCGTCTGACCATTAGTCTGAGGATGATAAGTAGAACTCAACCTCAACTTAGTTCCCAAAGCAGCTTGCAAACTCTCCCAAAACTTATAAGTAAACCTCGGATCCCGATCTGATACAATGCTAGAAGGAATACCATAAAACCTGACAACCTGCTCAATGTAGATCTCAGCTAACCTTGTAACACCCCAATTCCCCGTCTTAAAAATTTCATTAAATAAATCGCATAAATCAGAGTACGTCTCAAAAGGAGTGTCACATTTCATCTTAAAAACAACTTGGATAATCATTTATCATTTACAAAAAATACTCAATTGGGCAGCGGAATTTAAAAGTCTCATCTCATAAATAGTCTTGGCTTAAAAGCCAGCAAAAACGTCTCAAAATATTAATGGTTCAACATCACTGAAAGTCAAACTTATTCTAACAAGATACATAATGGAATAGACTATACAAAAGACCCTATCCCGTTACGTATCAGAGCAACCCTACTTCACACAGACTCCTCGCATCATCGCAACTAAGACTGGGTACCTGCACTTGCCCACGAGGCGGCAATTCCAGCAGAAGGGGTGAGATTCACAACAATAATATTAATATATAAATCAAACGTCAAGATTAACAATCATAAATCCAACTCATAACATATACATTGTAGCACATCGTAACATCGTCATAAGCATCATCATAAACAACATCACATCATACATCAACGTCTCAACTAACATCACATATATGTCACAATTGACTCGACTAAATGCAACATCCAACGTCTTAACATCATGCATGTGGTACCATATAATTATAGCATTAATATGCTTCACCGTCGCTTTGAGCAAATGCTCCACCGTCGCTTTGAGCATAAAGCTCCACCGTCTCATAAATATGCAAATGCATGGACTCGTCGTTTAACAACTTAATACACCGTCTCAAACATCATTACATTTACAAGACTGACACATGCAGTTATATTAATTACATGGCAGAACATCATCTTGTTATTCATACACATTGCAACATTTAGCATCATTCACATATCATCATACTCATACATCACTTATACGCAACAATATATCATTTATCAACAGCTCAAGAGAAACATCAGCAATCATCTTTACAGAATACATTAAAGGGTATAAAACCTCACTAACAATACCCAAAGGGTTCCTCTCAAAGTCCCATGCGAAACAGATCGCAAAACGAACAATCAGTCCTGAATCATCTAACTCGCCACGGCGAGTGATCTGCTCGCCACAAGCGAGTACTCACAACAGCTTACTCGCCAAAGGCGAGTTGGGGGCGAGCTGCAGGCGAGAAATCCTGGGTGCTCTCGGCCTTTTTGACATATTCCACCAAAAATCATCATTTTAAGTTCCCTAAATCCAATTTGGCTAAACCAACTTCACAGGTCATTTCTATAAATATTAAGGCACTCAAAACCATCTTCAATTGGGCCAAAATCCTAAAATTTAAGGAACACGCTCGCCACGGCGAGCTATACTGCTCGCCTCGCGAGCAACAAGGGGATACTCCCCACGGCGAGTGATCACTCGCCACAGGCGAGCGATCTCAGAACCCACACGGGTTCAGACCAAAACTCACCAAAACCTGCCAATTCTCTCCAATCAAACCTCTAATTCATCTGCAATGTCGTCCTAGGGGATAATCTAGGTTCTGTATCCAGTTCTACAGCCTTATAACCCAATCTATCATCAATCCATCACAATTTCACCAAAACCCTAGTTCATAAAACCCATCTCAATTCCTCTCAAACTCTATGCCAATCAACAACAGATGATTTACAATCAATATTAATGGAGATAGGCTCACCCTTACCTGGAAAAATTATGCAGAAATGTAGCCTAGCCTCTTCTCCCCTCTTGAACCGTTTCCTCTTCTTTTCACCAAAAGTCTGTACGCGTTTTCTAAAATGTTTTCTCTTAACCTACTTCTCTTATATACTCCTCTTAATCTTTCTAACTCTATCTCAACCCTCACAACTCTTCTTATTTATAAATATAACCCCATCTCTTAAAATTCTATTTTTCTAACAAATCTCTTTATTTACCAAATAAATATTCATATAAACATCACTTATATTATTTTATTAAACAATAAAATAATAACACGTCACACGTCACAAATACGTCACTTAATCATCAAAATCCATATAATATATAAACATATACCATATCATCTAATAAAATAATTAAATAATTAGAGAGGGCGTTACAACTCTCCCCCTCTTAAAGGATTTTCGTCCTCGAAAATTTACCTCGCTCAAACAACTCTGGATAGGATTCCAGCATCTTACTTTCTAGCTCTCAAGTCAAGCTTTCACCCGTCGCTCCGTCCCAAACAACTCTAACGAGAGGTATCTCCTTGCCCCTCAGCGTCTTCGTCTTTCGATCATCAATCCTCACGGGTAAGGTCTCAACCGTAAGGTTGTCCCTAACTTGCACATCATCGCTTTGGATCACATGAGACGGATCCGGAACATACTTCCTCAGCTGAGATACATGAAAAACATCGTGCAAATTCGATAAGTGTGGTGGTAATCCAACACGATATGCCACCGGCCCAATCCTCTCTGAAATCTGATACGGACCAATAAACCTCGGAGTCAACTTCTTCGATTTCAAAGCACGTCCAACACCCGTCATAGGAGTCACTCTCAGGAACACATGATCTCCCTCTTGGAACTCAAGGTCCTTCCTACGCTTATCATGATAACTCTTTTGTCGACTCTGCGACGCTTTCATCTTTTCTTGGATCATTCTCACCTTCTCAGTAGTCTGTTGAACGATCTCCGGTCCTAAGACCACTCTTTCACCCGACTCAAACCAGCACAACGGAGTCCTGCATCTCCGACCATATAAAGCCTCAAACGGTGCCATTCCAATACTTGAATGGTAACTGTTGTTGTACGTGAACTCTATCAATGGAAGATGACTATCCCAAGTCCCTCCCTGCTCAAGTACACAAACCCTCAACAAGTCCTCCAACGACTGAATCGTCCTCTCCGACTGACCATCTGTTTGCAGATGATAAGCCGATGTCATCGCGATTTTCGGGTGTCAAATCATTAATTGGACTTGAACCTTTCAATCATTGATGTCTCTATTTTTTTGGGGAAGGTAAAATCGAGAAAACCCTAGAAATCCTAAGTTCGGGGCTGATTTCATCACGGGAAGGTGTTAGGCACCCGCAATGACCATAGTATCCTATAGGAACCGTTTTACTACGCTTTACGTTTATGCGTTGCTTTTATCGCTACTTGTAAAAGAAATTGGTTTTAAGAATGAGAGGGAGAAGATTGGATTTTATTTTATTGGACTTGGAGAGATGTGAGTCTCTTGCCTACATACCCTTTTAAGGGATCAAAATTCCATGTAGTTCTCTTCCAAAATGTTTTTGTGAGTTTTGTCTTTTTTAGTTTGAAAAAGATTTTGAAGAAGGGAAGGAGACCGTATAGGCATTAGAATTGAAAAGAAAGGAAAAAAGCATTTGGTTGGTTCAATTGTTAATGAAAAAGGTTAAAGTTTGGAAATTAATTGCATTTTGATTTGATTAAGAAAATAAAGGAAAAAATCCTTTGGAGTTTTGACTCCAAGGTTTATTTGGAAAATATTTGAAGTGATGGAAGTTATTTGTTTTTCCTAAAAAGATTAATTTTCTCTAAATATCGCGCATCCTAAACATACACCTAAACGATAGACATACAACGTGTGTGCGTGTGTCAGTGCATGTGTCGGTGTACATCATTATAGTCCATAGTCTTTTACATCGGGTCCTATTTTACATTCTATAGTCTTGCATGAAATTAAAGAAAGGTAAACTACCTAAGCATTTACATGAGAATTCATTGGATGTTGCGTGAAGGAGTTAGAGGAAAAAAATGGGAATGAGATGAAATGCTTAGTATGCATGAAACATAGAGTAAAGTGGTTAGTAAAACAAGATAAATAATGAAACATTAATCCTAAACAAAATGGTAACTAATCACAAAAATTGGCATAAAATCACACTAAACAAAAATTGCAAAGTATCACAAAATTGGCATCAAAATTCTAACTAAACAAGATTGCAAAGTATCACACAATTAGTATCAAGAATCAAATTTAGCGAAAAATGGAATTATCGCAAAATTGCAATCAAGAATCAAATTTAACAAGATTGTAAAATATCACAAAATTAGTATCAAGAATCAAATTTAACACAAAATGGAATTATCACAAAATAGTAATCAAAAATCAAATTTAACAAACAAATGGAAACATCACAAAATAGTAATCAAGAATCAAATTTAACAAACAAATGGAAACATCACAAAATAGTAATCAAGAATCAAACGTAACAAAATAGTAAAATATCGCATAATTAGTATCAAGAATCCAGCTTAACAAAATTGCAAAATATCACACAAAACGCGCGTTAAGTACCGGAAACACATGACACAAAATTGGGACGAACATCGCATGCGAAACATCAAGAAAACAACGAAACGGACACAAATTATCACAAAAAGAGCTAACACATATTTTTTATTCAGTTTTTTTCATGAGAAATAGCACAAAACGTCAAGAAAATAGTGAAAACCTTACGGTAATCTTTCAGGAAATTTTGGATAAAATTTTGACGAGAAACAGGTGCAAACAGCAAAGAAATTGGCATAATTAGCAAGAAACAGTGGAAGAAACGCAAACAAAGGCCCAAAGCCCCAAAATCTCGTGGGTGAAGCCCACGGATCCGGATCTGGACTGACCTAAGGGCCTCACAAACGTCAGATCTAACCTAACACCACAAAACCTAGATCAAACGGCTACGAGCGTGCCAGGGATGGGTCGGTTTAAACCGACCCGGTCTAGCGCAAGTACTTAAGCTTGTGAACCGGTCTGATTTCATTTTCTTTCTTTCTCTCGTTCTCTCTTCTTCTCCTCTACGCCGTTCTCTCTTCTTCGTGAAACCCTAACCCTAACTTCCTGATTCTTGCTCAGAATTGATTCGTTCATGGCTTAAACTGTTCGTGATGTTACCCTAAGCATGAATCAATCAGAAAAAGTTGATTTCAACCGTTGGATCAACGTGAACCCTGAGTTTCTGCTTCTGCATGTTTGAACCGTTCGTTTTCTCGCGTTTTTCTTGCTGAAATGTTGTAAAAACGTGAGGATTGGCCTCGATTCACACTCGTTGTGAATTCCGAAGGAAATCCTTGATTTTCAGAATGATTTTTTTGTTAGGGTTTGAGTTTTTTGGATCGAACGGTTCAATTGGCTCCGGATTCACGTTGTTCTGGCTTTCGTGATGGCTTACGAAGAGATTTAGATGAAGTTAAAGCGTTACCTGAGTTTTGGCTTCGTGATTTGAGTCGGAATCTTCGGAAACCTTGGATCTTGATTCTGTTTCACCGATTCCTTGGCTTGAATCTGGAACTTGACCGGTAAACTTCTTCTTTTTCTTCTGAACTGGTCTGGAATCCTTGAAATTTCCCTTTTCTTCTCAATCTCCCTCTGTGATTGTGCTGGAGTTCGCCATTGTTAATGGTGAATTCGCATCGGAATTGCAGAGAAGACGATTCAATGATGAGGATTCAATGTTGAATTTCTGAGAATTGCTACAAATTTTACTGCATTTGGATTGGATTTGGTTCTGGAATTTTAGGGTTTATGCATTTGTTCTTGATGAATTTCTGTTTTGATCTTAACTGCCAAGAGAGAGAATGTGGATTCTGTTAGTGATGTGGCGCGCGTGAATCTGATTCTCTGACACTGTGTACTATTTATAGCCTGCCATGTGTGATTCTGGCCAATGAGGTAGTGACACGTGGACTGGACTGAGCTGGCGTGGCACCTGTGGACTGAATCTGAAAAAGGACTAAACTGCAAATTTTAAAGAATTTGGGACTAAATTGCAAAAATAAAAAAAAGAAGAAAAATTGGACTGTTTTTGGAATTTAAAAAGGGAAATTGAACTGTTTTTGAGAATTAAAAAGAAATTGGGGCAAACTTGCAAAAAACAAAATATTTGGGCTAAATCGCAATTTTTAAAAGTATTTGGACTAAAATGTAAAAATAATAAAATTGGCTAAAAAACGTAACTTGAAAATAACGTAAAGTGAAACGTTTAAAATTGACCAAACGGACTAAAACGAGCAAACTACCAAAAATGAGGTATTTTAAAATACCTCTCTGCCCAAAATTCGAATAATGTGAAAAGACTAAAATGCCCTTGGGGCAAAAACGACTCAAACTGACTTAGACTGACTCAGATGCAAAACTAAGACGATTTTCAAACAGAATTTTGATATATGATTCATGCAAACAAATTGAACAAGACTCAGGGACAAATTGTAGGGACTAAAATGGGTTCCTTTGTGGGAAATGACCAAAATACCCTTTTGTATGATTTTATGCAAAAATTTAAAAGACTGAAACAGTAATGTATGCAACTGAAACACAGTAGAAAACACGGTGAATTTGAAAGCATTGGAAAATAGCAGAGGAATTTGAGTGAGTATTTTTAGGTCCAAAATGAGGGTATAACAGCCGAACTCAACCTCAACTGAGATCCTAACGCCTCTTGCAAACTCTTCCAAAATCTAGAAGTAAATCTTGGATCTCTATCTGATACGATGCTCGAAGGAACACCATGCAGCTTTACTATCTCTTTAACATAAATCTCCGCCAACTGAGCTACAGGAAAGGTAATGTTAATCGGTAGAAAGTGAGTAGACTTCGTCAATCTATCAACAATAACCCAAATAGCATCGTTCCCTCTAGGAGTATTGGGCAAACTCGTCACAAAATCCATGGATATACTATCCCATTTCCATTCTGGCACATCTAAAGGTATCATCATACCAGTCAGTTTCTGATGCTCAATCTTCGATTTCTGGCAAACCAAACAAGAATACACGAATTGTGCCACGTCACGTTTTAAACCAAACCACCAAAACAGCCTCTTTAAGTCATGATACATCTTCGTAGCTCCCGGGTGAATACTCAAGCTACTTCTATGACTCTCTTCAAGGATCATCTTCTTAATCTCTTCATTGTCAGGAATGCAAATCCTACCTCGGAATCTCAACACTCCTTGATCATCGACCTTAAAGTCACCATCCACAGCCTCATTACCAGCAATCAACAAATCTACGAACTTGACATCTTCTTTTTGTGCTTCTTTGATATGTTTCAGAAAATCATTATCGACTCTCAACATTCCCAGTCTAATGCTCTGAGGTGTCCTTTCACACACCAAGCTCAAGTCTCTAAACTGTTCCAACAACTCAAATTCCTTCACCATCAACGCGGACATATGCACAGTTTTCCTACTCAGGGCATCTGCAACCACATTTGCTTTACCAGGATGGTAATTCAGACCAAAATCATAATCTTTAAGTAGCTCAAGCCACCTCCTCTGCCTCATATTCAACTCCTTCTGATCAAATAAATATTTCAAACTCTTATGATCACTGAATACTTCAAACCTTGAACCTTACAAGTAGTGTCTCCATATTTTCAATACAAAGACCACAGCTGCCAACTCTAAGTCATGCGTCGGATAATTCTTCTCATGAATTCTCAACTGTCTGGAAGCATAAGCTACTACCTTACCATTTTGCATAAGAACACCACCTAAACCCAGCTTGGACGCATCACAATATACCACAAAAGGTTCATCGGCCTTCGGCAAAATCAGCACT
Source organism: Medicago lupulina (assembly GCA_958299785.1). Classification (NCBI taxonomy): domain Eukaryota; kingdom Viridiplantae; phylum Streptophyta; class Magnoliopsida; order Fabales; family Fabaceae; genus Medicago; species Medicago lupulina. Next base: position 34,912,560 of record OY283141.1, on the reverse strand, counting down.
GGGGCCATTGTCAGCCGCTTCTTCAGCTCATTAAAACTATTCTCACAATGCACATCCCATACAAAAGACTTACCCTTACACGTCAACTGCGTTAACGGAAGAGCCAACTTGGAGAATCCTTCTATAAACCTTCTATAGTAACCAGCTAGTCCCAGAAAGCTTCTAATTTCCATAACCGACTTAGGAGTCTCCCATTGCGATACCGCTTCAACTTTTGACGGGTCAACCGCGATACCATCACCAGAAATGACATGGCCAAGAAAACTCACTTCCTTTAACCAGAACTCGCACTTAGACAACTTAGCATACAGTTTCTTTTCTCTCAGCACCTGCAAAACAGTCTTCAAATGTTCAACATGCTCCTCTTCAGTCTTGGAGTAAACCAGTATATCATCAATAAACACCACCACGAACCGATCCAAAAATGCATGGAAGATGCGATTCATATATTCCATAAACACTCCAGGTGCATTGGTAACTCCAAAAGGCATAACCTTGTACTCGTAGTGACCATAGCGGGTCCTGAAAGCCGTCTTCTGCATATCTTCATCCCTCACTTTGATCTGGTGGTAACTTGACCTCAAATCTATCTTGCTGAAAACACATGCACCCACTAATTGATCCATCAGATCGTCAATCCTCGGAAGTGGATACCTATTCTTGATCGTCACTTTGTTCAGCTGTCTGTAATCAATACACAGTCTCATACTGCCGTCTTTCTTCTTCACTATCAACACTGGAGCTCCCCATGGTGAAACACTAGGTCTCACAAACTTCTTATCCAGCAAATCCTCTAACTGTTTCTTCAACTCTGCTAACTCAGAAGCAAACATGCGGTAAGGTGCCATCGACACCGGCTTCGTTCCAGGAACAAGGTCAATAGAGAACTCAACTTCTCTCTCCGGAGGCACATCAGGAATTTCATCTGGGAAAACTTCAGGAAAATCACACACCACTTGCAGTTTATCAATTACCGCTTGATTCTCTAAGGATAAGGAAGCCATCAACGAAAACATCAGCATCCCATCACGTTCTAGTTGCTTCAGCTGCTTAGTGGATAGAAACTCTGCGCCCCACTCTTCTTCGGCAGAAGAAAAATGTACCGTCTTTCTAAAACAGTTGATAAGAACATGGTTGTACTCTAGCCAATTCATCCCCAAAATCACATCCATACCGCTTAAAGGCAGACAAACTAAATCCATCACAAAATCACGGCCAAACATAGACAAAGGACAGTTCAAACATACGAGAGAAGTAGTCACCGAACCCTTAGCTGGAGTTTCGACAACCATCTCTCCATTCATATCAGACACATCAAGACCCAAAGCAGAAACACAGTCTAAGGCAACAAAACAATGCGTGGCACCAGTATCAATAATAGCAACTAAAGGAGTATTATTAATATAGCAAGTACCTCTGATCAAACGATCATCACTCTCAGTCTGAGTGCCGGTCAAAGCGAACACCCTCCCAGCGGTCTTAGTCTTCTTTGGTTGCTTACACTGCGAACCAATATGTCCTTGCTCGTTGCAGTTGAAACACACAACATCATCAAACTTGCAGTCATTAGTAATATGCCCTTTCTGACCGCAACGGTAGCATCTCTTCACATCAACAGTACACACATTACTCTTGTGGCCTTTCTCGCCACAAGTGAAACAGGTAATCTCAGCAGGAGCAATCTTCTTCTGGGGCCTCCTCTCATCATTCACTCTTTGCTTCCCTTTATCTCTAGGGGCATCATAAGGTTTTGGGCGACTCTGCTGGCCCTTAGCTTTCCTCTCATTCACCACCTTGTAATGAGCTTTGGTATCCTCTTCATAAATTCTGCAGCTACTCACTAACTCAGAAAAGTTGCGGATCTTCTGATAACCAATGGCTCGCTTGATGTCAGCACGCAAGCCATTCTCGAACTTTATGCACTTCGAAAATTCAGCCGTCTCAGGAGTATAATGCGGGTAAAACTTAGCCAGCTCCACAAACTTTGCCGCATACTCAGTCACCGACATGTTTCCTTGCTTAAGCTCCAGAAACTCTATCTCTTTCTTCCCACGAACATCTTCTGGGAAGTATCTGTTAAGGAACTCCCTCGTGAAAACAGCCCACGTCACCACAGCTCTGTCTTGCTCCAAAATGGGTAGGAGACTAACCCACCAATCATCAGCCTCCTCCGCTAGCATGTGCGTGCCAAAACGCACCTTCTGCACATCATCACATTGCATGACTCTGAAGATCCTCTCTACTTCCTTGAGCCACGTTTGAGCCCCATCTGGATCATAGCGCCCCTTGAAGGTAGGCGGGTGATTCCTCAGAAAGGTCTCCAACATCCTAGTCCCGTCGTTTCCACCAGCATTGTTCTGATTACCCACCGCATTAGCCATTGCTTCCAAAGCAGCAGCAAGGGCAGCATCGTTTCTACCAGCCATCTAAGTTCTCTGGAAAACAAACATAAGTTAGAATAATACGAATATAGTATTCTAACTCTAAGACAACGTCACTCGACTCTCTACTTGGCCGGACGGACCGACCTGCGCTGATACCAATTGTAACACCCCAATTTCCCGTCTTAAAATTTTCATTAAATAAATCGCATAAATCAGAGTACGTCTCAAAAGGAGTGTCACATTTCATCTTAAAAACAACTTGGATAATCATTTATCATTTACAAAAAATACTCAATTGGGCAGCGGAATTTAAAAGTCTCATCTCATAAATAGTCTTGGCTTAAAAGCCAGCAAAAACGTCTCAAAATATTAATGGTTCAACATCACTGAAAGTCAAACTTATTCTAACAAGATACATAATGGAATAGACTCTACAAAAGACCCCATCCCGTTACGTATCAGAGCAACCCTACTTCACACAGACTCCTTGCATCATCGCAACTAAGACTGGGTACCTGCACTTGCCCACGAGGCGGCAATTCCAGCAGAAGGGGTGAGATTCACAACAATAATATTAATATATAAATCAAACGTCAAGATTAACAATCATAAATCCAACTCATAACATATACATTGTAGCACATCGTAACATCGTCATAAGCAACATCATAAACAACATCACATCATACATCAACGTCTCAACTAACATCACATATATGTCACAATTGACTCGACTAAATGCAACATCCAACGTCTCAACATCATGCATGTGGTACCATATAATTATAGCATTAATATGCTTCACCGTCGCTTTGAGCAAATGCTCCACCGTCGCTTTGAGCATAAAGCTCCACCGTCTCATAAATATGCAAATGCATGGACTCGTCGTTTAACAACTTAATACACCGTCTCAAACATCATTACATTTACAAGACTGACACATGCAGTTATATTAATTACATGGCAGAACATCATCTTGTTATTCATACACATTGCAACATTTAGCATCATTCACATATCATCATACTCATACATCACTTATACGCAACAATATATCATTTATCAACAGCTCAAGAGAAACATCAGCAATCATCTTTACAGAATACATTAAAGGGTATAAAACCTCACTAACAATACCCAAAGGGTTCCTCTCAAAGTCCCATGCGAAACAGATCGCAAAACGAACAATCAGTCCTGAATCATCTAACTCGCCACGGCGAGTGATCTGCTCGCCACAGGCGAGTACTCACAACAGCTTACTCGCCAAAGGCGAGTTGGGGGCGAGCTGCAGGCGAGAAATCCTGGGTGCTCTCGGCTTTTTTGACATATTCCACCAAAAATCTTCATTTTAAGTTCCCTAAATCCAATTTGGCTAAACCAACTTCACAGGTCATTTCTATAAATATTAAGGCACTCAAAACCATCTTCAATTGGGCCAAAATCCTAAAATTTAAGGAACACGCTCGCCACGGCGAGCTATACTGCTCGCCTCGCGAGCAACAAGGGGATACTCGCCACGGCGAGTGATCACTCGCCACAGGCGAGCGATCTCAGAACCCACACGGGTTCAGACCAAAACTCACCAAAACCTGCCAATTCTCTCCAATCAAACCTCTAATTCATCTGCAATGTCGTCCTAGGGGATAATCTAGGTTCTGTATCCAGTTCTACAGCCTTATAACCCAATCTATCATCAATCCATCACAATTTCACCAAAACCCTAGTTCATAAAACCCATCTCAATTCCTCTCAAACTCTATACCAATCAACAACAGATGATTTACAATCAATATTAATGGAGTTAGGCTCACCCTTACCTGGAAAAATTATGCAGAAATGTAGCCTAGCCTCTTCTCCCCTCTTGAACCGTTTCCTCTTCTTTTCACCAAAAGTCTGTACGCGTTTTCTAAAATGTTTTCTCTTAACCTACTTCTCTTATATACTCCTCTTAATCTTTCTAACTCTATCTCAACCCTCACAACTCTTCTTATTTATAAATATAACCCCATCTCTTAAAATTCTATTTTTCTAACAAATCTCTTTATTTACCAAATAAATATTCATATAAACATCACTTATATTATTTTATTAAACAATAAAATAATAACACGTCACACGTCACACGTCACAAATACGTCACTTAATCATCAAAATCCATATAATATATAAACATATACCATATCATCTAATAAAATAATTAAATAATTAGAGAGGGCGTTACAAACCTCGCCACAGACATACCGGTCTTTATAGGAATAAAATGCGCTGACTTCGTCAATCGATCAACAATCACCCAAATCGAATCAAAACCCTTCGCAGTCTTAGACAAAGCTCCAACAAAATCCATAGAGATACTATCCCACTTCCACTCTGGCACAAATAACGGTTGCATCAAACCCGACGGCTTCTGATGTTCAATCTTCGACTTCTGACAAACCAAACAAGCATACACAAACTCTACTATATCCTTCTTCGTTCCAGGCCACCAAAACAATCTCTTCAAATCCTGATACATCTTCGGACTGTTACAGTGTACACACAACCTGACTTTATGACTCAACTTGTTCATCTTTAGGCATACTATACGTAGAAATTGATAAAAACACATTAATTTAAATGTAATGTAATTGTTAGTGTATTGATTATGAAATATAATAATAAACAATTTGTCATCAACATAATTAGTAAATGTACAGACACATACTTTTCCTTGAAATGTTGTATCTCAGCAACATCCTCGTTGATTAACAGCTTTGTAACACCATATGTGTTTGTAACACTAAGTGGGTAACGACCTAACAATGATTAATCATAATGAATGAAAGTTTAATGTTCAGTAATAAATAGGATTTATAACAATGTAAAAATTGATATAATACTAACCTTCTTCCTTGATTTTTGCATACTTCAACATCACAATGATTGGACCAGAATCCTTTCGTTCGTTGCTGTACTTGATGAAATTTGCAGCATATTGCTCCCAAAGAGTACAGTTCAAAAGTATGTCACTACAACATGTACAAATACGTTCATAATGAGTAAAATGGTATTTTGTTTAATCAAGTATTAAAATGGATTTCTGGTTTTTTAATACCTTAAATCTTTCATTATGAAGTTCACTTGAAGTTTCTTTGATGTACCTTCGTTCATCTGACAATATCCCATCTCATGTACAAATCCAATAACATCTACACATAATATTGTTTGTTAACATGCAAAAACTTAAAATAGTAAACATAACCTAATTTCATGTTTACAAAAATCTTACGAATTAATAGATCAGGGCGCCATCTTCCAGCAACAATTTCAGCAAAAGGCTTGAACTTTAAACCAACATCAGGTATTTCATGAACATTTTCTTGCTGAGCAGTAGTACCACCAGTCCATTTCAGCTTGTACTTGTGATCTGAAGCCTTGAAAACTAAATCATTCGTCTGAACTTGAAAGTTACTTAAAGTATAGGTACATATTGTTCGAATCAGTTTTTCGAATTCAGCTTTGTATTCAGTTGGGATCAGAACTTGAATGTCATTTCCCTATAACCACATATGATAGAGTTCAGGTTTTGTAAAATACAATAACAGATTTATTTTTCTTAGAGTATGATACCTTAGCATCAACAATTATCATTTCAGAGTGCTCCTTTCCATCCTTAACAACTATCCATTTGTCCACCACCTTCACAACAAGTTTCCAGAAGTCTTTTTTGTCGTTAATGTCCGCTACCATTTCGAAAGGCCGAACAATATTTTTTGCTGAAATATATATTAGGGATAAATCGGAGTTAAAAAAATGGTTATTATGAGTAGATCTAAGAGTTATCTCATATCAATATGAAGAAATAAAACTATTTTTGCTGAAGGACAAACACATTATCATATTTTAAAGGAAAAAACACTACAAATGAACACATTATGCAAGCGCTTACCAAACATTTGAGCTTCTTCAGATTGTGAAAAATGTTGTAACTATAAAAGAGGATATGAAATGAGGTAGAAAAATGTAGAGTAGTTTAATGAGGTTGTAGTAATGATGGGGGTACTACAATTGTACTTTTCTATAAAGTATTTTTGCAAATTTAAGTTCATTTTCAAATGGTATGTCAGTTCTCAATCAGATTCAAACTGTAGCTTTGTGTTTAAGTGCAAAGAAACCGAAGTGAAGTAAACATATAAGATTTAGTTACAAAACGTAAAAATTAGACAGAATTTGGCCCTGAAATGACGACGTGGCAGAAATTCATTAAAGGTTAGTTTGGTATTTATTCAGCATGTTTTGTTCTTATATTAAGAGAGGATGCTATACGCATATTTCCATAAAATAAAAAATAAAAAAAAAAGTAACATTATTTTTTTTTACTACAAATACAAGTAACATTTTATTTACGACATCACCTATCGCAAATCTAAAGAAATAACATTATTCGTTACAAACCTATTACCTTTATTGGCTAAGCAACATATACAAAGCAAATAAACATGTCTTATATATATCCTTGTATATACTATTAATTCATACTATGATTCTTTCCAAAGCCACCAAGTTCATGCATTTCCTCTATGTAATTGCAGCGTGGACTAACATTTCCATTATATGACAATTTCACATTGTTGCATGAAGCCTTAGCCCCTCCTCCACCTTCAATTTGCAGATCTATGTTTTGCAATAATATCCCTTGACATGGAAAGTTCTGGCTACAATTAAATTGCATAGCTACATCAGAAGCACTTGTACCTTTTATGTTCTGGTACAACACATTCCTTATCTGAACCGCAGATTTCTGCAATTACAAAATTAATTAATTAACCAAATTTTATATCAACACTAACAACAATTACATGGTTATAAATTATGTCTAATATAGATCAATTTCATAGACAAAATAAAAGAAAAATCTTAATACCTGTTTTTGGCATGGACTCTGTTGATCACAGTAGTTCTGATCTATTATTACGGGGTTAGTTACATTTTCCATTTGAATGTTCTGAAATTTAATGTTGCTTGCACTTCCTGACCCACCCTGCATTCATATATATATATATATATATATAGACATAGACATATAAGATATATTTATAGCTATATTATAAAGTATAAGACATAATTGGAATCTGCAATTCAAGTTATAAAGTATAAACACATGCATATTATAAATATTATTATGTGTATTGGGTTAGAAAGGTAAAATTGAAGTGTACAAAAAATTAATGAGGCCTAAATTGAAGTAGTTCAAAATTTGAAATTAATATTAATTACCTGCCATGTCTTAATTCTTACTCCATTAGTAGTTCTGGATAATTTAGCTCCATTCACGGTTATTCCTGAAACAAATTCCTTGGAGCCCCCTTCCCCTAAGCTTCCAATGCTGAAGCATGAATTATCATTAACATGTTTGAAATTTAATTTAACGATTTTTTCTTTTTTTTGGTCTAGTAGCCTAGTGGCTAGAGTTCACACATTTAATTGTGGAGTGTCTGGGGTTCAAACCCCGATCCGTACATATAATATGCAATATCCCTACCAATTGAGATAATAAGATGAAAATATTATTAAAAGTAATTAATTAATTATTACCTGATACCATGGCCTGGTCCGCAGGTTATGTCTGTAGCTTTAAGATTCTTGGTTCCATTTACAATTGATATACAATCATCCCCTGCAAACAAACATATTTAAACTTGAAACTAAAATTGATATTTAATAAACTGAAATGTATATAACTTAAAAATTTGAATTACATAAGAAAACTAGTGATGAAAAATAAATGTCTCTAATTTTTTGTTGTTAATTTAAATTTTTCTACTAAGTGGTAATATATGAGATATATCAAGTCAATCGAGAATACCAGTTCCTATAATAGAGTTTGAGATTTGGATGTTTTGAGTGTTGGTGACATGAATTCCATCAGTGTTTGGACTGTCCTCTGGTGCTGTCACAGTGAGACCTGAAACTCTAACATTGGCAGAATTTTGGAATTGAACATGAATTTGTTGCCCATTTTTTACAGTCAAATCCTCAACTACCAAGTTGTTGCACTTGTACAAAGTTAACGCCTACAAAGTCAAATCATAATATAATTGACTTAATATTTTCACCAACGGTGTAATTTTATTTTACTCATACATCCAATTACTTTATTACTTTATGCTAGGTAGGTTTTTTTTTTTTTTTTAAGATGTTAAGTAGGTTTTTTTTTTAAGAAATCAAAATGATATTGATAACTACAAAACTATCTTCCTGACACAAGGTGTACCATAGAAGAAAGTAGAAAAATACAAGAGTAGTTTGAACAACAACAATTCAAATTAGCCAATTCCCACACATAAGAATGAGTTTTAACACCAATTATAAAAGCTACAACGAAAAGCTAAGTAATGAGCTTACAAAAGTTTTATTGAGCTACTTTATTAAGTAGCTACTTTAAAATATGCTAAGTAGGTATTTATTGAGCTACTTTAAAAAAAAATCTAAAAGTGAGTATATATGTTAAAGCGATTTTTTTGGCTTTCGCACCGGTTTCCAACCCACACAAAAGGTGGGCGACTAATCCAACTCGTGCGTAGAGGCAGCCGCACTGGCGAAACGTTGTTCTTCCTGGGAATCGAACCTGGTATTCCCCTGGTACGCCCTTGAAATGACCTCCTTGTCACTGGAGCCCAAACAACTTGGTTATATGTTAAAGTGGTTTAATTAAATATATTTGTAAAATAGTTTTCCTTTGAACCTCGACCCGTGTATATACAATAGAGAAATGATATTTGTACAACTATTTTGCAACAACTTTGTGACAATTTTCTCTCTCATACTCACATTATATTTTTATTCTCTCTCTTCCTTTTTCTCTCTATTATTTTTGACCAATAGAAATAAAGGAAAATGAAGTTGTCATGAAAGTTGTCACCGATGGTTGTTTATATTTCATTGCTCTATACAATACAATGTCTTTATGTATCAAGTACGTTAAGGTTAGGGAGACAAATTAAATTGATATTATTATAAATAAAAAGTTAATATATTAGTGAGAGAGTTATATTATACATACAGTAGGGGCATCCTTGCAAGGCTGCAAAAGAGAAAAACATAAAAAAAAAAAAAAAAAAAAAAAAATTAGCACTTAGAATAAAATTTATGTTAAGTAAACGGATGTATATTAATAACAAATTTGTCTTGTTATATCTTACGAGTTTTTTGTTGGTTTTGCATGAGTTCTGCCACCAAATATTTCCATTTCCATCAATGGTTCCACCACCTTTAACAGATAGTTTCTGAACACTATCAAACATAAGCCAATGTGTGGGGTCTTGTTTGTAATCAGATGGGTTATCTGATGCTACAAGGCTTCCAAAGATCTGAACTATGATACTCTTTGATTTGCAAGGGCCAGAGAATGTGATTGGCTTAACAAGATAATTCTTTTGAGCCACCACAACAACTGATCCCTTAGAAGAACATGCTCCTTGCCAAACCTTCTTGAATGCCTGAAAGAGTAAAATTAAAATATTGTAATTTTTCTTTTTAAATTATTTATTAAGCTTAAAAAAATAATTTGTCAAACACAAAATTGATCATATAGACCATATTGACAAAAGAATAAGATTTTTTTTAAAAATTTGGTAATAATAATAATAACAAAGTCTCCGGCTAGAATTTTTTTCTATTATCGACGAATATTTAAGATAAATTTAAAATAAAAATGGTTTCCAATTTTAACAGCTCTAACCTTTAGTGATAGAATTAAAGAGAAATTTCATGTTTTTCTTTCTTTCGTTTTTCAAAATTCAATTATTTTCAACAAGTATAACATTAGAAGTAGTTTGGTTTGACTTATTAATTTGATATTGTCTATAATTATAATTACTTGTCATATTGTTTGAGAAATTTATAGACATTAAACGGTTTTTAAATTTTTACAAGTTCTCCATAATAAGTTATAAAAATGGTTTATCTAAATAAGTTATAAAAATAATATACATAAAGAGTTGTCACAAAATAATTATACAAAGTTCATTTATCTATCTAAATTGACCTTATTCAAGTTTGTCAAAATAAATATATATACCTGTGTGTCATCAGTTTTACCATCTCCTTGAGCTCCATACTGATCAACATTAAAGGTTTTAATCGATGAAGGAGAAGTGTCACCCAACTTGCTCTTTAAGCTCAAAACATGATCTGTACTTTGCATGAGAAAATCCTTGAATGTTCCACCATCATTTATATAAGGCGAATTCTCAACAATTGAACGAAGTGGGTCCTCTTGCAAATTAGTACTATAACAAGCAACAAAATAAATCATGATCATAAGGAATGAGAGATATCTTTGGAGGGCCATTGTCATGGACTTAATTTGTCCAATAGTGAGAATGAATGTTTTTTGAATAACGGTGGTGTATATGAGAATCAATATAGCTAGGTAGCTTGGTATTATTGTATATATGGAATTAATTGATGAAGAATGTTGTGAGGGAGATTGTGTGTATTTATAGACAAAGAAATGAAAAAGATGTTGGCTTTTGTTCTTCATCTAAATATGGGAGTATTACGGTATGGAAGGATCGATAAGAGAGACTTAGACGACAAGATCTCTCAGGTACGATCTGACTTTCGTTCCATACACCTTAATCACTAATGTGTCATAATTTTTTATTGAAAAAAAAAAAAAAAAGTGTCATCAAGGTATAATGGTCTTAAATTTCTATAGTAATGATTGAACGAGGATTAAATGAGGCCTATGGCTTTTTCTTCTTCATGTTTTTCTTGAAAAAAATGGGTTCTATATGAACAAGGACAGATCCAGAATTTTTGTTTCCTTTGATGAAGTAAATCATTAATCTGTTTCGCTTGAGGAACCGTCGACATAATTGTCTTTAGCTTTGTATTAATTTTGTTTGTTATTCCTCAAAAATTAATTTTGTTTGTTATAACATTTATCACGAAGGAAATTGTTGTGCGGATAAATTAGTCACTCATGATTATAGCATCCTTCGAGTATCAACACTTTGCTGCAACTGTTGTTAGAGAATTTCTAGCGGGCCGAATATGAATGGTTTGCCTAATTACCGTTTTTCTTAGATTGTTTTTCTTTTTTCGCCGCATCTTTTGCTTTTTGAGGGTTTTGTCATATTCCTCTCTCTTGTATTTATATTTTCCTCTTATATATATATATATATATATATATATGGGCTGCTAACTTACTCCCACAGTAAGTTAGCAAGCATACTCCCACTTGTTTTTTACTAAAAACCCCTTTATGTCGTTAATAAACCATATTTTAATGAATAGGCATTTCTGTAATTTTGCCTTTTATATTATTTTATATTTAAACAATGTTTTTTCTTAACATAATGGCATGCCGGTTCTACGTTGTTAGTTTTTTTTTTTCGGTTACTCATTGGTAGTTTTTTTTCTTAGCAATAAAAAATTACTCAGCCTATATGTTAAGTTGCAACTAGACCATTGACCTGTGCTTCGTATGGGTCTTACTGACCAATCATTTGTCCATAATATTTGTCAAGAAAAACATACTATTCTAAAATAAAATATAGTTGTCATATAAGTCTTATTATAAACATAAATCCACATATACGTCGTATCATAGACATAAATACAGTTCTTGAGTTAGCACACTGTGGATTAGTGTGAATTCACTAACAAATTAAGAACACTAAATTTGCGCGCGCCCACACACACACTAATCTAATTTTTAAGCAATGCAAATCTGATTCACTAACAAATTGAAGTGTTCAATCCCACTTGTGGTTAGAATCGTTCAACTCAAATTAAAGATATCATTGAACTAAAATAATAAAAATAAAGGGAAAAATTAATAAAAAGAGAAAAGTTGTAAAGAATTCATGGCAATGCTCCAATAAGCTTGCACAACATACATAAATTCCAAACATCTTTGCAAATTTCGTGAGTAAAAAAACTGATAGAAATTAGCAACCTTACTTCATCCTTGATTGCAATGCAATATGAAGAAGTTTAGTACATAAATGTAATATGTGTTATTATCATCTAGTTTTACCATCATCATTCTTGGTTGCAATGGATCCTTCCTTAAGTTTTATACTGATTTAGTTGGTTGGTTCACATGAATATTCACTCTACTTAAACTATAATTTTGATTTAATGCAAAGAATGGGAATAAAAGGCCACCAAAAAAAAAGAATGGAAATAAAAAGATTACATTTACTTGGTATGGTCACAATTTCAATATATTCATGGCCATCCTTATTCACCAATCCTAAAATCTATTATTAATATAGCAAGCTTTCAACAAAATTCTTTTGCTAATGTCTTTAATATCAATAGTCACCAATGAGAAGGAACACAGCCGCACCTACAGAAGAAGACATGCCTCTGATAAGCCAACCAACATTGTTGTAACGCCCTATTTTTCATTTAATTATATTGGCTGATTTTTGAGTATTTCTTTTATATGAAATATTTGATTTATGTGATTTATTGGTGTATTTATTTAAATGAATGTTTATTTTATTATTTAAAATAAAAAGTGGGGAAATGATATTTATTTAGAATTATGGGGGTTAATTAGAATTAATGAGTTTTAAGGAGGGAGTTAAGAAAAAAGGGAGGTTATGTTTTGGAGAGAATAGGAAGAGAAAGTCAGAGAAACATTTTCACGTTCAGTAAGTGTAACACCCCGTTTTCCCAACTTAAAAATTTCACATATAAATCAGAGTATTTCAACATAAACGGAATGTCACACTTCTTTCCATAAAATCATAAGTAGAATAAAAATCCTTTATTTCATCGCAGCGGAATTAATTCAACATCTAAAATAGTCTTTGGCACGAAGGCCTCATCATAAATATCTCATAAATCAAATCCAACAATATAGTCATAAAATCTCATTAAACAATACGTAAGGAATAGAAAAGCAATAACAAGTTCCCATCCCGTTACGTATCAGAGCACCTAAAGACACACGTGAGAGAGTCCACTCACGACCGCGACTAATCCTGATTACCTGTTAGTTACCCATGGTGGGCAAACAGAAGGGGTGAGATACACATTCAATAATAATAATATATAATCAATCAAGTTAATGAAAACAACAACAATTCAATGACAAGCATCATCAGGTTCACACACACACACACACACACACACATATATATATATATATATATATATATATATATATATATATATATATATAAATACACCAACAACAGAATCATCAATCAACAAAACATCATATAGTCATAGCAAAATAGGCATCATCTAGCATCATAATTATCGTCCTAAATCACCTTACACATCATCAAGCACACCATTCACGAAACACGTTAAACGTCAATCAAGAATATCTTCACGAAATATCATCAAGAACATCAAGAACAATCATCATCACAAATGCATCACAAACCATCATAAATCATCATCTTAACAACCATCTCAAACATCACATCATCATCACAAATCATCGTCACGACATCTCATAAGACACGACTCGACAAATGCGACTATGCAACTTAATCTTCTAAATCATGCATGTGGTACCATATATAAGCATTAATATGCTTCACCGTCGCTTTGAGCAAATGCTCCACCGTCGCTTTGAGCAAAAGCTCCACCGTCTCAAATTATGCAAATGCATGGACTCGACTCTTTACATCTTAAACAAGTTAGCACAACTTCTCATATGACTCCAACAAATTGGACAACATCTCACATCATGCAGCTTTAATTAAATAATAACAGCAACATGTCAGCAAATCATCAATCATATAACAACATCAAAAACTCATCATTTAGGCATCAGATATATTACAATATAGTTCACATAATGCACATATGATTCATAATCATTATCAACAACATCAAATCATAACATTAACTTTATAAGTATAGCACATTATGCACTCATCATTCATAACTCATAAGCAATAACATTCTTCAAAAGTAATCAAGTATGATTAAATAAGACATAAGCCAAATACTCATAAAACACCTCAACTAAATCCCTAATACCTAAGTTTGAAGTTGGGAAACCAACCCTAAGTTTTGGACTAACTTGGGATTAGTTAACCTAAGTTTTCTTAAAATTTTCTAAAGACCTACTTGGACTATTTTTATCATAACTCGAGATTTACAAAACATTTTCGAGTCAAACCAGTGCCATTAGAAAGCTAACTCAATTATCTACAACTTTCATGTTTACACCTAAGACCAATTATGTACCAATCAATACCAGTTTTCATTTCAAATTCGGACAAAGTTGTGCTGAAATTCATAAAAATTCACTGTGACCTACGTTCAGTAATTTGACCATAACTCAAGTTCTATAAATCATTTTGACGTGAGACCAACGACATTAGAAAGCTAACATTCATACCTACAACTTTCGTGTCTACACCGAAAGCTAGTTCAAAACAGAAACTGATGCAAAAGACGCAACAACATGAAACAGGGTATGCTGTCAAAGGTAGCTCTCGGGAAAACTCTATTTTTCACTCAAAAACCCAAATTTCATCTACCCAAATCCCAAATTTGATAGAGAGCAATGTTTACAGGTTCTATATACAACATAACAATCAAAACAACACAGAAACATGCATTAAACAACACAATTCATCACATCATATCAATTATCATAAACTTTCTAAACCCTAAACCTAGAACACAATTTCATCAACAATCAAAATTATATATACATATTATTGAAGGAATCCCACCCTTACCTTAATTTGGTCTCCTGAATCAAGCTGCGTTCTTCTTAGGTTTTTCTTCTCTCTTTCGCGCCTCCTCTCTTTTTCTCTAGGTTTCTCCAAAAGTTATATCACGTACTAAATAATTCTAACCCTAATTCTCTTATTTATATTCTCTTACTCATCTTATCTTATTTCTACTCCTTCCCTCAAATTCTCTAAAATTATGTAACAACCCATATTTAATTAAATATATTATATTATATCATCGTATCTTATTATTTCTAAAACAAATATATTTCTACACAAATAACAAATATATTTTCAAACCAAATAACGAATATATTTCTATAACAAATATATCTCTACATAACAAACATATTTCTATAACAAATAAGAAAATATATTTTTACACAAAATAACATATATATTTCTACACCAAATAACACATATATTTTTATAACAAATAACATAGTATTTCTACACCACATAACAAATATATTTTTACACCAAATAACATAATATCTCTACACCAAATAACATTTATATTATAATATGGGCTTAGATGAAGAACTATGGGATATTCTGGAAGATGGTGTTGGTGACTTAATTCTTGATGAAGAAGGAGCTGCTGTTGATAGAAAAATACATACTCCTGCTCAGAAGAAGATGTACAAGAAACATCACAAGATCAGAGGCTTTCTGGTTTCTGCTATACCACGAGCAGAGTACATGAAGATGAGTGATAAATCAACTGCTAAAGCTATGTTTGCATCTTTATGTGCTAACTATGAAGGAAGCAAGAAAGTTAGAGAAGCCAAAGCACTGATGCTTGTTCATCAGTATGAACTGTTCAAGATGAAGGATGATGAAAGTATTGAGGAGATGTACTCAAGATTTCAAACCCTAGTCTCTGGACTCCAAATACTGAAGAAAAGCTATGTTGCTTCTGATCACGTGAGTAAGATTCTCAGAAGCCTCCCTGCCAGATGGAGACCAAAGGTGACTGCCATTGAGGAAGCTAAAGATTTAAACACTTTAAGTGTTGAAGATCTTGTTAGTTCTCTCAAAGTTCATGAGCTAAGTCTAAATGAACATGAGTCTACTAAAAAGAGTAAATCAATAGCTCTTCCATCCAAAGGCAAGTCATCCAAAGCTCTTAAAGTGGCTGAGTCTGATGAAGAAGATTCACCAACTGGAGATTCTGATGAAGAGGTCACTAAGATGATGGCTATGCTCTCAAACAGACTTCAGTATCTAGCCAAAAAGAACAAGAAGTTTGTGTCCAGGAGAGGTAGCTTCAGAAGCTCAAAGAAGGAAGATCAAAAGGGATGCTTCAACTGCAAGAAGCCTGGTCATTTCATTGCTGATTGCCCTGATCTTCAGAAGGAAAAAGCAAAGGAAAAGTCAAAGAAACCAACATTCAAGTCAAGCAAGTTCAAGAAACAGTTAAAGCAGAGTTTGATGGCTACATGGGATAACTTGGATAGTGAATCTGAATCTGACAAAGAAGAGTCTGATGAAGGTGCAAAGATAGCTGTTGGGTTAGTAGCTACAGCAACTTCAGAAGCTGAAACTGAATCAGATTCAGAAGATGAAAACGAGGTATATTCCAAAATCCCTAGAGAAGAACTAATAGAGTCACTTAAAGAACTCCTCACTCACTTTGAATTAAGAACCAATGAGTTGAAAGTTTTGAAAGAAAAATATGTTGCTTTGATGAAGCAACAAGAATCAACTCTATTGGATCTAAAAGCTTCTAAAGAAGGACTCAGAGGTTTTGACTTCATATGCAAGACATATGAAGACAAACTTAAGTTCTTATGTCAGAAGCTGCAAGAAAATTGTGATGGAAAGTCTTTAAGTAACCATGAGATTGCTCTTGAAGATTTCATTATGTCTGGTATTGACAGAAGCAGAATTGCTTCTATGATTTATAGCATTTACAAAAACAATGGTAAAGGGATTGGATTTTCAGAAGCTAAGTCTAGTGAAACCAATCTCAAAGCATATTGTGAATGCATAAAGGAAGGATTGAAAACCTTCTTTGTTCCTGAAGGTGCAAAAATGGGAACTGCTGCTCAGTCAAAACCTAAAGCTTCCAGTTCTAAGGCTAAGATTACATCAAAGCCAAAGAACTTCAAGCCTAAGGATATGATAAATTCTGAATCTAAGACCACAAAGATTAAGATTCTGAAGAGATCAGAACCTGTTCCTCAGAGTCTGATAAAATCAGAATCTGATGTCCTAAAGTCTAAGGTTCAGAAGGGCAAAGCAGTTGGTGCTCCTGAAGTATCAAAACCAAAAGTTGAAAAACCTAAGGTAATGATTAATCAGAAGCTACCCAAAAAGGATCAAAAGGATCAGGAAATGGTGAGTAAATTCTCCAGCTCTAACCCCAAAGGACCCATAAAACAATGGGTACCTAAATCTGAAATTGTCAATACTGCAGATTTGTCTAAAAGCAAGAACAAAGCAAAAATCATGGTACCTGGACAGCGGTTGCTCAAGGCACATGACAGGAGAGAAGTCAATGTTCCTATCCCTCACAATGAAAGAAGGAGGAAATGTAAAGTTTGGAGGCAACCAGTCTGGGAAGATTATTGGTACGGGGACTATTGGTAACTCCTCTACCTCTATTAATAATGTATGGTTGGTAGATGGGCTTGAACATAACCTATTAAGCATCAGTCAATTCTGTGACAATGGTTATGATGTATTATTTGAAAAAGCCAACTGTACAGTAATCAACAAGAATGACAAGTCCATTGTGTTCAAAGGAAAGAGAGTGGAAAATGTCTACAAAATCAATTTCTCTCAACTGGCTGATCAGAAGGTAATTTTCCTTCTATCAATGAATGATAAGAAATGGATGTGGCATAAAAGGCTGGGACACGCTAACTGGAGATTAATCTCTAAGCTTAGCAAGTTACAGCTTGTCAAAGGCCTTCCTGACATTGATTATCATTCAAATGCACTCTGCGGTGCATGCTAGAAAGGAAAAATTGTTAAATCATCTTTCAAAGCAAAAGACAATGTTTCCACCTCAAGACCCTTAGAACTGCTTCATATTGATCTATTTGGACCAGTTAGCATTGCATCCTTATATGGAAGCAAGTATGGATTAGTTATTGTTGATGATTATAGCAGATGGACTTGGGTGAAATTTCTAAAAAGCAAAGATCATGCATACGATGTATTCAGTAACTTCTGCACCCTTATTCAATCTGAAAAAGAAGCCAAAATTTTGAAAATCAGAAGTGATCATGGTGGTGAATTTGAAAATGAGCCATTTGAAGCTTTTTGTGAAAACATGAAATCCTCCATGAATTCTCTTCTCCTAGAACTCCACAACAGAATGGAGTTGTAGAAAGAAAGAATAGAACGTTACAAGAAATGGCCAGAACCATGATTCATGAAAACAATTTGGCAAAACATTTTTGGACAGAAGCTGTGAATACAGCGTGTTATGTCCAGAATAGGATCTACATAAGACCTATCTTGGAGAAAACAGCATATGAACTGTTTAAAGGAAGAAAACCCAATATCTCTTACTTTCATCAATTTGGATGTACATGTTACATTCTGAATAACAAGCTCTACCTAAAGAAATTTGATGCCAAGGCCCAAAGAGGAATCTTTTTAGGTTACTCTGAAAGGTCAAAGGCATACAGAGTGTATAATTCAGAGACACTCTGTGTTGAAGAATCTATGCACGTTAAATTTAATGACAAAGAGCTTGAAGATAAAACTTCAAAGCAAGATGAAAGTTTTGCAGAGATACAGGTTCCTGAAGACATTCCAGAACCTGGTCAGTTAGTTGAATCTAAAGATAGTCCAGAAGCAGCACCCACATCAGTTGCTCCTGATGAAGTCGCTCCTGATGGAGTTGCTCCTGATGAAGTAGCTCCTGATGAAGTTGCTTCTGATGAAGCACAAAATGGCTCACAGCAAGCAGATTCATCCAACAATACTTTCAAATACAAGTCTTCTCACCCTCAAGATCAAATCATTGGAAGTAAAGAAAGTCCCAGAAGAACAAGATCACACTTCAGACAAGAAGAATCAATGATAGGACTAATGCCCCTATTTAAGTTTCTTCGTCTGGAGAGTCAAGAGACCGAGTCTCTGGCTTGACGCGACGAAGATACTTAAATATCGACATTTGCACTGATTTTGGGCGTAAAAATACGTTTGTAAATGTTATGTATGCCATGCAACATTTGTGTTATGAATGCAAGACAATTGAGAATTGATTTTAACAAAATATATCGTATCCATTGCGGGACTGGTAGACATCAACAGCATAGCAAACACGGAGTATGTCGTATCCATTGCGGGATTGGTAGACATTAACAAGATAACAGAAATAGAGTATGTCGTATCCATTGCGGGATTGGTAGACATTAACAAGATAACAGAAACAGAGTATGTCGTATCCATTGCGGGATTGGTAGACATTAACAAGATAACAGGACTCACTGGGGAGGCTCGATAGCAAATTTGACAGGTACAAGTTGTTCTTTTGGCTCGAACTAGGAACTTGACCGGAAATATTGACAACAAAAGGTGCAAGCTGCTCTTGTATTTGAGCTGGTCACTTGGCTGAAAGGAAGAAAGGAAGCACAAGCTGTTCTTGTATTTGAACTAGTTACTTGGCTGACAGGAAGAAAGGAAGCACAAGCCGTTCTCGTATTTGAACTAGCTACTTGGCTGAAAGGAAACAGAAACATAGGTGCAAGCTGTTCTTGGATACGAACTAGTCGCTTGACCGATAACAAGGACGAAAACAAATTGACAGGTACAAGCTGTTCTTGGATGCGAACTAGCCACTTGGCCGTTAACAGAAACGAATTGTATCGTAGAAACAAATTGAAATTGACTTGACATGACTGCAGGAGCTTGAATTTGAAAGGATAGCTAAAGTTTGAAGCTGACAAGATTGTTGGATTTTGAAATTGACATGACAGTTATGAATTTGGAATTGACACGATTGATTTTGACACAGATTGATATAGGAATTGAGAATGCAAATGTGTATGAATAACATGACAATTTTATCACATACATGAACATAATAGATGCATGATTATGCATGTATGAATGCTTGGGAATGCATGATGATTGGCAATTTGTAGACATAATTTCGCAGAGACAGACAAAACATTGGAATATTGGGCACGTAATGGCTCGCGCTCTAAAACATGCCCGTAAAGGGTCCTCTTCCGGGGATGCAGTCGTCGGGAGATGCATCATGACCGTCGCTGAGGGCAGGAAGCTGTAAAATTGTAGAGAAAGACAGTCTGAACGGTATTGCTGCTTGTTGGAACAGTCACATAAATACTTTGGATATCGCATCTGTGGTCAATGCTTTTGCATGTTTGTCTTTTATTCCTTTTTCATTTTTATTTTCATCATCCCATTTTTGCCTGGATCGCCCTTTCGGGTTTTCGACCCACCGGGGAATAGTTTTTTTGTGTTGCCCCTGTTTTTGCCTGGATCGCCTTTGAAGGTTGTTAATCCATCGGGGTGCTCATTTTTGCCTAAGCCGCCCTTTCAGGTTTTCGACTTAGCGAGCATATTCATTTTTCATGCTTTTCATTCTGTTTTTTCATTCTTGCCATTGACCACAGACCGTCACTGGGGGGAAGGCTTGCTAGTAACTTGAATTGGAACTGATATCAATGTAGATTTGTTCATGCATGTTTCGTTTGAATATACCCAGTTGCTTAGGCTTGCTTTCAAAATACTCAAAAAAATTTCAATTTTCAGAATGTTCATTCCAGACATGCATCATTATTAACATAGAAAAAAAATCTTTCGTATAAAGCTTTGAAGGTAGTGTAGAAAAAGAATTAGAGTGCCAAACAAAAGCATAGGCTCAAATTGACGTGTAAGGGTGGTAGTCGGCCAAAAGCGCGACCCCACAGATTTGCAAATCTTGAAAAATGGTAATTTTATTGGTTGGTGGTACATTGAACACAGTAACTACTATGGCATCTGAAACTCTTGAATCCGCAGGTGTCGGAACCTCGGATGAGAACAGCCAATCATCAGTTGCAAAGACCCCAAGGGGAATGGTAATTTGCCAGATATAGTCAATTGTCTTTTATTTCAATCTCATTTTTGCATGAACCGCCCTTTCGGGTTTTCGGCTCATCGAGACGCTCATTTTTGCCTGAGTTACACGTAATCTCAGCGAGCTTTTACATTTTTGTTTCTTGTCCCTTATTTTGCCTGGACCGCCCTTTCGGGTTTTCGATCCACCGGGAAGCGCATTTTTGCCTAGGCCGCCCTCTCGGGTTTTCGACCTACCACGCTGTTCTTTTCATATCTAGACAAAGTATTTCTTGACTATATCCGCATTCACAGGATTCGGAAGTTCTACACCATCCATGTGCGTGAGAATTAAAGCACCGCCAGAGAAAGCCTTCTTGACAACATAAGGTCCCTCATAGTTAGGCGTCCATTTACCCCTTGGGTCGGGTTGCTGACTCATTCTTCTCTTCAATACGAGTTCACCCTCTTTGAATTCCCGAGGACGAACTTTCTTGTCAAAAGCATTTTTCATCCTTGTTTGATACATCTGACCGTGAGCCAAAGCATCCAGGCGTTTTTCCTCAATCAAATTCAACTGGTCATACCGACTCTGGCACCATTCAGCCTCAGACAACTTTGCTTCCATAATCACACGGAGAGACGGAATCTCCACTTCCAATGGGAGGACTGCTTCCATGCCATATACAAGAGAAAAAGGCGTTGCCCCGGTTGAACTACGGACTGTAGTGCGGTAGCCGTGTAAAGCATAGGGCAACATCTCATGCCAGTCTTTGTATGTTGTTACCATCTTCTGCACAATCTTCTTGATGTTCTTATTGGCAGCCTCAACTGCACCATTCATCTGAGGTATGTAAGGAGAAGAATTGTGGTGTTCAATCTTGAATTTCTCACATAAGGCCTGCACCATGTCATTGTTCAGGTTGGTACCGTTGTCAGTGATAATCTTGCTGGGAACACCATACCGACAGATGATGTTGTTCTTGATGAATTTGACTACTACTTGCTTAGTCACGTTGGCATAAGATGCAGCTTCGACCCATTTGGTGAAATAGTCGATTGCTACCAGTATAAAACGGTGACCGTTCGAAGCTTTCGGTTCAATTCTTCCGATCATATCAATGCCCCACATAGAGAAAGGCCATGGAGAAGACATAACATTTAGAGCGTGCGGAGGCACATGGATCTTATCAGCATATATTTGACATTTGTGACATTTCCTGGCATATTGATAGCAATCGTGTTCCATAGACATCCAATAGTAACCAGCTCTCAACAGCTTCCTAGACATAGCATGCCCTGATGCGTGGGTCCCAAAGGTGCCATCGTGCACATTGTGCATTAGCTGTTCTGCTTCACATTCGTCAACACATCTTAACAACACCATATCGAAGTTCCTTTTGTACAGGACATCGCCGTCCAACACGAACTTGCTAGCCAACCTGCGCAAGGTTTTCTTGTCCTTATTGGAAGTATTCGGCGGATACTCGCGGCTTTGCAAAAACTGCTTGATATCGCAATACCAGGGTTTGCTGTCAATCATATCCGCATTTGTTTGAACAGACACATCACTGATGACGAACACATGAGAAGGCCGGTCAAGGCGCTGCACTTTGATTACTGGCACGTGGTTCCAATGGTTCACTTGAAACATGGAGGATAAAGTAGCAAGAGCGTCGGCCATTTGATTTTCCTCGCGGGGGATATGGTGCAATTCAACTTTCGTAAAGTACGTCAGCAGACGCCTCGCGTAGTCATGGTAAGGGATCAGATTAGCATGATGGGTCTCCCATTCTCCCTTTATCTGGTTGATGACTAGTGCAGAGTCTCCATAGATGTCGAGGTGCTTGATTCTCATGTCAATTGCTTCCTCGATCCCCAAGATACATGCTTCATACTCGGCCACGTTGTTTGTGCATTCAAATACAATCCGGGCTGTGAAAGGGATGTGATGCCCCTGCGGAGCCACAATTACTGCGCCAATTCCTCGGCCATAGGCATTAACAGCACCATCAAAGACCAACCCCCACTTGCTATCAGGGTCTGGACCTTCACCGATCAGTGGTTCTTCACAGTCTCTTGGCTTTAAGAACATAACCTCTTCGTCGGGGAAATCGAACTTCAAAGGTTGATAGTCATCTAGTGGTTGGCAAGCGAGATGGTCAGCCAGGATACTCCCTCTAATGGCTTTCTGAGCTTTAAACACAATATCATACTCTGACAGTAACATTTGCCAACGTGCGATTTTTCCAGTGACCGCCGGTTTCTCAAAGATATACTTGATTGGATCCATCCGGGATATCAACCAAGTTGTATGATTTATCAAGTAATGGCGCAGGCGTTTGGCTGCCCAGGCTAGTGCACAACAGGTTTTCTCGAGCATTGTGTACCGAGTCTCACAATCGGTGAATTTCTTGCTCAAATAGTAGATTGCATGCTCTTTCTTTCCAGTCTCATCTTGCTGACCGAGCACACATCCCATGGATTCATCCAACACTGACAGATACATAATCAAAGGCCTTCCGTCCACGGGCGGGACAAGGATCGGGGGTTCTAACAAGTATTCTTTGATGCTATCGAAAGCTTCTTGGCATTCATCATTCCATACAACAGGTTGATTCTTCCTGAGTAACTTGAAAATTGGCCCGCAGGTCGCAGTCATGTGGGATATAAATCTGGAAATGTAGTTCAAACGTCCGAGGAACCCCCTGACTTGCTTCTCGGTTTGCGGGGCCGGCATCTCACGGATAGCTCGGACTTTGTCAGGATCTACTTCAATGCCCTTCTGGCTGACAATGAATCCTAGCAACCTCCCAGACCTAACACCGAACGTACATTTGTTTGGATTCAGCCGAAGCTTGTATTTTCTCAACCTTTCAAACATCTTAGCCAAATACTCGACGTGTTGCTCTTCATCGCTTGACTTGACAATCATGTCATCCACGTATACTTCGACTTCTTTGTGAATCATGTCATGGAACAAAGTGGTCATCCCCCTTTGATAAGTGGCACCAGCATTTATTAGGCCGAACGGCATTGCTTTGCAAAAAAAAGTTCCCCACGGAGTGATGAACGACGTCTTCTCCCTGTCTTTGGGTGACATTTTGATTTGGTTATAGCCAGAAAAACCGTCCATGAAGGAGAACACCTTGCACTGGGCAGTATTATCAACGAGCACATCGATGTGAGGTAGTGGGAAATTGTCTTTCAAGCTTGCTCTATTCAAATCTCTGTAATCAACACACATCCGGACCTTACCATCCTTCTTGGTACCGGCACAATGTTAGCAACCCACTCGGGATACTCAACTGTCATGAGAAAACCCACATCAATCTGTTTCTGCACCTCACCCTTGATCTTGAGAGCCATGTTCGACCGAGTCCGTCTCAATTTCTGTCTGACAGGAGGACAGTCTGGTTTCGTCGGTATCCGGTGTTCCACGATCTGGGGATCCAAACCTGGCATATCCTCGTATGACCATGCAAAGATATCCGAATACTCGCGGAGAAGCTGGAAGATCCTTTTCTTGACCCCTTCCTCCAATGCAGCACCGACTTTGATCTCTCGTCTATTGTCCTCGGTACCCAGGTTGATTAGTTCGATCTCTTCCTGATGAGGCCGAATGGTTTTCTCTTCTTGTTCAAGTAATCGGGCAATCTCGTCCGGTATGTCATCACTATCCTCATCTTCGGCCTCAAACACCGGGGATTCAACAGTTTGGAGAAACATAGGGTCACTGTGTTCAACGGGTTCATTTTGGTTCGATCTGCGTGACATGATTGGATGATTTTTAGAAAATAGTTTTCATGCAGATCTTTGAAATTAATAAGAAAATACAGATGTTTTGGTTTTTTCTGGCATTACCATTATTTCCAAGGGAAAAGCATTAAAGAAAGAAAAGAGTCGTGAAAGAAACGACGTTTTTTATTGATAATGGTGATGTCGGAACAAACATGCCCTTTACAAAAGTGTCACTTCCGCCTCGGGCAAGGCGGAAGGATTGTTATTTTGAAAACAAAAGCCTAGACAGCAAGACATATTACTTAGAATCATGCACAAACACAGGGAGATTGATAACGTTCCAGTTTCTTGCAATGCCTCCTGGTATCACAAACGTGGGCCTAGCCCCTCTTTCATCAGCACCGTCGAGAATTGCATCGACAAACCCAGCACTATAGAACGTTCCAGTTGACACGCCTGAAGCCGGAGAGAAACCGAGACCCTCTTTGCGTTTGTTGTCCAGCAGCTGTACCAATTGGCCCCAACCGGCGGCCTGACCCTCCTGAACGGCTTTCTGCGCATCTTTCAACGAAGCCATAGCAGCACTAGACCTCTTGGGTTCTGCACCTTCGATAACCAAACCCTGGAATGCAGTTCCTTCGGTGGATTTAGCTTCGATGCAAGAGAAGGATGATAACTGACTGACCAGATAAGCTTCTTCCCCATGCACTGTCACAAGTTTACCATTCCTTACGAACTTTAGTTTCTGATGGAGGGTAGAAGTGACTGCACCGGCCTCATGTATCCACGGTCTCCCGAGAAGGCAACTGTAAGAGGCATCTATGTCCATAACCTGGAAAGTAATCATGAATGTTTCAGGGCCAATAGTCATGGGGAGATCTACCTCTCCAATCACAGTTTTACGGGAACCATCGAAAGCCTTGACTAGGAAAGTACTTCTTCTCAAAGGACCTCCTTGACAACTTAACTGATCCAAAGTCGACTTAGGCATCACATTCAACGATGACCCAGTATCTACCAACATGTTGGACAGCATATCTGCTTTGCAGTTCATGGAAATGTGCAGGGCCAAGTTGTGGTGCTTTCCTGCCTCTGGAAGTTCATCTTCACCAAACCAAAGGTTACTGCAAGCAGTGATGTTAGCCACTATCCCACCAAATTGATCCTCTGTGACTTCGTGGTCGACATATGGTTGCTCCAATACTTTCAACAATACGTTCCTGTGAGCCTCCGAACTAAGGAGTAGGGACAAGATGGATATCTTCGAAGGGGTTTGTAACAGCTGATCAACGATCTTATAATCGCTTTTCTTGATTATCTTCAAAATCTCATCCAGGTTGGAATCTTCAATGGACTGGCCTGGACGGCTGGTATTTTCAACAACAGGGGGGATTGGCGATGGAGTAGCCTTATCAGCAGGAATCGCAACTTGCACATCATCTTTCTTTTGAAACAAGAGGGGTCGAACCTTACCGCTCCTCAAAGCCGTCACTTCAACGATACTGCCTATTGTGCTCGGGGACACCAAAGGTACTTCTTTCCCATTTTCCAACATAGTCGCACTGTACTTGTACGGGATGGCTTTCGCAGAAGTATACGGTATTGGCCCTGGTAGCCGTATCACTAGAGGCTTATCATCTTCCCGAGCAGACACCTTTTTGACAGGGTATCGTGGAAAACCGGCACTATCATACAAACATCACTGGTAGTCAGGTAGTTGTCGTTCATCAAGCTTTGGATATCAGTCTGGACTCTGCTGCGACCCATAGGGTTCTGAAGGCATTCATAGCAGGTGGCATGGTCGTGGCTGAACAGAGTAGCTTGGCATAGTTTGATATGTAGTGGTACTAGAGGAGTAGCAACATTATGGACATTGAGACGAGGGATTTCTTCACACACTTCAATCATATTCACAGCGGCATGGTTGGGAAGCGGATTGTCGAGCACATGTGGGACATTGTTTTCAAAAGATAGTTTTCCCTGGTCAATCAACTTCTTCACAATGTATTTCAGAGCGTAGCAACCTTCCACATCATGACCTAGGGCGCCTTGGTGGAAATCACATCTGAGATCGGAGCGGAACCTGGGAGGCAGTGGGTTTGGCGGAGGCTTGCCAGGTCTAGTGGTGCAATACCCCTTGTGTAGCAGAGTTGGGAGTAGTTCAGCATACGCCATCGGTATTGGCGGGAAAGATGGTCTAGTTTGAGGGCCTTGCTGTTGTTGTTGCAGTTGTTGTTGAGCCAGTGGTTGTTGCTGCATTTGTTGGGCGATTGCATTAACAGGGACCTGAGGCTGGCCCGGTAGTGGAGGGTATTGATGGTAGAACGGCGGATAGAACGGATGCTGGGCATACTGTAGGTACTGGTACTGTTGAGGCAGTTGTGTAGCATTGACAGGAGCGGCAGTGGCAGATTGATTGGTTCCGGCAGACACCATTCCAACTTCTGGTTCCTTTTTCTTATGGTGACCATTGCCGTATTTCCTTGGCGCACTCGTGGAAGTTTCACCTTTCTCAAACACGATAATCCCCTCTCGGACAGCTTCCTCCAAGCGGGTCCCCATAGTGACCATCTCAGAGAAGTTGCTTGGGGCAGCAATAATCATTCTTTCAACATAATCTTTCTTCAGGGTCTTCAAGAATGTTTGAGTCATTTCCTCCTCGTCCAAGACGGGAGTGATACGGGCAGCTGCCCCTCTCCATCTCTGTGCATATTCGCGAAAGCTTTCGTCCTTTTTCTGAGAAAGAGACCGGAGGAACTCCCTATTCGGCTTGAGCCTGGTGTTGAATCCATAGTGGCTCTTAAAAGCAGCAGCCAGATCATCAAAAGTACGAATATCATCCTTGCTCAAACCGGTATACCACTCCGCGGCATCTTCCATTAGGCTGTCCTGGAAGCAATGGATCATAAGCGAATCATTGTCCGCATGGTTAGCCATCTTCCGGACGTACTTGATGATATGGTTCTGGGGGCAGGTCAGCCCGTTGTAGCGGTCAAATTCTGGGACCTTGAATTTCTTAGGGACGTCCACCCTCGGCACTAAACAAAGATCGTGGGTATTGACGAGATCACCACTCCCACGGTTGGCTTTGATCTCACGACGGAGTTCTCTAGCAAGCTCCTCCATTCTTTCTTCCATAGTTCCGAACATGGGCGACTCCCCGCGGTGAGTGTTGGTGTTCTGAGGCATAGAATGCACAATCGGATCGGTGAAGACGGTCGACTGAGGCAAGGTAGTATGAAGAGAGGCGTGCCCTGAGACGGGGATTTGGTTACTATTGGCAGCACCAGATGTGCCGGCGCCTGAAAGACCAGCTGCGGTACCGGGTGCGTAGTAGGGTGGGAGTCCATAAGGGTATCCCCTCGGCATAGCAAAGCGGTCATCAAGAGATGATGTTGGAATTGCCTCAGTGGTCTCTGGAGTAGACGTGGCTGGTTGTTCCTGAGCGGCTATCAGAGCAGTCATGGCATCGAGAGCTTTAGCTAACTCTTCTCTCACAGAAGCTAATTCAGTGCGGAGCTGTGCATTTTCTTCTTCCATAGCTACTCGATTCCTCCTTCTGTATTGTCTAGTCTGATGTACTCTGGTAGGTTGATCGGTCTTTCGAGCACGAGTCACTTTTCACACTGCGGCAGAAGAACCAGGAGGCAATGAGCACTTGGAAGTTTTTTGTGACTGATGAATGATGCATATGATGCATGATATGCGCAGATGCAGATGCAAAAATGACTCTTTTTGTTACCAAAGGGTTTTTTTTTAGACAAATTAGAATTCTTTGCAAACATTATTGTACTAACAAATTATTCAAAGCAAGTTGTTTTGATAAATTGAGCCAAGGGAGCAGGCTTCTGAAACATAAGCTGAACAAACAACATAATCAATAGTCAATCCTATCATCCAGAACTAAGGAGTGACTGGGTAGTATTCGGAATCCGAGTCCGAAGCTGAACCGCAATAACTGGCAAAGAAATCTCGACGACCTCTGACTCTCCTGGAGTCTCTCCTCAACACATCGTCCTTCTCCTCAAGCTCTTTCCTAACTCTGGCTAGTTCCTTCTTCAGCATCCGGTTCTCATGATCCTTCTGCTCGTCTCTGCCATCCAAAGTCATGATCAAGTTCTCAGCCTCACTGTAACGGGCTTTCCATGCTCGCTTCTCCTCACTCTCCATAGCTAGATGCTCCTGATACATCTCCTGAGTTGCGGGAAGCAACGGTAATGGTCTAGACGGAGTGGATGCGGATACATGCCTCATAGCAGGGTAAGGCATGCCAATCTCTTCAGCTCGATCTATCACCCACTACGTATAGGCTTCATGAGCAATACCGGATCTCACACCCAAGTGTCTCACATCCTTCCTTCGAACCTTAGACCAAGCATCTATGAAAGCTTTCCTTTGTCCGGCAGGGACATTGGAATAGTAGAAGAACTCCTGAGATGTAGCAAGGTTAATGGGCTTTGCTCTCATAGGGAAGCCGAACTGTCTCATGGCTAACTCGGGATTGTAGTTGATTCCTCCTCGGGTACCGAGAAGAGGTACATTGAGGAAATCCCCACAACCAGTGATAATCTCCTTGACTCGAGCTGCTAGAGTGATCCAAACCACCTCATCGGGAGTAAGAGCCATAATCCGCTGCGAATAAGACCAATTCTCCATGTTGGCATGGAAAGAACTCGGGAGGTGAGAAATAAACCACCTATATAGAAGAGGTATGCAGCAAAGAATATATCCACGGCCCTTGAGAGTCCGGTCATGGACGGCGTGGTACGTGTCAGCTAACAAAGTAGGAACCGGGTTCTTGGAATGGAAGATCTCAATAGCGTTCATGTCTACGAAGTTGTCGAGATTCGGAAAAAGAACGAGCCCGTAGACGAGTAGTGCAAGAATAGCCTCAAGGGTGTCCTGACAAGTAGATTCGAGACTAGCCTGCTCAAGTAAGTACTTTGAAGTGAAACCTTGGATATGAGACTTGGTGATGAGATTCTTAGACACATCGGAAGTCTTGAGATAAAGATCCTTAGCAATCACCAAAGGAGTAAGAGAAGATCCTGGGCCCGTGAAGGGTACCCTCTCGGCTATAGGTAAACCCAATAAGCAAGAATAAGCCTCGAGTGTAGGAACCAACTGAAAATCCGGGAAAGTGAAGCAATGGAAAACCGGGTCATAGAATTGCACCAGAGTGTGCACCAGCTTCTCTTTTACATTAGTTCGGAGAATACCAAGCAAACCACCGTATCGGAGACGAAACCCAGTCGGATTCTCGACTTTGAGTGCCAACTCCCTTAGGCTAGCCAAATCGACTTCTTTGAACTTGTAAGACTTAGTCCTCTTCATGCCTGGTTATATTTGCAAAGAATTTTAGTTTGTCTATACCCTTTGATAAATGCATGTAAAAAATTTATGCGTGAATGCATGT
Source organism: Medicago lupulina (assembly GCA_958299785.1). Classification (NCBI taxonomy): domain Eukaryota; kingdom Viridiplantae; phylum Streptophyta; class Magnoliopsida; order Fabales; family Fabaceae; genus Medicago; species Medicago lupulina. Next base: position 34,882,285 of record OY283141.1, on the reverse strand, counting down.
ATGCATGGTTTTGTTTAACAAAGGCAGCACGGTGGGCTAAAGTAACAAGTGGACACGGTGTCCGGTGAAACTAAGGCTTTGATGGTAGTGACCAAGGTTCTATAAAGTTCCCAAACCACAACCTCTCTTCCGTATATCATAGTAGTACAAAGCAACGCTTGTCCATGATTATCCGTAAGAAGGTCTAGTTTGGGTGTAGTATCGCGTGACGACTAAATTTCGAGGCAACACTCGATTTAGCCACCGCACTACGTCCTAAGAAAGGCCAAAGATGGGTTTGGTAACTACGGTCCATAGCCCTCATCGGTTAATTGGAAGTAAAGTGCCTAAGCATGACAACACACGCCGACAACATCACCTCCAAAATGCCTCAGCTATGTGAGATTGATCGCGTAATCCAATGCACGAGGCAACCCCCGGAATGGATTGTCGATTATATCTCTTCCTAATCTTAAGTTCACTTAGCCCGGGTATAGGGCTTTTGATATTCTCACCCCACACGTACATAAGAAAATTTTACATGTAACAATAAAGCAAAGCATAAACATAAAGCATGTAAAACTAGGCGTAGCCCTAAAGATTCCCCAGTGAAGTCGCCATTTCTGTTATCGCGATTTTCGGGTGTCAAATCATTAATTAGATATGAACCTTTCAATCGTTGATATCTCTATTTTTTTTGGGAAAGGTAAAATCGAGAGAAAACCTTAGAAATTCTGAGTTCGGGGCTGATTTCACTACGGGAAGGTGTTAGGCACCCGTAATGACTATAGTATCCTATAGGAACCGTTTTACTAGTCTTATGTATACGCTTTGCTTTTATCGCTATTTGTAAAAAAGGATTAATTTTAAGAATGAGAGACAGAAGATTTTGAGTGTTGTTTTTATTGGACTTGGAGAGATTTTGAGTCTCTTGCCTACATACCCTTTTAAGGGATCAAAATTCCATGTAGTTCTCTTCCAAAATATTTTTGTGGGTTGGTTCAATTTTAGTTTTGAAAATAGTTTTGAAGAAAGGATGAGAGGCCTTAAAGGTGTAACGCCCATTTTTGATTATTTAATTATTTAATTTATTTGAGAAATTGCTATATATTTTTATATATATTATGTGATGTTAAGTGAAGATTTATTATGATTTTATGTGACGTGGTGACTTATTTTATTGTTAAATAAAATAAGATTTGAAAATAAAATAAAATATTTAGTTGTGGGTTAGTTTTGGATTTTAGAGAGTTATGTGGGAGAAAGAGTAAATAAGATAAGATTTGTTGGGAGTATATAAAGGGAAATTAGGTCAAGAGAGAAGTCAGTATACGCGTACAGAGTTTTGGAGAAAAGGGAGCAATATCACGTGAAGTGAGAAGAGAGCATAGGGGCTGCGATTTTCTGCTTATAACCAGGTAAGGGTGAGCCTAGCACTTAATTATATTGATCTGTAATGCATCTAATCAGGATTAACAACATAGGATTGGTTTTTGAGAGAATTGGAATTAGGTTAAAATGGAGGAAAATTATGAAAATAGGCCATAAAGCTGTAGAATTGATGTTTAGGTTGAACACAGAACGTAGATTAACCATTATGATGATGATTCTGAGAGTTTAGATGTTTAAGATGGTGAATTTGGGACTTTTTGGGTGATTTTTCATAGAACCCGTAGCAGTCTGTTCATCGCTCGCCTGAGGCGAGCCATGCAACTCGCCGTGGCGTGTAGACCTAGTTTACTCGCGAGGCGAGCAACCCAGCTCGCCATAGCGAGCAGTACCCTAGAGCTCGCGAGGCGAGCACTCCAACTCGCCACAGCGAGCAGGACCTTAGCACTCGCGAGGCGAGCTATCCCACTCGCCATAGCGAGTTAAGTCAGAACCCAGAACTGTGTACTGTTTGCGAACTGTTTCGCATAGAACCTTGAGAGATGACCTTTGGGTAGTTTCTGGGACTTTTAATAATGTTTATTATAATCTGTAATGATGATACATGATGATTTGAGATTGTTTATGATGATTTATGAAGCTTATGTGTGATATATGAATTGAATAAGTGATGAATGCTTGAATTACATGCGATGTTTGCCATAATAATGTTATACTTTATAAAGTACTTGCTGCCATGTTGCTGTCTATGTATGTATAGTTGCTGCATGTGTCAGTCCTTGATGATTAAGATGTTTTGCGACGTTTAAGATGTTAACTTGTTTAAGTTAAAAGTGTTGAGTCTCATGCATACTCATTCTATGATGGGGGCTTATGCCCTGGAGTTTTTACTCACCAGCGACGAGGGCTTATGCCTTGGAGCTTTGCTCACCAGCGACGAAGGCTTATGCCTTGGAGTATATTTATGCTCATAGCGACGAGGGCTCATGCCCTGGATTGGTACCACATGCATATAAGACGTAGGGATGCATAGTCAAGTGTTGATGTCGAGTCGAGTCGTCTAAGATGTTTATTAAGATGTATATGATGTTGATTATGATGTGTTGTTTATATTGATATTCTAAATGCTAGATGTTTATCTGTGATAAGTTGAATTATGTTGGTTGTTTGAATTGTGATTATTTAATTACATGTTTAATATAATTATTTGTGAATCTCACCCCTTCTGCTGGAATTGCCGCTTCGTGGGCAAGTGCAGGTAACCAAGATTAGGTGCAGACGTGTGAGGATTTCTGCAGTCGAGTCTAGGTGCTCTGATACGTAACGGGATGGGGGAAACTTGCTTATATTTTCTCTGTTCCTTGCGTATTATGTTATGATATGATTATGTTCTTTTGAAGATTTTATTAAGACGTTGTTTAGGCCTGTGTGCCAAAGATTTTGAGATGCTTTTGTTTATGAATTTTCCGCTGCGATAAAGATTAATATTTTATGAGGATTTAATGATTATTTACTCATTAATACGAGATGTTTTAGAAATGTGATGCCCTGTTTATGTGCTTACTCTGGTGCATGCTATTCTTTTAAAGAAATTTTTATGTTGGGAAAACGGGGTGTTACAATTGGTATCAGAGCAGGTTGGTCCGTCCGGCCAAGTAGAGAGTCGAGTGACGTTGTCTTAGAGTTAGAATAGTATTATTGTATTATTCTAACTTATGTTTGTTTTGTTAAGGATTAAGATGGCTGGAAGAAATGACGCTGCGATTGCTGCTGCCTTGGAAGCTGTTGCTCAAGCTGTGGGACAGCAGCCTAATGCTAATGCTGGTGCTGGTGCGGAGGTCCGTATGCTGGAGACCTTCTTGAGAAACCATCCTCCTACCTTCAAGGGGAGATATGATCCGGATGGAGCCCAGTCGTGGCTCAAAGAGATAGAGAGGGTTTTCAGAGTTATGCAGTGCACGGAGGTGCAGAAGGTGCGTTTCGGTACGCACATGCTGGCTGAGGAGGCGGACGATTGGTGGATTAGTCTTCTACCTACCTTGGAGCAAGACGGTGCTGAGGTGACCTGGGCAGTGTTTAAGAGGGAGTTCCTCAACAGATATTTTCCTGAGGATGTTTGGGGCAAGAAAGAGATTGAGTTCCTGGAGCTTAAGCAAGGGAACATGTCTGTGACTGAGTATGCTGCAAAATTTGTGGAGCTAGTCAAGTTTTATCCACACTACTCTGCTGAGACCGCCGAATTTTCTAAGTGCATTAAGTTTGAGAACGGATTGAGAGCTGATATCAAGAGGGCTATAGGGTATCAGAAGATTAGAAACTTTTCTGAGTTAGTGAGCAGCTGCAGGATTTATGAGGAGGACACGAAGGCTCATTACAAGGTGGTTAATGAGAGGAAAGGAAAAGGGCAGCAAAGTCGTCCTAAGCCCTACAGTGCTCCTGCAGATAAGGGCAAACAGCGAGTTAATGATGAGAGGAGACCTGTTAAGAAAGATGCTCCTGCTGAGGTTGTCTGCTATACTTGTGGCGTGAAAGGCCATAAGAGTAATGCTTGTCCTGGAGAGGTGAAGAGATGTTTTCGTTGTGGCAAGAAGGGTCACACTACTGCTGATTGCAAACATGGTGATGTTGTATGTTTTAACTGCGGCGATGAGGGTCACATTGGTTCGCAATGCACTAAGCCTAAGAAGGCTAAGACTTCTGGGAGAGTTTTTGCTTTGTCGGGTACGCAGACGGAGAGCGAGGATCGCTTGATCAGAGGTACTTGTTATTTTGATAATATACCTTTAGTTGCTATTGTTGATACTGGTGCTACACATTGTTTTGTTGCTCTTGATTGTGCTGCTAAGTTGAATCTTGTTGTATCTGATATGAATGGGGAGATGGTTGTCGAAACTCCAGCTAAGGGTTCGGTGACTACTTCCCTTGTGTGTTTAAGATGTCCTGTGTCTATGTTTGGTCGTGATTTTGAGATTGATTTAGTGTGTCTGCCGTTGGTTGGGATGGATGTGATTTTGGGGATGAATTGGTTAGAGTACAACCATGTTCTTATTAATTGTTTTAGCAAGACGGTGCATTTTTCTTCTCCCGAGGAAGAGAGTGGCGCAGAGTTCCTATCTACTAAACAGTTGAAGCAGCTGGAACGCGATGGAATTATGATGTTTTCCTTGATGGCGTCCTTATCTATTGAGAATCAGGCGGTGATTGATAAGCTACAAGTAGTATGTGATTTCCCTGAAGTTTTCCCAGATGAGATTCCTGATGTGCCTCCAGAAAGAGAAGTTGAATTTTCGATTGATCTTATTCCTGGAACGAAGCCTGTGTCTATGACGCCTTATCGTATGTCAGCTTCTGAGTTGGCTGAGCTGAAGAAGCAGTTAGAGGATTTGCTTGATAAGAAGTTCGTGAGACCAAGTGTTTCACCGTGGGGAGCTCCAGTGTTGTTAGTCAAGAAGAAGGATGGAAGTATGAGATTGTGCATTGACTATCGGCAGTTGAATAAAGTGACGATAAAGAATAGGTATCCACTTCCGAGAATTGACGACTTGATGGATCAGTTGGTGGGTGCTTGTGTATTCAGCAAGATAGATTTGAGATCGGGTTACCATCAGATTAAAGTGAAGGATGAAGATATGCAGAAGACAGCGTTTAGGACGCGTTATGGACATTATGAGTATACGGTGATGCCTTTCGGTGTTACTAACGCACCTGGCGTATTTATGGAGTATATGAATAGAATCTTCCATGCTTATTTGGATCGTTTTGTTGTGGTGTTCATTGATGATATTCTGGTTTATTCTAAGACTGAAGAAGAGCATGCTGAGCATTTGAAGATCGTCTTGCAAGTGTTGAAAGAGAAGAAGCTTTTTGCTAAGTTGTCTAAGTGTGAGTTCTGGTTGAAAGAAGTAAGTTTTCTTGGTCATGTTATTTCTGGCGATGGCATCGCGGTTGATCCGTCTAAAGTTGAAGCGGTATCGCGATGGGAGACTCCTAAGTCGGTTACTGAGATTAGAAGCTTTTTGGGTCTAGCTGGATATTATCGAAGATTTATAGAAGGATTTTCTAAGTTGGCTCTTCCGTTAACGCAGTTGACGTGTAAAGGTAAATCTTTTGTGTGGGATGTTCATTGTGAGAACAGCTTTAATGAGTTGAAGAAGCGCCTGACGACGGCTCCAGTTTTGATTTTGCCGAAGCCCGATGAACCTTTTGTGGTATATTGTGATGCGTCCAAGTTGGGTTTAGGTGGTGTACTTATGCAAGATGGTAAAGTGGTAGCTTATGCTTCAAGGCAATTGAGAATTCATGAGAAGAATTATCCGACGCATGACTTAGAATTAGCAGCTGTGGTCTTTGTATTGAAGATATGGAGACATTACTTGTACGGTTCGAGGTTTGAGGTGTTTAGTGATCACAAGAGTTTGAAGTACTTGTTTGACCAGAAGGAATTGAATATGAGGCAGCGAAGGTGGCTAGAATTGTTGAAAGATTATGACTTTGGCTTGAATTACCATCCGGGTAAAGCTAATGTGGTTGCAGATGCCTTGAGTAGGAAGACTTTGCATATGTCTGCTATGATGGTGAAGGAATTCGAGTTGTTGGAACAGTTTAGAGATTTGAGTTTGGTTTGTGAAAGAACACCTCAGAGTGTAAAACTGGGAATGTTGAAGATTGATAGTGATTTCTTGAAGAGTATCAAAGAGGCGCAGAAAGAAGATGTTAAGTTTGTGGACTTGTTGGTTGCTAGTAATCAGACGGAGGATAGTGACTTTAAAGTGGATGATCAAGGAGTGTTAAGATTCCGAGGTCGGATTTGCATTCCTGATAATGAGGAAATGAAGAAGATGATCCTTGAAGAGAGTCATAGAAGTAGCTTGAGTATTCATCCGGGAGCTACGAAGATGTATCATGATTTAAAGAAGATGTTTTGGTGGTCTGGATTGAAACGTGACGTGGCACAGTTTGTCTATTCTTGTTTGATTTGTCAGAAATCGAAGGTTGAGCATCAGAAACCCGCTGGGATGATGGTACCTTTAGATGTGCCAGAGTGGAAATGGGATAGTATATCCATGGATTTTGTGACGAGCTTGCCGAATACTCCGAAAGGGAATGACGCCATTTGGGTAATTGTTGATAGATTGACGAAGTCGGCTCATTTTCTACCGATTAATATTACTTTTCCTGTTGCTCAGTTGGCAGAGATTTATGTCAAGGAGATCGTGAGGTTGCATGGTGTTCCTTCGAGCATCGTATCAGATAGAGACCCGAGGTTTACTTCTAGATTTTGGAAGAGTTTGCAAGAGGCTTTAGGTTCTCAGTTGAGGTTGAGTTCGGCTTATCATCCGCAGACAGATGGTCAGTCGGAAAGGACGATTCAGTCGTTGGAAGATTTGTTGAGAGTGTGTGTACTTGAGCAAGGAGGAACTTGGGATAGTCATCTTCCATTGATAGAGTTCACGTACAACAACAGTTACCATTCGAGTATTGGGATGGCACCCTTTGAGGCTTTGTATGGTCGGAGATGTAGAACTCCGTTGTGTTGGTTTGAGTCAGGCGAGAATGTGATGTTAGGGCCGGAGATTGTCCAGCAGACTACTGAGAAAGTAAGAATGATCCAAGCGAAGATGAAAGCGTCGCAGAGTCGACAAAAGAGTTATCATGATAAGCGAAGGAAGGACCTTGAGTTCCAAGAGGGAGATCATGTGTTCCTGAGAGTGACTCCTATGACCGGTGTTGGTCGTGCATTGAAGTCGAAGAAGTTAACCCCGAAGTTTATTGGCCCATATCAGATATCAGAGAGGATTGGGGCGGTGGCCTATCGTATTGGATTGCCACCACATTTATCGAATTTGCACGATGTGTTCCATGTGTCGCAACTGAGGAAGTATGTTCCGGATCCGTCTCATGTGATCCAAAGTGATGATGTGCAAGTTAGGGACAACCTTACGGTTGAGACCTTACCAGTGAGGATTGATGATAGAAAGACGAAGACGTTGAGGGGCAAGGAGATACCTCTCGTGAGAGTCGTTTGGTCGGGAGCGACTGGTGAAAGCTTGACGTGGGAATTAGAGAGTAAGATGCTAGAGTCGTACCCTGAGTTGTTTGCTTGAGGTAATTTTCGAGGACGAAAATCTTTTAAGTTGGGGAGAGTTGTAACGCCCATTTTTGATTATTTAATTATTTAATTTATTTGAGAAATTGCTATATATTTTTATATATATTATGTGATGTTAAGTGAAGATTTATTATGATTTTATGTGACGTGGTGACTTATTTTATTGTTAAATAAAATAAGATTTGAAAATAAAATAAAATATTTAGTTGTGGGTTAGTTTTGGATTTTAGAGAGTTATGTGGGAGAAAGAGTAAATAAGATAAGATTTGTTGGGAGTATATAAAGGGAAATTAGGTCAAGAGAGAAGTCAGTATACGCGTACAGAGTTTTGGAGAAAAGGGAGCAATATCACGTGAAGTGAGAAGAGAGCATAGGGGCTGCGATTTTCTGCTTATAACCAGGTAAGGGTGAGCCTAGCACTTAATTATATTGATCTGTAATGCATCTAATCAGGATTAACAACATAGGATTGGTTTTTGAGAGAATTGGAATTAGGTTAAAATGGAGGAAAATTATGAAAATAGGCCATAAAGCTGTAGAATTGATGTTTAGGTTGAACACAGAACGTAGATTAACCATTATGATGATGATTCTGAGAGTTTAGATGTTTAAGATGGTGAATTTGGGACTTTTTGGGTGATTTTTCGTAGAACCCGTAGCAGTCTGTTCATCGCTCGCCTGAGGCGAGCCATGCAACTCGCCATGGCGAGTAGACCTAGTTTACTCGCGAGGCGAGCAACCCAGCTCGCCATAGCGAGCAGTACCCTAGAGCTCGCGAGGCGAGCACTCCAACTCGCCACAGCGAGCAGGACCTTAGCACTCGCGAGGCGAGCTATCCCACTCGCCATAGCGAGTTAAGTCAAAACCCAGAACTGTGTACTGTTTGCGAACTGTTTCGCATAGAACCTTGAGAGATGACCTTTGGGTAGTTTCTGGGACTTTTAATAATGTTTATTATAATCTGTAATGATGATACATGATGATTTGAGATTGTTTATGATGATTTATGAAGCTTATGTGTGATATATGAATTGAATAAGTGATGAATGCTTGAATTACATGCGATGTTTGCCATAATAATGTTATACTTTATAAAGTACTTGCTGCCATGTTGCTGTCTATGTATGTATAGTTGCTGCATGTGTCAGTCCTTGATGATTAAGATGTTTTGCGACGTTTAAGATGTTAACTTGTTTAAGTTAAAAGTGTTGAGTCTCATGCATACTCATTCTATGATGGGGGCTTATGCCCTGGAGTTTTTACTCACCAGCGACGAGGGCTTATGCCCTGGAGCTTTGCTCACCAGCGACGAAGGCTTATGCCTTGGAGTATATTTATGCTCATAGCGACGAGGGCTCATGCCCTGGATTGGTACCACATGCATATAAGACGTAGGGATGCATAGTCAAGTGTTGATGTCGAGTCGAGTCGTCTAAGATGTTTATTAAGATGTATATGATGTTGATTATGATGTGTTGTTTATATTGATATTCTAAATGCTAGATGTTTATCTGTGATAAGTTGAATTATGTTGGTTGTTTGAATTGTGATTATTTAATTACATGTTTAATATAATTATTTGTGAATCTCACCCCTTCTGCTGGAATTGCCGCCTCGTGGGCAAGTGCAGGTAACCAAGATTAGGTGCAGACGTGTGAGGATTTCTGCAGTCGAGTCTAGGTGCTCTGATACGTAACGGGATGGGGGAAACTTGCTTATATTTTCTCTGTTCCTTGCGTATTATGTTATGATATGATTATGTTCTTTTGAAGATTTTATTAAGACGTTGTTTAGGCCTTTGTGCCAAAGATTTTGAGATGCTTTTGTTTATGAATTTTCCGCTGCGATAAAGATTAATATTTTATGAGGATTTAATGATTATTTACTCATTAATACGAGATGTTTTAGAAATGTGATGCCCTGTTTATGTGCTTACTCTGGTGCATGCTATTCTTTTAAAGAAATTTTTATGTTGGGAAAACGGGGTGTTACAAAAGGCATGAGATTTGAAAGAAGGTGAGGTTGATCACTTATTAAACAAAAGGTTAAAGTTGAAGATTAAAATTCATTTTGATTTTGCTTAAGAAAATAAAGGGAAAATGGGTGAAGTTTTGACTTCACTTTATTGCAAAAAATTTTGAGTGATGTGTTAGTTTTTTTGAGAAAGAAAGAGTGAGTTTTTTTTCTAAGTATCACGCTTCCTAAACATACATCTAGCGGTGAACATACAACGTGTGTGCGTGTCGGTGCTTGTGTCGGTGTACATTATCATAATCCATAGTCCTTTACATTGGGTCCTAATTTACATTCTATGGTCTTGCAAGAATTTAAAAGAAAGTAAACTAACCTAAAATATTACATAGAAATCAATGGAAACTTGCATGAGGTGAAAAAATGAGAAAAGAAATGAGAATGATGCAATGCTTGCAACTTGAATGAGGCATGAAACAAATAGTTAGTAATAAAGTGTGCAATGAATAATGCATAGTAGGTGGAATAACACTAACAAGGGATATTAAAAGAATTGCAAAAACAAAAGCAAAAAATGTAGTGAAAATAACACAAAACAAAGCCCTAAAACTTAACTAAGTCCAAGACCTATAATTTCTACCAAAACAGCACTCTTTTGAGGAAATTATTTCAAGAATCAAGAGGAAATTTCAAGCCATGCGTTCAAACTTCACACATACACATTTTATGCACATTTTATAACCTAAAAAGGTTCATATTACCTTCCAAACAAGAGATTAAAATCACAATTCACAAAACAGTGGTGATGATCACAAACTCATGGCGAAAGTATCACCAAATCATATTACAAGCATCAATATCACATGGTATTGAATTAGAACGAAAATTATGCAAGAAACTTCACAAAAACACCAATATACATATTAAGGGGACAAGAAATTGGCATACATATTTTTCATCAATTTTAACATGCCAAATCATCATCAAACAGCCAAGCACGCATCAAGAAACTCATAGCAATTTTCTAAGAATTTTTGCAAGAAGTTTAACATGCATGGGGATTCAGACAGCAAGGATAGGGGTGCACATAGTATAAAAAAAATCAAGAAAGCCTAAGAAAGCTTAAGGCCCACGGTTATCAAGTCCGGACCCACGGATCTGATGGATCCGGATCAAGCTAACACTCTAGGAGCATTGGATTGATCCAGATCCATCAGGATCTTGATCAAACGGCCAAGAGTAAGAGAAAACGGACCGGGTTTGGGTCAACCCGGTCCAAGAGCGTATATAAAGGGTTTACAACCCGGTTTGGTTCATTTTCTTGGATCATTTCTCTTTCTTCTTCTCTTCTCTTGCGCCGTTCTCTCATTTCACGAATCCTAAACCCTAATTGCTCAAATCCACACAGAAATCACTCATCTATGGCTTAATCTGTTCGTGCTACTATTCTAAATACGAATCATTCAAAGGAAATCGTTCTCCACCGTTGGAACAATGTGAATCTCTCTTTTCCTTGTTGTAGGTTCGAACTGTTCGGATTTACCATGTTCTTGAGGCGAACTTGTTGCAAATCGCAAGGATTCGCTTCGATTCACACTCGTTGTGGATTTCGAAGCGTTTCTTTGATTTTTTCAAATGATTTTCGTGTTTAGGGTTAGGGTTTTGGATCGAACAGTTCGAACTTGCAACTGATTCACATGGTTCTGGACTCTGTGATGGTTTTCAGTGAGGAGATGGGATTTAGATGTTACCTGAGTTTTGTTTGGAGATTATAGGCCGTTTCTTTGATCCCTGGCTTCAAATCTTCGCAGGTAAAACCGGTTTTCTTTCTTTCTCTCTTCTTCTGGTTCGGATCCCGTGAAATCCTTTGCCTCTTCTCCTCCTTCTTCTTCTCCAATCTATGGCCTATGATCACGCTCGTAGCGCGCTGCTCTCAGTAGCGTGCTCGCGTTGAATTGCAGGTGCCACGATTCAGTGATGAGAATTCGCAAGAATCTCTGAGAATTGCTCCAATTTGTGTTGTTTCTGTGCGAATTTCGTTTCTATTTGATTCTGTGAGTTGAATTTCATGGTGAATTTGAGGTTTTTGGTACAAAATTGATCTGGATTAAGGTTGAATGTGAGTTAGGGTTTCATGAACGTTCTTGAAGCTTTTGGTGAATTTGTGAGCTTTGATCCGTAACTGTCAAGAGAGAGAAAATGGATTCTGTTTGTGTGATGTGGCTTCTGTGATTTTCTGATGTGTCCTCTGATTCTGTTACGCGTGGCTTTATATAGGCTGCCACATGATCTCTGATCTAATAGGAGCTTGACAGCTGGACTGAACTGCCCGTGTGGCTTTAGGGACCAATCTGCAATTGTATAAAAATTTGGGACTGAACTGCAATTTATTAAAGATTGGACTGTTTTAAGATTTAAAAGAAATGGACTACTTTGAAAATTGGAATTGGGACTAATTTGCAAAAAAACATAATATTTGGACTGAATTGCAATTTCTAAAAATGTTTGGACTAAAATGCAAAAATAATAAAATTGGTTAAAAAACTTAATCTGAATGCAACGTAAAGTGAAACAGTTAAAACTGACACAAAGGACTAAAACGAACGAACTACCAAAATGAGGTATTCTAAAATACCTCTCTGCCCAAAATTTGAACAATGTGAAAAGACTAAAATGCCCCTGGGGGCAAAAACGACTCAAACTGACACAAGCTGACTCAGATGCAGACACAAATGGTTTTTGAACAGAATTGAACAAATAATTTGCACAAACAAGTTGAAAAAGACTCAAAGACAGATGCAAGGACTGAAAAATGGGTTCCATTGCAGGAAATGACCAAAATACCCTTTTGTACGATTTTATGCAAAAAATTTAGGAGACAGAAGCAGTAACGTATGCAGTTGAAGCACAGTAGAAAACACAGTGAATTTGAAAGTATTAGAAAATAGCAGGGAAATTTGAATGAGTATTTTTAGGTCCAAAATGAGGGTATAACAACTAATTTCAATGATTGAGCCAACAACAGTTGAAGAAGCACTTTCAGATGATGGATGGATCATAGCCATGCAAGAAGAGCTGAATCAATTCCAACGGAATGATGTGTGGGATCTAGTACCCAAACTTTCTCAGAAGAACATTATTGGAACAAAATGGGTATTCAGAAACAAGCTGAATGAAAAAGGTGAAGTAACTAGAAACAAAGCCAGACTTGTTGCTCAGGGGTACAGTCAACAAGAAGGCATTGATTACACCGAAACATTTGCTCTAGTTGCAAGATTGGAAGCAATCAGGTTACTTTTATCTTATGCAATTAATCATGGAATAGTATTATATCAAATGGATGTCAAGAGTGCATTTCTTAATGGTGTCATAGAAGAAGAAGTGTATGTCAAACAACCTCCTGGTTTTGAGGATCTGAAGCATCCTGACCATGTTTACAAACTTAAGAAATCATTATATGGCTTGAAACAAGCTCCCAGAGCTTGGTATGACAGACTAAGTAATTTCTTGATTAAAAACGATTTTAAACGAGGTCATGTTGACACAACACTCTTCAGAAGGACTCTTGAGAAAGACATTCTTGTTGTGCAGATATATGTTGATGATATAATATTTGGTTCTACTAATTCATCTCTTTGCAAGGAGTTTTCTAAGTTAATGCAGGATGAATTTGAGATGAGCATGATGGGAGAGCTGAAGTTCTTCCTGGGCATTCAAATTAATCAAAGCAAAGATGGAGTATATGTTCATCAGACAAAATATACGAAGGAGCTTCTGAAGAAGTTCAAGCTTGAAGATTGCAAACTGATGAACACTCCAATGCATCGTACATGCACCTTAAGCAAAGAAGATGAAGGATCAAAAGTGGATCAGAAAGGTGTTGAATGCAAGCACCTTGAAGCATATGAAACTGATTCCTGAAGTGACCAAACTAAAGACAGACATCTGTGAATCAAGGGTGGTATCGAATCTGATGGAAGACTTCCCTCCCATCTGCAAGAAAGACACCCTGGCTGTTCAAATGGCTCTCATTGCTGATCACTATGAGACCCATGGAAAGCTGATTAGTCTGGATGAAGTTCCAGAGGAAATGTATGGACAAGAACTTCCTGTAGCTAAAGGAAGAAAATCTAAAAGAAAGGTACTCACTCAAGAAGAGTACTTAGAAGGTGAAAATCCTTCTAAGAAGGCGAAGAAGGAAAAGGCTCCTGAAAAGTCTATATCTGGTGCTCCTGGAGGATCATCAATTCAGGAAGAGGTTCAGGATTTGAACCCAGGAGCTATTATTCCTCAGAAGACCAGAAGTGGCAAGCAAATGGATTCAGCATCTACAACAACAACTAAAGTGAAACAGATTCCTCAAAAGAAGAAAAGAACTCAAAGACTAAGGAAACTGAAGGAATCTGTGTACACTGCTGACGATTGTGCAGCTGCAGAGGCACAAGAAGTAGAAGAGGCTACCGAACTGGTTACCAGGGAGGTAAGAAAGAAGAAGAAGGCTGAATCTGAAGCTGTTCAGAAGGCCTTGGAGCTGGCTAAGGAAATAGAAGTACCTACTGAGGTCTTGCTCAAGAAAGGTGCTGCTGAGGTTGCTGAGCAAGCTCTGATGAGCTCAATAGAACTGCAAGCTGAAGTTGCTACTGAAGCTGCAAGTATTCTAGCTACTCCTGGATCAGATTTTATATCAGGTACATCCTCCTCACAACCCTTGATACATATAGAATCTGACTCCTCTCCCTTATCACCCTCTCAATCCAAAACCTCATCATCCTCATCTTCTGATATGGATGATATTCCTATAAGCATCCTCAGAAAAGGCCTATCACCATCCTCCAAACTCCACAAAAATTCTTCCAAACCTAATTCTCCTTTCAAACAATCTGAACCATCTATCCAAGCTAGGGTCAGTAGTTTGCTTGAGTTACAATACAGCAAATTACCCCCTAATCATCCACTTCAACCACAAACCATTCCACCCGTCAACATGATTTTACCTGATAAGTCAGAAGATGACTCTGTTATAAATAATCTCAGCAGTCATCTATCCGGTGAACTTCTAAACATTAACCTTACACCACAAAAAGCCTCTGAAGTAACAACTTCACAAGTTGCTTCAGAAAGCCCCCATCAACAAGCACCTGAACCACATGTGTCCCCATCTGTTCCTGAACAATCTGTTCCTGAACAAACTGTTCCTGAACTAGATGTTCCTGAACCAACCATTTCTGACCATACTCCTGAATTTCTTTACACTGAAAATGCTATGGAGATTGATGATTCTGTCATTGATCCTGATGCACAAACTACTCAATCTTCACCTATGGAGGTTGACCAGTCTGCTTCTGATCAGGCACAATCACAATCTGAAAGCAATACTCAATCATCAACCTTAAATAATCTACAAATTCAACCCTGTGCTCCTCTTAAGCCTAAAAAACAACCTTCACCACCCACCAGATTCTTAGATTCTAATGTATTAAAGGGCGTGTGTGAGGACATAGTTGACAAAATGATCAAGCTCATTTCATCTAGAAGTGACTTGAGTCACAGAGAAAGCTATGAGAAACAATGGAGTAGGCTCAAGGAGAGAGTTGAGTATGTCATGCAAGCACTGTCCTCAACTTGTGTAGAAGCTCAAGAGCAAGCTAAGCAGAAGCTTCAGGACTGGCTGAACGGTATCAATGAAGACCTTGAAGAGGTAAAGATAACTGGAACTTGGGCTAGATCGTCTTTAAGTATCAGAGGAAGAGAACCAACTGATTTTCTGCCTCAGTACATTCATCCCAAGGACCTGGACTTATCCTTCCTTACAAAGGTCAATCTAAAGGCATCAGCTCCTGATCTGGCTTTAGCTCAGGAGAACAAGATCTTAAAGGAGAAGAATCAGAAGCTGGAAAAAGATCTCTTTGAGCAAAGGCTACTGCTTCTAGAACATAAAGCTGAAACTGATGCTAAGCTGGAAGAAGCCAGGATCAGAGAAGAGAAAATGGCCAGAAGCATAGCTGATATGCAAAAGAAGCAAGAGGAATCAAATGAGCTGCTGAAGAAGATTCTTGAAAACACCCTCAAACAAACCAACCCCTAGTTGCACATCCTTTGTTGTTTGTTGTGTTTTTCAGTTTGTTCTATTATTAACTTTGTATGCTTCTGAATTCAAACATTTCTATATATTTCTTTGCTCCTGATCTTATTAATTGCTTCTGACTATTTTTAACGCATTTCACTTGTGATATTAATTATGCTCTGAATCTTTTTACTATGTTTTTCTCTTTCTTTTGTTGATTTCTTTTTGTTAATGACAAAAGGGGGAGTAAGTGTGATAGTATTTAAAGGTCCTGAACCCTATTAAGTTTTTTGAAATTTAATTGTCTCTCAATACTTTTTGTTAGGGGGAGTAACTTTATTTCAAAATAACTTAATTGAACCATTATCTCTCTCTATCACTTCTATTTTCTTTGATTATTTTACTAAGCGTTAAATGAATTTAATTAACAAGATAGGACTCAGGGGGAGCTTACAAACCTCACCTTAAAGTACTATTAGACTCAGGGAGAGCTTACAAACCTCATACCCTATAAGTCAACTTGTTAATTAGATTAACAACAATTGATCAAATTTTTAAATACTATGGTTTGTCATCATCAAAAAGGGGGAGATTGTTGGAACAAAATGTGTTTAACAATAAACCCTAAAGAGTTTTGATGATAACAAAGTATTAAAAATTGACAATTGGTATTGCTAACATTTGTTCAAGTGTACAAGACCATAAACAAAGTGATATATCTTATCAAGGTTCTGAACGAACAAATAAAGAGCAAAGGAAGTATCTATTTGAAGCTTAAAAGCGCTCCTGAAGACTAGCGCTCCTGAAGACTAGCGCTCCTGAAGACAAGCGCTCCTGAAGAGTATGACGTCATCAGAAGCTGTTTCTTCAGAAGCAACTGTATTTCACCAGAAGCAGTTTATCTCAAGATTTCAAGATTCAAGTGTTGTATTTTGGAGCGAAAGTTATAGAGCATTGGCAGAAGATTAGTGGATTAAAGCAACGGTCATTTCAAAAGGATTTGAAGTCATTTTGTTGCAAATAGACAAGAAGCGTTGACATTGTACTTTGTACGAACTGTACAACCACCTTCTCCACTACTCTGTTCTTTGTCTCTGCTAGTAGACAAGAATAACAGCTCTTATGTACAACCAAGCCTGCATCCTTGTTCCCTCTCAACTGGAATGTGTAACGCCCACTTTCGTTTTATTATTTATTTAAATCGAGTTTAGGTGATTATATTATATTTATATAATATATATATGTTTTGATATGTTTTGTTATGTTTTGATATATTTTGGATGATTTTGTGATAAGTTATAATTTTAAGGATAAGATTAAGGGACTTATTTTATTGTTAAATAAAATAAGATTTGAAAAGAAAATAAAATATTTAGTTATGGGTTAGTTTTGGATTTTAGAGAGTTATGTGGGGGAAAGAGTAAATAAGATAAGATTTGTTGGCAGTATAAATAAGGCAACTAGGGTTAGGGAGTCAGTAACGCTTCAGACTTTGGGAAACAGAAAGAGAGAAAACGCACGCACGCGTGAGAAGAGAAGAGAAGGAGAGCTGCGATTTGCTGCTTCAATCCAGGTAAGGGTGGGACTAATAACTCTTTAATATTGGTTAGCATAGTTCTGATGATCAATTAACAAGAATTAGAATTGGATTAGGAGAATGAGAAAACTAGGTCAAAACCCTAGAATTTGATGAATTAACGGTTGGAATAGGTTTAATTGATGTAGAAAGTGTTCCTAGACCTTAGAATATGTTTAGGATGAATTCTGGAATCAAAAGAAGGCTTAGAACCATGAGAATCGTAGGATTTTTGAGAATATAGCAGTTCTGGCCGCAGCGAAATTCATCGCTCGCCACGGCGAACAGTGATCCTCGCCTCGCGAGTGATGAGCTTCATCGCTCGCCACGGCGAGTACTTATCCCCGCCTCGCGAGTTGCTTCTGGCAGCTCGCCATAGCGAGCACCTTTCTTCGCCTCGCGAGTTGCTTCTGGCAGCTCGCCACGGCGAGCAAACCCACTCGCCTCGCGAACACTACCAGAATGCGGTGTTTGAGAGTTGTGCGACCTGTTCGTACGCTGGATTAGGAGAGGACTTCCCCCCTTAGGGCTACTGAGACTTGTTAGTAATGTTGAGAATGAAGTGTTCAGAGCTGAGTAGTTATGTGTGAATTTTAAGTAAGGATTAAAGTATTATACTTGTGCAATTATGATAAAGTTTATGTTGCCTTGAATTGTAATTGATATAATGATATCATTCTGTTCCTGTGATTTGAATTATGCTGCCGATGTTATTAAACTGAAAACGTATGATATATATGTATATACGATGATAAGTTGTTGTTTAGCTCCAATTTCTTGGATGCATGTTGATAAGGTGATTAAGGATAAATGTTGTTTTGAATTGAGTCCATGCATAGCATACATTGAGCTTAGTCCTCACCATGATAGGAGCTTTGTCCTCCGCACGTTATTAGGAGCTTTGTCCTCCGCACGTTTAAAAGTATATTAATACTTATGATGAAGTTTGGTACCACATGCATATAAGGAGTCTAAGAGCATTGTCGCATGGTCATACTTATGATATCATGTTATTGATAAGGATTGAATATATGATTACGTGATAAGTGTTATTCATCTATGCTACTTGCTTAAAGATGATATGAAGTTGATTATGTGGTTATGTGCTAATTGCTATTAAATTATGCAAGAATGCTATTGATGTTTGATGTTGATTGTTATTCTAAATTATGTTGAATAATATTATTTTGTTATGAAATCTCACCCCTTCTGCTGGAATTGCCGCCTTGTGGGCAAGTGCAGGTGATCGTGCGTAGTTGCTGTTGCTTCGTGAGTGGCCTTATCTCACTGTGTCTTCTAGGTCGCTCTGATACGTAACGGGATGGGGTTGTATTATATGCATGCTTCATTCTTTTACGTGAATCTTTATGATATTTTGCAATGATGGAACTAACTCTTTGAGATATTTTTATGGGGCCTGCGTGCCAAACGTTTATGAATTATAAGTATTTTCCGCTGCAAAGTTTTGAAGTAAATTGGTTAAATAAATTATTATTTAATTGTTTTGGATTATGTTTTATGTAATATCCCGTTGTTGTGTTGGCATACTCTGATAATTACTTAAGAAGTTTTTATGTTGGGAAAACGGGTGTGTTACAATTGGTATCAGAGCAAGTCGGTCTGTCCGGCCAATTAGGGAGTCTTGTTGAGTTTTAGTAATATTTGTATTACTAAATCTTATGTTGCTGCTACTGTTTGTTGTGGAATATCAGGATGGCTGGAAGGAACGATGCTGCTCTTGCTGCTGCTTTGGAAGCAATGGCTAATGCTGTGGGACAGCAACCTAATGCAAATGCTGGCGTGAATGCTGAGACGAGGATGTTGGAGACTTTCATGAGGAATCATCCTCCAACGTTCAAGGGAAGGTATGACCCCGATGGAGCCCAGACGTGGCTTAAGGAGATAGAAAGGATTTTCAGAGTGATGCAGTGCACCGAAGCCCAGCAGGTGCGATTTGGTACACATCAGCTATCTGAGGAAGCTGATGATTGGTGGGTCAGCGTGTTACCTAGCCTAGAGCAAGATGGAACTGTGGTGACTTGGGCCGTGTTCAGAAGAGAGTTTCTGAGGAGGTACTTTCCGGAAGATGTTCGCGGGAAGAAAGAGATCGAGTTCCTTGAGCTGAAGCAAGGGAATATGTCCGTGACCGAGTATGCTGCCAAGTTTGTAGAGTTGGCGAAGTTCTATCCGCACTATGCTGCTGAGACCGTGGAGTTTTCTAAATGCATCAAGTTCGAGAACGGTTTGAGGCCCGACATTAAGAGGGCGATTGGGTATCAGCAGATCAGAGTTTTTTCGGATTTGGTGAATAGTTGTCGGATCTATGAAGAGGATACGAAGGCTCACTACAAGGTAGTGAATGATAGGAAAGCCAAGGGCCAGCAGAGTCGCCCTAAACCTTATAGTGCCCCTGCTGATAAAGGGAAACAGAGGATGGTCGTGGATAGGCAGACCGCGAGGAAGGGTACCCCTGTTGAGATCGTGTGTTTCAACTGTGGTGTGAAAGGCCACAAGAGCAATGCTTGTCCAGAAGAGATCAAGAAGTGTGTCCGGTGTGGCAAGAAGGGTCATTTAGTAGCTGATTGCAAGCGTAATGATATCGTGTGCTTCAATTGCAACGAAGAGGGTCATATTGGTTCCCAGTGCAAGCAGCCGAAGAGGGCGCCTACTACGGGTCGAGTTTTTGCCCTGACTGGTACTCAGACAGACAGTGATGATCGTTTGATCAGAGGTACTTGCTATATTAATAATACTCCTTTAGTTGCTATTATTGATACTGGTGCTACACATTGCTT
Source organism: Medicago lupulina (assembly GCA_958299785.1). Classification (NCBI taxonomy): domain Eukaryota; kingdom Viridiplantae; phylum Streptophyta; class Magnoliopsida; order Fabales; family Fabaceae; genus Medicago; species Medicago lupulina. The sequence continues at coordinate 34,862,402 of OY283141.1, read as the reverse complement.
TATTGCTTTAGACTGTGTTTCTGCTTTGAGTCTTGCTATGTCTGATATGAATGGAGAGATGGTTGTCGAAACTCCAGCTAAGGGTTCGGTGACTACTTCTCTCGTATGCTTAAGTTGTCCTTTGTCTATGTTTGGTCGCGATTTTGAGATGGATTTAGTTTGCCTACCTTTAAGCGGTATGGATGTAATTCTGGGTATGAATTGGTTAGAGTACAACCACGTTCTTATCAATTGTTTTCGCAAGACGGTGCAATTCTCGTCTCCTGAAGAGGAAAGTGGTACTGAGTTCTTATCTACTAAGCAGCTGAAGCAACTGGAACGTGATGGAATGTTGATGTTTTCGTTGATGGCTTCTTTATCTTTAGAGAATCAAGCGGTGATCGATAGATTACAAGTGGTATGCGACTTTCCTGAAGTTTTCCCAGATGAAATTCCTGATGTGCCTCCAGAGAGGGAAGTCGAGTTTTCTATTGATCTTGTTCCTGGAACTAAGCCGGTGTCGATGGCACCTTATCGTATGTCTGCTTCCAAATTAGCTGAATTGAAGAAACAGTTGGAAGATTTACTCGAGAAGAAATTTGTTAGACCAAGTGTTTCACCTTGGGGAGCGCCAGTGTTGCTAGTAAAGAAGAAAGATGGTAGTATGAGGCTATGTATTGATTATCGGCAGTTGAACAAGGTAACCATCAAAAATAGGTATCCACTTCCGAGGATTGATGATTTGATGGATCAGTTAGTGGGTGCCCGTGTTTTCAGCAAGATTGACTTGAGGTCGGGTTATCACCAGATTAAAGTAAAGGATGAAGATATGCAGAAGACAGCTTTCAGAACGCGTTATGGCCATTATGAGTACAAGGTTATGCCTTTTGGAGTTACTAATGCACCTGGAGTGTTTATGGAGTATATGAATCGCATCTTCCATGCATTTCTGGATCGGTTCGTAGTTGTATTTATTGATGATATTCTGATTTACTCCAAGACTGAGGAAGAGCATGCTGAACATCTGAAGATTGTCTTGCAAGTATTGAAAGAAAAGAAGCTTTATGCCAAATTGTCTAAGTGTGAATTATGGTTGAAAGAAGTGAGTTTCCTTGGTCATGTTATCTCTGGTGATGGTATTGCAGTAGATCCGTCTAAGATTGAAGCCGTATCGCAATGGGAGACTCCGAAGTCAGTTACTGAGATCAGGAGCTTTTTGGGTTTAGCTGGTTACTACATAAGGTTTATTGAAGGATTCTCCAAGTTAGCTCTTCCGTTGACCCAGTTGACTTGTAAAGGTAGAGCTTTTGTTTGGGATGTGCATTGTGAGAACAGTTTCAACGAGTTGAAGAAGCGTTTGACGACTGCTCCAGTTTTGATTCTGCCGAAGCCAGATGAGCCATTTGTTGTGTATTGTGATGCGTCTAAGTTGGGTTTAGGAGGTGTGCTTATGCAAGAAGGTAAAGTGGTAGCTTATGCTTCAAGACAGTTGAGGATTCATGAGAAGAATTACCCGACGCATGATTTGGAATTAGCAGCTGTGGTTTTTGTATTGAAGATGTGGAGACACTACTTATATGGTGCGAGATTCGAAGTGTTCAGTGATCACAAGAGCTTGAAGTATCTTTTCGATCAGAAGGAATTGAATATGAGGCAGAGAAGATGGCTAGAACTTTTGAAGGACTTCGACTTTGGGTTGAATTATCATCCGGGTAAAGCGAATGTGGTAGCAGATGCCTTGAGTAGGAAGACTTTGCATATGTCTGCTATGATGGTTAAGGAGTTCGAATTACTTGAGCAATTTAGAGATTTGAGTTTGGTTTGTGAAAGGACGCCTCAGAGTGTGAAGCTAGGGATGCTGAGGATTGATAGTGACTTCTTGATGAATATAAGAGAGGCGCAGAAAGAAGATGTCAAGTTTGTGGACTTAATGGTTGCTGGTAATCAGACTGAAGATAGTGATTTTCAAGTCGACGATCAAGGAGTGTTGAGATTCCGAGGTAGGATTTGCATTCCTGACAATGAAGAGATTAAGAAGATGATTCTTGAAGAGAGTCACAGAAGTAGCTTGAGTATTCACCCGGGAGCTACGAAGATGTATCATGATTTGAAGAAGTTGTTTTGGTGGTCTGGATTGAAACGTGATGTGGCACAGTTTGTGTATGCTTGTTTAGTTTGCCAGAAGTCGAAAATTGAGCATCAGAAACCGGCTGGCATGATGGTGTCTTTAGATGTGCCGGAGTGGAAATGGGATAGTATATCCATGGATTTTGTGACTAGCTTGCCGAATACTCCAAGAGGGAATGATGCCATTTGGGTTATTGTTGATCGATTGACGAAGTCGGCTCATTTTCTACCGATTAATATTAGTTTTCCTGTTGCCCAGTTGGCAGAGATTTATATCAAGGAGATTGTGAGATTGCATGGTGTTCCTTCGAGCATAGTATCAGATAGAGATCCAAGATTTACTTCTAGATTTTGGAAAGGTTTGCAAGAGGCTTTGGGTTCTAAGTTGAGACTGAGTTCGGCGTATCATCCGCAGATTGATGGTCAGTCGGAAAGGACAATTCAGTCGCTAGAGGATTTGTTGAGAGTTTGTGTTCTTGAGCAAGGAGGAACTTGGGATAGTCATCTTCCCTTAATCGAGTTCACATACAATAATATTTATCATTCTAGTATTGGAATGGCACCTTTTGAGGCTTTGTACGGTCGGAGGTGCAGAACTCCGTTGTGTTGGTTTGAGTCAGGTGAAAGAGTGGTCTTAGGACCGGAGATCGTTCAACAAACTACTGAGAAAGTTAAGATGATCCAGGAGAAGATGAAAGCGTCGCAGAGTCGACAAAAGAGTTACCATGATAAGCGAAGGAAAGACCTTGAGTTTCAGGAAGGAGACCACGTGTTTTTAAGGGTCACGCCTATGACTGGTGTTGGACGTGCATTGAAGTCAAAGAAGTTGACTCCGAGATTTATTGGCCCGTATCAGATATCAGAGAGGGTTGGAACGGTGGCGTATCGTGTTGGATTACCACCGCACTTATCGAATTTACATGATGTTTTTCATGTATCTCAGCTGAGGAAGTATGTCCCGGATCCATCTCATGTGATCCAGAGCGATGATGTGCAAGTTAGAGACAACCTTACGGTGGAGACTTTACCGGTAAGGATTGATGATCGGAAAGTGAAGACGTTGAGAGGCAAGGATATACCTCTCGTTAGAGTCGTTTGGTCGGGAGCGACTGGTGAAAGTTTGACTTGGGAGCTTGAGAGTAAGATGCTGGAGTCTTATCCAGAGTTATTTGCTTGAGGTAATTTTCGAGGACGAAAATCTTTTAAGTGGGGGAGAGTTGTAATGCCCACTTTCGTTTTATTATTTATTTAAATCGAGTTTAGGTGATTATATTATATTTATATAATATATATATGTTTTGATATGTTTTGTTATGTTTTGATATGTTTTGATATATTTTGGATGATTTTGTGATAAGTTATAATTTTAAGGATAAGATTAAGGGACTTATTTTATTGTTAAATAAAATAAGATTTGAAAAGAAAATAAAATATTTAGTTATGGGTTAGTTTTGGATTTTAGAGAGTTATGTGGGGGAAAGAGTAAATAAGATAAGATTTGTTGGCAGTATAAATAAGGCAACTAGGGTTAGGGAGTCAGTAACGCTTCAGACTTTGGGAAACAGAAAGAGAGAAAACGCACGCACGCGTGAGAAGAGAAGAGAAGGAGAGCTGCGATTTGCTGCTTCAATCCAGGTAAGGGTGGGACTAATAACTCTTTAATATTGGTTAGCATAGTTCTGATGATCAATTAACAAGAATTAGAATTGGATTAGGAGAATGAGAAAACTAGGTCAAAACCCTAGAATTTGATGAATTAACGGTTGGAATAGGTTTAATTGATGTAGAAAGTGTTCCTAGACCTTAGAATATGTTTAGGATGAATTCTGGAATCAAAAGAAGGCTTAGAACCATGAGAATCGTAGGATTTTTGAGAATATAGCAGTTCTGGCCGCAGCGAAATTCATCGCTCGCCACGGCGAACAGTGATCCTCGCCTCGCGAGTGATGAGCTTCATCGCTCGCCACGGCGAGTACTTATCCCCGCCTCGCGAGTTGCTTCTGGCAGCTCGCCATAGCGAGCACCTTTCTTCGCCTCGCGAGTTGCTTCTGGCAGCTCGCCACGGCGAGCAAACCCACTCGGCTCGCGAACACTACCAGAATGCGGTGTTTGAGAGTTGTGCGACCTGTTCGTACGCTGGATTAGGAGAGGACTTCCCCCCTTAGGGCTACTGAGACTTGTTAGTAATGTTGAGAATGAAGTGTTCAGAGCTGAGTAGTTATGTGTGAATTTTAAGTAAGGATTAAAGTATTATACTTGTGCAATTATGATAAAGTTTATGTTGCCTTGAATTGTAATTGATATAATGATATCATTATGTTCCTGTGATTTGAATTATGCTGCCGATGTTATTAAACTGAAAACGTATGATATATATGTATATACGATGATAAGTTGTTGTTTAGCTCCAATTTCTTGGATGCATGTTGATAAGGTGATTAAGGATAAATGTTGTTTTGAATTGAGTCCATGCATAGCATACATTGAGCTTAGTCCTCACCATGATAGGAGCTTTGTCCTCCGCACGTTATTAGGAGCTTTGTCCTCCGCACGTTTAAAAGTATATTAATACTTATGATGAAGTTTGGTACCACATGCATATAAGGAGTCTAAGAGCATTGTCGCATGGTCATACTTATGATATCATGTTATTGATAAGGATTGAATATATGATTACGTGATAAGTGTTATTCATCTATGCTACTTGCTTAAAGATGATATGAAGTTGATTATGTGGTTATGTGCTAATTGCTATTAAATTATGCAAGAATGCTATTGATGTTTGATGTTGATTGTTATTCTAAATTATGTTGAATAATATTATTTTGTTATGAAATCTCACCCCTTCTGCTGGAATTGCCGCCTTGTGGGCAAGTGCAGGTGATCGTGCGTAGTTGCTGTTGCTTCGTGAGTGGCCTTATCTCACTGTGTCTTCTAGGTCGCTCTGATACGTAACGGGATGGGGTTGTATTATATGCATGCTTCATTCTTTTACGTGAATCTTTATGATATTTTGCAATGATGGAACTAACTCTTTGAGATATTTTTATGGGGCCTGCGTGCCAAACGTTTATGAATTATAAGTATTTTCCGCTGCAAAGTTTTGAAGTAAATTGGTTAAATAAATTATTATTTAATTGTTTTGGATTATGTTTTATGTAATATCCCGTTGTTGTGTTGGCATACTCTGATAATTACTTAAGAAGTTTTTATGTTGGGAAAACGGGGTGTTACAGAATGGATTTGAAATTGATTCTTTATAGGACAATAAATAAATTAGGCAAAGAATCACTGGTAAAAGATCAAGCTTCATTAACGACTCTTTTTGGATGTGTTGGCACTTACGACGTTCACTTCACACCTCTATATAAAGGAGTGAAGACTTGAAGAACAAAAAAAAAGGACTCTACAATTTTTAAAAAGCGCCAAAACTCTGTCAAATTGTCTAAGCATTCAAAGTTCACTTAGAATTTCAGTTTTCAAGTTCATATCTTCGAAATTCTTAAGTCTTAAGAGTCTGTATCTGATTTGTATTGTGAACACCACTGATTGTATATCAAGTGTTCAATCTCAAACATTTTCTGTGTAATTTTGTTTGATAGAAGTCTCTTGCTTGTGTGCTTGAGCACTAGAAGTCTCTTGATTGTGTTCTTGAGCATTTGAAGTCTCTTGCTTGTGTGCTTGAGCATTTGTAATCAGATATTACTTTAGTGAACTCTCCTTGGAAGTGCAAGGGGGACAGGACTACTTCCAAGTTATGGAAGGAACCTGTATAAATCTTTTGTGTTCTGCTTCTTCTCTTTTCTCTCTGTTTTTCATTCCGCTGCATACGCTCCTGAACAGTATCTTCAGAAGCTGTCTAATCTGCTTCTGATCATTCATGTTCTGAGTTTGAAAGAGAAAACGATAATTTGAAAACACAATTCAACCCCCCTTCTTGTGTTTTTCTCCCCTTCAGAGGGCTCATGCCCTGGAATGTTAATCATTCAAACTGTTGAGGGCTTATGCCCTGGAATGCTAGTCATTCACCTGTTGAGGGCTTATGCCCTGGGATGCTTTAATCATCCAAATTGTTGAGGGCTCATGCCCTGGAATGCTTTGTCATTCAAACGCGTTAAAATGGTACCACATGCATATTGCATTAGTTGTCGTCGTTGGTGCATTGTCAGAGTCGTTGTTGGTGAGTCGTCGGAGTTGTTGTGGTTGTTGTTGTTAGTTGAGTTTGAAGGTGATGTTAATGTTGTTGATTATTGAAAATTGTGTATATTGAAATACTTTGTTGATATCTAGGGTGTTAGATTCAATTGATGAATTATACTTCTATTATTTATTGTTTGAGAATCTCACCCCATCTGCTTGAAAATGTTGCCCTTCGTATGGGTAACTTGCAGGTAATGAAGGCTAGTAGGATGTCGGCTCATGTGTCTTAGGGCTCTGATACGTAACGGGATGGGGAATTTGCTGTTTATTTCTTTCATTCCTTATGTATCGAGTGTTGAACTTTGTTGTTGGATCACTAAATGTTGAATAATATTTTAACTGTTGAGGCCTTTGTGCCAAGGATTTGTTGTAGTTGAATGATGTTGATTGCAAAATAATATTTCCGCTGCAGAATTTTATAAGAATTATTTTGTTGGTATTTTTAAATAGTTTTATATTCTATTTAATAAATTTTAAAAAAGTAGTGTGACATGCCCGTGTGTTGATTACTCTGATTGTTATATATAATATTATGTTGTTTTGGGAAACGGGGTGTTACAATTGTCACCACATCAGCTGCACTCACAAACTAAAAACAGGTCAAGTCAACAACCAGCAGCCCAAAAAAAACCACAAACAGCCCCCTGCACGCCCTCTGCTGCTTGCTGCAAACAGAAGCATTTAAATAATGCATTTATACTCTAAATAATGCATTTAAATAATGCAACCAGAAACAGACACATTGCACTAAATCCAAACCTACTAAATAATGCATCAACATTTTTATAACATTTATACTGGTTATATAAAAACAATGAGACAAAACAATTTTTTGCTAATTTGACAGCCAACTTTTGCTAATTTGACAGCCAACAAAAACACTATAGGTAGAAGACATCTATTTGGTAGAGAAACCATTTAATAGTACAATATAGGTAAGATTCAATATATTCGGAAATCATAATCCAAAGTTTAAGAGAATACTATATATACTCTAACGATCATAATAGCAACAAATATGTTACAATCGCAGTCCAATTAAGAGCTTTGGGCTGCACATAGAAATAATGTAAAGAAAAAATTGTTCCATATGATTTGAAAGGATAAAAGTTTTACAAAGTACTAAAGTGGTAACATGCTTAAAATAAAATAAGAAAGAAGCTTGGACGAAAAAGCATACCTCATTCTAAATCATTTTCTCTTCTTCAAATTGAACCAAACCCGAAAAAAGAAGTGATGAGAATTGTATAATAAAAACCACATATAGATACCTTGTGTCTTATTCCTCCATCAACAACATTGGCAATTGTTGTACATTTGAATAGATACATTACACTGTAAGGCAAAATCCTTGAGGTTATCATTAAAGAGCTTGTTCAACTTCACAACCAAAACCAAAGCTAAGCCAGCTACTGGAAAAATTTGGACAGATTGAAAAATAATCAATTTAAAATAAAGGGTTAAATATGTTTTTGATCCTTACATTTTGCGCCTCTTTGAAGAATAGTCCCTACATTTCAATAAATATTTTTAAAATCCCCACATTTTTACTCCGTTATCAAAAATAGTCCTTACCGTCAATTCTCTAACCGGATGCTGACGTGGCAGTTAGTGGGTCCCAATTATTGTATGATGTGGCAAAAATTTGATCCATATGGATGTATACATGGCAGTGACGGGTCCCACACATTAAATGAGTGTATATTAATAAAATGGTTAATGCTAATTTATAGTTAATTTGATTCATTAACAAAAGACAAAATTAAAATCAGTAGAAAAGAAGAAATTGGAGACTAAAACAATTGCAGCAACAACAACAGTTAACTTCTTAAAAAACGTTCCATTTTTTTCATAGTTTCTTTCATGAAATCTAAAACAAGTGCATCAACAGTTGAATCATTTTGAAGAAATCAATTTGCAGAAAACAAAATTATATATATCTCTACCATCAATCTGCAGTAAACAAAACTGTCACCATTCTCATTCTCTTCTTCAGCACAAAAATTTCCCAATTTCTCAACCGAACACTCACAAATCCTGGAATTTCCAGCAGGAGCGGTGTCCTTGCAAGGTGGCAGCGGCGAAGGGACCTAACAGAGGTGGCGACTGCGGAGCTGGAGGAAGGCAGAGGAGTAAGGGTGATTCGGCAGAGATTTATGGAGAGCGAGTGTTTTGGCACATGTCCGGACACCGACGGAGGTGGCGTGGGAAGGTGTTTCCATGGTTACGGCGGCGACGTCACCGACAGTTTTGGATTTCTTCATGCATTTACCCAGTTTTGAATTTTAGGGTCGGTGGCGAGCAGGGGTGGTTGCGGCGGAAAATAGCAAGCTGAAGAGAGAAATTTTCGAACTTTACGACACAGGAGGAGAAATCGAAAAAGATGAAGAAGAAATTTCGGAAAGAAGAGACACGGCAAGGAGGAAGAAGAAGAAATTTTGATCCCCATGAAACGGGTTGGATCCATGGGTCGGATCATATTACCCATTTTGTTTGGTCTAATCCAGTAAAAAACTATAACAAATTTTTGTTTTGCCACGTCACCATTCCGTTTGATGACTGATTAGAATTTGACGGTAGGAACTATTTATGCTAACGGAACAAAAATGTATGGATTTTAAAAACATTTATTGAAATGTAGAGACTATTCTTCAAAGAGGCGTAAAATATAGGGATCAATAACATATTTAACCCTCAAATAAATAAATCTACACTAACCTTAAAAAATAAATAAATTGAAAAGTGGTTCAAAAGAGAGTTTTAAGAAATAAAAAAAAATCTAATATGAATCTTTCTCTGCTACCAAACACTTACGAATTCCAAAATTTTCTTTTGGAGACAAACCAAAAGAAGTAAATCGTTTCTATAAAACCAGGGAAATAAGTTGAAGCTAACTCAAAGAAAATATGGTAAACCAAATAACCAGGAATTCTGGCAGATATATAGTAAAAATTAGGGCAACAGGTTTAGGAATGATCGGTTAGGTTAGAGAGGAGGGAAATCTAACAGAAATATTAGGTCAAAATTAGAGCAACAGGTTTAGGTTTATCAATAAAAGATTATTTAACACCGCATTCTTTTTTTTTTTTTTTTGAAGAGAACAATGTGACTAGAGCCAACATTTTATTAAAAAAAAAAAAAAACTAAAGCCAGTGGTAAATGCAAATGAAACTAACTATCCAAAGAAGCATAAAGACACATGACAAACAAATATGGTGAGCTCTAAAAAAAAACACAATTATAGTGAGTTGAAGGGAAGAACACGTGGACAGGGGTGTTTTTTTGTGACAAAGTTTTTTGTTTTTTGTTAATTAATTATTTTAATGAAATTTATAAAACTATCCGTCAACTAAAAATTAGTTTGAATAGAGTTGAATGGAGTTTTTAGTAAAAGGCAAGTGAGAGTAGACTTGCTAACTAACTGCTTCATGATTTGAGGTGGGAGTAAGTTAGCAACCCCATATATATATATATATATATATATATATATATATATATATATATATATATATATATATATATATATAGTAAGCGGTAGAGGGTGGAAGTTTTAGTTAGGTGTCAACCTAGCTGGGATGTTTTTGATTCTTCTTGAAACCTAACCTATCTCTTGGTTTATCGAGAGAAAAATGAAGTTAGTCGTTTTAAAAATAACAAATAAAAGATGTATTAGCCGTAACAACTAATTTTTCAAATAAAATAGACTATCATTCATTTGTTGAAAATGAATTAAAATAACATTAATAATTGTTCCAAGAATATTTCTTTTTATAAAAGTTATAAGACGATTATTTAACCACCGATTAATATAGTTATTGTACTATAAAAGTATATCATGGGGCACGTGAATTAGAGTCTCCTAGTATGAATTTATATGATCCATGATGTAAAAGGCTTGTGAATTCCATATATTCTCTTGAAAATTGCTGAAGACACATTTAGTTTGGCTAAGAAACACTAGTAATTTATCAAAATGCCTCCTCGGTAGTTAACTGCCATGGAGGTTAAACGACGGTAGTTAACTGACGAAATTCGATTTCATCCATCGGCACTTAAGTGTCGTGGAAATCATGAAGCGTTGTTTTCCAATTCCTCTTCCTTTTCTAATGTCACCTTCTTCTTCTTTTTCTATCATTCCATTTTTGGGCCACTTTTTTTCTCTCGTATCTGTTCAAAAACCATAGTTGTTTTCCAATTCCTCTTCCTTTTCCAATCATGAATACAATCAGTGAAACAAAAGCAACAACTTCATGATCGAAAAATTGATTTCTCACAAACCCATATGAAGAAATCACATGCTATCAATTGTATAATCATCAAAATCAAAACTTTCACCAAAACTACCAAATGGAGGTTTCTATGAACTAAGCTATTAAATGTGTTTTTTATTTTGCAATGATAAAAATTACTTTTGGATAAATTAAATTTTATAAAATTGACTCTAAAAAAGTGTAAATATGAAGAAAGGAATCAAAAATATATACTGAGTTATCACTTGTGTTGATATCAGAAATTTGAAGAATGCAACAAAGTTGTAAGGAAGAGGTGTAAATAATATAATGATTTGCTTCCATAAGTACAACTGCAAGGAACTGAGATTTTACACACGCACACACCAACCGTGCCAATGGTTTTTTTTTTCTTTTTTCATCGACAGTTAACTGCCGATGGATTGTACGTGGATTTCGGCAGTTAACTGCCGAGGTTTCACTCGGTAGTTAACTACAATCGGTTTTATTTTTCCTCAGCAGTTAACTACCGAGAGGTATTTTCATCTTTTGCATGTGTTTTTCGGCCTAACCAAATGTGTCAAGAGCAATTTTCTATTCTCTTTACTATGAACTGAAGCTAGGATAATTATTTTGTAATATTAACCGACTATTTTAGAGAAAGAAGCATCAATTTTGATCGAAAAAAAAGAAGGAAGTATTAGTTAAACATAAACAAAGTGTGTGATTTCGTTGGACCTGAAGAGATGGTTGGTCTCTTGAGATCTGATGGGATAGAACCGCAAGTGCACGGTCTTATCGTAGTAGTAATAAAAGAGTATCGTTCTGACAGGGAGTTGTTCAATTCAATTAACTTAAATATTATGATTAGAAGACAAATAAATTACAAAGTTAGGGTTTTCAAAGGTTGAAAGAAAATATAATAATAAAAGAAAGTCTTGGGATTATTGGTTCATCATAATGACAAATCCTTCACAAACCGAAACTTTAAACCTAGAACCTTATAATAGACTTAGTTTCTAATGACCGGTTTCCCTTTAGCCCCTCACTTTTCCTTTCAGTCCAGTGAGAGTTTTCTTCTAGCAATCAAACCTATTTCACTGATTTGATTACTAGAAGAAGCTTTTAAGGATTGAAACTACCAATGTCCAAAGATTGCAAAGACTATTTCACTGCCTTTACAATCTTTGTCTAAATTCACTTGTTCCAATATCAAGACTCCGCTCTCGCTTTATGAATTGATATTTGGGATAATGGATTAATAATTATCAAACCCTTCACTCTCGCTTCTATAGTTTGATAATGATTAATTCATGTTAAAACGGTGAATTTAGATTAGAAACTATGGTTACATAAGATTTAAGAATAAAGCTTGGTTTGATTAGGATTATGTCATTAGACTTATCCAACAATCCTAAGACAAGAGAAGTCTACTCACTCATGTTCATCGTAGACATAGAGAAGAAGAAGAAAAGCATAAAGTAAATAACAAGGAAAATAAAGAAGAACTTTTATTAGAAAGACAATTGTCACTTATTGTATTCCAAGAATAAAAGATGAATATTTGTGATGGCTAACTACTCTATTTATAGTTTACAATGGCTTAAGCCCTAAGAAATACATCACTAGAATGTTCCATAAGAAACCACAGACTTTTTGATCAGAAATAAACTAATAGGTAGCTTGTACGAGAAGCAAAAGCAGCAAAAGGCAATCCTGGGAGGTGGCACGGCCGTGCCACATTTGGCACGGGCCGTGCCAAGCTTCTGACTTGGGGGAGATATATTTTTGTCTCCGAATCTTCGTATTTTTGCTCCGAATCAGCTCCAAATCCCTTTTTTTTGCTCCAAGACTCAGTCCATCAAATATTTATTCCTGAAATATAATAATATGCAATCTAAAGTAAAATAGATCTAAAAGAAAATAATATTAAAATAAAATAAACTTAAATCTAATTAAAACGAAACTAAATATTATATTAAACTAACTAATTATTGACTCATCAAGATCCAATGTGAAGAGGGGTCGAACTTTGATCTATCCGTCGCGAGCCATGTTATGTTGAGCCGTATGTTGGTGCTCCTTCTTCACTGAGGGGGGGTGATGTACCCACACGTATTCTGACGTCCAAGTCAGTATGGGGTAGAAGAGTTAAGTGGCCAGCTATAATGTGGGTATAAATAGTGTCCTAGTAGGGCTTGGTTGCCAAGCCTTATCCTGACAATTGTACCTTCGGGTACAGACATGGATAACTCTCGGTCTGGATGGTGAACTACTCTTGGCCTTTATAGGAGTGAGCAACCCCTTGGACCCGTGAGCAACTCTCGGCCCATACTGTGATCTGGTGTATTTAGGGCGTGTCATTCGTGTGGCATTGTCTTTTGAGTGGATTTCAATCATAATTAATCCTCAAGTAAAATCTTGGCACAAAGGCCTCAACCAACAAATAATTATTCAACCATATCTAAATAATTCCGGCATAAAAGCCTCAACAAAAACTACATCATCATGTCTCAAAATTCAATACATAGGAGTGAAAATAATATAGAAATCCCATCCCATACGTAACAAAGTCCTAGACGTTGAGCCACCACCTACTACTCAAGATCACATGCATGTTACCCATACGAAGGGCAACATTTTCAAGTAGAAGGGGTGAGATTCACGAACAACAACAATAATATATATATATATATATATATATATATAAATATAATTCATCAAATGCATTGAAACAACAACAAATTCATAACAACAACATCAATAAGAAATATACATATAAATATAGCACCATACTTGATTATCAACACTACTTCAATTTTATTTAATTCGAAACCAACTTCATTCTTAATGACAACACACCGACAACGACTTAACACCAACGACACATCAACAACATCGACAACTCACCCAACACAACAACTACTACGATGTAACAATGCACATGCATGTGGTACCAAAAATACAGGGCAGAGCCCTCACCGCTTTGAACAACAAAGTGTTCTAGGACATGAGTCCTCCCGCTTTGAACGACAAGGCGTTCCAGGGCAGAAGCCCTCACCGCTTTGAACAACAAAGTGTTCCAGGACATGAGTCCTCCCGCTTTGAACGACAAGGCGTTCCAGGGCAAAAGTGTAACGCCCTCTTTAATTATTTAATTATTTTATTAGATGTTATGATATATGTTTATATATTATATGATTTTGATGATTATGTGACGTATTTGTGACGTGTGAAGTATTATTATTTTATTGTTTAATAAAATAATATAAGTGATGTTTATATGAATATTTAATTAGTAAATAAATAGATGTGGTGGAAAAAGATAGAATTTTAAGAGATGGGGTTACATTTATAATTAAGAAGAGTTGTGTGGGTTAAGAAGGAATTAATTAAGTTGTGAGGGAGTATATAAGAGAAGTAGGTTAAGAAAGGAATTATTTTGAGAACGCGTACAGACATTTTAGAGAAGAAGAAGAACGGTCAAGAGAGAAGAGAAAGCTAGGTTCCAATTCTGCAATTTTTCCAGGTAAGGGTGAGCCTAACTTCAATAGTATTAATGTTAAATCATCTGTTCTTGATTAGCTTAGAGATTGGGAAGAATTGAGAGAAGTTTTGAGAATTAGGGTTATGGTGATTTTTTTGATGAATTTGATGTGAGAATGTGTTGCATTGCTGTATAAATGTGTTACAGAACCTAGATTATCCCCTAGGATGCTATTGCTGATGTATTAGAAGCTTAAGTGGAGAGAATTGACAGGTTTTGGTGTGAATTGGACTGAACCCGTAGTGGTTCTGAGATCGCTCGCCTGTGGCGAGCAGATCACTCGCCGTGGCGAGTAACCCTTGGTTGCTCGCGAGGCGAGCAGTATAGCTCGCCGTGGCGAGCTTGACCCTTAAAATTAGGATTTTTGCCAAACTTTAGATGGTTTTGAGTGTCCCTGTATTTATAGAGATGACCTGTGAAGTTGGTTTGGTCAAATTGGATTTAGGGAGCTTAAAAATGAGGATTTTGTTGAAAAATGTCAAAAAGGCCGAAGCACCCAGTATTTCTCGCCTCCAGCTCGCCCCCAACTCGCCTTTGGCGAGTGAGCTGATGTGAGTGCTCGCCTGTGGCGAGCAGATGTACTCGCCGTGGCGAGTTAGATGGTTCAGGACTGTTGTTGTTTTTGCGATCTGTTTCGCATGGGACTTTGAGAGGAGCCCTTTGGGTAGTGTTAGTGAGGTTCTATACCCTTTAATGTATGCTGTAAAGATGAATGATGATGGTTCTATTAGACCTTTGTTAAATGATGTGTTGTTGAATATAAGTGATGTATGAGTATGATGCTAATTGAATAAGATGATGCTATGTGTTGCAATGTGCATGTATAATGAGATGATGTTCTGCCATGTAATTATTATTAACTGCATGTGTCAGTCTTGAAAATGGAATGATGTTGAGACGGTGTATTAAGTTGTTAACGACGAGTCCATGCATTTGCATAATTATGAGACGGTGGAGCTTTATGCTCAAAGCGACGGTGGAGCATTTGCTCAAAGCGACGGTGAAGCATATTAATGCTATAATTATATGGTACCACATGCATGATGTTGAGACGTTAGGTGTTGCATTTAGTCGAGTCAATTGTGACATATATGAGATGATGTTTGAGACGTTGATGTGTGATGTAATGTTGTTTATGATGATGTTTATGATGTTGCTATGATGATGCTTATGATGATGCCATGGAATGCTATGATGTATATGTGATGAGTTGGATGTATGATTTGTTAATCTTGACTTATGATTATATATTAATATTATTGTTGTGAATCTCACCCCTTCTGCTGGAATTGCCGCCTTGTGGGCAAGTGCAGGTACCCAGTCTTAGATGCGTTGATGCGAGGATGTGTGAAGTTAGGGTTGCTCTGATATGTAACGGGATGGGGTCTTTTGTGGAGTCTATTCCTTATGTATCATGTTTGAATAAACGTTGACTTTTGTGATGTAGAACCTTAAATATTTTGAGACGTTTTTGCTGGCTTTTAAGCCAAGTCATTTATGAGATGAAACTTTTTTGAATTCCGCTGCTTAACTGAATGTTTTGTAATTCGATAAATTATTATCTAAGCTATTTTTAAAGATGAAATGTGACACTCCTTTATGATGAATACTCTGATGTATGATTTATTTAATGAAATTTTTAAGACGGGAAATTGGGGTGTTACAAAAAGCCCTTCCGCTTTTATGCATTATGCAATGAACTCCACTTGTGTATATCAACATACAACATTAACGACTCAATTGTGTATATCAGCATACAACCAAACAATTACAACAACACCTACTACGACATCAACATCTGTGCCTAATACTTATGACACACTCCCCAACTTGGACAACACGACTCAACAACATCAACAACGGGAACAACGATACACCGTATATAATTGTACATATATAAACATATATATTCCAACATATCAACAACAATAGCAACATATACATTAACGAATTACATTCATATCAAAGTCCAAAACATCCTTCGAAAGCAAATCAAGTTTGATCAATAAGACATAAGCCAAATACTCATAAAACACCTCAACTAAATCCCTAATACTTAAGTTTGAAGTTTGGGAACTAGCCATAGGTTTTGGACTAACTTGGAATAAGTTATGCTAAGTTTTCTTAAAGTTTTCCTCAAGACCCACTTGAAGTATTTTCATCATAACTCAAAATCTAAAAATCATTTTTAAGTCAAACCAAGTCCATTAGAAAGCTAACTCAATTATCTACAACTTTCATGTTTACATCAAAAGCCAATTCAAAACAGAGATGTGAGAAAAAGATGCAAGAACCCAAAACAGGGGATGTTGTATAGGACCCAGTTCGCTTGAGCGAAGCCCTGTTCGCTTGAGCGAACTCAATTGTCGAAAGTTTGGAAAAGTTCGCTTGCGGTTCGCTTAGCTGTTCGCTTGAGCGAACTGGCACAGTGAAATTCTGGGCAGCTATGAGGGTCGTTCGCTTAAGCGAAGGGGGGGTTCACTTAAGCGAAGCATCATCTGGCAGCACTAAAAGTTCACGCATTTTCTAACTCTTTTTCATCCAAAAACCCCATTTTGATCCCCAATCACCCAAAATGAATCACTACAATTGTTTACAGGTTCTATATACAACATAATACTCAAAACAACTCAGCAAACATACATCAACAACACAATTCACAACATTCTTGCAATTTCTCATACTTTCTAACCCTAGGTCAAGAACACATCAATTCAATCCAAATTCAGAATTCATATACATATTATTAGTTGAAGGTTAGCCTCACCCTTACCTGAATTAAGATGGATCAAATTCTACAGAAAATCCTCTCCTCTAAGCTCTTCTCCCTTGTTCTTGGTCTCTCTCCCTTTTCTCCAAAACTTGAGTTTTCTTTTTACTGTACGTACAATGTTTTTCTGCCTTTTCTTTTCCTACTCTCCCCAACTCCTTAACCTATTTTCATTTCCCTTAACTCCCCTTAATTCTCATAATTAATATGTAACCCCCAAAAACTCCATAACTATTATTTTCTTACTTATTTCTATTAAATAATAAAAATAACCATATAATAAAATGCAACACACCACATAAATCACATAAATCATTTTAAATCACATAAAAGACTTAAAATCAACCAACGATAATTAAAATAAAACTAGGGCGTTACAACAGTCATCCTTATTGGTCATGGACTTTGTGTAAAAACCTACTTAATTAATTGATAAGTTGTATTGATTAATGATCAATTTTGAGGAGGAATTTTAATTGTAAGGACAAAAGAGTCTTTTGCATGACAAGTATATAAGACAAGTTTTCACATTTCCCTTCATTTCTCCCTTTTCCACCAACACTTGAACAAACATTTTCTCTCCATTCTCTCCCTATTGGCTTCAGCCTACTTCCTTCCACTCCAGTCCAACCAATTCTCAGCCATTCCTAACTAAAATCAACATGCAATCATACTTTTTTTTTTATCCTTTGAGCAATTGAAGCTTGATGCAACCTTGATTTACCTTCCTCTTCTTCACTTGGCCGAAAATATTTCCTTTCCTTAAACTCGTACACCTTTATCATTTGTTTATGAATTGAGTTTACCTAACTAAAACGAGTTGAGTTAAATATTCGAGGCTAACAACCTAACATAGAACACTCTGTATACCCCTTTTCATACACTCAACAAATATATGATGATTCTTTTGATGTTTCTTATTTCTTTCTCATTTCATTTCTCTTCTTTTTCACTTCGACTATCATGTCAGTTATTAAGATAACTCATTTTAGGTTCATAGTATAATATAGATACGAATCACTTTTTATTTTATTTTTATATAAGATTGAATTACTTCTTTTACCCCTACGACTTTTGCATGCACGTTGATGAGCATTATAAAATATTGGCTTAATTACACTTTTGGCCCCTTAAGTTTTTCAAAGTTGTGATTTTGGCCCCCTATAAAAAACAACTCTTTTCAGGCCCTAAGTTTACTTTATGTTGCAATTTTGACCCCCTAACTCAATTTTGACGTGGACGCATTTTCGTATTTTTTAGTTTGTAATTAAAAAAATAAAAAATAAATAGTTTTTTTTATTTTTTATTTTTGTAATAAAAAAACAAAAAAAAATAGTTTTTTATTTTTGTAATTAAAAAAAATTAATTACAAAAATATTTTTTTTATTTTTTAAAATTAAAAAACAAAAAAGAATTAAAATAAAATAAAAAAATTTACACACGTGGCGCCCACGTGTCCGTTGACTGGGTCAAAATTGTTGCGGTGGGCCAAAATTGCAACAGAAAGTAAACTTAGGGGGCCTGAAAAGAGTTGTTTTCTTTAGGAGGCCAAAATCACAACTTTGGGAAACTTAGGGGCCAAAAGTGTAATTAAGCATAAAATTTTTTTAGGCTTAATTACACTTTTGGCCCCTAAGTTTTCCAAAGTTGTGATTTTGACCCCCTAAAAAAACAACTCTTTTCCAGGCCCGCTAAGTTTACTTTCTGTTGCAATTTTGGCCCCCTAGCCCAATTTTGACCCGGTCAACGCTGACGTGAACGCATTTTTGTATTTTTTTTAATATTTTTTTATTTTGTGATTAAAAAAATAAATAATTTTTTTATTTTAAACTTTTGTAATAAAAAAACCAAAAAAGTTGTAATTAATTTTTTTATTTGTAATAAAAAACAAAAATTTACTTTTTGTAATTAAAAAAAATTAATTTTTATTTTATTTTTGTAATTAAAAAAAATTACAATTTTTTTTATAATAAAATAAAATAAATTACACACGTGGCGCTCACGTGTCCGTTGACTGGGTCAAAATTGGTATAGGGCCAAAATTGCAACATAAAGTAAACTTAAGGGACCTGAAAAGAGTTTTTTTTTTAAGGGACTAAAATCACAACTTTAAAAAACTTAAAAGACCAAAAATATAATTAAACCTAAAATATTTATATACGCATGCAGGGATATAGCTAGCTCCAGATCACGTATTGCGTATTAGACGTCAAAACTAAACTAGTTACTTTGTATGGACGTATTTAAATAGTCAAGCCTTATTTCCACTAAAGTGTTTCGTGAGGGTATGCATTATTTATTTTGAAGCACTAACATTGTCACGCACTGCATTCAATTAATTACTTTGCACGTTCTCCTTTCAGGTTCTCACTGTTAACAATACCAATAAAAAATAGAAAAAGAGAAAATAGGGAAAAGAAAGTCGGTTAAGGTTTTATAGAATACCAATAGCTTAATAATACAAATATTACGAGAGAATATATAATAAACCTAATGGACTCTAAGTAATTAATATAAAAGCCTAATAGCTTAAACCCAATACTTTATTATTTAACACCTATCCTTAAACTCATGATGCATCAACAAGAAGCATTGTGAGTTTGTCAAACAAAATACGAAAAACCTACTAAATAATATAAACTTCTAACACTACCCCTCAAGCTGAAGCTTACTAAGCTTTAAGCTTGTTACAAATTAACCCAGAAAAATAAACCAATAAAGCTGTTAGCAAAACCAATGGAGAGCAGCAACCAAAGTGAGTTATCTTCGTAGGGAGAGCAGCAAGAACCATCATTATCAACCAATCAAAGAGAGAACCATCCAAACAAAAGAACATCGGTAGAGAGAAGCAGTCATACAAAAGAACCAATAAAGGAGCAACCAAAGAATCATAAAAAATAAGTGCAATCAGAAGAATCAAAAGGGGGAGAAGAAACCAAATTATGAGCACTCGACTCACCAAACAACCAAATGTGAGAACTAGACTCACAAAACAAACCAATTGAAGAATCAAAAGGGGGAGAAGAAACCAAATTGTAAGCGCTCGACTACCAAACAACCAAATGTGAGCATTCGACTTACCAAATGACCAAATTGTAAGCACTTGACTCGCCAAACTACCAAAATGTGAGCACTCGACTCACCTAACACTACCAAACGAATTGAATCAAACAAAACCAAATCAAACTAAACCAAATTAAACATAACGAAACCATATCAAGACAAATTAAAGAACCAAAACGAACCGAAGCAAATGAACCAAGTCAAGTTGAACCAAAACAACCAAAAACACAACATGGACGAACAACCAATTAACCAAACACAAAAACAAATAAACACACGAAGTTAAAAAGAACTCACAAACAAAGAACTAGACACAAATAAATAAACCAACAAAAAGGAAACCGACCCGAACCTAAAAACTCAAAAAAAAAGAACCAATATCACAAATTCAAGACCTAGAATCCAAACCAATCAAAAGACTCCAAAACAATGGATTATAGATGCCATTATCAAATAATACGAAAACCCACCCAAAAATATTCAATTGGTGGCTTTGAAACAATAACCACTATACGACAAATTGACAACAGAACTTAAAATTCCAAATGGAATCAATCAATTGAAATCTAACATAGACCATCTAATATACTTTGCCTAGTAAATGGGAAGAAGAAACAAACCAGAGTCATAAGTGAGCGATAACCGATTCAACAACGAAAAGTAATACGTTTCGAAATTGACACAACAAAATTAAACCCATCAACAAAATTGAACGAAAGACCATATGTTTCCCACAATCGAACCATCAAAAAGTAAAGCATACCATATTAAAAATACCAATACAAAATAGAGAAAGAGAAAATAGATAAAACAAAGACGGCTAGAGTTTCATAGAATACCAATAGCTTAATAATATAAAATGTTACGAGAGAATATATAATAAACTTAATGAACTCTAACTTACTAATATAAAAGCCTAATAGCTTAAATCCAATACTATATTATCTAATACTCACAACAACAAAATTTATGACATTTATTTGGTTAACATATGAGAGCCAAGATCATAAAATATGGCGTGTAAATGAATTATGAGTTTATATGTGTTTGTTTATGTGTATCTAATCTTTAACGCCAAAGGAGTCTATTAAGAGTATCATTGATGATTATGATCTAAAAATGAATTTTTAAGTTGGAACACATCTCTCACCTTACAAACAGATTTATTAGGGTTTGAATTAAGTCCAATATTCAAAGGCTATATTGACAAGTATATTTTTGTTTGTCTCTAAAAAAATCAGTATATATTTGTTTGGTTATGCGGTTACAAAAATACATTATTAAATGAATTGATTTTGTAAATTAAAGTGATTTGATTAAATAAAAGTAAGTTAAATACAAATCATATAAAATTAGGCATCCACATAATGGTTTGACCAATAAACTTGAAGTTAAAACTTTGGAGATAAGAGCTCAAAGTTTTTTAGGTTCAAATTAGGACATGATTAATCTAGATTAAAAATTATTTATATATATATATATATATATATATATATATATATATATATATATATATATATATATATATATATATATATATACACTTAAAGATACTCCTGTTTAAAAAAAAAACTTAAAATACTCAAATATATCATCCAGAAATGACACAATTCTTTTTTGTAAAAAAACTACCTTTTGTTTAAATGGTTTAAAATGGATCAACATAATGTATTTTATACAAATTTAAACATACACTTGTAATATAATATACTCCTATTTTTCTAAAATGCAAGTAAAAATAGACCAACATAAATTAATGTATTTAATACAAATTTTAAATCAAATACGTTAACTTTTGTTAACTAAATTTTACTTATATCTTGGGACGGACTAAGTATTTGATAAGAACTTGTTATATATATGTAAGGTGCCTACCATTCGGCCATGCATTTTGTATAATAAATTTTTTGCCCTATGAGGAATTAGTTACATTGACTGCAAGTCATTTATATTTGTCACCTCGAAACTTATATTAATATATTTTTGTGGTCCTCTCAAAGTTCCCTGAACTTTTAGCACTACTAATATTAATACGATGTCATAATAAAAATGGTAGACCTCCATGCAGCTCTCTTGAAGGTTCATCTATATATCCACGTGAACAAAATACATGTATTTGTAAATTTGTATTATGACAAAATTTTGATTTACAATATTTATGGAATGGTTCTTTCATAAAAGTAAAAATATTTATGGAATGGTTTGGTAAGGGAGTAGAACAAGCAAACAAGCTTATGAAATCTAATATATCATGGAAATAAAGCTTCCCACCACGTAATTAAGAAGGTTGTGCATGTGATCGAAATTGATTGGTGCTATGCCATGTGGCATCATAGGGAATCTTAAATTCCCATGATCATATTGATGGGGAGAGATGAAAGTGAAGGCAGTCAAAATTTTGGACTGTTGTATATATCAAGATATGGAGGAGAAAGTGGATAGATTATATACACAGCCACCTTAGAAATGTTAAGCAAAGAGAGTTTTTGTTGAAATTTGATTAATGTTATTGTCAATTTGGTGGCGTTGGTGAGTCTATTCTATTGATATTCCCATCATGGGAAAATCAATTTCACATGCAATAGTAAACAAGGTTGTTAAAATTGGGATTTTATTATACGATGAACATTAAAATTGAAGAATTTTATTTAACTAATTTTGTAGAATAGATATAGGATATTAAAATTGAAAAATTGTAAAATCGCAATCAGAATTGATGAATTCTACCGGAACAAAAATAATGTTAAATAAATGTTATAAATTGCATATAGTCATAAAAGTCCATTAAATACTTATACATAAATGACTCAAAACCTAGATGTCAAATATCATTCGGTTGTCATAATAATGATAAAAAACCTATACAAAATACTTAAAACAAATCTTAGATGTGTGACAAAATTTATCATAAGTGAGCAAGTGAACTATTAAGTAACTAGATATTTAAAGGCAAAGACTAGATGCAATCATATAAATAAAAAAGAAATCGCCAATTATATGAATTATCCACGTCATATAAACACTTTCATCTTCATTAATCTCATCATTTCCTCCATGAAACGATGATGGATTGTGTAACACCCCGTTTTCCCAATGATGACAGTCAATTATTCGATATTTTTAGTGTCATTTTCATCACATTTTGGAGATCACAAGGCAACTTAAGCAGCAAGAAAAGCAAGAAAAAGCAAGAAAACTGAAGAATGGTGAAGTCACAAAAACGTGTCACGCTAGCTCAAAAACGTGACACGTTTTCACAAGTCAGAACGCTTGATTTTGGAAGAAAGGAGAACGTGTCACGTTGGCAAAAACGTGACACGTTTTGTGAAACTCTAATTTGGTTACTTGCTACTGAAGGAAAAAACGTGACACGTTTTACTTAAAACGTGACACGTTTTGGGCGAATTTCTGGGCCTATTTAAGCTGAAGTCTTTTCCAAAAACAAGGGTTACGAATCTTGGAGAGAAAAGTGCGATTTTGACATCCAGAGACGGCTAGGAGGGCGATTTCTTCATCCTTTTATCAGTTTATGTATGTTTTAATTCTTTCATTGATTATGCTATTTGTAAACTCAACTATGAGTAGCTAAATCTCTTAGGGATTAGGTCTGAGATGATTCTATGTAACCCTAATTGATCCATGTTGCTGTGATGAAACTCTATTTATTGTGAATGACAATCTAGTTTTTATTCAATTCAATTGTTCTTAATGCTTTTTATATCCTGATCAAATATAAGCATGATTTAGTGAGAATGAATGACTACTGACCCTAGCTTTCAACTTAGACCCATTGAATTGTTCTAATAAACATGGTTAGTCTAGGAATGGATAATCGTTTGTTAGTGATATTAGGTTAACGTGTTTAATCCTTCGAAGATTATTAGACCACCTAAGGAATTAGGGGCTGCAGTTTAAGAAGAGGGTCCTAACTCAAGGGATTGATTAGGACTAATTTGTTAACTATCGTGGGACTAGAGAATCATCCATAAGAATAGAGTGCAGTATACCAATTAGGGGAACATTAGAGGATTCGAAGGACCTGATCTCATCTCTCTATATTTTCTAATCAAATCTTTATTTTCTAACCGAATATATATTTTCTAACAGAATCTATATTTTCTAATTGAATCTATATTTTCTAAACGAATTTATATTTTCTAACTGAATCTATATTTTCTGTTATTTAATTTTATTCAATCAAATCAAATATACTTTTAGAAAATAATTTATACATCCTAAATATTAACTTTATTGCCAAATTGAGATTAACGCAGTCCTCGTGGATACGAACTTATTTTATTACTTCGATGCATTTTTAGTACACTTGCTAAAAGTCTATCACCCAACATAAAAATTTCTTACGAAAATCAAAGTTTTCAACATAAACGGAATGTCACACTTCTTTTCAAAAATCGTAAATGGAATAAATAACTATTTATCCTTCATAAATCAATAACATAATATTTAATACTTCGCAGCGGAATTTATTCAACATCTAAAATAGTCTTTGGCACGAAGGCCTCATTAAAATATCTCATAAAAATCCAATAAACAACTTAATCTTGTAAATTCATAAACAATACGTAAGGAATAGAAAAACATGCAACAAAAGTTCCCATCCCGTTACGTATCAGAGCACCTAAAGACACCACACACAACGGATTCCTCACATACGCACCTAAGCTTGATTACCTGCACTTGCCCACAAGGCGGCAATTCCAACAGAAGGGGTGAGATTTCACAAAACAATAATATTAAGCATATAATTCAACAATTATATTTAACAGCTTAAACATCATCAATTTATAATAATAATTCTTCGTATAGTACTTCATTAAATCATCAATCAACTTCTAGTCATTATTAATATGATATTCAATTATCCACTGTGACCTACATGCAGTAATTTGACCATAACTCAAGTTCTATAAATTCTTTTGGAGTCAAACCAACAACATTAGAAAGCTAACATCCATACCTACAACTTTCGTGTTTACACCTAAGACCAATTCTGTACTGATCAATACCAGTTTTCATTTTAAAATTCGGGACAGAATTAAGAAAAATCAGGAAAAACAACTTATATTATTCAAACTTCACAATTGACAACCAAGTAACATAATCCATCAATTATCACTCTTAACTCTAATTCTCTAATTCTCAAAAACTAAACCTACAACATGTTAAATACAATTTTCAGAATCATAGACTCAAGATTATTGAATGTTAGTCCCACCCTTACCTTGGATTGATCGACGAAGGACATTAAACAGAAGAGGGATTATGGTCTTGAGAACACTCTTAATTCCGAAGGGACAGAAAGGAGTAGAAAAAGAAGAAAGACTCGTCAACACAAGCCAAAAGAGGGAGAAGAGAAGAAAAGCACAGGAAGCATCAACTGTGAATTTCGGTGTGTAGAATGCACTGTGTGAGTTCTCTATTTATAGAGATAGTTTACAACTGAGAAACTTTGGGAACAAGTAATGCACCTATTAGATCTAGTACTTAAATATCTCAATTGAGTACCAAAATATATTTCAAAGCATGCAATAAAATATATTAGATTGCCTACCAAAATATTTCTATAACAAATAACAATTATATCTCTATAACAAATATATTTCTATAATATATATATATATATATATATATATATATATATATATATATTCTACAACGATAACATATATTTCTACAACAAATAACATATATTTCTACAACAAATAACATGTATTTCTATAACAAATAACATATATTTTCTACAACAAATAACATATATTTCTACAGCAAATAACATGTATTTCTATAACAAATAACATATGTTTTCTACAACATATAACATATATTTTCTACAACAATAACATATATTTCTACATATATTTCCACTTATTCCACTAAACTCTTCTAATTTCCAAATCAGCCCCCACAACTTAATCTTATTTCTATTTTCAAGACTTATTATATTAAATAATAAAATAACACTACTTAATAAAATAACGACACACCACATAATCATTTAAATCATATAAATACTAAAATAAGCCACTTAATAAATCACATAATCATATAAATATATTCTAAACCTTTTAAAACAATCAAATAAATCAAATAATTCAAAGAGGGCGTTACAGATTGAAGGGAAGAGGCAATCTAGTCAGGTATAGTTCATTTTGAATTGGATGTATGGTGAAGAGACCGTGGTGTGAAAGAATAGAAAAACTTAGGTCGATTGATGAACCGGGGTCAAAATTGACCCAAATACAAAAATTAGACAGAATCCTATAAAATCTTGTGATTTTCAATGAATTACACGATTTTGTACGATTTTGATGCAATTTTACTAGAATTTTGTTTTTAGAATTCTACTTTAGATTTGAATCGTTGAGGATGAACAAAGTTAAAAAATCCTGAATTTTAGGATTTAACTCGCAAATAGTAAATAACATCATATAGGAACAAACAAAACAAAACCACGACCTCACCACCTACTCAAACCCAACTCCAAAAAAGTCGTAGAAACAAGAAATAAAACACATCAGAAACAAGAAGAACTAACACACAGGGAAGAAAACACCCCACAAATCCACAATATAACAACCAAAGATAAAAGGCATATTTTATTGTATATACTCGAAAGATTGAGTGTATCGATACATCAAATCTTTAAATTAATAGTTACATGAGTTGTTATTTTGTTTCTATCATATACAATTATAACAACTAAACCTTATTTATCAAAAACGTCGGAGAAATAAAATTTAATTTTTCTAAATTTTTAATACTCAAAATAGAGAATATTGATTATTTTTTATGATAAAATATAAAAATTTTAATATCATTCTTACAGACAATAAAATTAGGTTTTTTCTTTTGAAATTATATTTTCTAAAATATGAAATCGGCAAATACCTCTCTATTTCATAAAAATGATATTCATTTATAGATTTAAAAAGCGATAGTATCAATATATCTCAATTTATGACTGTACCAGAGAAGTTCCCTACAGATTTATGCATGACAAAGATGTAAACCATTGTAAATATTATGAAGAGATTCCTTGACTCTTATCGATAGTCTTGCAAATGAGACAACAATAAGAAATTGTTTACATTGAAAAGTAAAAAGAATTTTGGGATTAGATGGAGTCAAAGAATTGTTTACCTTTTGTCTAATATTGTTTCCTATGACATTTTTTTCAAGCACGTAATCCACTATCTGAGTATTTATAAGACGTGTACGGCCATATAACCGTGATGGTTGATCAACATTTCTTAACAACATTAATAATTGGAACACCAATTATGACTCGACAATCATGCATAATTAACTGTATCAATAAATTCTATGGGGTGTTTGTTTCATGGATGCAAAAATTATTTCTTGGAATAACGTTTCCAAGAATATATTCATATATTCCTAGGAATATTTTAAAAAAGTGTTTAGTTACCAATTTGAATTCCTTAACTTTCTTTCTAAATTCCTGGGAATATTAAAAATATGTTTGGTTTAAAATGTATAATCCCAGGAATAAATGTCAAAATTATTTAAATACCCTTTTATATTCAATAGATGAAAAATAATATTTTTCATGTTTTTTTTAATCAAGCGAAGTAAATTATGTGAGTCAACAAAGGTATTGGTCAGGGTATATACTTGTTTTTTTTACTCCCTCCGTTCCTTTTTAAGTGTCTTTTTAGCGTGTTTTTTTCGTTCCTAATTAACTGTCCTTTTTGTATTTTTAGGGTATGATTTGTCAATTATACCCTTAGTCAATTACTCTTATCTTTTTCAATAAATCTAATTAATGCTATCTATTTGGAAAACTAAAGTTTGTTTTTTTTAAACAAAGTTTGTTTCTTATTATATTCACATTTAAACAAAATTTTGTTACAAACAACGATTCGAAGAAGAGTTAAAATTCTACAAATAAGATGAATAACAATTGTTAAAAATTTCAATTTCAAAGTAAAGGAACAAATTTGAGAGAAGAAAAATAAAAGACTCCATGGAAGTTCAAAAGGAAGAAAAAGTGAAAGACTCATTAGAACTGTTGATGAGAGATGAAGAGGGAGAAATAGTTGAAGACTCGTTTGACAAGATACAAGAACAAGAACAAGATGGCAATGAAGAAGAAGAAGTTTCATCAAGAGTGCTAATGGATTTTAATTTAAATGAAGATGCAGATTATGAATTTGATTTGAACAAATATCCAGAAGAAGAAGAAGAAGGAGAAGAATCTTCCCAACATATTGAGTTTCGACCGGTGATTAGAAAGATGTTAAAAATCTTTCTTCCTAAATTTTATTGAAATTTTTGTTACTTTTTATTTTGGATTTAAAGAACAACTTTAAATCAATGATTACAACTTTGAATTAACAATTGTGTCTAGCACTACATTAATTTACATGAATTACAAATTTTGTTTAACGTTAACCTTATTGCTTTAGATATTTTTCACTTCTTTGAATTAGGTGTGGTTTATTGTGTAAAGATGCTTCAATGTTTTGGCTTATTTTTTTTTTTTTGTTTGTCTAGTTTTACTTCGGCTTGTTTCTTCTTTTTTTTGTTCGATAAGTAGAAACAAAATTTAGTGATGGTAATCTGTAAAATTTATATGGGGGGCATTCTAATTCTACTAATCTTGTTCAATATTGATATTATATGGGGGACATTCTACTAATTTTGTTCAATAACATAAATATAATCCTTTAAAAAAATAACATGAATATAATCCTTCTTCAAAAAATAAAACATGAATATCATTCTTGTTACCGCACATGAACTTTTAAGAAACTTAAAGCTTGAAAAATTAAAAGGTGACTACAACCCAGTCACAATAAGTAGTAGTATTACTCGATGTTTAAGTAATCAGAGACTTCTTGTACCAACATTGGATCACACTTAGTAGTTGTCGTTGCATAGATGTTGTTGTTGTTGGTCAAGTTGTTGTTTTTGGTTCAGTAGTTGTCGTTGTTGATGAGTCACTGAAGTCGAAGTAGTTGTTGTGTTGAGTTTGAAGGGGAGAAAAACACAAGAAGGGGGGGGTTGAATTGTGTTTTCAAATAATCGTTTTCTCTTTTCAAAACTCAGAACCAGAATGATCAGAAGCTAGTTAGACAGCTTCTGAAGATACTGCTCAGGAGCGTATGCAGCGGAATGAAGAACAGAGAGAAAAGAGGAGAAGCAGGACACAAAAGATTTATACAGGTTCCTTCCACAATTCGGAAGTAGTCCTGTCCCCCTTGCACTTCCAAGGAGAGTTCACTAAAATGTAATATCTGATTACAAATGCTCAAGCACACAAGCAAGAGACTTCAAATGCTCAAGAACACAATCAAGAGACTTCTAATGCTCAAGCACACAAGCAAGAGACTTCTATCAAACAAAATTACACAGAAAAATGTTTGAGATTGAACACTTGATATACAATCAGTGGTGTTCACAATACAAATCAGATACAGACTCTTTAGACTTAAGAATTTCAAAGATTATGAACTTGAAAACTGAAATTCTAAGTGAACTTTGAATGCTTAGACAATTTGACAGAGTTTTGGCGCTTTTGAGAAATTGTAGAGTCTTGTTGTTCTTCAGGTCTTCACTCCTTTATATAGAGGTGTGAAGTGAACGTTGTAAGTGCCAACACATTCAAAAAGAGTCGTTACTGAAGCTTGATCTTTCACTAGTGATTCTTTGCTTGATTTAGTTGTTGTCCTATAAAGAATTAATTTCAAATCCATTCCAGTTGAGAGGGAACAAGGATGCAGGCTTGATTGTACATGAGAGCTGTTATTCTTGTCTGTTAGCAGAGACAAAGAACAGAGTAGTGGAGAAGGTGGTTGTACAGTTCGTACAAAGTACAATGTCAACGCTTCTTGTCTATTTGCAAC
This sequence comes from Medicago lupulina, assembly GCA_958299785.1. Classification (NCBI taxonomy): domain Eukaryota; kingdom Viridiplantae; phylum Streptophyta; class Magnoliopsida; order Fabales; family Fabaceae; genus Medicago; species Medicago lupulina. The sequence goes on along the minus strand of OY283141.1, from coordinate 34,832,600 downwards.
AAAATGACTTCAAATCCTTTTGAAATGACCGTTGCTTTTAATCCACTATTCTTCTGTCAATGCTCCATAATTTTCGCTCCAAAATACAACACTTGAATCTAGAAATATTTGGTGAAATACTGTTGCTTCTGAAGAATCAGCTTCTGAGGATCTTCAGCTTCTGATGACGTCATACTCTTCAGGAGCTCTTGTCTTCAGGAGCACTAGTCTTCAGGAGCGCTAGTCTTCAGGAGCGCTAGTTTCCAGGAGCGCTTTTAAGCTTCAAAAAAGATACTTCCTTTGCTCTTTATTTGTTCAGAACCTTGATGAGATAAAACACTTTGTTTATGGTCCTGTACACTTGAACAAATGTTAGCAAAACCAATTGTCAATTTTTAATACTTTGTTATCATCAAAACTCTTTAGGGTTTATTGTTAAACACATTTTGTTCCAACAATCTCCCCCTTTTTGATGATGACAAACCATAGTATTTAAAAATTTGATCAATTGTTGTTAATCTAATTAACAAGTTGACTTAAAGGGTATGAGGTTTGTTAGCTCCCCCTGAGTCTAATAGTACCTTAAGGTGAGGTTTGTAAGCTCCCCCTGAGTTCTATCTTTGTTAATTAAATTCATTTAACGCTTAGTAAAATAATCAAAGAGAATAGAAGTGATAGAGAGAGATAATGGTTCAGTTAAGTTATTTTGAATTGAAATTACTCCCCCTAACAAAAAGTATTGAGAGACAATTAAATTTCAAAAAAAAACTTAATGGGGCTCAGGACCTTTAAATACTATCACACTTACTCCCCCTTTTGTCATTAACAAAAAGAAATCAACAAAAGAAAGAGAAAAACATAGTAAAAAGATTCAGAGCAAAATCAATATCACAAGTGAAATGCGTTAAAAATAGTCAGAAGCAAAACAAAGAAATATTCAGAAGCAACAATGTTAAAGATAAATAAAAACACAACAAACAACAATCAATAGGTGTGCGACTAAGGGTTGGATTGTTTAAGGGTGTTTTCAAGAATCTTCTTCAGCAGCTCATTTGATTCCTCTTGCTTCTTCTGCATTTCAGCTATGCTTCTGGCCATTTTCTCTTCTCTGATCCTGGCTTCTTCCAGCTTAGCATCAGTTTCAGCTTTATGTTCTAGAAGCAGTAGCCTTTGCTCAAAGAGATCTTTTTCCAACTTCTGATTCTTCTTCTTTAAGATCTTGTTCTCTTGAGCTAAAGCCAGATCAGGAGCTGAAGCTTTTAGATTGACCTTTGTAAGGAAGGATAAGTCCAGATCCTTGGGATGAATGTACTGAGGCAGAAAATCAGTTGGTTCTCTTCCTCTGATACTTAAAGACGATCTAGCCCAAGTTCCTGTTATCTTAACCTCTTCAAGATCTTCATTGATGCCGTTTAGCCAGTCTTGAAGCTTCTGCTTAGCTTGCTCTTGAGCTTCTACACAAGTTGAGGACAGTGCTTGCATGACATACTCAACTCTCTCCTTGAGCCTACTCCATTGTTTCTCATAGCTTTCTCTGTGACTCAAGTCACTTCTAGATGAAATGAGCTTGATCATTTTGTCAGCTATGTCCTCACACACGCCCTTTAATACATTAGAATCTAAGAATCTGGTGGGTGGTGAAGGTTGTTTTCTAGGCTTGGGAGGAGCACAGAGTTGAATTTGTAGATTATTTAAGGTTGAAGATTGAGAATTGCTTTCAGATTGTGATTGTGCCTGATCAGAAGCAGACTGGTCAACCTCCATAGGTGAAGATTGAGCAGTTTGTGCATCAGGATCAATGACAGAATCATCAATCTCCATAGCACTTTCAGTGTAAAGAATTTCAGAGGTATGGTCAGAAATGGTTGGTTCAGGAACAGCTTGTTCAGGAACAGCTTGTTCAGGAACAGCTTGTTCAGGAACAGCTTGTTCAGGAACAGCTTGTTCAGCAACAGCTTGTTCAGGAACAGATTGTTCAGGAACAGATGGGGACACAAGTGGTTCAGGTGCTTGTTGATGGGGGCTTTCTGAAGCATCTTGTGAAGTTGTTGCTTCAGAGGCTTTTTGTGGTGTTAGGTTAAAATTTGGAAGTTCACCGGATAGATGACTGCTGAGATTATTTATAACAGAGTCATCTTCTGGCTTGTCAGGTAAAATCATGTTGACGGGTGGAATGGTTTGTGGTTGAAGTGGATGATTAGGGGGTAGTTTGCTGCAATGTAACTCTAGCAAACTACTGACCCTAGCTTGGATAGATGGTTCAAATGGTTTGAAAGGAGAAATAGGTTTTGAAGAATTTTTGTGGAGTTTGGAGGATGGTGATAGGTCTTTTCTGAGGATGCTTATGGGAATATCATCCATATCAGAAGATGAGGATGATGAGGTTTTGGATTGAGAGGATGATGAGAGAGAGGAGTCAGATTCTATATGTATTAAGGGTTGTGAGGAGGATGTACCTGATATAACATCTGATCCAGGAGTAGCTAGAATACTTGCAGCTTCAGTAGCAACTTCAGCTTGCAGTTCTATTGAGCTCATCAGAGCTTGCTCAGCAGCCTCAGCAGCACCTTCCTTGAGCAAGACCTCAGTAGGTACTTCTATTTCCTTCGCCAGCTCCAAAGCCTTCTGAACAGCTTCAGATTCAGCCTTCTTCTTCTTCTTTCTTACCTCCCTGGTAACCAGTTTGGTAGCCTCTTCTTCTTCTTGTGCCTCTGCAGCTGCACATTCTTCAGCAGTGTATACAGATTCCTTCAGTTTCCTTAGCCTCTGAGTCCTTTTCTTCTTTTGAGGAATCTGTTTCACTTTCGTTGTTGTAGATGCTGAACCCATTTGCTTACCACTTCTGGTCTTCTGAGGAATAATAGCTCCTGGGTTCAGATCCTGAACCTCTTCCTGAATTGATGATCCTTCAGGAGCACCAGATATAGACTTTTCAGGAGCCTTTTCCTTCTTCGCCTTCTTAGAAGGATTTTCACCCTCCAGATACTCTTCTTTAGTGAGAACCTTCCTCTTTGCTTTTCTTCCTTTAGCAACAGGAAGTTCTTGACCATACATTTCCTCTGGAACTTCATCCAGACTAATCAGCTTTCCATGAGTCTCATAGTGATCAGCAATGAGAGCCATTTGAACAGCCAGGGTGTCCTTCTTGCAGATAGGAGGGAAGTCCTCCATCAGATTAGATATGACCCTTGATTCACAGATGTCTGTCTTCAGCTTGGTCACTTCAGGAATTAGCTTCATATGCTTCAAGGTAACTGCATTTATCACTTTTCCGGTCTCAGTTTCCAGCTGTTCATCAGTGAAGTAGTTTACTTCATTCAGAGCTTTAATGATGCCTCCTTGATGGAAGATTTCTGAGATCAGTCTTCCATAGGGAACCCAGACTCTGCACTTGTTCTGACTTTCCCTGAGCTCTTTTATCATGTGCCTGAATATGTACTTAGGCAGATTTATCTTTTCTCCAGTGATGAGATGATGAAGAAATACCTTGTGAGCCAAAGATGGTTGATCACCACCACCTCCTTTAGGCAACAGGTTTTCGTTGAGAATCTTCAGGAGCATCTTGTTGATCATGTTCAAGTCACAGTATTTACCAGCTGTTGTAGAATTGAAGAGAGTTTTATTCACCAACTCACTCCAGGAGCTTGACTGAGAGTTTGGTATATCTACACCGGAGTACTTTCCAGATGCTTCTGCTCCAATGACAAAAGCAATTATAGCTTCAGAAATGTAGACAGGGATACCCATCAGGCTTGACCTGATCTGAACTTCTCTGAATGGTTCCAGACCCATTTCTTCTCTGGTTTTCCCTTCAAGAGAGGGATCAATCAAAACTTTTTCTTCTTCCTCCAGTTTTGATGCAGCTTTATCATAGACTGATGCTCTTACCCAGAAGTGTCTTACTAACGTCTTGTAGGTAGGACCGTTGAGCATGTTGAAATAGTTCATCAGCCCTTGAACTTCATAAAACTTCTTGATGTCACAACCATGATACGCAAGAGATTCAAAGTCCACCGGATTCTCAGTTTGAATCTTAAGTTGCCATTCTTTTAGACTCATAGTGACTCCTTTGATCTCGTAAGCAGCCCTTTCTTGCTGACCTTCAGCTTGCTGAACTGCGAGTTGAGCGTTGGATTCTTGAATAGAACTTGATGAAGCCATTGATGTTTGAAGAAGTTTGAGATTTGGGTTCTTAGGGTTTTGAGAGAGAGAGAACTTTTCTTAGCAGATACGAAAACAAAAACAGAAAGTGTAGGATGTGAAGTGAGTAGTGTGTGTTTTTGATTAAGTGCTTTTTAGCGAAAAACGTTTGAATAACAGGGGACAAACAAACATAGCATTAATGACAGTTGGGGGCGCGAGATAGTACTACGAAAAGTAAAATTAACATCATTGCCCTTTGAGTTATACGCCAATACATTTATGCCACGCTGTCAGGTTTCAGATGAGCTGTATAAGTTAGTGGGACAGATGTCATCAGGAGCAACTCCAGAACTTCCACTAACTTCTGCTATTCAGGAGCACAAAGATTCTCTTCTGAAGGTTGAGATTCTGATGACTCATCAGGAGCACATTTTCTTCAGGACCTCACTCAGGAGCTTCCGAAGAACAATGACTTCTGAAGTGACTTCAGAACCTGAACTTCTTATTCAGGAGCAAGCAATTTTAATCAGACACGTAGTGCATGTTCAAATTTTTCTTAATAAAATCAAATCTTTCAACAGTTAAAGGCTTAGTAAATATATCAGCCCATTGATTTTCAGTATCAATGAATTGTATATCTAAAATTCCTTTTTGAACATAATCTCTGATAAAATGGTGTTTGATCTCAATATGCTTGGCTCTTGAATGCAGAATTGGATTCTTTGACAAGCAAATAACAGCAGTATTATCACAAAAGATAGGAATACTGTTAGCATGTATCTGATAATCTTCCAGCTGATGTTTCATCCAGAGTAGTTGTGTGCAACAACTTGCAGCTGAAATGTATTCTGCTTCTGCTGTAGACATAGCAATAGTTGCTTGTCTCTTGCTAGCCCAGGATATCAGATTATCACCCAAAAATTGACAATTGCCACTGGTTGACTTTCTTTCAATCCTGTCACCAGCATAATCAGCATCACAGAATCCAATTAGCTTATAATCTGGGGATTTTCTATAAAGGAGTCCTAGATTAGTTGTTCCTTTCAGATACCTGATGATTCTCTTAACTGCAGTTAAATGAGATTCTCTAGGATCTGACTGAAACCTTGCACATAAGCATACACTGAATAAAATATCTGGCCTAGATGCAGTGAGGTATAACAGAGAACCAATCATACCTCTGTATAGCTTCTGATCCACTTTTGATCCTTCATCTTCTTTGCTTAAGGTGCATGTAGGATGCATTGGAGTGTTCATCAGTTTGCAATCTTCAAGCTTGAACTTCTTCAGAAGCTCTTTTGTATATTTCGTCTGATGAACATATACTCCATCTTTGCTTTGATTAATTTGAATGCCCAGGAAGAACTTCAGCTCTCCCATCAAGCTCATTTCAAATTCATCCTGCATTAACTTAGAAAACTCCTTGCAAAGAGATGAATTAGTAGAACCAAATATTATATCATCAACATATATCTGCACAACAAGAATGTCTTTCTCAAGGGTCCTTCTGAAGAGTGTTGTGTCAACCTGACCTCGTTTAAAATCATTTTTAATCAAGAAATTACTTAGTCTGTCATACCAAGCTCTGGGAGCTTGTTTCAAGCCATATAGTGATTTCTTAAGTTTGTAAACATGGTCAGGATGCTTCAGATCCTCAAAACCAGGAGGTTGTTTGACATACACTTCTTCTTCTATGACACCATTAAGAAATGCACTCTTGACATCCATTTGATATAATACTATTCCATGATTAATTGCATAAGATAAAAGTAACCTGATTGCTTCCAATCTTGCAACTGGAGCAAATGTTTCGGTGTAATCAATGCCTTCTTGTTGACTGTACCCCTGAGCAACAAGTCTAGCTTTGTTTCTGGTTACTTCACCTTTTTCATTCAGCTTGTTTCTGAATACCCATTTTGTTCCAATAATGTTCTTCTGAGGAGGTTTGGGTACCAGATCCCACACATCATTCCGTTGGAATTGATTCAGCTCTTCTTGCATAGCTATGATCCATCCATCATCTGAAAGTGCTTCTTCAACTGTTGTTGGCTCAATCATTGAAATTAGTCCAATCATAGATTCTTCTTGTCTGAAGTGTGATCTTGTTCTTCTGGGACTTTCTTTACTTCCAATGATTTGATCTTGAGGATGAGAAGACTTGTATTTGAAAGTATAGTTGGATGAATCTGCTTGCTGTGAGCCATTTTGCGCTTCATCAGAAGCTACTTCATCAGGAGCAACATCATTAGGTGCAACTTCATCAGGAGCAACTTCATCAGGAGCAACTGACGTGGGTGCTGCTTCTTGACTATCTTCAGATTCAGTTGATTGACCAGGTTCTGGAATGTCTTCAGGATCCTGTATCTCTGCAAAACTTTCATCTTGCTTTGAAGTTTTATCTTCAAGCTCTTTGTCATCAAATTTAACGTGCATAGATTCTTCAACACAGAGTGTCTCTGAATTATACACTCTGTATGCCTTTGACCTTTCAGAGTAACCTAAAAAGATTCCTCTTTGGGCCTTGGCATCAAATTTCTTTAGGTAGAGCTTGTTATTCAGAATGTAACATGTACATCCAAATTGATGAAAGTAAGAGATATTGGGTTTCCTTCCTTTAAACAATTCATATGCTGTTTTCTCCAAGATAGGTCTAATATAGATCCTATTCTGGACATAACACGCTGTATTCACAGCTTCTGCCCAAAAATGTTTTGCCAAATTGTTTTCATGGATCATGGTTCTGGCCATTTCTTGTAACGTTCTATTCTTTCTTTCTACAACTCCATTCTGTTGTGGAGTTCTAGGAGAAGAGAATTCATGGAGGATTCCATGTTTTTCACAAAAAGCTTCAAATGGCTCATTTTCAAATTCACCACCATGATCACTTCTGATTTTCAAAATTTTGGCTTCTTTTTCAGATTGAATAAGGGTGCAGAAGTTACTGAATACATCGTATGCATGATCTTTGCTTTTCAGAAATTTTACCCAAGTCCATCTGCTATAATCATCAACAATAACTAATCCATACTTGCTTCCATATAAGGATGCAGTGCTAACTGGTCCAAATAGGTCTATATGAAGCAGTTCTAAGGGTCTTGAGGTGGAAACATTGTCTTTTGCTTTGAAAGATGTTTTAACAATTTTTCCTTTCTGGCATGCACCGCAGAGTGCATCTGAATGATAATCAATGTCAGGAAGGCCTTTGACAAGCTGTAACTTGCTAAGCTTAGAGATTAATCTCCAGTTAGCATGTCCCAGCCTTTTATGCCACATCCATTTCTTATCATTCATTGATAGAAGGCAAATTACCTTCTGATCAGCCAGTTGAGAGAAATTGATTTTGTAGACATTTTCCACTCTCTTTCCTTTGAACACAATGGACTTGTCATTCTTGTTGATTACTGTACAGTTGGCTTTTTCAAATAATACATCATAACCATTATCACAGAATTGACTGATGCTTAATAGGTTATGTTCAAGCCCATCTACCAACCATACATTATTAATAGAGGTAGAGGAGTTACCAATAGTCCCCGTACCAATAATCTTCCCAGACTGGTTGCCTCCAAACTTTACATTTCCTCCTTCTTTCATTGTGAGGGATAGGAACATTGACTTCTCTCCTGTCATGTGCCTTGAGCAACCGCTGTCCAGGTACCATGATTTTTGCTTTGTTCTTGCTTTTAGACAAATCTGCAGTATTGACAATTTCAGATTTAGGTACCCATTGTTTTATGGGTCCTTTGGGGTTAGAGCTGGAGAATTTACTCACCATTTCCTGATCCTTTAGATCCTTTTTGGGTAGCTTCTGATTAATCATCACCTTAGGTTTTTCAACTTTTGGTTTTGATACTTCAGGAGCACCAACTGCCTTGCCCTTCTGAACCTTAGACTTTAGGACATCAGATTCTGATTTTATCAGACTCTGAGGAACAGGTTCTGATCTCTTCAGAATCTTAATCTTTGTGGTCTTAGATTCAGAATTTATCATATCCTTAGGCTTGAAATTCTTTGGCTTTGATGTAATCTTAGCCTTAGAACTGGAAGCTTCAGGTTCTGATTGAGCAACAGTTCCCATTTTTGCACCTTCAGGAACAAAGAAGGTTTTCAATCCTTCCTTTATGCATTCACAATATGCTTTGAGATTGGTTTCACTAGACTTAGCTTCTGAAAATCCAATCCCTTTACCATTGTTTTTGTAAATGCCATAAATCATAGAAGCAATTCTGCTTCTGTCAATACCAGACATAATGAAATCTTCAAGAGCAATCTCATGGTTACTTAAAGATTTTCCATCACATTTTTCTTGCAGCTTCTGACACAAGAACTTAAGTTTGTCTTCATATGTCTTGCATATGAAGTCAAAACCTCTGAGTCCTTCTTCAGAAGCTTTTAGATCCAATAGAGTTGATTCTTGTTGCTTCATCAAAGCAACATATTTTTCTTTCAAACCTTTCAACTCATTGGTTCTCAATTCAAAATGAGTGAGGAGTTCTTTAAGTGACTCTATCAGTTCTTCTCTAGGGATTTTGGAATATACCTCGTTTTCATCTTCTGAATCTGATTCAGTTTCAGCTTCTGAAGTTGCTGTAGCTACTAACCCAACAACTATCTTTGCACCTTCATCAGACTCTTCTTTGTCAGATTCAGATTCACTATCCAAGTTATCCCATGTAGCCATCAAACTCTGCTTTAACTGTTTCTTGAACTTGCTTGACTTGAATGTTGGTTTCTTTGACTTTTCCTTGGCTTTTTCCTTCTGAAGATCAAGGCAATCAGCAATGAAATGACCAGGCTTCTTGCAGTTGAAGCATCCCTTTTGATCTTCCTTCTTTGAGCTTCTGAAGCTGCCTCTCCTGGACACAAACTTCTTGTTCTTTTTGGCTAGATACTGAAGTCTGTTTGAGAGCATAGCCATCATCTCAGTAACCTCTTCATCAGAATCTCCAGTAGGTGAATCTTCTTCATCAGACTCAGCCACTTTAAGAGCTTTAGATGACTTGCCTTTTGATGGAAGAGCTATTGATTTACTCTTTTTAGTAGACTCATGTTCATTTAGACTTAACTCATGAACTTTGAGAGAACTAACAAGATCTTCAACACTTAAAGTGTTTAAATCTTTAGCTTCCTCAATGGCAGTCACCTTTGGTCTCCATCTGGCAGGAAGGCTTCTGAGAATCTTACTCACGTGATCAGAAGCAACATAGCTTTTCTTCAGTATTTGGAGTCCAGAGACTAGGGTTTGAAATCTTGAGTACATCTCCTCAATACTTTCATCATCCTTCATCTTGAACAGTTCATACTGATGAACAAGCATCAGTGCTTTGGCTTCTCTAACTTTCTTGCTTCCTTCATAGTTAGCACATAAAGATGCAAACATAGCTTTAGCAGTTGACTTATCACTCATCTTCATGTACTCTGCTCGTGGTATAGCAGAAACTAGAGAGCCTCTGATCTTGTGATGTTTCTTGTACATCTTCTTCTGAGCAGGAGTATGTATTTTTCTATCAACAGCAGCTCCTTCTTCATCAAGAATTAAGTCACCAACACCATCTTCCAGAATATCCCATAGTTCTTCATCTAAGCCCATGATATAACTGTAGAAGTTGGTTTTCCACCAAGAAAACTCTTCAGGATCTCCATTAAACTTTGGAACCTTCCCTGAGTCAGTTTTCTTTTCACTATAATCATATGCTACAGCATGATGATTACCACTAGAGCCAGCAGAACCAGAAACAGATGAATCAGCAGACATGTTTTTCTCAGATCTTGGACTGTTACACTGTTAGGTGTTTGACAACAGAACCAAGGCTCTAGATACCAATTGAAGGGGAGAAAAACACAAGAAGGGGGGGGGGGGGTTGAATTGTGTTTTCAAATAATCGTTTTCTCTTTTCAAAACTCAGAACCAGAATGATCAGAAGCTAGTTAGACAGCTTCTGAAGATACTGCTCAGGAGCGTATGCAGCGGAATGAAGAACAGAGAGAAAAGAGGAGAAGCAGGACACAAAAGATTTATACAGGTTCCTTCCACAATTCGGAAGTAGTCCTGTCCCCCTTGCACTTCCAAGGAGAGTTCACTAAAATGTAATATCTGATTACAAATGCTCAAGCACACAAGCAAGAGACTTCAAATGCTCAAGAACACAATCAAGAGACTTCTAATGCTCAAGCACACAAGCAAGAGACTTCTATCAAACAAAATTACACAGAAAAATGTTTGAGATTGAACACTTGATATACAATCAGTGGTGTTCACAATACAAATCAGATACAGACTCTTTAGACTTAAGAATTTCAAAGATTATGAACTTGAAAACTGAAATTCTAAGTGAACTTTGAATGCTTAGACAATTTGACAGAGTTTTGGCGCTTTTGAGAAATTGTAGAGTCTTGTTGTTCTTCAGGTCTTCACTCCTTTATATAGAGGTGTGAAGTGAACGTTGTAAGTGCCAACACATTCAAAAAGAGTCGTTACTGAAGCTTGATCTTTCACCAGTGATTCTTTGCTTGATTTAGTTGTTGTCCTATAAAGAATTAATTTCAAATCCATTCCAGTTGAGAGGGAACAAGGATGCAGGCTTGATTGTACATGAGAGCTGTTATTCTTGTCTGTTAGCAGAGACAAAGAACAGAGTAGTGGAGAAGGTGGTTGTACAGTTCGTACAAAGTACAATGTCAACGCTTCTTGTCTATTTGCAACAAAATGACTTCAAATCCTTTTGAAATGACCGTTGCTTTTAATCCACTATTCTTCTGTCAATGCTCCATAATTTTCGCTCCAAAATACAACACTTGAATCTAGAAATATTTGGTGAAATACTGTTGCTTCTGAAGAATCAGCTTCTGAGGATCTTCAGCTTCTGATGACGTCATACTCTTCAGGAGCTCTTGTCTTCAGGAGCACTAGTCTTCAGGAGCGCTAGTCTTCAGGAGCGCTAGTTTCCAGGAGCGCTTTTAAGCTTCAAAAAAGATACTTCCTTTGCTCTTTATTTGTTCAGAACCTTGATGAGATAAAACACTTTGTTTATGGTCCTGTACACTTGAACAAATGTTAGCAAAACCAATTGTCAATTTTTAATACTTTGTTATCATCAAAACTCTTTAGGGTTTATTGTTAAACACATTTTGTTCCAACAGAGTTGTTGTATATCAAATATGAATGATGTAGTTGTTGTTGATAAATGTTGATGCCATGTATATATGGATTTAGTAATGTTTGTTGCTATGATTGTTGCTGTTTTAATTCAAGTTGATGAATTATATATATATATATATATATATATATATATATATATATATTATTCTTGATTGTGAATCTCACCCCTTCTGTTTGAATTGTCGCCTTGTGGACAAGTGCATATCTCCAAGGCTAGTAGGATGTTGGCTCAAGTGTCTTAGGGCTCTGATATGTAACGGGATGGGGAAAACGTTGTTTTGTTTCTTTCATTCCTTTTGTATCATATGTTGAACCATTATGGTGGATATTTAATTTGCTGGATGGCATTTATTTTGTTGAGGCCTTTGTGCCAAGAATCGTTGGAAAATAATTATATGTTTGAAGAATATTTCCACTGCAGATTTTATAATGATGTTGGAATTAAATAGTTTTTATTCTATTTAAATAATTTTGAAAAGCAGTGTGACATACCCGTTTGTTGATAACTCTGATTATATATTTATTATACGTTGTTTTGGGAAACGGGGTGTTACAATTGGTATCAGAGCAGGTCGGTCCGTCCGACCAAGTAGTAGAGTCATGTCGAGCCTAGTAGTGTTGTGTGACAGCTTTAAACTGTCTTTTGTTGTCCTGATTGTTGTTTGTTGTGTAGAGAACTGGTTGGAGTATAACCATGTTCATATTAATTGTTTTAGTAAGTCAGTATCTTTTCTTCTGCTAAAGAAGAAAGCGGAGCAGAGTTTTTGGCTACTAAGTAGTTGAAGCAGTTAGAACGAGATGGAGTCTTGATGTTTTCCTTGTTGGCGTTTTGGTCGGTGGAGAATCAAGCGGTGATTGATAGATTGCCGGTGGTGAAAGAATTTCCAGAAGTTTTTCCTGATGAGATTCCTGATGTGCCACCAGAGAGGGAGGTTGAATTTGCAATTGATCTTGTTCCGGGAACGAAGCCTGTGTCGATGGCTCCTTACCGTATGTCAGCTTCGGAGTTAGCTGAGTTGAAGAAGCAGTTGGAAGACTTACTTGATAAGAAGTTTGTAAGACCGAGTGTTTCACCTTGGGGAGTGTAACACTCTAAATTCTATTTTATGATTTGTGGTGATTTTTAATTGATTTTGGTGTGCTTGGTGTATTTTACTTGAATTTATAAATGATATATGGAATATTGGTGTGTTGTTATTTGATATATATATTTTTATTAATTATTTGTAGTATTTTATGAAATAGTAGGAATAATAATAATATTTGACAAAAAGGGATTTAATTGATATTATTAGAATTAAGGAGGGGGTTACATTTTAATTGGGAGAGTTAAGAGGGAGTTAAGGGAAAGAAGGAGATAAGGTTTTGATAGAGAGAGTCAGACAAAAACAATAGTACGTATCAGTAAAAGAAAAGAATAGCTTTTGGGAAAGAAGAGAGAAGAGCCAAGAACCAAGGGGAGATTGCTAGGATTGCTGTAGCTTTGTTTAATTCATCTAATCAGGTAAGGGTGGGTTTGTGATTCAATTGCCAATATATACATATATATTTTCATGATTTTGCATTGAAAAATTGTTGTTTCTGGTTTAGGTTTTCTTGAATATGTAAAATGCTAAATGTTGGTGAATTATGCTGTTAATTGCGTTTCTATGAGTTGTTTTGGTGCCTGGAATAAGTATTGAACCTATAACGTTAATCTAAAATCATTTGGGGTGATTGGGGAATCAAAAATGGAACTTTTGGATGAAATAGGGTTAGAAATCGCAAGTTGAAATTCTGCCCAGATGAGCACTCGCTCAAGCGAGATACCCTTCGCTCAAGCGAGCAACTCTTTGCAACGCCCAGTCTGAAACTTTGGCCGCTCGCTTAAGCGAGCCACGAGCGAACCAGGAGCGAGTGAAATCCCAACCTTCGTCTTTTGCGTCGCTTAAGCGAGATTCCCGTCGCTTAAGCGAGAGACGCCAGTTTTTGTCCAGAACATTGGAAATGACCTGTTCGCTTAAGCGAACCAGAAGCGAGCCAGAAGCGAGGAAAAACCAAACTTACGTGAATTGACTCGCTCAAGCGAGATTCTGCTCGCTTAAGCGAGCTGGGTCCTGTGCGACCCAAAGTGTAATTTTTCTAAGGTGTTCTAAAACCAAACCTAAGCTTCCTAGGTTGATTATTGGATTTTTAGAGGATTTTTGGGGTAATAATAATATAGAATGGAGATGTTTATGGTGTATATATGGATGAATCTTATATGAAATGAAATGAATTAAACTTTGATAAGTTTGCAATTGTCCATGGTGTTGTGGTGTGGCTGAGTCTAGTTGGGGAGGTGTCCTAGTTGGTGTTGTTGTTGGTTGCATGGTGAAAATGCACCACTACTTTGTCGTATGGTTGTATGTAGATATACTCCTTGAGTCTCATAACTCATTTGCATTGGTGGGGGCTCATGCCCCGGAATGTTTATACATTCAATTGGTGAGGGCTTATGCCCTGGAATGCTAGTCATTCACTTTGGTGAGGGCTTATGCCCTGGGATGCTTTAACCATCCATTTTGGTGGGGGCTTATGCCCCAGAGTGTTTAGCACTCAACGCGCGTAGTTGGTACCACATTTGCATAATGCATTAGTCGTTAATGGAGTCTTGTATTAGAAGTTTAAGGTGTGAGTTGTTGTTGGTGAGGTGTCACCACAAATGGTGTTGTTGTCGGTGTTGTTATTTAAGGTGAATTTAAATGTTATTGTTGAAAAGTTAATGAAGATTGCTGATGATTATGGTGATGATGAAAATTCTTGTTGTTGTTACTTTTCAATACAACTTTATGAATTATATATATATATATATATATATATATATATATATATATATATATATTGCTTTTGTTTTGTGAACTCACCCCTTCTGCTGGAATTGCCGCCTCGTGGGCAAGTGCAGGTAGCGATGGATAGTTAGGAGTGGCTCTCGTGTCGTAGGCTCTGATACGTAACGGGATGGGATTTAATATTTTACAATTTCATTCCTTTATGTATCATTTTTACTTGGAGAATTGTTGAATAATTATTTGAATAATGTTGGAGAATATTTTATTTGGTGAGGCCTTTGTGCAAGATATGTTGATGTATAAGAAATTTTGAGATGGTTTTATGACAATTATTCCGCTGCAGATTATTTTATAAAGACGTTATTTTTGGAGGATTATTTAAATAGTTTTATGTTTCTATTTAAATGAATAAAAATTTTGAATTGTGCATGTAATGCCCCGATGTGTGTTGATTTACTCTGATGTTTGGATATTAATATATCATTTTGGGAAATGGGGTGTTACAGGGAGCGCCGGTGTTGTTGTTACCTTAGAATATGTTTAGGATGAATTCTGGAATCAACGTGAGGCTTAGAACCGTGAGAATTGTTAAATTTTTTAGAAAATAGCAAGTCTGCCCGCGGCGACATTCATCGCTCGCCATAGCGAGCAATGATCCTCGCCTCGCGAGTGATGAACTTCATCGCTCGCCATAGCGAGCATTTCCCCTCGCCTCGCGAGTTGCTCCTGGCAGCTCGCCATAGCGAGCTAGCTTACTCGCCATAGCGAGTTAGGACAGAGGGCATGCTAGGTTTTGCATTTTCGACTTTTAGTTGGACCTTGAGTGCTGTTGAATGCCTGAGTATACCTAGTAATGATTAGGAGTGACCGTAGGACTGGACTGAACCCAGATCAACAGCAGTTAGGGAATTGACTCTACTCGCCATGGCGAGCAGATGTTCTCGCCTCTCGAGCACTACCAGAATGGAGTGTTTTGAGTGCTTGTGCGATCTGTGTCGCACGTTTAATCAAGAGTGGACCCCTAAGTGTTAGTGAGACCTGATGGTAATGTTAAGAGCAATCTGTAAGGCTGTTTGAGTCGTGTCAATGTTAAATGAGTATGAATTAAAGTATTATGCATTATGAAAAATATGAATAAGGTTTATGATGCCATTGATTGTAATTGATATTATGATATCATTCTAATTTTGAGATTTGGTTATGCTGCTGTTGTTATTTAACTGAGTTGCATGATGTCTATATGTGGTGAATGGGATATTGTTTAGCTTCAAATTATTGGATGCATGTTGATATGATGATTAAGATGTTTTGTTGATAGAGTCCATGCATTAGCATTCATTGAGCTTAGTCCTCACCATGATAGGAGCTTTGTCCTCCGCACGACTAATAGGAGCTTTGTCCTCCACACGTTTTAAAGTATATTAATACTTATGATGAAGTCTGGTACCACATGCATATAAGGAGTCTAAGAGCATTGTCGCATTTGTCGTGTCTATGATGCTATGTTATTAATGATGATTGAATAAGTGATTTATGTGATAACTGTTTATCAATTATGCAAAGTTGATTAAGGAATGTTATGATGTTATGTATGAATCGAATTATATTGATTAATATTATTTTATTATGAAATCTCACCCCTTCTGCTGGAATTGCCGCCTTAGGGGAAAGTGCAGGTGATCGTGCTTAGTGTGCAGTTGCTTCGTGAGTGACCTTGCCTCACTGTGTCGTCTAGGTCGTTCTGATACGTAACGGGATGGGTTTATCTGTTTTGCATGCTTCATTCTTTTACGTGAACATTTATGCTATTTGCAATAAGTAACTAACTCTTTTGAGATATTTGATGGGGCCTGCGTGCCAAACGTTTTACGGTTTATGAAGTAATTTTCCGCTGCAATGTTTAAGATATTTGGTTAAATTATTATTTAACTATTTCAGATTATGTTATATGTGATATCCCGTTGTTTACAATGTTACTCTGATAAATGGTTTAAGAAATTTTCATGTTGGGAAAAACGGGGTGTTACAATTGGTATCAGAGCAAGTCGGTCTGTCCGGCCAATTAGAAGAGTCTTGTTGAGTCTTAGTAATATTTGTATTACTAATCTTATGTTGCTGTTACTGCTGGTTGTAGAATATCAGATATGGCTGGAAGGAACGATGCTGCGTTAGCTGCTGCTCTGCAAGCTGTTGCCCAAGCTGTGGGACAACAACCTAACACGAACGCTGGCGTGAATGCTGAGACGAGGATGTTGGAGACCTTCATGAGGAATCACCCTCCAACCTTCAAAGGGAGGTATGACCCCGATGGAGCCCAGACGTGGCTTAAGGAGATCGAGAGGATTTTCCGGGTGATGCAGTGCACCGAAGTTCAGAAGGTGTGTTTTGGTACACATCAGTTGTCCGAGGAAGCTGATGATTGGTGGATTAATCTGTTACCCAGCCTTGAACAAGATGGAGCTGTTGTGACTTGGGCTGTGTTCAGGAGAGAGTTCCTGAGGAGATACTTTCCGGAAGATGTTCGCGGGAAGAAAGAGATCGAGTTCCTTGAGCTGAAGCAAGGAAATATGTCGGTGACAGAGTATGCTGCCAAGTTTGTAGAGTTGGCAAAGTTCTACCCGCACTATGCTGCTGAGACTGCTGAGTTTTCGAAGTGTATCAAGTTCGAGAACGGTTTGAGGGCCGACATTAAGAGGGCGATTGGGTACCAACAGATTCGAGTTTTTCCAGATTTGGTTAATAGCTGCAGAATATATGAGGAGGATACCAAGGCTCACTACAAGGTAGTGAATGATAGGAAAGCTAAGGGCCAGCAAAGTCGTCCTAAGCCGTATAGTGCTCCTGCTGATAAAGGAAAACAGAGGATGGTTGTTGATAGGCAGCCTGCGAAGAAGGGTACTCCTACAGAGATTGTGTGTTTCAACTGTGGTGTGAAAGGCCACAAGAGCAATGTTTGTCCTGAAGAGATTAAGAAATGTGTCCGGTGTGGCAAGAAGGGTCATATTGTAGCTGATTGCAAGCGTAATGATATTGTGTGTTTCAATTGTAATGAAGAGGGTCATATTGGTTCCCAGTGCAAGCAGCCGAAGAAAGTGCCTACTACGGGTCGAGTTTTTTCCCTGACTGGTACTCAGACAGAGAATGAGGATCGCTTGATCAGAGGTACTTGCTATATTAATAATACTCCTTTAGTTGCTATTATTGATACTGGTGCTACACATTGCTTTATTGCTTTAGACTGTGTTACTGCTTTGGGTCTTGTTATGTCTGATATGAATGGAGAGATGGTTGTCGAAACTCCAGCTAAGGGTTCGGTGACTACTTCTCTCGTATGCTTGAATTGTCCTTTGTCTATGTTTGGTTGCGATTTTGAGATGGATTTAGTTTGTCTACCCTTAAGCGGTATGGATGTAATTCTGGGTATGAATTGGTTAGAGTACAACCACGTTCTTATCAATTGTTTTAGCAAGTCAGTGCATTTCTCTTCCGCTGAAGAGGAAAGTGGAGCAGAGTTCTTATCTACTAAACAGCTGAAGCAATTGGAACGTGATGGTATGTTGATGTTTTCGTTGATTGCTTCCTTATCCATTGAGAATCAAGCGGTGATCAATAAACTACATGTGGTATGTGACTTTCCTGAAGTTTTCCCAGATGAAATTCTAGACGTGCCTCCAGAGAGGGAGTTTTCTATTGATCTTGTTCCTGGAACGAAGCCGGTGTCGATGGCACCTTATCGTATGTCGGCTTCCGAATTAGCTGAGTTGAAGAAACAGTTGGAAGATTTGCTCGAGAAGAAATTTGGTAGACTAAGTGTGTCACCTTGGGGAGCGCCAGTTTTGTTAGTAAAGAAGAAAGATGGTAGTATGAGGCTATGTATTGATTATCGGCAGCTGAACAAGGTAACTATCAAGAATAGGTATCCACTTCCGAGAATTGATGACTTGATGGATCAGTTAGTGGGTGCACGTGTTTTCAGCAAGATTGATTTGAGGTCAGGTTATCACCAGATTAAGGTAAAAGATGAAGATATGCAGAAGACAGCTTTCAGAACGCGTTATGGTCACTATGAGTACAAGGTTATGCCTTTTGGAGTTACCAATGCACCTGGAGTGTTTATGGAGTATATGAATCGCATCTTCCATGCATTTTTGGATCGGTTTGTAGTTGTGTTTATTGATGATATTCTGATTTACTCCAAGACTGAGGAAGAACATGTTGATCATTTGAAGATTGTCTTGCAAGTGTTGAAGGAGAAGAAACTTTATGCCAAATTGTCTAAGTGTGAGTTCTGGTTGAAGGAAGTAAGTTTCCTGGGCCATGTTATTTCTGGTGATGGTATTGGAGTGGATCCGTCTAAAATTGAAGCTGTATCGCAATGGGAGACTCCGAAGTCAGTTACCGAGATTAGAAGCTTCTTGGGTTTAGCTGGTTACTATAGAAGGTTTATTGAAGGATTTTCCAAGTTAGCTCTTCCGCTAACACAGTTGACTTGTAAAGGTAAAGCTATTGTATGGGATGTTCAATGTGAGAACAGTTTCAACGAGTTGAAGAAGCGTTTGACGACTGCTCCAGTTTTGATTTTGCCGAAGTCTGATGAGCCTTTTGTAGTGTATTGTGATGCGTCCAAGTTGGGTTTAGGAGGTGTGCTTATGCAAGAAGGTAAAGTGGTTGCTTATGCTTCAAGACAGTTGAGAATTCATGAGAAGAATTACCCGACGCATGATTTATAATTGGCGGCTGTGGTCTTTGTATTGAAAATATGGAGACATTACTTGTATGGTTCGAGATTCGAAGTGTTCAGTGACCACAAGAGCTTAAAGTATCTGTTCAACCAGAAAGAATTGAATATGAGGCAGAGAAGATGGCTTGAATTGTTGAAGGATTACGACTTTGGTTTGAATTATCATCCGGGTAAAGCTAATGTGGTAGCAGATGCCCTAAGTAGGAAGACTTTGCATATGTCCGCTATGATGGTTAGAGAGTTCGAATTACTTGAACAGTTTAGAGATTTGAGCTTAGTCTGTGAAAGGACACCTCGGAGTGTAAAGCTAGGGACGCTGAAGATTGATAGTGACTTCTTGAAGAGTATCAAAGAGGCCCAGAAGGAAGATGTTAAGTTTGTGGACTTATTGGTTGCTAGTAATCAGACTGAAGATAGTGATTTTAAAATCGATGATCAAGGAGTGTTGAGTTTCCGAGGTAGGATTTGCATTCCTGACAATGAAGAGATTAAGAAGATGATTCTTGAAGAGAGTCATAGAAATAGCTTGAGTATTCATCCGGGAGCCACGAAGATGTACTATGATTTAAAGAAGATTTACTGGTGGTCTGGTTTGAAATGAGATGTAGCACAGTTTGTGTATTCCTGTTTAGTTTGTCAGAAGTCGAAGATTGAGCATCAGAAACCGGCTGGCATGATGGTATCTTAGATGTTCCAGAGTGGAAATGGGATAGTATATCCATGGATTTCGTGACGAGTTTGCCGAATACTCCTAGAGGGAACGACGCAATTTGGGTTATTGTTGATAGATTGACGAAGTCGGCTCATTTTCTACCGATTAATATCAGTTTTCCTGTTGCCCAGTTGGCAGAGATTTATATCAAGGAGATTGTGAGGTTGCATGGTGTTCCTTCGAGCATTATATCAGATAGAGATCGAAGATTTACTTCTAGATTTTGGAAAAGTTTGCAGGAGGCTTTGGGTTCTAAGTTGAGATTGAGTTCGGCGTATCATCCGCAGACAGATGGTCAGTCGGAGAGGACAATTCAGTCGCTAAAGGATTTGTTGAGAGTTTGTGTTCTTGAGCAAGGAGGAACTTGGGACAGTCATCTTCCGTTGATCGAGTTCACATACAATAATAGTTATCATTCTAGTATTGGAATGGCACCTTTTGAGGCTCTGTATGGTCGAAGGTGCAGAACTCCGTTGTGTTGGTTTGAGTCCGGTGAAAGAGTGGTCTTAGGACCGGAGATTGTTTAGCAAACTACTGAGAAAGTTAAGATGATTCGAGACAAGATGAAAGCGTCGCAGAGTCGACAAAAGAGTTATCATGATAAGCGAAGGAAAGATCTTGAGTTTCAGGAAGGAGACCACGTGTTTCTGAGAGTCACTCCTGTGACTGGTGTTGGACGTGCTTTGAAGTCGAAGAAGTTGACTTCGAGATTTATTGGTCCGTATCAGATATCGGAAAAAGTTGGAAAGGTGGCGTATCGAGTTGGACTGCCACCGCATCTTTCGAATTTGCATGATGTGTTCCATGTGTCGCAACTTCGGAAGTATGTTCCGGATCCATCTCATGTGATCCAGAGTGATGATGTGCAAGTTAGAGACAACCTTACGGTAGAGACTTTACCGGTAAGGATTGATGATCGGAAAGTGAAGACGTTGAGAGGCAAGGAGATACCTCTCGTTAGAGTCGTTTGGACGGGAGCGACTGGTGAAAGCTTGACGTGGGAGCTTGAGAGTAAGATGCTGGAGTCTTATCCAGAGTTGTTCGCTTGAGGTAAATTTTCGGGGACGAAAATCTTTTAAGTGGGGGAGAGTTGTAACGCCCACTTTCGTTTAATTAATTATTTAATCGAGTTTAGGCGACTATATTATATTTATATAATATATGTGTGATTTTGGTATGTTTTGATGATTTTGGATGATTTAGTTGATTTTGTGTTAAGTTATGAGTTTTGAGGTTTTGATAAGGTTAAGGGACTTATTTTATTGTTAAATAAAATAAGATTTTGAAAATAATATAAAATATTTAGTTAAGGTTTGTTTTGAGATTTTAGAGAGTTTTGGGGGAGAAAGAGTAAATAAGATAAGATTTGTTGGGAGTATAAATAAGGAGAATTAGGTTTAGAAAGTCAGTACGCGTATCAGACTTTTGGAAAAAGGGAGAAAACGCATAGAAGGGAGAAGACCAAGAGTGAGTGCTGCGATTTCTTCATAACCAGATAAGGGTGAGACTAATAATTCAGTAATGTTAATTGATAGTAATTCTGATGATTAGTTAGCAAAGATTGGGATTGAATTGAAAAAGTGAAAACTAGGTCTAATCCTTAAAAAATGATGATTTAACGGTAGGAATTGGTTGTTTTCGTGTGGAAAGCGTCCCTAGACCTTAGAATATGTTTAGGATGAATTTTGGAATCAACGTGAGGCTTAGAACCGTGAGAATTGTTAAATTTTTTAGAAAATAGCAAGTCTGCCCGCAGCGACATTCATCGCTCGCCATAGCGAGCAATGATCCTCGCCTCGCAAGTGATGAACTTCATCGCTCGCCATAGCGAGCATTTCCCCTCGCCTCGCGAGTTTCTCTTGGCAGCTCGCCATAGCGAGCTAGCTTACTTGCCATAGTGAGTTAGGACAGAGGGCATGCTAGGTTTTGCATTTTCGACTTTTAGTTGGACCTTGAGTGTCGTTGAATGCCTGAGTATACCTAGTAATGATTAGGAGTGACCGTAGGACTGGACTGAACCCATATCAACAATAGTTAGGGAATTGACTCTACTCGCCATGGCGAGCAGATGTTCTCGCCTCGCGAGCACTACCAGAATGGAGTGTTTTGAGTGCTTGTGCGATCTGTGTCGCACGTTTAATCAAGAGTGGACCCCTAAGTGTTAGTGAGACCTGATGGTAATGTTAAGAGCAATCTGTAAGGCTGTTTGAGTCGTGTCAATGTTAAATGAGTATGAATTAAAGTATTATGCATTATGAAAAATATGAATAAGGTTTATGATGCCATTGATTGTAATTGATATTATGATATCATTCTAATTTTGAGATTTGGTTATGCTGCTGTTGTTATTTAACTGAGTTGCATGATGTCTATATGTGGTGAATGGGATATTGTTTAGCTCCAAATTATTGGATGCATGTTGATATGATGATTAAGATGTTTTGTTGATAGAGTCCATGCATTAGCATTCATTGAGCTTAGTCCTCACCATGATAGGAGCTTTGTCCTCCGCACGACTAATAAGAGCTTTGTCCTCCACATGTTTTAAAGTATATTAATACTTATGATGAAGTCTGGTACCACATGCATATAAGGAGTCTAAGATCATTGTCGCATTTGTCGTGTCTATGATGTTATGTTATTAATGATGATTGAATAAGTGATTTACGTGATAACTGTTTATCAATTATGCAAAGTTGATTAAGGAATGTTATGATGTTATGTATGAATCGAATTATATTGATTAATATTATTTTATTATGAAATCTCACCCCTTCTGCTGGAATTGCCGCCTTGTGGGCAAGTGCAGGTGATCGTGCTTAGTGTGCAGTTGCTTCGTGAGTGGCCTTGCCTCACTGTGTCGTCTAGGTCGCTCTGATACATAACAGGATGGGGTTATCTGTTTTGCATGCTTCATTCTTTTACGTGAACATTTATGCTATTTGCAATAAGTAACTAACTCTTTTGAGATATTTGATGGGGCCTGCGTGCCAAACGTTTTACGATTTATGAAGTAATTTTCCGCTGCAATGTTTAAGATATTTGGTTAAATTATTATTTAACTGTTTCAGATTATGTGATATGTGATATCCCGTTGTTTACAATGTTACTCTGATAAATGTTTTAAGAAATTTTCATGTTGGGAAAAACGGGGTGTTACAGTCTCCTTTGTTCCTGCAACTCTGTTAACACTTCTTCTTTTAGCTGGTTCCTGGATGACAAACGGAAATATACCAATTTTACCTGAGAAAATTTCATTTCCTTCCGAGTCAAATAACGGTCGAGTTACAGCAGTTAAAAACATAACTTTGGGAATGAAATTTTTGCTTTTACAAGTACGATGTGGCTCATCTTCATCTGGCAGCAATTAATAGTTTTCTGAATGTTTAGTCAAGTAAAACCATTTTTCATCGATATGAATGATGTTGTGCATGCTTTTAAACATGGGATCATGTGGTATACTTTCAAGCATTGACAAACAAAACTCCAACCTTAATCTTTTATTTTCTTCTTTCAGATATGGCTTTATGACATTTGAACGACGCAATATAATCCCTGATTTAACAAGCCTAAACAATGAAGTTGGATTTATTTTTAATGCAAAAGCTAAAGATCGGATGCTTGTTCTTTGACGGAGAGGAACTTCACGAATTTTTTCTTCATCAATTGTAATTCTCTTACGCCCACAATTTTTTGTCTTCGTGTGAGACACATCATGTGTTTCACTTTCTTTTCCTCTTTTCCAAATACGTTGAATAGTTTTCAACGAAACCGAAGATGCTAAAGCCACCTCCTTTGTAGCATATTTACGTAATTTTCCATCAACACTTTTTTGTAGTAGTTCATGATAAATAGATGTGCGTTCTTCATTGCTTAAGATTCGTAGTCTCTTTCTTTTTCTGCACGGTGCTGCTTCTTCAACATTTACTTGGCTTAGAGGTTCTTGCATTAATAAAAAATCAATGATTAGATGTTTGAATATAAATTTATTTAAACCAATAAAAAAGTTACTGTAACTTACCATTATCATTCTCATGTTCGGATGCTTCTAAATCATGTGTAGAGTCCATATTTATATCTATAAATAACAATACATATAAATTACTCCAAAATCATAGTCATAAATCCCCACATGAAAGTTATACTACAATGAAACAGACAAGTCTAATAATAGAATGATAGAGCAAGGCATGAGCATATTATGTTAATCCATTTAATCATTGAGCGATAGACCAAGGCATTAGCAGATTATATTCATAAAAATAATTGTCTCTAATGGCATGTCTTATAATTTTCCTTTGTCTCTTAACCTAAAAAAAAAGGTGCATGTGTGTTGAATCTTCAACATGGTTGACGAATTTTATGATAAATTAGGGTTAATAAACAAACTCGACACTAAACATGATGTAGAATATGATATAAGTGATAGAGTAAATAGACATAAAGAGATAAATATTGTACCAGTATCATTGTTGCTCTCTTCTGTCTCCTCTAAGTTCTCTTCATCTCTCTCCTCTAAACCAAATATAGGTTGATTTGTTAATGATATTTCAACATCAATATTTAAATATGGTAAAGGAGTAATCTCACCATTCAAATCTATGTCGCACAGTGTGAATCTAGCATTGGTCGAAGTCATAGTTGAAGTCTTAACTTTGATTAAAGAAGTTAGAAGAAAGTTAAATTTTCCTTAGTTTTTGATTAATGTGAAGTTGAAATTTTTTATATTGATTTATAATAATTTAAAAGATGTACAGAATATTTAGAAATTTGACAATTGTTTGTTTTGGGAGAGAGAGCGCGTAAAAAAATAGGAATTTGTTGGAGAAAAAGATAATAACTAACAATTGTTTGTTACGAGAAAAAGATAACATATTAAATTTATTGGAAAGATAAAGTGTGTGTGTGCAGAAAAAATATGAATTTATTGTTGGATTAAAATGAGGGTATAATTGGAAGAAAACGTGAAAAAATACATTTTACTAATTTTAAGGAAATTTTCTAAAAAGACACTTATAATGGAACGGAGGGAGTAATACATAACAAGAGTACCCTGTTTCAAGTTGTTGCACGCCATTTAATTGAAGGCTGGCAGGCTGCCCAACACCTTTGATATGCAGCAACAACAGAATGGTGGATGCGCGCTCGAATATCAGTCACCGAAACTCGCATTTGCAGGCCGAGAATCTGTCCAGCAGTTCAGCACCGCAGCAGCAAATGGCTGGCAGCCGCGCGCGAAACATTCAACCATTGAATCCATAACATGTGCAGCCAAGTCCCACTGGTTGAGCAGGCCGGCAAGGTGCAATTCTGCCTACAAATTCTGAACCGCATCAACACATGCATTTGGCAGCTAGTCCCAATGTCTATTTTGAAATATCCGATTGTATCGAAACCCTTCTTACTAATGATATGCTATAAGAACTTTCCTTTAAAAAAAAGAGTGCCCTGTTTCATTATTTCACTGTTCAAGGAACTTTATTTTCTCTCAAGGGACTACTTGACAGAAAGTATCAATTCTTCAAGAGTACAAATTAACTCTTAACACGAACAAACCTCAAATCAAACCATTACAACTCACCACACTTTTACTAGTATTGCATATATCTAGCACTAGTAAGAGATGAAAAAACAAAATCAGCTTAAAATCTAAATATTGTTGGAGAGTAACAAAGTTAAATTTAGTCACTATCAAACTCTACTAAGCTAAAACTTTAGTACAAGAGTTACGACTCAGCAGAAATTAAAACCAGAAACATAACGATGCATA
Organism: Medicago lupulina; assembly: GCA_958299785.1. Classification (NCBI taxonomy): domain Eukaryota; kingdom Viridiplantae; phylum Streptophyta; class Magnoliopsida; order Fabales; family Fabaceae; genus Medicago; species Medicago lupulina. The sequence goes on along the minus strand of OY283141.1, from coordinate 34,807,286 downwards.
GGACAGTTGCAAAAATGCAGGAAGATAACAATTCAATGTAGGATCGAAAATACCGAATAAAAATATGTATAAACCACCCTTATACACAAAGAAACAACATACGTGTTGCACTAAAGCTCCTCAAACATCCTCCAATAAATATATTAAAAGTATAATTGAGGTATCATTACAAAATCAATAATTAGGCGTGGGAAAAATTAGGAGCGAAGAAGCACGGGTAAAATAGGGGTATGGATGGGTTTTCACCATGAATGTGGAGATTTCATTCCCAGGAATTGAAGATTCCAGCCCCCCACCCTCTGGAATAAAAATAGAGAGTCAACGGGTTAATAAGATTCCTGGGTATATTATTTTTGTTCCCTTCTACCAAACATAGGAATATCGTATTTAATGCCCTTATTTCCAGGAATATATTTTTTATCTCCCAAACAAACACCCCTTAGAGTTTGGATGTCATTATGACTATTAATATTTCCACCAAGTGTACTTCGGCTATCAACAATTAAGTAAGTTTTTGCATCATTAGAAACAATATTATCATTGTTTTGGGTCTAAAAAGTGTATAAGATAGTGGCAAAAATATGCAATTTTTTTGGCTATAAAAATTTGCAGGCTTAAAAACTTTTATACTACATTCGTCTTTAATTATAAAATCTTTTTGATAATTTCGTTTGTCTTTTTTTATAAAATCATTTTGCTATTTCCAAATACATTATTTTTATTTTTTTATCTACATATCCCTATTTATCATACAACGTTTTTTCAATCAACAATAAATAACATGTTAAAAACATAAACTAACTCTCTCTCTCCTAAAGGATAAAATTGTAAAAACAACTATAGATTACAAACAACTTTAATACAAATATCAACTTTCTTAATTCTTGTGATTTTAACAAAAGAGTCATATATATATATATATATATATATATATATATATATATATATATATATAGGGACGAATGTAGTATAAAATAGTGGCAAAAATATGCAAATTTTTGGAGTTACCAATGCACCTGGAGTGTTTATGGAGTATATGAATCGCATCTTCCATGCATTTTTGGATCGGTTCGTGGTGGTGTTTATTGATGATATACTGGTTTACTCCAAGACTGAAGAGGAGCATGTTGAACATTTGAAGACTGTTTTGCAGGTGCTGAGAGAAAAGAAACTGTATGCTAAGTTGTCTAAGTGCGAGTTCTGGTTAAAGGAAGTGAGTTTTCTTGGCCATGTCATTTCTGGTGATGGTATCGCGGTTGACCCGTCAAAAGTTGAAGCGGTATCGCAATGGGAGACTCCTAAGTCGGTTACGGAAATTAGAAGCTTTTTGGGTTTAGCTGGTTATTATCGAAGATTCATAGAGGGATTCTCCAAGTTGGCTCTTCCGTTAACGCAGTTGACGTGTAAGGGTAAGTCTTTTGTGTGGGATGTGCATTGTGAGAATAGTTTTAATGAGCTGAAGAAGCGTCTGACAACGGCTCCAGTGCTGATTTTGCCGAAGCCCGATGAACCTTTTGTGGTATATTGTGATGCGTCCAAGCTGGGTTTAGGTGGTGTTCTTATGCAAGATGGTAAGGTAGTAGCTTATGCTTCCAGACAGTTGAGAATTCACGAGAAGAATTATCCGACGCATGACTTAGAATTGGCAGCTGTGGTCTTTGTATTGAAAATATGGAGACACTACTTGTATGGTTCAAGGTTTGAAGTATTCAGTGATCACAAGAGCTTGAAGTATTTATTTGATCAGAAGGAGTTGAATATGAGGCAGAGAAGGTGGCTTGAGTTACTTAAAGATTATGATTTTGGTCTGAATTACCATCCTGGTAAAGCAAATGTAGTTGCAGATGCCTTGAGTAGGAAAACTGTGCATATGTCCGCGTTGATGGTGAAAGAATTTGAATTGTTGGAACAGTTTAGAGACTTGAGCTTGGTGTGTGAAAGGACACCTCAGAGCATTAGACTGGGGATGTTGAGAGTCGATAATGATTTCCTGAAACATATCAAAGAAGCACAAAAAGAAGATGTCAAGTTCGTAGATTTGTTGATTGCTAATAATGAGACTGTGGATGGTGACTTTAAGGTCGATGATCAAGGAGTGTTGAGATTCCGAGGTAGGATTTGCATTCCTGACAATGAAGAGATTAAGAAGATGATCCTTGAAGAGAGTCATAGAAGTAGCTTGAGTATTCACCCGGGAGCTACGAAGATGTATCATGACTTAAAGAAGTTGTTTTGGTGGTCTGGTTTAAAACGTGACGTGGCACAATTTGTGTATTCTTGTTTGGTTTGCCAGAAGTCGAAGATTGAGCATCAGAAACCGACTGGTATGATGGTACCTTTAGATGTGCCAGAGTGGAAATGGGATAGTATATCCATGGATTTTGTGACGAGTTTGCCCAATACTCCTAGAGGGAACGATGATATTTGGGTTATTGTTGATAGATTGACGAAGTCTGCTCACTTTCTACCGATTAACATTACCTTTCCTGTAGCTCAGTTGGCAGAGATTTATGTTAAAGAGATAGTAAAGCTGCATGGTGTTCCTTCGAGCATCGTATCAGATAGAGATCCAAGATTTACTTCTAGATTTTGGAAGAGTTTGCAAGAGGCGTTAGGATCTCAGTTGAGGTTGAGTTCGGCTTATCATCCGCAAACAGATGGTCAGTCGGAGAGGACGATTCAGTCGTTGGAGGACTTGTTGAGGGTTTGTGTACTTCGGGGAGGGGCTTGGGATAGTCATCTTCCATTGATAGAGTTCACGTACAACAACAGTTACCATTCAAGTATTGGAATGGCACCGTTTGAGGCTTTATATGGTCGGAGATGCAGGACTCCGTTGTGCTGGTTTGAGTCGGGTGAAAGAGTGGTCTTAGGACCGGAGATCGTTCAACAGACTACTGAGAAGGTGAGAATGATCCAAGAAAAGATGAGAGCGTCGCAGAGTCGACAAAAGAGTTATCATGATAAGCGTAGGAAGGACCTTGAGTTCCAAGAGGGAGATCATGTGTTCCTGAGAGTGACTCCTATGACGGGTGTTGGACGTGCTTTGAAATCGAAGAAGTTAACTCCGAGGTTTATTGGTCCGTATCAGATTTCAGAGAGGATTGGGCCAGTGGCGTATCGTGTTGGATTACCACCGCACTTATCGAATTTGCATGATGTTTTTCATGTATCTCAGTTGAGGAAGTATGTTCCGGATCCGTCTCATGTGATCCAAAGCGATGATGTGCAAGTTAGGGACAACCTTACGGTTGAGACCTTACCCGTGAGGATTGATGATCGAAAGACGAAGACGCTGAGGGGCAAAGAGATACCTCTCGTTAGAGTTGTTTGGGACGGAGCGACGGGTGAAAGCTTGACTTGGGAACTAGAAAGTAAGATGCTGGAATCCTATCCAGAGTTGTTTGAGCAAGGTAAATTTTCGAGGACGAAAATCCTTTAAGAGGGGGAGAGTTGTAACGCCCTCTCTAATTATTTAATTATTTTATTAGATGATATGGTATATGTTTATATATTATATGGATTTTGATGATTATGTGACGTATTTGTGACGTACTTGTGACGTGTGACGTGTTATTATTTTATTGTTTAATAAAATAATATAAGTGATATTTATATGAATATTTATTTGGTAAATAAAGAGATTTGTTAGAAAAATAGAATTTTAGGAGATGGGGTTATATTTATAAATAAGAAGAGTTGTGAGGGTTGAGATAGAATTAGAAAGATTAAGAGGAGTATATAAGAGAAGTAGGTTAAGAGAAAACATTTCTGAAAACGCGTACAGACTTTTGGTGAAAAGAAGAGGAAACGGTTGAAGGGAGAAGAGAGGCTAGGCTGCAATTTCTGCAATTTTTCCAGGTAAGGGTGAGCCTAACTTCAGTAATTTTAATTGTAAATCATCTGTTCTTGATTGGCATAGAGTTTGGTGAGGATTGGGATGGGTTTGAGAATTAGGGTTTATGATGAAATTGTGATGGATTGATGATAGATTGAGTTATAAGGCTGTAGAACTGGATACAGAACCTAGATTATCCCCTAGGACAACATTGCAGATGAATTAGAGGTTTGATTGGAGAGAATTGGCAGGTTTTGGTGAGTTTTGGTCTGAACCCGTGTGGGTTCTGAGATCGCTCGCCTGTGGCGAGTGATCACTCGCCGTGGCGAGTACCCCCTTGTTGCTCGCGAGGCGAGCAGTATAGCTCGCCGTGGCGAGCGTGTTCCTTAAATTTTAGGACTTTGGCCCAATTGGAGATGGTTTTGAGTGCCTTAATATTTATAGAGATGACTTGTGAAGTTGGTTTAGCCATATTGGATTTAGGGGACTTAAAAATGAAGATTTTTGGTGAAAAATGTCAAAAAGGCCGAGAGCACCCAGGATTTCTCGCCTCTAGTTCGCCCCCAACTCGCCTTTGGCGAGTAATCTTTTGTGAGTACTCGCCTGTGGCGAGCAGATCACTCGCCGTGGCGAGTTAGTGCCTACCTGAACCGTTGTTTTGCTTTTACGATCTGTTTCGCATGGGACTTTGAGAGGAACCCTTTGGGTAGTGTTAGTGAGGTTTTATACCCTTTAATGTATTCTGTAAAGATGATTGCTGATGTTTCTCTTGAGCTGTGGATAAATGATATATTGTTGTGTATAAGTGATGTATGAGTATGATGATATGTGAATGATGCTAAGTGTTGCAATGTGTATGAATAACAAGATGATGTTCTGCCATGTAATTATTATAACTGCATGTGTCAGTCTTGAAAATGTAATGATGTTTGAGACGGTGTATTAAGTTGTTAAACGACGAGTCTATGCATTTGCATATTTATGAGACGGTGGAGCTTTATGCTCAAAGCGACGGTGGAGCATTTGCTCAAAGCGACGGTGAAGCATATTAATGCTATAATCATATGGTACCACATGCATGATGTTGAGACGTTAGGTGTTGCATTTAGTCGAGTCAATTGTGACATATATGTGATGATGTTTGAGACGTTGCGATGTATGTTGTGATGTTGTTTATGATGATGTTTATGACGATGTTATGATGTGCTACAAAGTATATGTTATGAGTTGGATTTATGATTGTTAATCTTGACGTTTGATTTATATATTAATATTATTGTTGTGAACCTCACCCCTTCTGCTGGAATTGCCGCCTCGTGGGCAAGTGCAGGTACCCAGTCTTAGGTGCGATGATGCGAGGAGTCTGTGTGAAGTAGGGTTGCTCTGATACGTAACGGGATGGGGTCTTTTGTAGAGTCTATTCCATTATGTATCTTGTTAGAATAAATTTGACTTTCAGTGATGTTGAAACATTAATATTTGAGACGTTTTTGCTGGCTTTTAAGCCAAGACTATTTATGAGACGAGACTTTTAAATTCCGCTGCTTAATTGAGTATTTTTGTAAATGATAAATGATTATCCAAGTTGTTTTTAAGATGAAATGTGACACTCCTTTTGAGACGTACTCTGATTTATGTGATTTATTTAATGAAATTTCTAAGACGGGAAATTGGGGTGTTACATGGGTACTTTAGGATAAAGCAAACCCATATCCATTGTGCCTCGAAGATAACGAAATACATGCTTGAACCCATTCCAATGTCTTTGTGTGGGTGAAGAACTGTATCTTGATAATAGCTTGACAGAAAATGATATATCTGGACGCATATAATTATCAAGGTACATTAGTGCTCCTATTGCACTAAGATATGGTACTTCAGGACCAAGTAGTTCTTCACCTTCTTCTCGAGGTCTGAAAGGATCTTTCTCCACATCTAGTGATCTAACAACCATTGGAGTAGGCAATGGATGAGATTTGTCCATGTAGAAACGTTTTAACACTTTTGCTATGTAAGTTTATTGATGCAAAAAAATTCCATTATTTAAATGTTCGATTTGCAATCCGAGACAAAACTTTGTCTTTCCAAAGTCTTTCATTTCGAATTCTTTCTTCAGGCAATCTATGGCTTTTTGAAGCTCTTCGGGAGTCCCACTAATTTTTATGTCATCAACATAGACAGCAATTATAGCAAATTCATTTTCAGATCTTTTGATAAAAATACATGGGCAAATAGAGTAATTTTTGTATCCCTCCTTTAGCAAATATTCACTGAGGCGATTATACCACATGCGTCCAGATTGTTTTAGCCCATAGAGAGACTTATTTAATTTTATGGAGTAGTCTTCCCTAGATCCTGAACTATTTGCATCAGGCAAGTTAAATCCTTCAGGGATCTTCATGTAGATGTCACTATCAAGTGAGCCATACAAGTAGGCAGTAAACACATCCATCATGTGCAAATTTAGCCCTTCATGAGCTATAAGACTAATTAAATATCTAAAAGTAGTTGCAGCAACTACAGGTGAATATGTCTCATTAAAGTCAATCCCAGGTCTTTGCGAAAATCCTTGAGCAACGAATCTTGCTTTATATCTTGCAATTTCACCACTCTCATTAAGTTTTCGCACAAACACCCATTTATATCCAACAGGTTTTACTCCTTTAGGTGTTTGGACGACAGGTCCAAAGACTTTTCTCTTGTTGAGCGTGTTTATTTTTGCTTCGATTGCATCTTTCCATTTTAGCCAATTCTCGCTTTGTTTGCACTCTTTAATAGACCTTGGTTTATGATCCTCGTTGTCATTCATCTCATTTAGCGCTATATTATATGCAAAAATATCGTCAACGTTGACTTCATGTCGGTTCCGTTGTATTCCATTAGTGACATAATTTATTGAGATCTCTTGATTTTCATGTATTTCAGGTACCTGGTCAGCTTCTTCTGGAACTGAAATATTGATTATGTCAGAAGGATCTGTTAAAGTTTCCATATCCTCGTTAGGGCCATCTTTTCTTCTAGCTCCTTTTCTTGCTCGAGGATTTTTATCTTTGGAACCGAGTGGTCTACAACGCTTTGTAACACCCCGTTTCCCAAAACATCGTAATAATAATTATAATCAGAGTTATTCAACATCAAACGGAGCATTACACTGCTTTTCAAAAACTTTCTTAAATAGAAAATAAAACTATTTAATTCAACATATCATTCTCATAAAATCTGCAGCTCTTTAATTTAAATCATCAACATTCAACTACAACAAAATCCTCGGCTCAGACGCCTCAATAATTTTAAAACATCATCCAACAAATAAATCTTCAACAACATGTTCTTCAAAATATGATACATAAAGGAATGCAAGAAAAGACAACGATTCCCCATCCCGTTACGTATCAGAGCCCTAAGACATAAGAGCCAATATCTCACTAGCCTTCATTACCTGCACTTGCCCACAAGGCGGCAATTCCAACAGAAGGGGTGAGTTCAAAAATAAAAAATAATATATATATATATATATATATATATATAATGAATCATCAACTTGAATTAAAAACACATCAACAAATATATCAATATCCATACATATATGGCTTCATCATTCATCAACAATATTACTTCATTTTAAATAATTACAACAACAACTCTTGTGGCGACATCTCACCAACAACAACTCTCACCGACACCGACTATGCGACGACATCAACTACAAATGCAATATGCATGTGGTACCATTTTACGCGCGTTGAATGACAAGCATTCCAGGGCATGAGCCCTCAACAGTTGGATGGTTAAAGCATCCCAGGGCATAAGCCCTCAACAGGTGAATGATAAACATTCCAGGGCAATAAGCCCCCAACAGGTGAATGATAAACATTCCAGGGCAGTAAGCCCCCAACAAATGCATATGAGTATGAATGGACTCAGTGGTGTATATCAGCATACAACCCAACAACATCTAATGGTGTATATCAACATACAACCAACAACAACTACTTAGGACACCCTCCCCAACTGGACAATACTACTCAGCAACACCAAAGGCAACTCAACTTAGTAAAGCATAATTATTTTCATATGTACTTACATAATCTCATCCTATTCATCTTCATATATAAGTTTTACCATCTAAACAATTTTAAATAAATCCAACAAACATGTTAGGAAGCTTAGGTTTGGGTTAGGAGCACTTTGAAAAATTACACAAAAGGGTCGCACAGGACCCAGCTCGCTTAAGCGAGCATTTGGTCGCTTAAGCGACCTAAATCACGTAAGTCAGGATCTTGCTCGCTTGCAGCTCGCTTACAGTTCGCTTGAGCGAACAGGCTATTATCAAAATTCTAGGCAAAATTTGGCGTCTCTCGCTTAAGCGACGGGGACTTTGTAACACCCCAATTTCCCGACATAAAAATTTCATTAAATAGAAGCATATAATAGAGTAACATCACAAAGGAGTGTCACATTTCTCAATAACAAAATCTTTAAACCAAATAAATATTAGTTTATCCTTCGCAAAAATGATCAAATATAGCAGCGGAATCATAATTAAAATATCCTTCAAAAAGGTCTTGGCTCTAGGCCATCAAACGTCTCATAAAATTTAAGTCTCAAAATTCATCGCAAATATTAAAGTCATAAAATAGATCAACATGATACATAAAGGAATAGACTCAATGCAAGACCCCATCCCGTTAGGTATCAGAGCACCTAGACATCACACAAGGACTCCTCACATTGGCGCACCTAAGCTTGGTTACCTGCTGTTATCGCGATTTTCGGGTGTCAAATCATTAATTAGATTTGAACCTTTCAATCATTGATATCTCTATTTTTTTTGGGGAGAGGTAAAATCGAGAGGAAACCTCAGAAATTCTAAGTTCGGGGCTGGTTTCATTACGGGAAGGTGTTAGGCACCCGCAATGACTATAGTATCCTATAGGAACCGTTTTACTATGCTTTATGTATACGCTTTGCTTTTATTGCTATTTGTAAAAAGATTGGTTGATTTTAAGAATGAGAGAAAGAAGATTGGATTTTATTTTATTGGACTTGGAGAGATTTTGAGTCTCTTGCCTACATACCCTTTTAAGGGATCAAAATTCCATGTAGTTCTCTTCCAAAATGTTTTTGTGAGTTTTGTTTGTTTTTAAGTTTGAAAAAGATTTTGAAGAAGGGAAAGAGGCCGTATAGGCATTAGAATTGAAAAGAAAAAGAAAGCATTTGGTTGGTTCAATTGTTAATGAAAATGGTTAAAGTTGGTAATTAATTGCATTTTGGTTTGATTAAGAAAATAAAGGAAAAACCCTTTGGAGTTTTGACTCCAAGGTTTATTTGGAAAATATTTGAAGTGATGGAAGTTGTTTGTTTTTCAAAAGATTAATTTTCTCTAAGTATCGCGCATCCTAAACATACACCTAAACGATAGACATACAACGTGTGTGCGTGTGTCGGTGCATGTGTCGGTGTACATCATTATAGTCCATAGTCCTTTACATCGGGTCCTATTTTACATTCTATGATCTTGCATGAAATTAAAGAAAAGTAAGCTACCTAAATATTACATAAGAATTAGTTGGATGTTCCATGAAAGAGTTAAAGGGAGAAATGGGAATGAGATGAGATGCTTAGTATGCATGAGACATAGAGTAGAGTGGTTAGTAAAACAAGATGAAATAATGATGAAATATTAATCCTAAACAAAATGGTAAACTATCACAAAAAATTGGCGTAAAATCACACTAAACAACATTGCAAAATATCACAAAATTGGCATCAAAGATCCAACTAAACATAATTGCAAAACATCACAAAATGGTAATCAAGAATCAAATTTAACAAGAAAGTGGAAATATCACAAAATAGTAATCAAGGATCAAATTTAACAAGAAAATGGAAATATCACAAAATAGTAATCAAGAATCAAATGTAACGAAATTGCAAAATATCACGCAATTGATATCAAGAATCAAGTTTAACAAAATTGCAAAATATCAAAAAAAAAATCTAAGTTTAACAACATTGGGAATGTTACAAAAGCATCAAACTTAACACAATCCAATGAGCTATTATGAGAACAGGGGTAAATCACCATGGAATCAAGTGCTAACCACCAAAATCATGGGACAAGAATTTGGATGAGCAAACACGCGAGAAAATTTGTAAAAAAAAACACAAGATATCCCAATCAAATGAGAAATTAGCACTTGCCAAATTTTCATCAATTTTCACATGTAAAATATCACAAAACAGTCACAAATACCCCAAGAACGCATAGCAATTTTTTTGAATTTTGTAAAGAAGTCAAGACGCACAAGAGGTCCAAATAGCAAACACGGGGGTGCACATAACAAGAAAAACTCAAGAAATTGAAAGAAAACCAAAAGCCTGCGGGTAAAAAGCCCAAACCCACGGATCTGATGGATCCGGATCGAACTAACGCTCCAGGAGCGTTGGATTGATCCAGATCCATCAGGATCTGAATCAAACGGCTGAGAGTGAGAGAAGAATGGGTCGGGTTTGGGTTAACCCGACCCAAACACATATATAAAGGGTTTTATACCCGTTTTCTTTCATTTTTCAAAACCTTTCTCTTTCTTCCTCTCTTCTTCTCCGCCGTTCTCTCTTCTCTTCACAAACCCTAACCCTAATTCGTAATCCAGTCCAGAATTTGTTCAATCATGGCTTAAACGATTTGCTTCTTTGTTCTAAGCATGAATCAGTCTAGAACGAACAGCCTTAGCCGTTGAAACGATGTGAATCTTCCCGTTTTGGTTAGGGTTCAAACCGTTCGGATTCTTTGTGTCCTTGGACGAAATTTTTGTGAAATTCACTCTGATTCACACTCGTTGTGAATCTTGAAGTGTTTCTTTGCCTTTTTCAAACTTTTTTCGCGTTATGGTTAGGGTTCAGACCGAACGGCTTGAACTAGCTATGGATTCACATCGTTTGAGGCTCTGTAGTGATTTTCAACGTGATTAAAGGAGATTTGAGAGTTACCTGAGTCTGTTATCCGGAGATTTTGGCTCGTTCCTCTGATTCTTTGGTTCGGATCTTTGCTGGTGAGCTTTCTTTCTCCTTCTCTGATCTCACGCTGTGATCCTTCGCTTCTTTCCCTTTCTTCTTCTCTGACCTCTGTGATCGCGCTTGAGCTTGCCGCCTTTGGGTGGTGAGTTCGCGCTTGAATTGCAGAAAAAACCGATTCAATGATGAAGATTCAATACAGAATCCCTGAGAATCGATGCAAACTCCATTGAATTCGTTGAATTTTGATTCTGGAAAAACGGTTAGGGTTTGAATGTTCTTGAACTTTTTCTGGATTTGTGAATTTGATCCAACTGAATGGAGAGAGAATTTTTGTTTCTGTTTGTGACTTGGCGCGTAATGAATGGATCTGATTCTGACTTGTACAGTGGTGGCCTTTTATAGGCTGCCACATGTGCCTCTGGACCAATGGGAATCTGACACCTGGACCTGAATTGGCCTGCGTGGCACGTGGACTGTTTTTTGACTCAAGGACCAATCTGCAAAAAATGAAACTAAAGGGACTAATCTGCAAAAATACGATAAAACAACAAAAAAGATGAAAATAGGACCGATTTGCAAAAAAACATAATATTTGGACTGAATTGCAATTTCTAAAAATGTTTGGACTAAAATGTAAAAACAATAAAATTGGCTAAAAAAAGTAATTTGAAATGCAACATAAAGTGAAACAATTAAAATTGACAAACGGACTAAAACGAACAAATTACCACAAATGAGGTATTTTAAAATACCTCTCTGCCCGAAATTTATTTGATGTGAAAAGACTAAAATGCCCCTGGGGGCAAAAACGACTCAGACTGACTCAGATGCAAAACTAAGATGATTTTTGTACAGAATTTGATTAATGATTCATGCAAACAAATTGAAAAGGCTCAGGGACAAATTGTAGGGACTAAAATGGGTTCCTTCGTAGGAAATGACCAAAATACCCTTTTGTATGATTTTATGCAAAAATTAAAAGGACTGAAGCAATAACGCATGCAGTTGAAGCACAGTAGAAAACACGGTGAATTTGAAAGTATTAGAAAATAGCAGAGGAATTTGAATGAGTATTTTTAGGTCCAAAATGAGGGTATAACACCTGCACTTGCCCACAAGGCGGCAATTCCAACAGAAGGGGTGAGATTCATAGCAGAAATATTAACGTATAAATCAACATTTATGATTCACAACATAAACTCATCACATACATCACATATTAAAATACAAGGATAACATCATCGTCATAAACATCTCAAATAACACATCATCGTCTCAAAACATCGTCTCATAATATGTCAACAATTTGACTCAACTAAATGCAACTCTAACATCTTGACATCATGCATGTGGTACCATATATAAGCATTAATATGCTTCACCGTCGCTTTGAGCAAATGCTCCACCGTCGCTTTGAGCAAAAGCTCCACCGTCTCATAATATGCAAATGCATGGACACGACTCTTTAACATCTTAACAAGTCAACATAACTTCTCAAACATCATTAACAACTCAAAGCTGACACATGCAATTATAATAAATACATGGCAGAAGTTCAACTCATTTAACATATATGCAAAGGCACATAACATCACTATAAGTCACTTAGCATCATGTTTACAAATCATTAAAACGTGAACATTTCATCACTTTAGCACTGACATAAAAGAAACATCATTAATCATCATTACAGAATGAATTTAAGGACATAAAACATCCCTAACACTACCCAAAGGTTTCCTCTTGAAGTCCCATGCGAAACAGATCGTAAAACGAAACAACAATCCAGAACTGCACTAACTCGCCACGGCGAGTGATTTGCTCGCTACGGCGAGCTCTCTCAGGAAGCTACTCGCGAAAGGCGAGCTGGGGGCGAGCTACAGGTGAGCAATCTGGGTGCTCTCGGCCTTTTTGACATTTTTCGCCTAAAATCTCCGTTTTAAGGTTTCCTAAATCCAATTTGGTCCAAACAACTTCACAGGTCTTTCCTATAAATAATAAGGCACTCAAAACCACCTAAAGTTTGGCAAAAATCCCAAGTTTCAGGGTTATGCTCGCCACGGCGAGCTATGCTGCTCGCCTAGTGAGCGATAGGGGTTTACTCGCAGTCACTCGCCACAAGCGAGCGATGACAGAACCACTACGGGTTCACTCCTATTCTCACCAACTCATCTCAATTCTCTCATGTTAAGCCTCTAATTCACCAGCAATGTTGTTCTAGTGGTTAATCTAGGTTCTGTAACACGTTTCTACACCAATTCACAGCCACCTCACATCAAATTCATCAAAATTCATTAGAACCCTAATTTCAAAACTCTCTTAAACTCTTCCCAAACCTTAGTCAATCATAACAGATGAATTACACGCTAATAGTACTGCAGTTAGGCTCACCCTTACCTGGGAAAAGTGCAGAAATCGCAGCCTAGCTTCCTCTCTTCTCTTAAACCGTTTCTCTCCCTTTTCCAAAAGTCTGTAACGCGTTCTGACTTCTCTCAGACCTAATTTCCTTAAATACCGCTTCCCAACTTATCTAATTCTATCTCAACCCTCACAACTTTGCCTATTTATAAATATAACCCCATCTCTCAAAATTATATATTTTCCAACAAATCTTTATTTTTCATACAAATATATATAAAAACACCACATATATTATTTTATTAAACAATAAAATAATCATCACGTCACACATCATAATTACGTCACATAATCACCAAAAATCATATAATATATAATAATATACTATATTATCTAATAAAATGATTAAATAAATAAAGAGGGCGTTACAACTCTTCCCCTCTTAAAGGATTTCAGTCCTCGAAAATTTACCTCGATTAAACAACTCTGGATAGGATTCCAGCATCTTACTTTCTAGCTCCCAAGTTAAACTTTCACCTGTCGCTCCGTCCCAAACGACTCTAACGAGAGGTTTCTCCTTGCCTCTGAACGTCTTCACTTTCCGATCATCAATCCTTACCGGTAAAGTCTCAACCGTAAGGTTGTCTGTAACTTGCACATCATCACTTTGGATCACATGAGACGGATCCGGAACGTACTTCCTCAGTTGCGACACATGGAAAACATCATGCAAATTCGATAAATGTGGTGGTAATCCAACACGATATGCCACCGTCCCAATCCTCTCTGATATCTGATACGGACCACTAAATCTCGGAGTCAACTTCTTTGACTTCAAAGCACGGCCTACACCGGTCATAGGAGTAACTCTCAGGAACACATGATATCCCTCTTAGAACTCAAGGTCCTTCCTACGCTTGTCATGATAACTCTTTTGTCGACTCTGCGACGCTTTTATCTTCTCTTGAATCATTCTTACCTTCTCGGTAGTCTGTTGAACAATCTCTGGTCCTAAAACCACATTCTCACCTGACTCAAACCAACACAACGGAGTTCTACATTTCCGACCATACAAAGCCTCAAAAGGTGCCATTCCAATACTCGAATGGTAACTGTTGTTGTACGTGAACTCTATCAACGGAAGATGACTATCCCAAGTCCCTCCTTGCTCAAGTACACAAACTCTCAACAAATCTTCCAATGACTGAATCGTCCCCTCCGACTGACCATCTGTCTGCGGATGATAAGCCGAACTCAACCTCAACTGAGAACCTAACGCCTCTTTTAAACTCTTCCGAAATCTAGAAGTAAATCTTGGATCTCTATCTGATACGATGCTCGAAGGAACACCATGCAGCTTCACTATGTCTCGGATATAAATCTCTGCCAACTGAGCTACAGGAAAAGTAATATTAATAGGAAGAAAATGAGCCGACTTCGTCAATCTATCAACAATAACCCAAATTGCATCGTTTCTTCTAGGGGTATTTGGCAAGCTCGTCACAAAATCCATGGATATACTATCCCATTTCCACTCTGGCACATCTAAAGATACCATCATACCAGTCGGTTTCTGATGTTCAACCTTCGACTTCTGACAAACTAAACAGGAATACACAAACTGTGCCACATCTCGTTTCAAACCAGACCACCAAAACAACTTCATCAAATCATGATACATTTTCGTAGCTCCCGGGTGAATACTCAAGCTACTTCTGTGACTCTCTTCAAGAATCACCTTCTTCATTTCATCATTGTCAGGAATGCAAATTCTACCTCGGAACCTTAACACTCCCTGATCATCGACTTGAAAGTCACTATCTTCGGTCTGATTACTAGTAACCAATAAGTCCACAAACTTAACATCTTCTTTCTGCGCCTCTTTAATACTCTTCAAAAAATCACTATCAATTCTCAACATTCCCAGCTTTACACTCTGAGGTGTCCTTTCACAAACTAAGCTCAGATCTCTAAACTGTTCCAACAACTCAAATTCTTTCACCATCAAATCAGACATATGCATAGTCTTCCTACTTAAGGCATCTGCAACCACATTAGCTTTGCCCGGATGATAATTCAAACCAAAGTCATAATCTTTTAATAGTTCAAGCCACCTTCTCTGCCTCATATTCAATTCCTTCTGATCAAACAAATACTTCAAGCTCTTGTGATCACTGAACACTTCAAACCTCGAACCATACAAGTAATGTCTCCATATCTTCAATACAAAGACCACAGCCGCCAATTCTAAATCATGCGTCGGGTAATTCTTCTCATGAACTCTCAACTGTCTTGAAGCATAAGCTACCACCTTACCATCTTGCATAAGAACACCACCTAAACCCAACTTGGATGCATCACAATACACCACAAAAGGTTCATCGAGCTTCGGCAAAATCAAAACTGGAGCAGTCGTCAAACGCTTCTTCAATTCGTTAAAACTATTTTCACATTGGACATCCCATACAAAAGCCTTACCCTTGCACGTCAACTGCGTTAACGGAAGAGCTAACTTGGAAAACCCTTCTATAAATCTTCGATAATAACCTGCTAGCCCCAAAAAGCTTCTAATTTCAGTAACCGATTTAGGAGTCTCCCATTGCGAAACCGCTTCAACCTTAGACGGGTCAACTGCAATACCATCACCAGAAATAACATGGCCAAGAAAACTCACCTCTTTTAGCCAGAACTCCCACTTAGACAATTTGGCATAAAGTTTCTTCTCCTTCAACACTTGCAAGACAATCTTCAAATGATCAGCATGCTCTTCTTCAGTCTTGGAGTACATCAAAATATCGTCAATGAACACCACTACAAACCGATCCAAAAATGCATGGAAGATGCGATTCATATACTCCATAAATACTCCAGGTGCATTGGTAACTCCAAAAGGCATAACCTTGTACTCATAGTGACCATAACGGGTTCTGAAAGCTGTCTTCTGCATATCTTCATCTTTCACTTTAATCTGGTGATAACCTGACCTCAAATCAATCTTGCTGAAAACACATGCACTCACTAACTGATATATCAAATCATCAATCCTCGGAAGTGGATACCTATTCTTAATAGTTACCTTGTTCAAATGTCGATAGTCAATGCATAGCCTCATACTACCATCCTTCTTCTTTACTAGCAAAACTGGCGCTCCCCAAGGTGAAACACTTGGTCTAACAAATTTCTTCTCGAGCAAATCTTCTAACTGTTTCTTCAACTCAGTTAATTCGGAAGCTGACATACGATAAGGTGCCATCGACACCGGCTTCGTTCCAGGAACAAGATCAATAGAAAACTCAACCTCTCTCTCTGGCGCCACGTCAGGAATTTCATCTGGGAAAACTTCAGGAAAATCGCATACCACTTGCAGCTTATCGATCACTGCCTGATTCTCAATAGATAATGAAGCCATCAAGGAAAACATCAATATGCCGTCACGTTCCAGTTGCTTCAGTTGCTTAGTGGATAAGAACTCTGCACCAGTTTCCTCTTCAGCAGAAGAAAAACGTACCGTCTTGCTAAAACAATTAATAAGCACATGGGTGTATTCTAACCAATTCATCCCCAAAATCACATCCATCCCAACCAACGGTAGACAAACTAGATCAACCTCAAAGTCTCGACCAAACATAGACACAGGACATCTCAAACACACAAGGGAAGTAGTCACCGAACCCTTAGCTGGAGTTTCGACAACCATCTCCCCGTTCATATCAGATACAACAAGATTTAACTTAGCAGCACAATCAAGAGCAATAAAACAATGCGTAGCACCAGTATCAATAATAGGAACTAAAGATTGATCAGCAATATAACAAGTACCTCTGATCAAACGGTCATCGTTATCAGTCTGTGTGCCGGTCAACGCGAATACCCTTCCAGTAGTCTTAGTCTTCTTTGGCTGCTTGCACTGCGAACCAATATGTCCTTGCTCATTACAATTGAAACACACACCATCATCAAACTTGCAGTCATTAGTAGTATGTCCTTTCTGACCACAACGATATCATCTCTTCACATCGGCAATACACACATTACTCTTGTGGCCTTTCTCACCACAAGTAAAACAAGTAATCTCAGCAGGAGCATTCTTCTTCTGAGGTCTTCTCTCATCATTGACTCTTTGCTTTCCCTTATCTCTAGGGGCATCATAAGGTTTAGGACGACTCTGCTGGCCCTTAGCTTTCCTATCATTCACTACCTTGTAGTGAGCCTTGGTATCCTCCTCATATATTCTACAGCTACTCACCAACTCAGAAAAATTGCGAATCTTCTGATAACCAATAGCTCTCTTGATATCAACACGCAACCCGTTCTCAAACTTAATGCACTTTGAAAATTCAGCAGTCTCGGGGGTATAGTGTGGATAAAACTTAGCCAACTCCACAAACTTGGCCGCATACTCAGTCACTGACATGTTCCTTTGCTTAAGCTCCAGAAACTCAATCTCTTTCTTTCCACGAACATCTTCTAGAAAGTACCTATCAAGGAATTCCCTCTTGAATATAGCCCACGTAACCTCAGCTCCGTCTTGTTCCAGAATGGGTAGAAGACTAACCCACCAATCATCAGCCTCCTCGGCAAGCATGTGCGTACCAAAACGCACCTTCTGAGCATCTTCACACTGCATGACCCGGAACACCCTCTCAATCTCCTTGAGCCATGTCTGGGCTCCATCTGGATCATATCTCCCCGTGAAGGTAGGAGGATGGTTCCTCAAGAAGGTCTCTAGCAAACGGACCTCAGCATTCGCACCAGCATTCGTATTCGGCTGCTGTCCCACAGCTTGGGCAACAACTTCCAAAGCAACAGCAATTGCAGCATCGTTTCTACCAGCCATCTTAGTTCTCTACAAAGCAAACATAAGTTAGAATAATACAACTATAGTATTCTAACTCTAAGACAACGTCACTCGACTCTCTATTTGGCCGGACGGACCGACTTGCTCTGATACCAATTGTAACACCCCAATTTCCCGACATAAAAATTTCATTAAATAGAAGCATATAACAGAGTAACATCACAAAGGAGTGTCACATTTCTCAACAACAAAATCTTTAAACCAAATAAATATTAGTTTATCCTTTGCAAAAATGATCAAATATAGCAGCGGAATCATAATTAAAATATCCTTCAAAAAGGTCTTGGCTCTAGGTCATCAAACGTCTCATAAATATTTAAGTCTCAAAATTCATCGCAAATATTAAAGTCATAAAATAGATCAACATGATACATAAAGGAATAGACTCAATGCAAGACCCCATCCCATTAGGTATCAGAGCACCTAGACATCACACAAGGACTCCTCACATTGGCGCACCTAAGCTTGGTTACCTGCACTTGCCCACAAGGCGGCAATTCCAACAGAAGGGGTGAGATTCACAGCAGAAGTATTAACGTATAAATCAACATTTATGATCCACAACATAAACTCATCACATACATCACATATTAAAATACAAGGATAACATCATCGTCATAAACATCTCAAATAGCACATCATCGTCTCAAAACATCGTCTCATAATATGTCAACAATTTGACTCGACTAAATGAAACTCTAACATCTTGACATCATGCATGTGGTACCATATATAAGCATTAATATGCTTCACCGTCGCTTTAAGCAAATGCTCCACCGTCGCTTTGAGCAAAAGCTCCACCGTCTCATAATATGCAAATGCATGGACACGACTCTTTAACATCTTAACAAGTCAACATAACTTCTCAAACATCATTAACAACTCAAAGCTGACACATGCAATTATAATAAATACATGGCAGAAGTTCAACTCATTTAACATATATGCAAAGGCACATAACATCACTATAAGTCACTTAGCATCATGTTTACAAATCATTAAAACGTGAACATTTCATCACTTTAGCACTGACATAAAAGAAACATCATTAATCATCATTACAGAATGAATTTAAGGACATAAAACATCCCTAACACTACCCAAAGGTTTCCTCTTGAAGTCCCATGCGAAACAGATCGTAAAACGAAACAACAATCCAGAACTGCACTAACTCGCCACGGCGAGTGATTTGCTCGCTACGGCGAGCTCTCTCAGGAAGCTACTCGCGAAAGGCGAGCTGGGGGCGAGCTACAGGTGAGCAATCTGGGTGCTCTCGGCCTTTTTGACATTTTTCGCCTAAAATCTCCGTTTTAAGGTTTCCTAAATCCAATTTGGTCCAAACAACTTCACAGGTCTTTCCTATAAATAATAAGGCACTCAAAACCACCTAAAGTTTGGCAAAAATCCCAAGTTTCAGGGTTATCCTCGCCACGGCGAGCTATGCTGCTCGCCTAGTGAGCGATAGGGGTTTACTCGCAGTCACTCGCCACAAGCGAGCGATGACAGAACCACTACGGGTTCACTCCTATTCTCACCAACTCATCTCAATTCTCTCATGTTAAGCCTCTAATTCACCAGCAATGTTGTTCTAGTGGTTAATCTAGGTTCTGTAACACGTTTCTACACCAATTCACAGCCACCTCACATCAAATTCATCAAAATTCATTAGAACCCTAATTTCAAAACTCTCTTAAACTCTTCCCAAACCTTAGTCAATCATAACAGATGAATTACACGCTAATAGTACTGCAGTTAGGCTCACCCTTACCTGGGAAAAGTGCAGAAATCGCAGCCTAGCTTCCTCTCTTCTCTTAAACCGTTTCTCTCCCTTTTCCAAAAGTCTGTAACGCGTTCTGACTTCTCTCAGACCTAATTTCCTTAAATACCGCTTCCCAACTTATCTAATTCTATCTCAACCCTCACAACTTTGCCTATTTATAAATATAACCCCATCTCTCAAAATTATATATTTTCCAACAAATCTTTATTTTTCATACAAATATATATAAAAACACCACATATATTATTTTATTAAACAATAAAATAATCATCACGTCACACATCATAATTACGTCACATAATCACCAAAAATCATATAATATATAAAAATATACTATATTATCTAATAAAATGATTAAATAAATAAAGAGGGCGTTACAGACTTCGCTTAAGCGACGCAAATGTCGAAAGTCAGGTTCAAGTTCGCTTGGTGTTCGCTTATGGTTCGCTTGAGCGAACGGGCGAAATTTCAATCCTGGGCAGGGAAAGTGTCGCTCGCTTGAGCGAACGGCTTGCTCGCTTAAGCGAGTACTCATCTGGGCAGTTCCAAAACTACGATTTCTTAAACCCTTTTTCATCCAAAAACCCAATTTTGATCCGCCCAATCACCCAAGTTAATTTACAAAATGTTTACAGGTCTAATATACAATGTATAGACAAGAACAACTCAGAATAACACAATCAACAGCATAAATCAACAACATTAGGCAATTCATCACATTCTTGAAAAACCTAAAACAGAATAACAATTCTCAATCCAAATTCATGAAACATGCATATATATATATATATATATATATATATATATATATATATATATTACAATTGAAATGCTAACCCACCCTTACCTCAATTCAGCGATTCTACAGCAAAAATGGATGGATTCTCTCTTCCTAGTTCTTCCCTTGGCTTCTTCTCTCTTTTCTCCCAAAAGCTTAAGTTTCTCTATTTCTTACTGAACGTACAAAATGTTTCATCTGACTCTCTATTTTCCTTTTCCCACAAGACCAAAACCTCTCTTTCTCTTAACTCCCTCTTAACTCTCATAATTAAAGTGTAACCCCCTCCTCCTTAATTCTAATAATTCTAAATAAATCCCTTTAACCAAATAAATAATATTTCTCCTCCTATTTTATTAAATCACACAAATAATTATATAATAAATAACAACACATCAAATATTCACATAAATCAACATTTTCATATAAAATACACAAAACATACTAAAATCAACCAAAAATAGTAAAATAACAATTAGGTATATCCTTACCAAAAATAGTAAATCAACCAAAACATACACCGCCCCAAACAACCTTCACCAAAGGTATTTCCTTGCCTCTCAACTGCTTCACGTTACGATCCTCAATCCTCAAAGGTAAAGTCTCAACGGTAAGGTTATCCCTAACTTGCACATCATCTCTAGGAATAACATGAGAAGGGTCTGCTACATACTTCCTTAGATGCGACACATGAAACACATCATGCAAGTTTGAAAGATGCGGTGGCAACCCAATCCGATATGCCACGGTTCCAACCTTCTCTGAAATCTGGTAAGGACCAATGAACTTTGGAGTCAACTTCTTAGACTTCAATGCACGTCCTACACCCGTCATAGGAGTAACCCTCAAAAACACATGATCACCCTCCTGAAACTCAAGGGCCTTTCTACGTTTGTCATGATAACTCATCTGACGATCCTGCGACGCTTTCATCTTTTTTCTGATCAACTTGACCTTCTCTGTAGTCTGCTGAACCAACTCTGGTCCCAAAACCACACTTTCACCCGACTCAAACCAACACAAAGGAGTTCTGCACCTCCGACCATACAAAGCTTCGAACGGTGCCATACCAATACTCGAATGGTAACTATTGTTGTATGTGAACTCTACCAACGACAAGTGACTATCCCAAGCTCCTCCCTGCTCAAGTACACACACCCTTAACAAATCTTACAAAGATTGGATAGTCCTCTCCGACTGACCATCTGTCTGCGGATGATAAGTTGAACTCAATCTCAATTTTGAACCCAATGCATCTTGCAAACTCTTCCAAAACCTCGAAGTGAACCTCGGATCTCTATCCGACACAATACTCGACGGTACACCATGTAGCTTCATAATGTCACGAATATAAATCTCCGCCAACTGAGCTACCGGAAAAGTAATATTGATCGGAATAAAGTGCGCCGACTTTGTCAATCTATCGACCACAACCCATATAGCATCATGCCCTCTTGGAGTATTCGGCAAACTTGTTACAAAATCCATGGAAATGCGGTCCCACTTCCACTCGGGCACATCTAAAGGAGTCAACAACCCTGCAGGCTTCTGATGTTCAACCTTAGACTTCTGGCAAGTCAAACATGCATACACAAACCGAGCCACATCTCGTTTCAATCCGGACCACCAAAACAATTTCTTCAAATCATGGTACATCTTTGTATCTCCCGGATGAATACTCAAGCTACTCTTGTGACTTTCTTCTAAAATCAACCTTTTCAAACCCTCATCATCAGGAATACAAATCCTTCCTCTAAATCTCAATACGCCTTGGTCATCAACCTTAAAATCGCCATCTGCATTTTGATCACTAGCAGTCATCAAATCTACAAACTTAACATCAATCTTCTGTGCCTCCTTGATACTACTCAAGAAATCACTATTAATCTTCAACATGCATAACCGCACACTTTGAGGCGACCTTTCACAAACAAGACTCAAGTTCCTAAACTGTTCAAGCAACTCGAATTCTTTCACCAGCATGGCAGACATATGCAACGTCTTTATGCTCAAAGCATCAGCAACTACATTAGCTTTACCCGGATGGTAATTCAAGCCAAAATCATAATCTTTCAACAGCTCTAACCACCTCCTCTGCCTCATGTTCAACTCCTTCTGATCAAATAAATACTTTAAACTTTTATGATCACTAAATACCTCAAATCTGGAACCGTATAAATAATGCCTCCAAATTTTCAACATAAACACCACAGCTGCCAACTCTAGATCATGCGTAGGATAATTCTTTTCATGGATCCTCAACTGCCTAGAAGCATAGGCTACTACCTTCCCATCTTGCATCAAAACACCACCTAAGCCCAGCTTAGATGCATCACAATAAACAACAAAAGGTTCTTCTGGCTTCGGCAAAATTAAAATAGGAGCAGTCGTCAATCTTCGCTTCAATTCATTGAAACTACTCTCACATTGAGTATCCCACACAAATGCTTTACCTTTACAAGTCAACTGCGTCAAAGGAAGTGCCAACTTTGAAAATCCTTCAATGAACCTATGGTAATAACCAGCCAAACCAAGAAAACTTCTAACCTCGGTAACTGACTTTGGTGTCTCCCACTGCGATACAGCATCAACCTTCGAAGGATCTACAACAATACCATTACCAGAAATAATATGGCCAAGAAAACTCACTTCATTCAACCAGAACTCACATTTGGACAGCTTGGCATACAACTTCTTCTCCTTCAGCACTTGCAATACAATCTTCAAATGCTCTGCATGCTCTGCTTCAGTCTTAGAGTAAATTAGAATATCATCAATAAAAACCACAACAAATTGATCCAGGTACTCATGAAATATTCTGTTCATGTACTCCATAAACACACCAGGCGCATTAGTAACACCGAAAGGCATCACCTTATATTCATAATGTCCATATCGTGTCCTAAAGACCGTCTTTTGCATATCCTCATCCTTCACTTTAATCTGATGATAACCCGACCTCAAGTCAATCTTGCTAAATATACGAGCACCCAATAGTTGATCCATCAAGTCATCAATCCTCGGAAGTGGATACCTGTTCTTTATCGTCACTTTGTTCAACTGGCGGTAATCAATACACAACCGCATGCTACCATCCTTCTTCTTAACCAACAACACCGGCGCTCCCCAAGGTGAAACACTCGGTCTTACAAATTTCTTGTCAAGAAAGTCTTCCAACTGCTTCTTTAACTCAGCTAACTCAGAAGCTGACATACGGTAAGGAGCCATCGACACAGGCTTCGTTCCCGGAACAAGGTCAATTGCAAACTCGACCTCCCTCTGTGGTGGCACATCTGGAATCTCATCAGGGAAAACTTCCGGAAACTCTTTCACAACAGGCAATCTATCAATTACAGCTTGATTTTCTACTGACAGGAACGCCAACAAGGAAAACATCAAGACGCCGTCTTGTTCTAACCGCTTCATCTCTTTAGTGGATAAGAATTCTGCTCCACTATCTTCTTCAGTAGAAGAAAATCGTACCGTCTTGCTAAAACAATTAATCAGGACATGATTGTATTCTAACCAATTCATTCCCAATATTACATCCATTCCCACCAACGACAAACAAACAAGGCCGACCTCAAAATCTCTACCAAATACAGACAACGGACAACTTAAACAGACAAGGGAAGTAGTTACTGAACCCTTAGCTGGAGTTTCAACAACCATCTCCCCATTCATATCAGACATAATCAAACCCAATCTTTTTGCACAGTCAAAAGCAATGAAACAATGCGTAGCACCAGTATCTATAATAGCAATTAAAGGAGTACCATTAAAGAAACAAGTACCTCTGATAAGTCGATCTTCATTATCGGTCTGGGTACCAGTCAAGGCAAACACCCTCCCACTGGTCTGCGCCTTCTTAGGGTGCGTACACTGAGAGCCAATGTGACCTTCCTCATTACAATTGAAGCAAACAATATCCCCACGCTTGCATTCCGTGACGGTATGGCCCTTCTTTCCGCATCGGAAACACTTCTTCTCATCTCAGTTGCAGGCATTACTCTTGTGGCCTTTCACACCACACTTATAACAAACAATCTCAGCAGGAGCATCTCTACGTGCAGGTCTCCTCTCATCGTGCATTCTCTGCTTGCCCTTATCAGCTGGGGCACTATATGGCTTCGGACGACTCTGCTGTCCTTTACCTCTTCGATCACTCATCACCTTGTAGTGAGCTTTCATGTCCTCTTCATAGATCCTACAGCTGCTTACCAACTCAGAGAAGTCTCTTATCTTCTGATAGCCAATGGCCCGCTTAATATCAGCTCGCAAACCATTCTCAAACTTGATGCATTTGGAGAACTCAGCAGTCTCCGCAGCATAATGTGGATAGAACTTGGCAAGCTCCACAAACTTTGCAGCATACTCAGTGATAGACATGTCCCCTTGCTTCAGCTCAAGGAACTCAATTTCTTTCTTTCCGCGGACATCTTCTGGAAAGTACCTTCTTAAGAATTCTCTTCTAAACACAGCCCATGAAATCACAGCTCCTTCATTCTGAAGAATTGGTTGAGTGCTTACCCACCTGTCTTCAGCTTCCTCAGCCAACATGTGTGTGCCGAAACGCACCATCTGCACATCATTGCACTGCATCACCCGGAAGATCCTTTCGACCTCCTTCAGCCACAACTGAGCTCCGTCGGGGTCGTACCTTCCCTTGAAGGTTGGTGGATGGTTCCTCAGAAAAGTTTCAAGTATCCGCACACCTTCACCACCACCAGCACCTTGCTGTTGTTGTCCCACAACCTGAGCCATTGCTTGCAAGGCAGCAGCAAGAGCAGCATCATTCCTTCCAGCCATCTCAAAGTTCTACATAACAACAACAAATCAAGACAACAAAGACAGTTAAAGCTGTCACACAACTCTACTAGGCTCGACACGACTCTACTAATTGGCCGAACGGACCGACCTGCTCTGATACCAATGGTAACACCCCGTTTCCCAAAACATCGTAATAATAATTATAATCACAGTTATTCAACATCAAACGGAGCATTACACTGCTTTTCAAAAACTTTTTTAAATAGAAAATAAAACTATTTAATTCAACATATCATTCTCATAAAATCTGCAGCGGAAATCTTTGATTTAAATCATCAACATTCAACTACAACAAAATCCTCGGCTCAAAGGCCTCAATAATTTTAAAACATCATCCAACAAATAAATCTTCAACAACATGTTCTTCAAAATATGATACATAAAGGAATGCAAGAAAAGACAACGATTCCCCATCCCGTTACGTATCAGAGCCCTAAGACACAAGAGCCAATATCTCACTAGCCTTCATTACCTGCACTTGCCCACAAGGCGGCAATTCCAACAGAAGGGGTGAGTTCACAAATCAAAAATAATATATATATAATGAATCATCAACTTGAATTAAAAACACATCAACAAATATATCAATATCCATACATATATGGCTTCATCATTCATCAACAATTTTACTTCATTTTAAATAATTACAACAACAACTCTTGTGGCGACATCTCACCAACAACAACTCTCACCGACACCGACTATGCGACGACATCAACTACAAATGCAATATGCATGTGGTACCATTTTACGCGCGTTGAATGACAAGCATTCCAGGGCATGAGCCCTCAACAGTTGGATGGTTAAAGCATCACAGGGCATAAGCCCTCAACAGGTGAATGATAAACATTCCAGGGCAATAAGCCCCCAACGGGTGAATGATAAACATTTCAGGGCAGTAAGCCCCCAACAAATGCATATGAGTATGAATGGACTCAGTGGTGTATATCAGCATACAACCCAACAACATCTAATGGTGTATATCAGCATACAACCAACAACAACTACTTAGGACACCCTCCCCAACTGGACAATACTACTCAGCAACACCAAAGGCAACTCAACTTAGTAAAGCATAATTATTTTCATATGTACATACATAATCTCATCCTATTCATCTTCATATATAAGTTTTACCATCTAAACAATTTTAAATAAATCCAACAAACATGTTAGGAAGCTTACGTTTGGGTTAGGAGCACTTTGAAAAATTACACAAAAGGGTCGCACAGGACCCAGCTCGCTTAAGCGAGCATCTGGTCGCTTAAGCGACCTAAATCACGTAAGTCAGGATCTTGCTCGCTTGCAGCTCGCTTACGGTTCGCTTGAGCGAACAGGCTATTATCAAAATTCTAGGCAAAATTTGGCGTCTCTCGCTTAAGCGACAAGGACTTCGCTTAAGCGACGCAAATTTCGAAAGTCAGGTTCAAGTTCGCTTGGTGTTCGCTTATGGTTCGCTTGAGCGAACGGGCGAAATTTCAATCCTGGGAAGGGAAAGTGTCGCTCGCTTGAGCGAACGGCTTGCTCGCTTGAGCGAGTACTCATCTGGGCAGTTCCAATACTACGATTTCTTAAACCCTTTTTCATCCAAAAACCCAATTTTGATCCCCCCAATCACCCAAGTTAATTTACAAAACGTTTACAGGTCTAATATACAATGTATATAAAAGAACAACTCAGAATAACACAATCAACAGCATAAATCAACAACATTAGGCAATTCATCACATTCTTGAAAAACCTAAAACAGAATAACAATTCTCAATCCAAATTCATGAAACATGCATATATATATTACAATTGAAATGCTAACCCACCCTTACCTCAATTCAGCGATTCTACAGCAAAAATGGATGGATTCTCTCTTCCTAGTTCTTCCCTTGGCTTCTTCTCTCTTTTCTCCCAAAAGCTTAAGTTTCTCTATTTATTACTGCACATACAAAATGTTTTATCTGACTCTCTATTTTCCTTTTCCCACAAGACCAAAACCTCTCTTTCTCTTAACTCCCTTTTAACTCTCATAATTAAAGTGTAACCCCCTCCTCCTTAATTCTAATAATTCTAAATAAATCTCTTTAACCAAATAAATAATATTTCTCCTCCTATTTTATTAAATCACACAAATAATTATATAATAAATAACAACACATCAAATATTCACATAAATCAACATTTTCATATAAAATACACAAAACATACTAAAATCAACCAAAAATAGTAAAATAACAATTAGGGCGTTACACGCTTCATGCGTGGTTGAGACTCGTTTGCAATATGAGATAGTCCAACAGGAACTTCCATTTTTAATGGAGCATTAGCAGCTGGTATGTATGACTTAGTCACACTCTTTGGATCTGTGAATGCATTTAGCAATTGGTTTGCTAAGCTTTGCAAATGAATTATCTTTTGAACTTCTAGTTCACATTGTTTAGTTCGAGGATCAAGATGAGACAATGAACGCTCGTTCCAACTGATCTCCTTTTTCAGCTGCATTTCCTCTCCCCCTAATGTTGGGAAATTTGATTCATCAAAGTGACAATCAACAAATCGAGCTGTAAATAAATCTCCTATTGTAGGTTCGTGATACTTTATAATTGATGGAGATTCATATCCAACATATATTCCCAACCTTCTTTAAGGACCCATCTTAGTGCGTTGTGGTGGAGAAATTGGAACATACAATGGAAGATGACTATCCCAAGTTCCCCCTTTCTCAAGTACACAAACTCTCAACAAGTCCTCCAACGACTGAATTGTCCTCTCTGACTGTCTATTTGTCTTTGGATGATACGCCGAACTCAACCTCAACTGAGAACCCAACGCCTCCTGCAAACTCTTCCAAAATCTAGAAGTAAATCTCTGATCCCTATCTGATGCAATACTCGATGGAACACCATGTAGCTTCACAATCTCACGAATATAAATCTCCGCCAACTGAGATACAGGAAAACTGATGTTAATCGGAATAAAATGAGCCGACTTCATCAGTCTATCCACAATTACCCAAATCGCATAATGTCCTTTTGGAGTATTCGGAAAACTCGTCACAAAATCCATGGATATACTATCCCACTTCCACTCTGGAACATCTAAAGGTGTCAACAACCCAACAGGTTTCTGATGTTCATATTTCGATTTTTGGCAAATTAGACATGCATACACAAATTGCGCCACATCTCGCTTCAACCCAAACCACCAAAACAATTGACTTCAAATCATAAATTAGACATGCATACTCAAGTTACTTCTGTGGCTTTCTTCCATAACCATCTTTTTCATTTCTGCATCATCAAGAATGCAAATCTTATTTCGAAACTGCAACACTCCTTGATCATCAACTTTAAAGTCACTATCTTCAGTCTGATTACTTCCAACCATTAAGTCTACCAACTTCACATCTGCCTTCTGAGCTTCCTTGATACTATTCAAAAATTCACTGTCGAGCTTCAACATTCCCAATTTCACACTCTGTGACGACATTTCACAAACTAAGCTCAGGTCTCTGAACTGCTCAAGCAATTCTAACTCTTTAACCATCATAGCAGACATATGTAACATTTTCCTACTTAATGCATTTGCAACAACATTAGCCTTGCCCGGATGGTAGTTCAACCTAAAATCATAATCCTTTAGCAATTCAAACCACCTTCGCTGCCTCATATTTAATTCTTTCTGGTCAAATAGATACTTCAGACTTTTATGATCACTGAACACTTAAAATCTAGAACCATATAGATAATGTCTCCAAATTTTAAGCACAAAAACCACTGCAGCTAACTCAAGATCATGGGTAGGGTAATTACGTTCATGAATCCTCAATTGCCTTGATGCATAAGCCACCACTTTATTATCCTGCATAAGCACACCACCTAAACCCAACTTAGACGCATCATAGTATACAACGAATGGTTCATCGGATTTTGGTAGTATTAAAATCGGAGCTGTGTCAAACGTTGCTTTAGTTCATTAAAACTATTTTCACATTGAACATCCCATACAAAAGCTCTACGTTTACATGTCAACTGAGTTAACGGAAGTGCTAACTTGGAAAATCCTTCAATAAACGTTCGGTAATAACCTGCCAAACTCAAAAAGCTTCTAACTTCGGTAATCGACTTCGGAGTATCCTGTAACAGCCCGATTTGTTGTTATTTTGTTTTTAATTATTTTATGTGTGTTTATTTATGCTTGTATGTGATTATTTATCCTTGGGTGTATTTTCTTGGGTTTAGTGTTAGAAGGGTATTTTGGTCTTTTTGGTGAGCAAGGGTAAATTGGTAATTTTTTGGTTGAAGGTTAAATTGTAGTGTTTTTAAGTGAGGACCATTTGTTTATTAAGGTGTTAGTTTGTCGTGACAATTAGAATTAAGTCTATTGGTTACTAGTTATTTTACCGTTAGTAAGTTAGAAACTAGAGGGTAGAATAATTAGAATTGAGCCGATTTAACATTTAGCGGGTTATGCCCAATATAGTGTGACTATGTAACCCAACTTTTTGAGAGGACTAGGGTTAGAACTTTTTCATTTCACAAAACAAGAGAGGTAGAGAGAGAAATAGGCTTGAGAAAGGAAGTAAGGGTTTGGAGAGAAGAAACTTGAAGAGGGTGAAGATCTTGGAGCAAAAGTGAGGCTTAGGCTTGGAATTTGGAATTAGAGGTAAGGGGGCTAGTCTTCAAACATAATCTTTTTCTACCCATTTCTTATAAGTGTTTAAGTGAGTAAGTGATTATGTGATTAAGTGATTATTTGAGTTTGAGTGTATAAATTCATGCTTAGATGTTGATGCTATGATTGTGTATATGAATTGAATGATTAATTTTTGTTGATGATGAATTTACATGCCAAAAGTTGTTTATGTGAATATGTTATGTTTTTGTGTAAAATTAATGAATTAATGAAGTTGTGGTTGCTGAATTATGAATGAATTCGTGATTATTTGTTGTTGTTGATGTTTTGAAACATGTTGTTGACGAATTGGTGTAATGAGTATGCCTATTGGTGAATTGATGATGAAAGTTGTTGTTTTTGTTGAAAAGTTATGAAAGCTTGGTGAATTATTGAATTTTGATAAAATGATGTTTTAATCTTAAGTTTTGTGCATCATTGTGTAAGTTTTCATGTATATGACCTGTAAACATTATTTGGGACGTGTTTTGGACTTAGTTTTATGAATCGGTTTTAATATTTGGAAAAAAGTCCAAGAACGTCAATTTTCCGAAAACTTGTTTTCCTCAAGTGAATGATGTAGGATTAAGTATGTATGCTGTTTATGTGATTAATAAAATGATCTTGAATTATTTCATCGAGAACTAGATTGTTTTACTTTGAAAATGGACTATATTTGGAAAAGTGACATTTGAGACGAACTTTGAAATTCTTTCATGAATTGTTGGTGATTATATATGTTTATGTGCATATATGTTGTTGGTGGTTATATATGTTTATGTGCATATATGTTGTTGGTGAGTGTATATGTCTATGTGCATATATGTTGTTGGTGAATTGCTCTTACATGCTATTGGTGGTGAATTGTTGGTGTAAGCATGTATTGGACTATGTTGGCGTGGATTAGTAGAATTCGAATGAAATATGTTTTGTTGTTGTCGAGTCCTAAGTTCACACACAGTTGTTGTTGGATTTCATCTCCATGTTGGTGGCGAATACTTATGTATTCAATTATGTGGGATGTTTATGCGGGGTGATTATGATGTGTTTGTTGCATCAGGGGCGACAGCCTCGGAGATGAAATTGGTACCACACGTATCTAGAGTCCGTCTAGACACATTGCATGTTTTAGGATGAGTCATGTTTGTTTATGTGCTTGATGTGAATTACGTGTTGGTGTATTTGTGTGCTCGGTGATTAGATGCAAATGGTGAACCTTACACTTGTGCAGTTATTGTTGAGAATAATTTATGCCAATGCTTATTTACGAAAGATGATTTATTAGTTTAATCCTGTTTATCTTTTCGATTATGATTGATGTGAAACTAACCCTCAGTGGTCTGTGGTGGACCGCCTACCTATTTGTATGAATGGGTAGACGGCGTGCAGGATTAGTTGATTGCATTGCTTTGGTGAGTTGCTTGAGGATAGCGGGAGCTTCCTCCATTTATTTTCGCTTTATCGTGTCTTAGAGAGTCTCTGATCTAAGACGACATTTACTTTTATGTCTTAGATTTCTTTTATTTTGAGTTGTACCTATGTTGGGATTTATTTGTGAGTTGGCTGCATTTCATTATTGATGACATGGCTATTATTGAGGTGTATGTGATATTCCGTTGTGATGTTTTATGTTGAGATATTTTCATGCATGATTACTTGGTGATTTATTCGAAGACGTGATGACTATTTCTTATTTATTTATTTATTTATTATAATTGCGTGATTTATCGCTTAAATAATAATAGGGTGTTACAAGTTGGTATCAGAGCCATGTCGGTCTCATCCGGACCAAAACCCGGTGAATTACCTGTTGTATTCGAATGGTATATTGAGTTACCTTCGATACTTGTTGTGCTGTTTTGTTGTTGTTCTTACCTGTTGCTTGGTTTTGTTGATTAGAAGAGGGATGGTTGGCGGAAATGGTAGGAGTGATGATGCGATTGCAACAGCTTTGACTGCAGTGGCTCAAGCTTTGGCTCAAAATCAAAGGGGTGGTGGTCATGGTCAGGAAGACCAAGGAGAAGCGGAGGAGCGGAGGCTTGATCGTTTCATGAGAAACAAACCGCTGACGTTCAAGGGAAGGTTTGACCCGGAAGGAGCTTTGACTTGGAAGGAAAGCATGGAGAAGATCTTTCGTGCTATGGTTGTAACGCCCCATTTTTATTTAATTATTTTTAGTTGATGTTTGAGTATTTTTATATGATTTTATATGACTATATTTGACATATATGATTTAGATATGATTTTATGTGAAATATATGACTTGGTATGAATTGTGTGATATTTGGTGTGATGATAATTTATTATATGATTTATGGTGTTGTGTTTTATTTAAATAAATGTTGTTTGATTATTTTATTTATTTAATAAAAAGGTAGAAAATAGTATTATTTTGATTAAAGGGAATTAAGTATAATTATGAGGAATAAGTGGGAGTTAAGGAAATAAGAGGGGGTTATAGTTTACAATAAAAAGAAAAGGAGAGTCAGAAAGAGTTTTACGTACAATTGAAAAAAAAAAAAAAAAAAGTGAGTTTTTGAGAGAAGAAGAGGAGAAAACCTAGAACCAAGAGAAGAGGCTAGAAGAAGAGAGAAGAACGCAGCTTAATTCAGGAGTCATAACCTAAGGTAAGGGTGGGATTCCTTCAATAATATGTATATATAATTTTGATTGTTGATGAAATTGTGTTCTAGGTTTAGGGTTTAGAAAGTTTATGATAATTGATATGATGTGATGAATTGTGTTGTTTAATGCATGTTTCTGTGTTGTTTTGATTGTTATGTTGTATATAGAACCTGTAAACATTGTTCTCTATCAAATTTGGGATTTGGGTAGATGAAATTTGGGTTTTTGAGTGAAAAATAGAGTTTTCCCGAGAGCTACCTTTGTCAGCATACCCTGTTTCATGTTGTTGCGTCTTTTGCATCAGTTTCTGTTTCGAACTTGCTTTCGGTGTAAACACGAAAGTTGTAGGAATGAATGTTATCTTTCTAATGCCGTTGGTCTGACGTCAAAATGATTTATAGAACTTGAGTTATGGTCAAATTACTGAACGTAGGTCACAATGAATTTTTATGAATTTCAGCACAACTTTGTCCGAATTTGAAATGAAAACTGGTATTGATTGGTACATAATTGGTCTTAGGTGTAAACATGAAAGTTGTAGATAATTGAGTTAGCTTTCTAATGGCACTGGTTTGAATCGAAAATGTTTTGTAAATCTCGAGTTATGATAAAAATAGTCCAAGTAGGTCTTTAGAAAATTTTAAGAAAACTTAGCTTAACTAATCCCAAGTTAGTCCAAAACTTATGGTTGGTTTCCCAACTTCAAACTTAAGTATTAGGGATTTAGTTGGAGTGTTTTATGAGTATTTGGCTTATGTTTTATTGGGAGTATAAAAAAGGAAATTAGGTTAAGGGAGAACTCAGTACGTACGTTTTGCAAAAAGGGAGAAAAACCAGAGAAGAGGTGAACCAGAGAGAGAGCTACGATTTCTGCATTGTTAAGGTAAGGGTGAGCCTAGCAATTCAATTATATTAATCTGTAATTCATTTAATCATATTTAACAAGAGTAAGAGGTGGTTTTTGAGGAATTGGGAATTAGGTTAAAGAAGAAGAATTAGTGGATTGATGATGTAAAACTGTGAAATTGATTTAGGAATTGATTACAGAGCCTAGGATATGTATAATGTTGTTGTTTCAGTCGAATTTGGGGCTTAATATGATGAAAAATAGGATTTTGGGTGAAAAAGTTCGTAATCCCGTAGTCTGTTCTGACATCGTTCCGCCAGGCGAGACATAGCTCGCCATGGCGACAGACCCGCACCGCTCCCCCAGGCGAGACATAGCTCGCCATAGCGACGGACCCGTAACGTCCCGCCAGGCGAGAAATCCTCCCGCCATGGCGAGAGAGACCTGTAATCTCTCGCCAGGCGAGCAATAGAGCTCGCCACAGCGACCTGTGCTGTGACAGAATGTCACGTTTCCTATGTTGTTGCGATCTGTTTCGCACGAGACTTTGAGAGATGAACCTTGGGTAGTACAATAAGTTGTTTTTAATATGAATGACGTTTGTGATAACCTTACATTGTTGTTAATGATTTATGAATCATATGAAATAGATATGTATGGAAGATATGTGATGTTGAGATGATGTTTGTAATGATATTGTTATATCTTGTGACTTGCTTGCTGCCATGTTGCTGTTTACATATGAATAATGTTGCATGTGTCAGTCCATGAAGTTTGTGATGTTTGCGACGTCTAAGATGTTAACTTGTTTAAGTTAAAATGTGTTGAGTCTCATGCATACTCATTCAGAGATGAGGGCTTATGCCCTGAAGTTTTTACTCACCGGCGACGAGGGCTTATGCTCTGGAGCTTTGCTCACTAGCGACGAGGGCTTATGCCCTGGGAGTATATTTATTCTCAAAGCGACGAGGGCTCATGCCCTGGATTTGGTACCACATGCATTTAAGATGTTAGGGTTGCATTGTCAAGTGAAGTTGTCGAGTCGAGTCGTTTAAGATGTCTACGATGATGATTTTATGATGATGTTATGATGCTAAGTGACGTGCTTTACATGACGATGTTGTAGATGCTAAATGCCATTGATTGTGACGTGTTGAGCTTATGTTTTGTTGTTAACTGTGATTGTTGAATTACATGTTTAATATAATTATTGTGAATCTCACCCCTTCTGTTGGAATTGCCGCCTTGTGGGCAAGTGCAGGTAACCAAGATTAGGTGCAGTCGTGTGAGGCTTTCCTCGGTTGTGTCTAGGTGCTCTGATACGTAACGGGATGGGGAACCCTTGATTATGTTTTCTCTGTTCCTTGCGTATTCTTTTATTTTGACTTTCATGATTATGACTACTGATGTTGGATTTTTCTGAGACGTTATGATGAGACCTGCGTGCCAAGACTATGTCGTTATTTGATTTTCTTTTTCGCTGCGAAGTTTTAATGTGTTGTGAAGAATAAATCATTATTTATTCCTAATTGAGTATTTATGTGAAATGTGACGCTCCGTTATTTGTTTACTCTGATTATCTGTTTAAAGAAATTTTTAAGTCGGGAAAACGGGGTGTTACACACTCGGTCTTTGTCATCGCGATTTTCGGGTGTCAAGTCATTAACTAGGCTTGAACCTTTCAATCATTGATGTCTCTATTTTTTTTGGGGAAGGGTAAAAATGAGAAAACCCTTAGAAAATCTAAGTTCGGGGCAATTTTCGCTACGGGAAGGTGTTAGGCACCCGCGACGACTATAGTACTTTATAGGAGCCGTTTTTCTTGACCTATGTTTACGCTTTATTATTTTTGCTATTTTGTGAAAAGAGTTGCTTTTAAGAATAGGGGAGAGAAGTGTTTGGGATTTTATTTTATTGGACTTGGACAGATTTTGGTCTCTTGCCTACATACCCTTTTAAGGGATCAAACTCCATGTAGTTCTCTTCAAAAAGATTTTTGTGGGTTAGTTTGTTTTTAATTTTGAAAATGGTTTTGAAGAAAAGGTAAGAGGCCTTAAAGGCATGAGGTTTGGAAAAAAAGTGAGGTTGTTCCAATTATTAAACAAAAAGGTTAAAGTTGGAATTTAAGATTCATTTGTATTTTTGATTAAGAAAATAAAGAGAAAAGTTATGGAGTTTTGACTCCAAAGTTATTGCAAAAATAGTTTTCAAGTGAAGTGTTTGTTCTTTTTTCGAAAAAAAGCATAATATTTCTCTCTAAGTTTCGCGTTTCCTAAGCATACATCTAGCGGTAAATCATACACCGTGTGTGCGTGTCGGTGCTCGTGTCGGTGTACATCATCATAGTGTCCATTGTCTTTTACATTTGGCCCTAATTTACATTCTATGGTCTTGCAAGAATTTAAAAGAAACACAAAACTACCCTAAATATTACATAGGAATTAATGGCAAATTGCGTAAAAGAGTTTAAAGGAAAGCATGAAAGTGATGCGATGCTTGCACTTATGAATGAGACATGAAATAAGATGGTTAGTAGACAAAATATAGAATGGTAGAGAAATAAGCGAGGGATGAGAAGTAAAATAACAAGAAACACTTAGTAAAAAGCAATGTGCAACACATAGTAAAAATGGTAGCAACACATGGTAAAAAATGCACAAAACCTAGGTGTGAAACCTTCCTAACACACGACCTAAAATATCTACCCTAGCATGATTTTAGAGATCTATTTCAAGCATGAGAATGTGAATTACAAAGCAATGTTGGACACAAAGTCATCATATATGCATATTTCAACCTTTACACTATTCAATTTACTCGTAACACAAGGAATTAAAACCTAACACTCAAACAGTAGCAAATACATTGAATCATGAACAGAGGGTATCCCATAATCATACCACAAGTGTTGAAACCATGAGGCATTGAATTAGCACCAAAATCATGCAAGAACTTTCACCAAGAACAAAAGAATACACAATTCAAGAGGGAAAAACATAGCACACATTTTTATCCATTTCAAACATAAAAATATCACAAAAATAGTTAGAAAGCATGAAACGCATGGTAATTCTTTAGGAATTTTTTTTTTGCGAGAAAATTAACACACAGGGGTTCAGATAGCAGTAATGAAGGTGAGTATAGCAAGAACACAAAGAGACGGAAGGAAAAAACACAAAGGCCCAATGGATACTGATCCAACCCATACGCTAGTGGATCCGGGTCTCCAAAACGCCTCAGAGGCGTTGGATTGATCCGGATCCACTAAACCTAAATCTAACGGCCACAAATAAAGGAAAATGGGTCGGTTTTGAACCGACCCGGTTCAAACGCTTCATAAAAGGAAAAAGGTCCGGATTCTCCCATTTTTCAGAACATTTCTCTTTCTTCTTCTTCTCTTCCTCGCCGCTCTCTCTTCGTCTTCTCCAAACCCTAACCCTAATAATCTCAATCCTACCTAGAAATGGCTCGTACATGGCTTAAATGCTTCGTACTATCAATCTAAACACGAATCATACAAGAGAAAGCAAGATTAACCGTTAAAACGATGTGAATTTTTTGAATTTTGATGGTTCAAGTTCGAACTGTTCAGATTCTTTATTTTTTGGGTGAAATCGTTGTAAAACAGCGTGGATTCGCTTCGATTCACACTCGTTGTGGATTTGGAAACGTTTCCTTGATTTCTTTCAAATGATTTTGTGTTAGGGTTAGGGTTTTGGATCGAACAGCTTGAACTTACCATGGATTCACATCGTTTGAGGTTCTGTAGTGGTTTTTTAACGTGATTAGGGGAAGTTTGAGAGTTACCTGAGTTTGTTATTCGGAGATTTGGTCCGTTCCTTTGGTTCTTAGATTCGGATCCTCGCTGGTAAGCTTTCTTTCTTCTTCTCCGATCCAACGCTGTGAAATCCTTCACCTCCCTTCCCTTTTTCTTCTCTGATCCAACACTATGATCACGCTTGCAGCGTGCTACCTCCGGTGGCGTGCTCGCGTTTGGATTGCAGTTTCATCAGTTCAATGATGAAGATTCTTGTGAATCTCTGAGAACTTGCTTGAAATCCGTGTGAATTTGCCTCCGTTTTGATTCTGTGTGTTGAATTCAGAGGCTAAATTGAAGCTTTTTGTGGAATTGTTCTGGATTGGCCTTGATTCTGAGTTAGGGTTTGTTGAGAATGTTCTTCGTGTTCTTGGAATTTTCTGAGTTTTGTGCATTTTTTGATCCTAACTGAATAGAGAGAGAAAAATCTCAGGTGTTTGTGATGTGGCGTTCATTCTGTGCTCTCCCCCTGAACTGTACAGTGCATAGCCTTATATAGGCTGCCATGTGGCCTTTGATCCAATGAGCTTGTGACACCTGGACTGTTTGCGCGGCACCTGAACTGAATTTGGACCTAAGGACTAAAAATGCAATTTTAAAAACTTGAGGACTGAAATGCAATTTTAAAAACTTGAGGATTGAAATGCAACTTAAAAGAATTTTGACTGGACTGCACTTTAAAAAGAATTTTGACTGTTTTATACAAAAGTTGGACTGTCTTGAAAATGAAATTTGGGCGCATTCGCAATTAAAACAAAAGTTTGGACTTATTTGCAAAAAGGTAAAATAAAATTGGTAAAAAAAGTAAATTTGAAAACAACGTAAAGTGAAACATTTAAAAACGACAAAATGGACTAAAACGAACAAACTACCAAAATGAGGTATTTTAAAATACCTCTCTGCCCAAAAATTTTTTGATGTGAAAAGACCAAAATGCCCCTAGGGACTAAAAAACGATCCGGACTGACGCGGGCTGACTCAGATGCAAAACTAGGATGATTTTTTAGACAGAAATTGATTGATGATTTATGTAGACAAGTTAAAAGGACTCAGAGACAAATTGTAGGGACTGTAAATGGGTTCCACTGCGGGAAATGACCAAAATACCCTTTTGTATGATTTTATGCAAAAATGATGGAATAAAATGCAGGAAATATGCAATGGTCTTAGAGACCCTTTTAAATGGCTTGTAATACAAGAAAACACTTTGGAGGGTTTTAAATGCAAGAAAATTGGGGACAATAACAGTAAGATGTGCTGTTGAAGCACAGTAGAAAACACGGTGAATTCGAAAGTATCAGAAAATAGAAGAGAAATTTGAATGAGTATTTTTAGGTCCAAAATGAGGGTATGACAGTCTTACAAACTTTTTATCAAGCAAATCTTCTAACTGCTTTTTCAACTCTGCTAATTCGGAAGTTGGCATACGGTAAGGTGCCAAAGAAACAGGCTTCATTCCCGGAACAAGATCAATGGAAAATTCTACTTCCCTCTCTGGCGGCACATCAGGTATTTCATTAGGGAAAACTTCTGGAAACTCACATACTGTAATGCCCTCTTTATTTATTTAATTATTTTATTAGAGAATATAGTATATTATTATATATTATATGATTTTTGGTGATTACGCGACGTATTAAAGATGTTGTGACGTGATACTTATTTTATTGTTTAATAAAATAAGATATGTGATGTTTGTATATATTTATATGAAAAATAAAGATTTGTTAGTAAAAATATATATTTTGAGAGATGGGGTTATATTTATAAATAGAAAGAGTTGTGGGGGTTGAGTTAGAATAAGATAAGTTAGGAGGAGGTTTATAAGGAAACTAGGTTAAGGAAAGCTGAGTACACGTTACAGACTTTTGGAAAAAAAGGAGGAAACGGCTTGAGAGAAGAGAAGTGGCTAGGCTGCGATTTCTGCAATTTTTCCAGGTAAGGGTGAGCCTAACTTCAGTATTATTAACTGTAATTCATCTATTTGAGATTAGCTAAGGGATTGAGATGAATTTGGAGAGAGCTCATGAATTAGGGTTTTGTTGGATTTCGATGATTTGATGTGAGATTGACGTAGATTGCTGTAGAAACGTGTTACAGAACCTAGGTTAATCACTAGAATAACATTGTTGATGGATTAGAGGCTTAACATGAGAGATGTGAGACGTGTTGGTGAAAATTGGAGCAAACCTATAGTGAAACTGACATCGCTCGCCTGTGGCGAGTGATCTACTCGCCATGGCGAGTAAGCCTACAACGCTCGCGAGGCGAGCAGCACAGCTCGCCGTGGCGAGCAAGACCTTTGAAACTTGAGATTTTTGCCAAACTTTAGATGGTTTTAAGTGCCTTAATATTTATAAGATTGATCTACTTGCCATGGCGAGTAAGCCTACAACGCTCGCGAGGCGAGCAGCACAGCTCGCCGTGGCGAGCATGACCTTTGAAACTTGAGATTTTTGCCAAACTTTAGATGGTTTTAAGTGCCTTAATATTTATAAGATTGATCTGTGAAGTTGTTAGGATCAAATTGGACTTAGGGAACCGTAAAACGAAGATTTTAGGCGAAAATGTCAAAAAGGCTGAGAGCACCCAGTTTTGCTCGCCTGTGACTCGCCCCCAACTCGCCTTTGGCGAGTAGCTTTTGAGTGAGCTCGCCTTTAGCGAGCAGATCACTCGCCGTGGCGAGTGAGTGTGTTTTTGAGTTGTTGCTTCGTTTGTAATTTGTTTCGCATGGGACCTTGAGAGTAGATCTTTGGAGAGTGTTAGAGATGTTTTATGACCTGAGATACAGTCTGTAATGATGATTTAATGATGGCTCTCTTATGTTGGTGCTAATGCGATGTATTGTTTACATTATATGATTTATAAACATGATGTTAAGCGACGACATGATGATGTTTATGTGCTGTTGAATATGTGATTAATATGCTGAACTTCTGCCATGTATTTGTCATAAATTGTATGTGTCAGCTTGAGTTGTTAACGACGTTTGAGATGTTGTGCTAACTTGTTTAAGATATTAAAGAGTCGTGTCCATGCATTTGCATATTATGAGACGGTGGAGCTTTTGCTCAAAGCGACGGTGGAGCATTTGCTCAAAGCGACGGTGAAGC
The DNA here is from genome assembly GCA_958299785.1 of Medicago lupulina. Taxonomy (NCBI): domain Eukaryota; kingdom Viridiplantae; phylum Streptophyta; class Magnoliopsida; order Fabales; family Fabaceae; genus Medicago; species Medicago lupulina. The sequence continues at coordinate 34,766,757 of OY283141.1, read as the reverse complement.
ATATTAATGCTTATATATGGTACCACATGCATGATGTCGAGACGTTAGGGTTGCATTTTGTCGAGTCAAATTGTTGACATATTATGAGAAGATGTTTTTAAGATGATGATGAGTTATTTGAGATGTTCACGATGATGACGTTACCTTTTGTGTTTTTAATGATGTGATATATGTGATGAGTTTATGTTGTTAATCATAAATGTTCGAATTATATGTTAATATTTCTGTTGTGAATCTCACCCCTTCTGTTGGAATTGCCGCCTTGTGGGCAAGTGCAGGTAACCAAGCTTAGGTGCGCCGATGTGAGGAGTCTTGGTGTGATGTCGTAGGATTGCTTTGATACGTAACGGGATGGGGTCTTTTCTACGAGTCTATTCCTTTAAGTATCATGTTGAACTATTTTATGACTTAATTATTTTCGATGAAGTTTTGAGACGTTTATGAGGCCTAGAGCCAAGACTTTTGAAGGATTTGAATTATGATTTCCGCTGCTGCAATTGAATATTTTGCGAGGGATAAACTAATATTTATTTTGTTTAAAGATTTTATTGTTTGAGAATGTGACACTCCTTTGTGATGTACTCTGATATGTGCATTTATTTAATGAAATTTTTAAGTCGGGAAATTGGGGTGTTACAATTGGTATCAGAGTAGGTTGGTCCGTCCGGCCAAATAGAGAGTCGAGCGACGTTGTCTTAGAGTTAGAATACTATAATTGTATTATTCTAACTTATGTTTGCTTTGTAGAGAACTAAGATGGCTGGTAGAAATGATGTTGCTCTTGCTGCTGCCTTGGAAGCAATGGCTAATGCTGTGGGTAATCAGAACAATGCTGGTGGAAACGATGGGACAAGGATGCTAGAGACTTTTCTGAGGAATCACCTGCCTACCTTCAAAGGGCGATTTGATCCCGATGGGGCTCAGACATGGCTCAAGGAAGTTGATAGGATCTTCAGAGTCATGCAGTGTGAAGATGCTCAGATGGTATGATTTGGTTCTCACATGTTAGCCGAGGAAGCTGATGACTGGTGGGTTAGTGTTCGACCTATCCTTGAAGAGGGTGGTGCTGCTGTTACTTGGGCTGTATTCCGGAGGGAGTTCTTGAACCGTTATTTTCCTGAGGATGTCCGTGGAAAGAAAGAGATCGAGTTCCTTGAGTTGAGGCAAGGAAATATGTCCGTGACTGAGTATGCTGCAAAGTTCGTGGAATTGGCAAAGTTTTATCCGCATTATACTGTAGAGAATGCTGAGTTTTCCAAGTGTATTAAATTTGAGAACGGTTTACGTGCTGATATTAAGAGAGCTATTGGTTACCAAAAGATTCGTAATTTTTCGGATTTAGTGAGTAGCTGCAGAATTTATGAGGAGGATACCAAGGCTCACTACAAGGTAGTGAATGATAGGAAAGCTAAGGGCTAGCAGAGTCGTCCTAAACCTTATGATGCCCCAAGAGATAAGGGGAAGCAAAGAGTTAATGATGAGAGAAGACCTCAGAAAAAGAATGCTCCTGCTGAGATTACTTGTTTTACTTGTGGTGAGAAAGGTCACAAGAGCAATGTGTGTACTGCTGATGTGAAGAGATGCTATCGTTGTGGTCAGAAGGGGAATACTACTAATGACTGCAAGTTTGATGATGTCGTGTGCTTTAACTGTAATGAGCAAGGACATATTGGTTTGCAATGCAAGCAGCCAAAGAAAGCTAAGACTACTGGAAGAGTATTCGCGTTGACTGGCACACAGACTGAGAATGAAGATCGTTTGATCAGAGGTACTAGTTATATTAATGATCAACCTTTAGTCGCTATTATTGATACTGGTGCTACGCATTGTTTTATTGCTCTAGATTGTGCTGCTAAGTTAAATCTTGTTGTATCTGATATGAACGGGGAGATGGTTGTCGAAACTCCAATTAAGGGTTCGGTGACTACTTCCCTTATGTGTTTGAGATGTCATGTGTCTATGTTTTGTCGTGACTTTGAGATTGATTTAGTTTGTTTACCGTTGGTTGGGATGGATGTGATTTTGGGGATGAATTGGTTAGAATACAACCATGTGCTTATTAATTGTTTTAGCAAGACGGTACATTTTTCTTCTGCTGAAGAGGAAAGTGGTGCAGAGTTCTTATCTACTAAGCAGCTGAAGCAACTGGAACGTGATGGTATATTGATGTTTTCGTTAATGGCTTCCTTATCTATTGAGAATCAGGCAGCGATCGATAAGCTACAAGTGGTATGCGACTTTCCCGAAGTTTTCCTAGATGAAATTCCTAACGTGCCTCCAGAGAGGGAAGTTGAGTTTTCTATTGATCTTGTTCTTGGAACGAAGCCGGTGTCGATGGCACCTTATCGTATGTCAGCTTTTGAGTTGGCCGAGCTGAAGAAGCAGTTGGAAGATTTGCTCAAGAAGAAATTTGTTAGACCAAGTGTTTCACCTTGGGGAACGCCAGTTTTGCTAGCAAAGAAGAAAGATGGTAGTATGAGGCTATGTATTGATTATCGACAGTTGAACAAGGTAACTATAAAGAATAGGTATCCACTTCCAAGAATTGATGATTTGATGGATCAGTTAGTGGGTGCCCGCGTGTTTAGCAAGATAGATTTGAGATCAGGTTATCACCAGATTAAAGTAAAAGATGAAGATATGCAGAAGACGGTGTTTAGGACGGGTTATGGGCATTATGAGTATACAGTGATGCCTTTCGGTGTTACTAATGCACCTGGTGTATTTATGGAGTATATGAATAGGATCTTCCATGCTTATTTGGATCGTTTTGTGGTGGTTTTTATTGATGATATTTTGGTATACTCCAAGACCGGAGAAGAACATGCTGATCATTTGAAGATTGTTCTACAAGTGTTGAAAGAGAAGAAGCTTTTTGCTAAGTTATCTAAGTGTGAATTCTGGTTGAAAGAGGTGAGTTTTCTTGGCCATGTTATTTTTGGTGATGGTATTGCAGTTGACCCGTCTAAAGTTGAAGCGGTATCACAATGGGAGACTCCTAAGTCGGTTACTGAAATTAGGAGCTTTTTGGGATTAGCAGGTTATTATCGAAGATTTATAGAAGGATTTTCTAAGTTGGCTCTTCCGTTAACGCAGTTGACGTGTAAAGGTAAGTCTTTTGTGTGGGATGTCCATTGTGAGAATAGTTTTAATGAGTTGAAGAAGCGTTTGACGACGGCTCCAGTCTTAATTCTGCCGAAGTCCGATGAACCTTTTGTGGTGTATTGTGATGCGTCCAAGTTGGGTTTAGGTGGTGTGCTTATGCAAGATGGTAAAGTGGTAGCTTATGCTTCAAGACAGTTGAGAGTTCATGAGAAGAATTACCCGACGCATGATTTAGAATTGGCAGCGGTGGTCTTTGTATTGAAAATTTGGAGACATTACTTGTACGGTTCCAGATTTGAAGTGTTCAGTGATCACAAGAGCTTGAAGTATTTGTTTGATCAGAAGGAATTGAATATGAGACAGCGAAGGTGGCTTGAACTATTGAAAGATTATGATTTTGGTTTGAATTATCATCCGGGCAAAGCTAATGTGGTTGCAGATGCCTTAAGTAGGAAGACTTTGCATATGTCTGCTTTGATGGTGAAAGAATTCGAGTTGTTGGAACAGTTTAGGGATTTGAGCTTAGTTTGTGAAAGGACACCTCAGAGTGTAAAGCTGGGAATGTTGAGAATTGATAGTGATTTCTTGAAGAGTATTAAAGAAGCACAGAAGGAAGATGTTAAGTTTGTGGACTTATTGGTTGCTAGTAATCAGACTGAAGATAGTGACTTTAAAGTCGATGATCAAGGAGTGTTAAGATTTCGAGGTAGAATTTGCATTCCTGACAATGATGAAATGAAGATGATTCTTGAAGAGAGTCACAGAAGTAGCTTGAGTATTCATCCGGGAGCTACGAAAATGTATCATGATTTGAAGAAGTTGTTTTGGTGGTCTGGATTGAAATGTGACGTGGCACAGTTTGTCTAATCGAAGGTTGAGCATCAGAAACCCGCTGGATTGATGACACATTTAGATGTGCCAGAGTAGAAATGGGATAGTTTATCCATGGACTTTGTGACGAGTTTGCCGAATACTCCTAGAGGAAACGACGCATTTTGGGTGATTGTTGATAGATTGACGAAGTCGACTCATTTTATCCCGATTAATATTACTTTTCCTGTAGCTCAGTTGGCAGAGATTTATATCCGATACATAGTGAAGTTGCATGGTGTTCCTTCGAGCATCGTATCAGATAGAGATCCGAGATTTACTTCTAGATTTTGGAAGAGTTTGCAAGAGGCTTTAGGTTCTCAGTTGAGGTTGAGTTCGGCTTATCATCCGCAGACAGATGGTCAGTCGGAGAGGACGATTCAGTCCTTGGAAGATTTGTTGAGAGTTTGTGTGCTTGAGCAAGGAGGGACTTGGGATAGTCATCTTCCGTTGATAGAGTTCACGTACAACAACAGTTACCATTCGAGTATTGGAATGGCACCTTTTGAGGCTTTGTATGGTCGGAGATGCAGAACTCCGTTGTGTTGGTTTGAGTCAGGTGAAAATGTGGTGTTAGGACCGGAGATTGTTCAACAGACTACCGAGAAGGTAAGAATGATCCAAGAGAAGATGAAAGCGTCGCAGAGTCGACAAAAGAGTTATCATGACAAGCGAAGGAAAAATCTTGAGTTTCAGGGAGGAGACCACGTGTTTTTAAGGGTTACTCCTATGACCGGTGTAGGTCGTGCTTTGAAGTCTAAGAAGTTGACTCCGAGATTTATTGGCCCGTATCAGATATCAGAGAGGATTGGGACGGTGGCATATCGTGTTGGATTACCACCACATTTATCGAATTTGCATGATGTTTTTCATGTGTCGCAACTGAGGAAGTACGTTCCGGATCCATCTCATGTGATCCAAAGTGATGATGTGAAAGTTAGAGACAACCTTACGGTAGAGACTTTACCGGTAAGGATTGATGATCGGAAAATGAAGACGTTGAGAGGCAAGGAGATACCTCTCGTGAGAGTCGTTTGGGACGGAGCGATTGGTGAAAGCTTAACTTGGGAGCTGGAAAGTAAGATGCTGGAATCCTATCTAGAGTTTGTTTAATCGAGGTAAATTTTCGAGGACGAAAATCCTTTAAGTGGGGGAGAGTTATAACGCCCTCTTTATTTATTTAATTATTTTATTAGAGAATATAGTATATTATTATATATTATATGATTTTTGGTGATTACGCGACGTATTAAAGATGTTGTGACGTGATACTTATTTTATTGTTTAATAAAATAAGATATGTGATGTTTGTATATATTTATATGAAAAATAAAGATTTGTTAGTAAAAATATATATTTTGAGAGATGGGGTTATATTTATAAATAGAAAGAGTTGTGGGGGTTGAGTTAGAATAAGATAAGTTAGGAGGAGGTTTATAAGGAAACTAGGTTAAGGAAAGCTGAGTACGCGTTACAGACTTTTGGAAAAAAAGGAGGAAACGGCTTGAGAGAAGAGAAGTGGCTAGGCTGCGATTTCTGCAATTTTTCCAGGTAAGGGTGAGCCTAACTTCAGTATTATTAACTGTAATTCATCTATTTGAGATTAGCTAAGGGATTGAGATGAATTTGGAGAGAGCTCATGAATTAGGGTTTTGTTGGATTTCGATGATTTGATGTGAGATTGACGTAGATTGCTGTAGAAACGTGTTACAGAACCTAGGTTAATCACTAGAATAACATTGTTGATGGATTAGAGGCTTAACATGAGAGATGTGAGACGTGTTGGTGAAAATTGGAGCAAACCCGTAGTGAAACTGACATCGCTCGCCTGTGGCGAGTGATCTACTCGCCATGGCGAGTAAGCCTACAACGCTCGCGAGGCGAGCAGCACAGCTCGCCGTGGCGAGCAAGACCTTTGAAACTTGAGATTTTTGCCAAACTTTAGATGGTTTTAAGTGCCTTAATATTTATAAGATTGATCTACTTGCCATGGCGAGTAAGCCTACAACGCTCGCGAGGCGAGCAGCACAGCTCGCCGTGGCGAGCATGACCTTTGAAATTTGAGATTTTTGCCAAACTTTAGATGGTTTTAAGTGCCTTAATATTTATAAGATTGATCTGTGAAGTTGTTAGGATCAAATTGGACTTAGGGAACCGTAAAACGAAGATTTTAGGCGAAAATGTCAAAAAGGCGGAGAGCACCCAGTTTTGCTCGCCTGTGACTCGCCCCCAACTCGCCTTTGGCGAGTAGCTTTTGAGAGAGCTCGCCTTCAGCGAGCAGATCACTCGCTGTGGCGAGTGAGTGTGTTTTTGAGCTGTTGCTTCGTTTGCGATCTGTTTCGCATGGGACCTTGAGAGTAGATCTTTGGAGAGTGTTAGAGATGTTTTATGACCTGAGATACAGTCTGTAATGATGATTTAATGATGGCTCTCTTATGTTGGTGCTAATGCGATGTATTGTTTACATTATATGATTTATAAAGATGATGTTAAGCGACGACATGATGATGTTTATGTGCTGTTGAATATGTGATTAATATGCTGAACTTCTGCCATGTATTTGTCATAAATTGTATGTGTCAGCTTGAGTTGTTAACGACGTTTGAGATGTTGTGCTAACTTGTTTAAGATATTAAAGAGTCGTGTCCATGCATTTGCATATTATGAGACGGTGGAGCTTTTGCTCAAAGCGACGGTGGAGCATTTGCCCAAAGCGACGGTGAAGCATATTAATGCTTATATATGGTACCACATGCATGATGTCGAGACGTTAGGGTTGCATTTTGTCGAGTCAAATTGTTGACATATTATGAGAAGATGTTTTTAAGATGATGATGAGTTATTTGAGATGTTCACGATGATGACGTTACCTTTTGTGTTTTTAATGATGTGATATATGTGATGAGTTTATGTTGTTAATCATAAATGTTCGAATTATATGTTAATATTTCTATTGTGAATCTCACCCCTTCTGTTGGAATTGCCGCCTTGTGGGAAAGTGCAGGTAACCAAGCTTAGGTGCGCCGATGTGAGGAGTCTTGGTGTGATGTCGTAGGATTGCTCTGATACGTAACGAGATGGGGTCTTTTCTATGAGTCTATTCCTTTAAGTATCATGTTGAACTATTTTATGACTTAATTATTTTCGATGAAGTTTTGAGACGTTTATGAGGCCTAGAGCCAAGACTTTTGAAGGATTTGAATTATGATTTCCGCTGCTGTAATTGAATATTTTGCGAAGGATAAACTAATATTTATTTTGTTTAAAGATTTTATTGTTTGAGAATGTGACACTCCTTTGTGATGTACTCTAATATGTGCATTTATTTAATGAAATTTTTAAGTCGGGAAATTGGGGTGTTACACATACCACCTGCAACTTATCAATCACCGCTTGATTCTCAATAGACAGGAACGCCATCAAAGAAAACATTTGGATTCCATCATGCATTAACTGCTTCAACTGCTTGGTAGTCAAGAACTCAGTTTTTTCTTCTTCTTCGGCAGATGAAAAATGCACCGTCTTACTAAAACAGTTAATATGAACGTAGTTAAACTCCAACCAGTTCATACCTAGTATCATATCCATCCCACTCAACGGTAAACAAACTAAGTCCACCGTAAAATCTCTACCACATAACGACAAAGGACACTTCAAACACACTAGAGAAGTAGTCACCGAACCTTTAGCTGGAGTTTCGACAACCATTTCTGTTGGAACAAAATGTGTTTAACAATAAACCTTAAAGAGTTTTGCTGATAACAAGGTATTAAAAATTGACAATTGGAATTGCTAATATTTGTTCAAGTGTACAGGACCATAGACAAAAATTTATATCATACAAAGGTTCTGAATGAACAAAAGAGAGCAAAGATATCAACAAAAATGAAGCTAGCAAGCCTCTGAAGACAAGTGCTCCTGCAGACTAGCGCTCCTGAAGACTGGGTGCTCCTGAAGTGATGACGTCATCAGAAGCTACATTTCACCAGAAGCTGAAGTTCATCAGAACTTGCAAGATTTGAAGATTCAAGAGTTGTTTCATGGATCGAAACTTATCTTAGATTGGCAGAAGACTAGTGGAATAATGCAACGGTCATTTCAAAAGGATTTGAAGTCAGTTGGTTGCAAAGATACAAGAAGCGTTGACATTGTACTATGTACAAACTGTACAACCACCTTCCCCACTACTCTGTTTTTTTTGTCTCTGCTACAAGACAAGATAACAGCTCTAAAATACAACCACGCATGTAACAATGTTCCTTCACAAATGGAATGGATTTGAAATTGATCCTTCATAGAACAATACCTTAATCAGGCAAGGAATCATTGGTGAAAGATCAAGCTTCAACAAACGACTCTTTTTGGATATGCTGGCACTTACAATGTTCATATTTCACACCTCTATATAAAGGAGTGAAGACTTGAAGAACAACAAGACTCTACAACAATTTAAAAGCGCCAAAACTCTGTCAAATTGTTCAGCATCCAAAAGTTCACTTAGAATTTCAGTTTTCAAGTTCATATCTTTGAAATTCTAAAGTCTTAAGAGTCTGTATCTGATTTGTTTGGTGAACACCACTGATTGTATATCAAGTGTTCAACCTGAAACATTTTCCTTGTAATTTTGTTTAATAGAAGTCTCTTGCTTGTGTGCTTGAGCATTAGAAGTCTCTTGATTGTGTTCTTGAGCATTTGAAGTCTCTTGCTTGTGTGCTTGAGCATTTGTAATCAGATATTACTTATAGTGAACTCTCCTTGGAAGTGCAAGGGGGACAGGACTACTTCCGGTTTGTGGAAGGAACCTGTATAATTGCTTGTGTCTTTCTTCTTCCCTTCTCTCTGTTTCTATTCCGCTACATACGCTCCTGATCACCTAGTTCAGAAGCTGTTCTTCTAGCTTCTGATTACAAGTGTTTTGAGTTTAAGAGAAAACGAAGAAAAGTCTAACACAATTCAACCCCCCTTCTTGTGTTTTTCTCCCCTTCAATTGGTATCTAGAGCCTTGGTTCTGTTGACAACACCTAACAGTGTAACAGTCCAAGATCTGAGAAAAACATGTCTGCTGAATCATTTGTTTCTGGTTCAGCTGGTTCAGGTGGTTATCATAGTGTTGTACCCTATGATTACGGTGAAAAGAAAATTGACTCAGGGAAGGTTCCAAAGTTTAATGGAGATCCTAAAGAGTTTTCTTGGTGGAAAACCAACTTCTATAGTTCTATCATGTGCTTAGATGAAGAACAATGGGATATTCTGGAAGATGGAGTTGGTGACTTAGTCCTTGATGAAGAAGGAGTTGCTGTTGATAGAAAGGTTCATACTCCTGCTCAGAAGAAGATGTATAAGAAACATCATAAGATCAGAGGCTCTCTGGTTTCTGCTATACCACGACCAGAGTACATGAAGATGAGTGATAAATCAACTGCAAAAGCTATGTTTGCATCTTTATGTGCTAACTATGAAGGAAGCAAGAAAGTCAGAGAAGCTAAAGCACTGATGCTTGTTCATCAGTATGAGCTGTTCAAGATGAAGGTGAAGGTGGGAAAAACACAAGAAGGGGGGGGGGGGGGGTGTTGAATTGTGTTTTCAAAAATGTTTCTTTCTCACGAAAATAAGCACTGTTCTCAGGATCAGAGTCTGAAAAGTTCAGAGTCTGATTAGAGTTTAGAGTTTTAGTGTGCAGCGGATTAAGAGAAGAGAGCAGAAAATAGAAGAAGAACACAAGCAAATTATACAGGTTCCTTCCACAATCCGGAAGTAGTCCTGTCCCCCTTGCACTTCCAAGGAGAGTTCCACTAAAATGTAATATCAAATTACAAGTTGCTCAAACACACAAGTAAGAGACTTCCTTTGCTCAATCACACAAGAAAGAGACTTTAATGCTCAAGGACAACTCCAAGAGACTTCTAAACAATTACAGAGAATTGAAAAGAGTTTTGAATAATTAATATACAATCAGAGGTATTCACAAAACAAAACGAATAGAACAGACTCTGTTTTTCTTAGACACTTAGAAATTCTAAAATGTGAACTTTTGTAAGAATTATCTAAGTTGTTGATGAGCAATGTTTGCGACTTTGAATATGAGAAATAGCCTTGTTAGCGTATGTGTATATATGTGTGTAAGTTCTTCAAGTCTTCATCTCTATTTATAGAGGATTTGAGAGACGTTAGGAACTAGCCAGCTCATCACTTTATCTTTGACCGAAGCTGATTTGACACCATTGATCTTTTGCGTGATTTGAGGATTGTACTATGAAACCAATTTCAAATCCATTCCCGTGAAAATGGAATAAAGTCCTCAGTTGTTGCTGTTATTCTTGTCGTGTATAGAAGACACACTGCAGAGTTGGTGGTTTCAGGGACAAGCGCAAACATAGTGGTTGTACATTCCGTACACTGTACTTTGTCAACGCTTCTTAGCCTCTGAACAAATTGGCTTCTGAACAAATTGGCTTCTAAACAAATTGGCTTCTGATGAACTCTGCTTCTGGAAAACTGGCTTCTGATGGCGTCATCTTCAGGAGCGCTTTCTTCAGACACACTATGCTTCTGACTTTCTAGGAGCGTTTTCATTCAGATGTTCTTCAAACTTCAGTCTAGGATACCTTTGCTCTTTAATTCATTCAGTTCAGAACCTCTTGTAATTAACTTTTTATTAATTGGTCCTGTACACTTGAATAAAATTTTAGCATATCCAATTGATAATTTTTAATACCTTGTTATCATCAAAACTTAAGTGGTATATTTGTGAAACACCCTTTGTTCCAACAAAAGGATGATGTAAGTATTGAGGAGATGTACTCAAGATTTCAAACCTTAGTCTTTGGACTTAAAATACTGAAGGAAAGCTATGTTGCTTCTGATCATGTGAGCAAGATACTCAGAAGCCTGCCTGCTGGATGGAGACCAAAGGTAAATGCCATTGAGGAAGCTAAAGATTTAAGCACTTTAAGTGTCAAAGATCTTGTTAGTTCTCTCAAAGTTCATGAGTTAAGTCTTAATGAACATGAGTCTACTAAGAAGAGTAAATCAATAGCTCTTCCGTCCAAAGGCAAGTCATCGAAAGCTTTTAAAGTGGTTGAGTCTGAAGAAGAAGATTCACCCAATGGAGATTCTGATGAAGAGGTTACTGAGATGATGGCTATGCTCTCAAACAGACTTCAGTATCTAGCCAAGAAGAACAAGAAGTTTCTATCCAGAAGGGCTAGCTTCAGAAGCTCAAAGAAGGAAGATCAGAAGGGATGCTTCAATTGCAAGAAGCCTAGTCATTTCATTGCTGATTACCTTGATCTTTAGAAGGAAAAGTCAAAGGAAAAGTCAAAGAAGCCAACATTCAAGTCAAGCAAGTTTAAGAAACATATCAAGCAGAGTTTGATGGCCACATGGGATGATTTGGATAGTGAATCTGAGTCTGACAAAGATGAATCTAATGAAGGTGCAAAGATAGCTGTTGGGTTAGTAGCTACAACAACTTCAGAAGCTGAAACTGAATCAGATTCAGAAGATGAAAATGAGGTATATTCCAAAATCCCTAGAGAAGAACTGATAGAGTCACTTAAAGAACTCCTCACTCATTTTGAACTGAGAACCAATGAGTTGAAAGTTTTGAAAGAAAAATATGTTGTTTTGATGAAGCAACAAGAATACTCTTTATTGGATCTGAAAGCTTCTGAAGAAAGACTTAGAGGTTTTGATTTCATATGTAAAACTTATGAAGACAAGCTCAAGTTCTTATCTCAGAAGCTACAAGAAAAATGTGATGGAAAGTATTTAAGTAACCATGAGATTGCTCTTGAAGATTTCATTATTTCTGGTATTGACAGAAGCATAATCGCTTCTATGATTTATAGCATTTACAAGAACAATGGCAAAAGGATTGGGTTTTCAGAAGCTAAGTCTAATGAAACCAATCTTAAAGCATATTGTGAATGCATTAAGGAAGGATTGAAAACCTTCTTTGTTCCTGAAGGTGTCAAAACGAAAACTGTTGCTCAATCAAAACCTGAAGTTTCCAGTTCTAAGGCTAAGATTACTTCAAAGCCAAAGAACTTCAAGCCTAAGGTTGTGGTAAATTCTGAATCTAAGACCTTAAAGATTAAGATTATGAAAAGATCAGAACCTGTTCCTCAGAGTCTGATGAAATCAGAATCTGACGTCCTAAAGTCTAAGGTTCAGAAGGGCAAAACAGTTGTTGCTTCTGAAGTATCAAAACCAAAAGTTGAAAAACCTAAGGTAATGATTAATCAGAAGCTACCCAAAGCACACCTCAAGGAACATGGAATGGTGAGTAAAACTTCCACCACTAACTCCAAAGGACCCATAAAACAATGGGTACCTAAATCTGAAACTGTCAATGTTACAGATATGCCTAAAAGCAAAGCCAAGGCAAAAATCATGGTACCTGGACAGCGGTTGCTCAAGGCACATGACTGGAGAGAAGTCAATGTTCCTCTCCCTCACAATGAAAGAAGGAGGAAATGTAAAGTTTGGAGGCAACCAGTCTAGGAAGATTATTGGTACGGGGACTATTGGTAATTCTTCTATCTCTATCAATAATGTATGGTTGGTAGATGGACTTGAACATAGCCTATTGAGTATCAGTCAATTTTGTGACAATGGTTATGACGTGATGTTTGAAAAGACCAACTGCACTATAATCAACAAAAATGATAAGTCCATAGTATTCAAAGGGAAGAGAATAGAAAATGTCTACAAAATCAATTTATCTGAACTGGTTGATCAGAAGGTAATTTGTCTTCTATCAATGAATGATAAGAAATGGATATGGCACAGAAGGTTGGGACATACTAACTGAAGGTTACTCTCTAAGCTTAGTAAGTTACAACTTGTCAAAGGCCTTCCTGACATTGATTATCATTCAGATGCACTTTGTGGTGCATGTTAGAAAGGAAAAATTGTGAAATCCTCTTTTAAAGCTAAAGACATTGTTTCTACCTCCAGACCTTTAGAATTACTCCATATTGATTTATTTGGACCAGTAAGCACTGCATCTTTATATGGAAGTAAATATGGATTAGTTATTGTTGATGATTACAGTAGATGAACTTGGGTGAAATTCCTGAGAAGTAAAGATCATGCATATGATATATTCAACAACTTCTGCACACAAATTCAATATGAAAAAGAAGCCAAGATTTTGAAAATTAGAAGTGATCATGGTGGTGAGTTTGAAAATGAGCCATTTGAAGCTTTTTGTGAAAAACATGGAATCATCCATGAATTCTCTTCTCCTAGAACTCCACAACAAAATGGGGTTGTAGAAAGAAAGAATAGAACTTTACAAGAAATGGCCAGAACCATGATTCATGAAAACAATTTGGCAAAACATTTTTGGGCAGAAGCAGTGAATACAGCGTGTTATGTCCAGAATAGGATCTACATCAGACCTATCTTGGAGAAAACAACATATGAACTCTTTAAAGGAAGAAAATCCAATATCTCTTACTTTCATCAATTTGGATGTACATGTTACATTCTGAACAACAAGCTCTACCTAAAGAAATTCGATGCCAAGGCCGAAAGAGGAATCTTTTTAGGTTACTCTGAAAGGTCAAAGGCATACAGAGTGTATAATTCAGAGACACTTTGTGTTGAAGAATCTATGCACGTTAAATTTGATGACAAAGATCTTGGAGATAAAACTTCAAAGCAAGATGAAGGTTTTGCAGAGATACAGGTTTCTGAAGATACTTCAGAACCTTATCAGATAGTTGAATCTTAAGACAGTCCAGAAGCTGAACCCACCTCACAAGCACAAGATGAAAGTCCCTGAGCAAGCAGATCCCTCTAGAAACACTTTCAAATACAAGTCTTCACATCCTGAGGATCAAATCATTGGAAACAAAGAAAGACCCAGAAGAACAAGATCATACTTCAGACAAGAAGATTCAATGATAGGACTGAAATCAATGATTGAACCTACAACAGTTGATGAAGCACTTTCAGATGATGGATGGATCTTAGCTATGCACGAAGAGCTGAATCAATTTCAACGAAATGATGTATGAGATCCGATACCCAAACCTTCTCAGAAGAACATTATTGGAACAAAATGGGTATTCAGAAACAAACTGAATGAACAAGGTGAAGTAACCAGAAACAAAGCCAGAATTGTTGCGCAAGGATACAGTCAACAAGAAGGCATTGATTACACTGGAACATTTGCTCTAGTTGCGAGATTGGAAGCAATCAGGTTACTTTTTTCTTATGTGATTAATCATGGAATAATATTATATCAAATGGATGTCAAGAGTGCATTTCTCAATGGTGTCATAGAAGAAGAAGTGTATGTCAAACAACCTCCTGGTTTTGAGGATCTGAAGCATCCTGACCACGTTTACAAACTAAAGAAATCACTATATTGCTTGAAACAAGCTCCCAGAGCTTGGTATGATAGACTAAGTAATTTCTTGATTAAAAATGATTTTAAACGAGGTCAAGTTGATACAACACTCTTCAGAAGGACCCTTGAGAAAGACATTATTGTTGTGCAAATATAAGTTGATGATATAATATTTGGTTCTACTAATGCATCTCTTTGCAAGGAGTTTTCTAAGTTAATGCAGGATGAATTTGAAATGAGCATGATGGGAGAGCTGAAGTTCTTCCTGGGCATTAAAATCAATCAATGCAAAGATGGAGTATATGTTCAGCAGACTAAGTATACAAAGGAGCTTCTGAAGAAGTTCAAGCTTGAAGATTGTAAAGTAATAAACACTCCAATGCGTCCTACATGCACCTTAAGCAAAGAAGATGAAGGATCAAAAGTGGATCAGAAGCTATACAAAGGTATGATTCGTTCTCTGTTATACCTCACTGCATGTAGGCCAGATATTTTGTTCAGTGTATGCTTGTGTGCAAGGTTTCAGTCAGATCCTAGAGAATCTCAATTAACTACAGTTAAAAGAATCTTCAGGTATCTGAAAGAAACAACTAATCTAGGATTCCTCTATAGGAAATCCTTAGATTACAAGTTGATTGGATTCTGTGATGTTGACTATGCTGGTGATAGGATTGAAAGAAAGTCAACTAGTGGCAATTGTCAATTTATGGGTGATAATCTGATATCCTGGGCTAGCAAAAGACAAGCAACAATTGCTATGTCTACAGCAGAAGCAGAATACATTTCAGCTGCAAGTTGTTGCACACAACTACTCTGGATGAAACATCAGTTGGAAGACTATCAGATTAAGGCTACCAATATTCCCATCTTTTGTGATAATACTGCTGCTATTTGTTTGTCAAAGAATCCAATTCTACATTCAAGAGCCAAGCATATTGAGATCAAACACCATTTTATTAGAGACTATGTTCAAAAAGGAATTTTAGATATACAATTCATTGACATTGAAAATCAATGGGCTAATATATTTACTAAACCTTTAACGGTTGAAATATTTGATTTGATAAAGATTATAGAAGGTTAGTCCCACCCTTACCTTAGGTTTGTTGAATTCTGAAATCTACAAGCTGAAGGTGGGAAAAAACACAAGAAGGGGGGGGGGGGGGTGTTGAATTGTGTTTTCAAAAACGTTTCTTTCTCACGAAAATAAGCAACTGTTCTTAGGATCAGAGTCTGATAGAGTTCAGAGTCTTAGTGCAGCGGATAGAAAGTAAGTGATAGACTTTTAGCAAGTGTACTAAAAATGCATCGAAGTAATAAAATAAGTTCGTATCCACGAGGACTGCGTTAATCTCAATTTGGCAATAAAGTTAATATTTAGGATGTATAAATTATTTAGTAAAAATATATTTGATTTGATTGAATAAGATTAAATAACAGAAAATATAGATTCAGTTAGAAAATATAAATTCGTTTAGAAAATATAGATTCAATTAGAAAATATAGATTCTGTTAGAAAATATATATTCAGTTAGAAAATAAAGATTTGATTAGAAAATATAGAGAGAGATGAGATCGGATCGTCGAATCCTCTATGTTTCCCCTAATTGGTTACTGTACTCTATTCCTATTAATGGTTCTTTAAATCCCACGATAGTTAACAAAATAGCCCTAATCAATCCCTTGAGTTAGGACCCTCTTCTTAAACTACAGCCCCTAATTCCTTAGGTGGTCTAATAATTCTCGAAGGTTTAAGCACGTTAACCTAATATCACTAATAAACGATTATCCATCCCTAGACTAACCATGTTTATTAGAACAATTCAATTAAGTCTAAGTTGAAAGCTAGGGTCAGTAGTCATTCATTCTCACAAAAACATATTTATATTTGATCAGGATATAAAAAGCATTAAGAACAATTGAATTGAATAAAAACTTAAATAATCATTAATATGGAATGGAGTTTCATCACAGCAACATAATATCAATTAGGGTTTACACAGAATCATCTCGGATCCAATCTCTAAGAGATTTAGCTACTCATAATGATGTTTACAAATAGCATAATCAATTGAATCATTAAAACATACATGTAACTGGTAAAAGGATGAAGAAATCGTCCTCCTTGCAGTCGCCTTGATGTCTAAATCGCACTTTGCTCTCCAAGATTCGTAACCCTTGTTTTTGGAAAAGACTTCAGCTTAAATAGGCCCAGAAATTCGCCCAAAACGTGTCACGTTTTAAGTAAAACGTGTCACGTTTTTTTCCTTCAGTAGCAAGTATCCAAATTAGGGTTTCACAAAACGTGTCACGTTTTTGCCAACGTGACACGTTCTCCTTTCTTCCAAAATCAAGCGTTCTGACTTGTGAAAACGTGTCACGTTTTTGAGCTAGCGTGACACGTTTTTGTGACTTCACCATTCTTCAGTTTTCTTGCTTTTTCTTGCTTTTCTTGCTGCTTAAGTTGCCTTGTGATCTCCAAAATGTGATGAAAATGACACTAAAAATATCGAATAATTGACTGTCATCACAACCCCAAACTTGAACCATTCCTTGTCCTCAAGGAATCTACTTGCAGTATTGACAATCGACAGTAAAATAACAATTACCTGATCAAGCAGTAGTATCCAAAAGTTCATCTCCTTACTAGCTAAAAGTGAGCTAGTTTGACTTGAATGCAACCACCAATTCACAACTCCACGCAACAATATGATAAGGGTTCACACTCAATCACATGCAAGACTACATATTACCATACGCTTGAAAAGTTTCTAAACGTCAATCAAAATCAACGTCATTACACACTTTGAGGTCTTTCAGGGTTATAACGGGGCTTAGGTGAAGGTGGGATAATATTTGGATAAGTAGGCTACACAAAATTTGAGTTAGGCACTCCTACGGAAATTAAAGCACAAATTCAATCCATCTTTCACCTATGGAAAAACAATTGTAAAGGTACTAGAGAACATTTGTAACTTATTGGGACAATCGAGTTAAAAGTTACTCGGAGTTTTCATTGTTTGTCCCTTTTTCATTCATTTCTTTCTTTCTTTGATACACCACGATAATATTCTTTGTTAGTGATCTTTGTGTGTATTTTTCATGATAATGTTCTTTGTTCTCTAGTACCCCCAGCCCCAAACTTAGTTGGTTGCAAATTCCAATAGAAACCCAATACTTATTATTTAGCAACATCCTACAATGCCTAACTCAGAAATACAATTTGGGATAAATCCTAAAAGTCTTTAAGTTTGTAATGTAGTTTGTCACCGAACAAAAAGCTCTAAACCTACCAGCTCAATTTGGCTAAGAAAAGGATAAATATCAATAAAAATCAAGGTAGGCTTCAAAAGGCTCACAGGACCAAGCACTTTTGCCTCAGTGTGTATATGACAAAGACAATCAACAGTAAAGAAACTATGCAAGTTCTAGAAATGTAGATGCATGGAACACTCTATATAAGTAAATTGAAAAAAATAAAATTTGGCCATGAACCTTACAATGTTAGATTTCTGGGAGTTGTGACTACCTATCTTGCACTGCCGTACACTTCGCCTTTGATATACAAGTCACTCCTCCTTATGAACCTTTGGAATACCACTTGAACAAATATTTGTTACTAAACTGGAAAAAGTCAACAAACAAGCAAATTCATCAATAATAAACAAGTTCAAGAACAATTACATAAACGGGGGGTACGACCGAGTTAAACCAAAATGAAAATTAAAGACAAATTGTTTGACTCAACAATAGAAATAAAATACTGGAAATAAAGACATAATAAAAAGGATGGGTTGCCTCCCACCAAGCGCTTTCTTTTACGTCATTGAGCCTGACGCTTCAACCACTATTAGGGTGGCAAATATGATAGAAAGAATATATCATCCTTCTTCTTCCTCTTGTTTGGTAGGAACTCCATGAATTTGGCACAAAGAATCAGATACTCCCATGCACCCATTGTTAAACCTTTAGAATTTGAACTCTCCCACCTTAGAGAAGGACATGCATCTTTCTGCACACAAGTGATTTCCTTAACCTCCGTTGGTTCAGACTTCGGGAAAATATCAACACTCCTCACTTTGGGTTTTTCTTCAATCACAACCTTGTGACACTCAATCTCCATCTGAACCAATTTCCTCTGAGACTCATGTGCTTTCTCAACAAGATCACCACACTGAAGATCAAACTTCTCAAATGAAACTTGATTTGACACCAAGAAATCATCTAAAATATTTTGAAGTTGAGTATTGTAATCTATGTTGATCACCTCGTTCTTCCCTTCAAAATTACTACCTGGTTGATTCGCCTCATCACGACCACATCTCTCATTTAATCTCGAGATTTTACTGTCCACACATTTTATCTCCAAAGATAGCATATATTTTTCATATTGCAGCGTGCAAATCTCTTTTGTGTCATGGAGGTACAACCTGTCTATCATAGCTGCAAAACTTGGATAAACTTTTTAGTAGCACCGTACAATGAGAAGATAACGAAGAGCATAAATTTTTTTTTCTTTTTATAAATATATACAAAAATATAAATGACAGAAATCCTAAATAAAAACAAAATTGCCAAGTTGAAATGACTCAACAGTCCCCGGCAACGGCGCCAAAAACTTGATAGACTTTTAGCAAGTGTACTAAAAATGCATCGAAGTAATAAAATAAGTTCGTATCCACGAGGACTGCGTTAATCTCAATTTGGCAATAAAGTTAATATTTAGGATGTATAAATTATTTAGTAAAAATATATTTGATTTGATTGAATAAGATTAAATAACAGAAAATATAGATTCAGTTAGAAAATATAAATTCGTTTAGAAAATATAGATTCAATTAGAAAATATAGATTCTGTTAGAAAATATATATTCAGTTAGAAAATAAAGATTTGATTAGAAAATATAGAGAGAGATGAGATCGGATCGTCGAATCCTCTATGTTTCCCCTAATTGGTTACTGTACTCTATTCCTATTAATGGTTCTTTAAATCCCACGATAGTTAACAAAATAGCCCTAATCAATCCCTTGAGTTAGGACCCTCTTCTTAAACTACAGCCCCTAATTCCTTAGGTGGTCTAATAATTCTCGAAGGTTTAAGCACGTTAACCTAATATCACTAATAAACGATTATCCATCCCTAGACTAACCATGTTTATTAGAACAATTCAATTAAGTCTAAGTTGAAAGCTAGGGTCAGTAGTCATTCATTCTCACAAAAACATATTTATATTTGATCAGGATATAAAAAGCATTAAGAACAATTGAATTGAATAAAAACTTAAATAATCATTAATATGGAATGGAGTTTCATCACAGCAACATAATATCAATTAGGGTTTACACAGAATCATCTCGGATCCAATCTCTAAGAGATTTAGCTACTCATAATGATGTTTACAAATAGCATAATCAATTGAATCATTAAAACATACATGTAACTGGTAAAAGGATGAAGAAATCGTCCTCCTTGCAGTCGCCTTGATGTCTAAATCGCACTTTGCTCTCCAAGATTCGTAACCCTTGTTTTTGGAAAAGACTTCAGCTTAAATAGGCCCAGAAATTCGCCCAAAACGTGTCACGTTTTAAGTAAAACGTGTCACGTTTTTTTCCTTCAGTAGCAAGTATCCAAATTAGGGTTTCACAAAACGTGTCACGTTTTTGCCAACGTGACACGTTCTCCTTTCTTCCAAAATCAAGCGTTTTGACTTGTGAAAACGTGTCACGTTTTTGAGCTAGCGTGACACGTTTTTGTGACTTCACCATTCTTCAGTTTTCTTGCTTTTTCTTGCTTTTCTTGCTGCTTAAGTTGCCTTGTGATCTCCAAAATGTGATGAAAATGACACTAAAAATATCGAATAATTGACTGTCATCAGTAAGAAAGCAAAAAACAGAAGAAGAACACAAGCAATTTATACAGGTTCCTTCCACAATCCGGAAGTAGTCCTGTCCCCCTTGCACTTCCAAGGAGAGTTCTACTAAAATGTAATATCAAATTACAAGTTGCTCAAACACACAAGTAAGAGACTTCCTTTGCTCAATCACACAAGAAAGAGACTTCAATGCTCAAGGACAACTCCAAGAGACTTCTAAACAATTACAGAGAATTGAAAAGAGTTTTGAATACTTGATATACAATCAGAGGTATTCACAAAACAAAACGAACAGAACAGACTATGTTTTTCTTAGACACTTAGAAATTCTAAAATATGAACTTTTGTAAGAATTATCTAAGTTGTTGATGAGCAATGTTTGCGACTTTGAATATATGAGAAATAGCCTTGTTCGCGTATGTGTATATATGTATCAGTTCTTCAAGTCTTCATCTCTATTTATAGAGAATTTGAGAGACGTTGGGAACTAGCTAGCTCATCACTTAGTCTTGACCGAAGCTTTGATTTATCACCATTGATCCTTTGCCTGATTTGAAGATTGTCCTTATAAAAACAATTTCAAATTCATTCCAAAAACAAATGGAACAATGTCTGCAAATATTGCTGTTATTCTTGTCTTGTATAGGAGACACAATGCAGAGATGGTGGTTGCAGAGGCATGCGCAGACTTAGTGGTTGTACATTTCGTACACTATACTTTGTCAACTCTCTTCAGCCTCTGAAGAAATTGGCTTCTGATGAACTTGCTTCTGGAGAACTGGCTTCTGATGACGTCATCTTCAGGAGCGCTTTCTTCAAATGCACTATGCTTCTGACTTTTCAGAAGCGCTTTAAATCAGATGCTCTTCATGCTTCAATCTAAATTTCCTTTGCTCTTTAATTCATTCAGTTCAGAACCTCTTGTAATTAACTTTTTATTAATTGGTCCTGTACACTTGAATAAAATTTTAGCATATCCAATTGATAATTTTTAATACCTTGTTATCATCAAAACTTAAGTGGTATATTTGTGAAACACCCTTTGTTCCAACACAAGCTTCTCTTCTCTGACTTCTCACTTTTCTCTTTTTCTCCCAAAAACTGGTTTTCACGTATACTGACTTTCTATTCCCTACCTCTTATATTCTTAACCTAAATAAATTCTCCTTATTTCCAAAACTGCCCTTACTGCCTCAATATTCTATTTTAATTTTATGCCTTCACTAACAATATTTTAATAAACTACTAATATTACTAACACATAACACAAAAACCCACACACCACAATTATTCAAATAAAATATACCAAAAAGGCACTAAACTCGACAAAATAATTAGATAATAAAATAGGGCGTTATACGAAGGAAAAACTGTGGGCTGGTTTATGGTTTTAGTAGGCGCGTGGGAAGTGAGAAGATTCTGATTAGTATCTGGCTGGTCACGTGGGTTGGTCTTTTGAGTGGAGGGCTGGGATTTGTTGTGAGGTGCATCCAACGCTGATGAAGTGGTGTTGGGAAAAGATATATCTATTTCTAAAGTAGAAGGGAAGGGTACAGAGTTGAGCAGTTTCACTTGAGTGTTTCTTTCACTTGGTTCTTCATTGTATGAGTTCTCTCCTTGAGTGTTTGTCTGTTTATTTTCCGAGTCTTATTTCTTTTCTTGCATGTTTCCATCTCTTTCCTCATCTGAAATTGCATGATTTGGTGTTTCAGTGTTAAAGTCATCTTCTTCTTGACCTGGTAAAACAATGAGAGGTTTTGGTAAAGGTTTGAAATCTTTCTAGTAGGTGGATCTTGGAGCCAGAAGGGCGATCTAGCCAGTAGGCTACAGATCCTATTCGATCTAGCACTTTGAACAGGCCAAAAACACGCTTGGAGAGCTTCTTGGAGGAGCGATAGTTGACGGTTTGTTGCCGGTATGGTTGTAGAAGAAGCAGCACCAAATCTCCTGGGTTGAAGGTATGGTCCCTTCTTTTTTTATTTGCCTGAACTCCCATTTGCTTTCTGGTCCTCTGAAGGTTGTGTTTAAGTGTATTTATAATTTCCTGTCTTTGCTGCAGTATTTTCGTTAGATTTGGGATAGTGGTGCTTTCTGCTACAAAGTCAGTGATGGTAAGGGGGTCTTCCATAAAGTGCTTGGAAAGGAGTCACGAGTATGGCGGAGTGGTAAGTGGAGTTGTGCCAAAATTCTGCCAAGTGAAGGAATTTATACCAACGGCGGGGATAGTCACTCACAAAGCAGCGGAGATAAGATTATAGGGAGCGGTTTACCACCTCAGTTTGGCCATCCGTTTCCGGATGATACGCAGATACTTCAACTGCGTTCCTTGAAACTTAAAGAGTTCCTTCCAGAAATGACTGAGGAACAAGGGGTCCTGGTTCGAGACTATAGATTTAGGAACACCATGTAACCTACAAATTTCAACCGAAAAGCAGTGGGCTAGATCTTCAGCTGTAAATTTGGTGGGTAAAGCGATGAAGTGTACAAATTTGGTAAGGCGATCACAAATGACCCAGATGACTGTATGTTCGAAGGAATTTGGAAAATGTGTGATTAAGTACCTGGTAATTTCCTCCCATACTTGTGATGGTATTGACAGTGCTTGAAGTAACCCCATTTTCTTTTGTGTTTGGTATTTGTTTTGCTGACAAACTGTGCAATGCTTGATGAAGTTCTTTGTCTCTTTGTATAGACCCGACCAATGGAAAGATGCGGCCAAACGAGAGACAATTGGCTGAACTTCGAAGTGTCCAGATAAGGGAGTGGAGTGAAACTCAATGAGCAACATCTTTCGCCAATTCTGAAAATCAGGTACAAAAATCTGATCCTTGTAGTATAGTATTTGATTGGAAAATTTATAGGACTGAGAATCAGTTGTAGAAGATAATAATTTCTGAACCAACAGTTGACCTTGTGAGGTGTAGTATTGTTGGAAATGCTTGAGAAAGGCTGGTATTGATGAATAGATGGCAAGGAAAACTAGTTCGACTTCACAATTCTTTCGGCTAAGAGCATCAGCAGCCTGATTTTGTCTCCCAGGTTTGTAAAAGAATCTCGAAATTGAAACCTTGTAGCTTAGGGACCCACTTTTGTTGCTCCGGAGTTTGTATCTTTTGTTGCAATAGCTCCTTTAAACTTCTTTGATCGGTGAATATGTGAAAATGTTGTCCCAAAAGATATTGACGCCACTTTTTAATTGACTCTGTTACAACATACATTTCCCAGACGTAGGCAGTAGCAACTTTCATTTTTGGGTTCAACTTCTTGCTGAAAAAGGAGTGTGGGTGGCCTCCTTGAGACAGAACAACATCAATGGCCACACCTGAGGCATCAGTCTCGACTACAAAAGTTTTTGAGAAGTCAGGAAGATGCAAAACCGGCATTTGAGTCATTTGTAATTTTAATGTTGTAAAGGCTGATTCAGTAACTGTAGACCAATGTAATTCTGTAGAACAGATTAAATCAGTAAGTGGACAGGCGAGAGTGGTATATCCGCGTACAAAAAGCCGGTAAAACCTAGTGAGGCCGAGAAAGCCACATAATTCGGTGAGAGAGCGGGGCTTCAGCTAGTCTGTAATTGCTGTGATTTTATCCGGGTCCGGCGCAACTCCTTTAGCTGATATTACATGTCCCACATAGTCCACGATGTCAAATGCAAAAACACATTTAGACAATTTCGCAACAAAGTGATTGGTTGTTAATATATCTAAAATCAAGCGCATATGTAACAAGTGATTAACCATGTTAGCACTATAAATTAAAATATCATCAAAGAAAGATAAGACAAAACGACGTAAATAAGGTCACAAAAGGTCGTTCATAGCAGACTTAAACGTAGAGGGATCGTTAGTTAGCCCAAAAGGCGTAACCAAAAACTCGTAATATCCATTGAATGTTCGAAAAGCAATCTTATGAGTATCTTCCTTGGCAACTCAAATCTGGTGATAACGTGAGCGTAATTCTATCTTGGAAAAAATAGAGGCATCTCCTAATTCATCAAGTAACTCGTCAATGGTGGGTATGGGAAAATGGTCTTTGACGGTCACGGCATTAAGGGCATGATAGTCCACACAAAAACACCATGTGCCATCTTTTTTTCGGACAAGTACTGGTGAGGAAAAGGGGCTGGTACTAGGGATAATAGTTCCTTCCCTTAGCATATCATGAATCAAGGTAGTCATGGTTTCCTTTTGAGAGTGAGGGTAACGGTATGATTTGACGTTAACGGGGGTTGTGTTAGGTTAAAGGGGTATGTGCTGATCATGAGCTCATGAAGGAGGGAGGCCATGTGGGATGTTAAAAACTATTGGGTAATGGGATAATAATTCTTTCAGTTTTGGGTCCGATGTAGTAGTGGTGTGGGAAGGTTTTTGGTTACGTGAAGTGCAGTTTATGTGTGGTGGTAGGGATTGAAATGTAAGAAGGTGAAGTGATGCTATAGAATTTGTATGGACAAGATGTCGAAGTTGGTGGTATGAGGATTGAATCAGTTGGGCTTTTGGGTCACCTTGAAGGGTGATGTCCTCATTTTGATGGCGAAAGGTGATTGAGGGAACGGAGAAATTAGCATGGCTTAAATATGTGTCTGGTCCCTGCAAATAGGGCGTAGTTGAATTTTAGTCCCAATACTTACTAATCCTCCCAATTTGCCATTGCAAATATTAATCACTTATAATTTGGTCCTAATTAAGAAAAACTGCGTGCGTGGCAGGTGATTAGAGACATGGCGTTTATGTGGCATGTAGTTACTTGGAAACTGTCAGGCTGACTCAGATTTTATGACTTGAACGGTCCATTTTGCCCTCAATGTTTCCTGAGAATGGAAAAATGACCAATTTCCCCCGTCTTCCCACTTCCCTCTCTTTTCTTCCTTCTCTTCCACCACCACCAACATCATCGATCTGTTAATCACCACCACCACCAACATCAATCTCTTCCATCAAAACCACCAACATCATCCATCTCTTCCATCACCACCAACACTATTGATCCTTTGTTTTTTTTCCCTGTTAAGGAATTGTTAGAAATACGATTCACACAAAAGATGTAAATAGAGAGAGAAGGAAGAAAGACACAAAGTAATTATACAGGTTCCTTCCACAAACCGAAAGTAGTCCTGTCCCCCTTGCATTTCCAAGGAGAGTTCACTAAAATGTAATATCTGATTACAAATGCTCACTGCTAAACTTAGCAAGAGACTTCAAATGCTCAAGCACAACAGCAAGAGACTTCTTATGCTCCTGAACACATCAAGAGACTTCTATGCTCAAGCACGAAAGCAAGAGGCTTCTAATCAAACAGAATTATAAAGAAAAATGTTTAACACTGAACACTTGATATACAATCAGAGGTGCTCACAATACAAATCAGATATAGACTCTTAAGACTTTAGAACTTCTAAGATATGAGCTTTGAAAAAGAAATTTTAAGTGAACTTTTGGATGCTGAACAAATTTGACAGAGTTTTGGCGCTTTCAAATTGTTGTTGAGTCTTGTTCGTTCTTCAAGTCTTCACTCCTTTATATAGAGGTGTGAGATGAACATTGTGAATTGCCAGCACATCCAAAAAGAGTCGTTTGAAGCTTTGATCAATCACCAATGATCCATTGCCTGATATGGTTGTTGTCCTATGAAGGATCAATTTCAAATGCATTCCATGTATGTAGGAACATTGTTGCAGGAAGAGCTGCTATCCTTGTCTTTTAGCAGAGACAAACTCTGAGTAGTGGAGGTAGTGATTGTACACTTCATACAATTGTACTTTGTCAACGCTCTACAAAAAAACAAGCATCCAATGCCTTTGAATCCTTTTGAATTAGTCGTTGCTCTTCTTTTCCACTCTTCTGCAATGCTTAGACGACATTGAATCCATTGAACAACTTTTGAAGCTTTAAATTTGCATCTCCTGATGAACTGCAGCTTCTGGTGATCTTCAGCTTCTGATGAACTACCTTATGATGAACTTCAGCTTCTTATGAACTCGTTTCTAATGACGCGTCATCACTTCAAGAGCGCTTTGTCTTCAGGAGCACTTTGACTTCAGGAGCAGTTCTCTTTAGATGCCTTTAAGCTTCCTTTTTGTTGATTACTTTGCTCTCTTTTTTTCTTCCAGAACCTATTAATGATCTCAAAATTTTTGTCTATGGTCATGTACACTTGAACAAATATTAGCAAATCCAATTGACAATTTTTTAATACCTTGTTATCATCAAAACTCTTAAGGGTAATGTTAAACACATTTTGTTCCAACAATCTCCCCCTTTTTTATGATGACAAACATTAGTATTTAAAAATGTTCAATTGGTGTTAATTTAATTAACAAGTTGACTATTTAGGTATGAGGTTTGTAAGCTCCCCTTGAGTCTAATAGTACTTTAAGGTGAGGTTTGTAAGCTCCCCCTGAGTTCTATTCTTGTTAATTAAATTCATTTAAAAATGAATTAACTCTCAGAATAATCTCACATTATAAAGATTAAGAGATGAGAAGACGGTCCTATTAAGTTAAATTGCTTGATATTAAATTAATGGGCTCAGAGCCTTTAAATACAATCTGTAACACCCCATTTTCCCGTCTTAAAAATTTCATTAAATAAATCATACATCAGAGTAATCATCACAACGGAGTGTCACATTTCATCTTTAAAAATCACTTAGATAATAATTTATCGAATTACAAAACATTCAGTTAAGCAGCGGAATTTCAAAAGGTTTCATCTCATAAATGTCTTGGCTTAAAAGCCAGCAAAACGTCTCAAAATATTAAAGTTTCTACATCACAAAAGTCAACATCGTTTATTCAACACGATACATAAAGGAATAGACTCCACAAAAGACCCCATCCCGTTACATATCAGAGCAACCCTAACTTCACACAATCCTCGCAGCATCGTAACTAAGACTGGGTACCTGCACTTGCCCACAAGGCGGCAATTCCAGCAGAAGGGATGAGATTCATAACAATAATATTAATATATAATCATAAGTCAAGATTAACAAATCATATAACCAACTCATCACATGTACATTATAGCACTTCATGGCATCACCATAAGCATCATCATAACAATATCATAAACATCATCATAAACAACTTCATATCACACATCAACGTCTCAAACATCATCTCATTCATGTCACAATTGACTCGACTAAATGCAACACCTAACGTCTCGACATCATGCATGTGGTACCAATTAATTATAGCATTAATATGCTTCACCGTCGCTTTGAGCAAATGCTCCACCGTCGCTTTGAGCATAAAGCTCCACCGTCTCATAATTATGCAAATGCATGGACTCGTCATTTAACATCTTAATACACCGTCTCAACATCATTACATTTTCAAGGATGGCACATGCAGTTAATAATAATTACATGGCAGAACATCATCTCAATTATGCATACACATTGCAACACATAGCATCATCTTATGCAATTAACATCATACTCATATAACACTTATATTCAACAACACATCATTTATCAAAGGTATAATAGAACCATCATCACTCACTTTTACATAACTCATCTAAGGGTTTAGAACAGCACTATCTCTACCCAAAGGGTTCCTCTAAACGTCCTATGCAAAACAGCTTGCAAAACAACAACACAGTCCAGAACCATCTAACTCGCCACGGCGAGTACAACTGCTCGCCAAAGGCGAGTACTCCCAGCAGCTCACTCGCCAAAGGCGAGTTGGGGGCGAGCTGGAGGCGAGAAAAACTGGGTGCTTCGGCCTTTTTGACATTTTTCAACAAAATTCTCATTTTTAAGCTCCCTAAATCAAATTTGACCACACCAACTTCACAGGTCATCTCTATAAATACAGGGACACTCAAAACCATCTAAAGTTTGGCAAAAATCCTAATTTTAAGGGTCAAGCTCGCCACGGCGAGCTACACTGCTCGCCTCGCGAGCAACCAAGGGTTACTCGCCACGGCGAGTGATCTCAGAATCACTACGGGTTCAGTCCAATTCACACCAAAACTTGCCAATTCTCTCCAATCAGGCTTCTAATACAACAGCAATAGCATCCTAGGGGATAATCTAGGTTCTGTAACACATCTATACAGCAACGCAACACCTTCTCCTATCAAAATCATCAAAAATCACAATAACCCTAATTCTCTAAACTTCTCTCAATTCTTCCCAATCTCTAAGCTAATCAAGAACAGATGATCTTACATTAATACTATTGAAATTAGGCTCACCCTTACCTGGAAAAATTGCAGAATTTGCAGCCTAGCTTTCTCTTCTCTCTTGACCGTTCTTCTTCTTTTCCCAAATGTGTCTGTACGCGTTCTCAATCTTTCCTTTCTTAACCTACTTCTCTTATATACTCCCTCACAACTTAATTAATTCCTTCTTAACCCACACAACTCTTCTTAATTATAATTATAACCCCATCTCTTAAAATTCTATCTTATTCCACAACATCTACTTATTTACCAACTAAATATTCACATAAACATCACTTATATTACTTTATTAAACAATAAAATAATAATACGTCACACGTCACAAATACGTCACAAACACGTCACATAATCATCAAAATCATATAATATATAAACATATATCATAACATCTAATAAAATAATTAAATAATTAAAGAGGGCGTTACAACTCTCCCCCTCTTAAAGGATTTTCGTCCTCGAAAATTTACCTCGTTCAAACAACTCTGGATAGGATTCCAGCATCTTACTTTCTAGCTCCCAAGTCAAGCTTTCACCCGTCGCTCCGTCCCAAACAACTCTAACGAGAGGTATCTCCTTGCCTCTCAACGTCTTCGTCTTCCGATCATCAATCCTCACGGGTAAGGTCTCAACCGTAAGGTTGTCCCTAATTTGCACATCATCGCTTTGGATCACATGAGACGGATCCGGAACATACTTCCTCAGCTGAGATACATGAAAAACATCATGCAAATTCGACAAGTGCGGTGGTAATCCAACACGATACGCCACCGGTCCAATCCTCTCTGAAATCTGATACGGTCCAATAAACCTCGGAGTCAACTTCTTCGATTTCAAAGCACGTCCAACACCCGTTAAAGGAGTCACTCTCAGGAACACATGATCCCCCTCTTGGAACTCAAGGTCCTTTCTACGCTTATCATGATAACTCTTTTGTCGACTCTGCGACGCTTTCATCTTTTCTTGGATCATTCTCACCTTCTCAGTAGTCTGTTGAACGATCTCTGGTCCTAAGACCACTCTTTCACCCGACTCAAACCAGCATAACGGAGTCCTGCATCTCCGACCATACAAAGCCTCAAACGGTGCCATTCCAATACTTGAATGGTAACTGTTGTTGTACGTGAACTCTATCAATGGAAGATGACTATCCCAAGCTCCTCCCTGTTCAAGTACACAAACTCTCAACAAGTCCTCCAACGACTGAATCGTCCTCTCCGACTGACCATCTGTTTGCGGATGATAAGCCGAACTCAACCTCAACTGAGATCCTAACGCTTCTTGCAAACTCTTCCAAAATCTAGAAGTAAATCTTGGATCTCTATCAGATACGATGCTCGAAGGAACACCATGCAGCTTAACTATCTCTCTAACATAAATCTCCGCCAACTGAGCCACAGGAAAAGTAATGTTGATTGGCAGAAAGTGAGCAGACTTCGTCAATCTATCAACAATTACCCAAATAGCATCGTTCCCTCTAGGAGTATTGGGCAAACTCGTCACAAAATCCATGGATATACTATCCCATTTCCACTCTGGCACATCTAGAGGTACCATCATACCAGTCGGCTTCTGATGCTCGATCTTCGACTTTTGACAAACCAAGCAAGAATACACAAATTGTGCCACATCGCGTTTCAAACCAGACCACCAAAACAACCTCTTTAAGTCATGATACATCTTTGTAGCTCCCGGGTGAATACTCAAGCTACTTCTATGGCTCTCTTCAAGAATCATCTTCTTAATCTCTTCATTGTCAGGAATGCAAATCCTCCCTCGGAATCTCAGCACTCCTTGATCATCGACCTTAAAGTCACCATCCACAGTCTCATTACCAGCAATCAACAAGTCTACTAACTTGACATCTTCTTTTTGGGCTTCTTTGATATGCTTCAGGAAATCATTATCAATTCTCAACATTCCCAGTTTTATGCTCTGAGGTGTTCTTTCACACACCAAGCTCAAATCTCTAAACTGTTCCAACAATTCAAATTCTTTCACCATCAACGCGGACATATGCACAGTTTTCCTACTCAAGGCATCTGCAACCACGTTTGCTTTGCCAGGATGGTAATTCAAACCAAAATCATAATCCTTCAATAACTCAAGCCACCTTCTCTGCCTCATATTCAACTCTTTCTGATCAAATAAATATCTCAAACTCTTATGATCGCTGAATACCTCAAACCTTGAACCATACAAGTAATGTCTCCATATTTTCAATACAAAGACCACAGCTGCCAACTCTAAGTCATGCGTCGGATAATTCTTCTCATGAATTCTCAATTGTCTTGAAGCATATGCTACCACCTTACCTTCTTGCATAAGCACACCTCCCAAACCCAACTTGGACGCATCACAATATACCACAAAAGGTTCATCAGACTTCGGCAAAATCAAAACTGGAGCCGTCGTCAGGCGCTTCTTCAACTCATTGAAACTATTCTCACAATGCACATCCCATACAAACGACTTACCCTTACACGTCAACTGCGTTAACGGAAGAGCCAACTTAGAAAATCCTTCTATAAACCTCCTGTAATAACCAGCTAGTCCCAAAAAGCTTCTAATCTCCGTAACCGACTTAGGAGTCTCCCATTGCGATACCGCTTCAACTTTAGACGGGTCAACCGCAATACCTTCACCAGAAATAACATGGCCAAGAAAACTTACTTCGTTTAGCCAGAAATCACACTTAGACAATTTAGCATACAGCCGCTTCTCTTTCAACACTTGCAATACAATCTTCAAATGCTCTGCATGCTCGGCTTCAGTCTTAGAATAAATCAGTATATCATCAATAAACACCACGACAAACTGATCCAAGTACTCATGAAAGATTCTGTTCATATATTCCATAAACACACCAGGCGCATTAGTAACACCAAAAGGCATCACCTTATATTCATAGTGACCATAACGCGTCCTGAAGGCCGTCTTCTGCATATCTTCATCCTTCACTTTAATCTGATGGTAACCTGACCTCAAATCAATCTTGCTGAATACCTTTGCACCCACTAACTGATCCATCAAATCGTCAATTCTCGGGAGTGGATACCTATTCTTGATCGTCACTTTGTTCAACTGACGGTAATCAATGCACAACCGCATGCTACCATCCTTCTTCTTTACCAACAACACCGGAGCTCCCCATGGTGAAACACTAGGTCTCACAAACTTCTTCTCAAGTAAGTCTTCCAACTGTTTCTTCAACTCTGCTAACTCAGAAGCAGACATACGATAAGGTGCCATCGACACCGGCTTCGTACCCGGCACAAGGTCTATCGAAAATTCAACCTCTCTCTCTGGCGGCACATCTGGAATCTCATCAGGGAAAACTTCAGGAAATTCCTTCACAACAGGCAGCCCATCAATTACAGCTTGGTTCTCTAAAGATAACGAAGCCATCAGCGAAAACATCAACATCCCATCACGTTCTAGTTGCTTCAGCTGCTTAGTAGATAGAAACTCTGCGCCCCACTCTTCTTCGACGGAAGAAAAATGCACCGTCTTTCTAAAACAGTTGATAAGAACCCGGTTGTATTCCAGCCAGTTCATACCCAGAATCACATCCATACCACTTAAAGGTAGGCACACTAAATCCATCACAAAGTCACGGCCAAACATAGATAAAGGACAATTCAAACACACGAGAGAAGTAGTCACCGAACCCTTAGCTGGAGTCTCGACAACCATTTCTCCATTCATATCAGAAACATCAAGTCCCAAAGCAGAAACACAATCAAAAGCAACAAAACTGTGCGTAGCACCAGTATCAATAATAGCAACTAAAGGAGTATTATTAATATAGCAAGTACCTCTGATCAAGCGATCATCATTCTCAGTCTGAGTGCCGGTCAATGCAAACACTCTCCCAGTAGTCTTAGTCTTCTTGGGTTGCTTACACTGCGAACCAATGTGTCCTTGCTCATTGCAGTTGAAACACACAACATCATCATACTTGCAGTCACTAGTAATATGCCCTTTCTGACCACAACGGTAACACCTCTTCACCTCAACAGTACATGCATTACTCTTATGGCCTTTCTCGCCACAAGTGTAACAAGTAATCTCAGCAGGAGCAGCCTTCTTCTGGGCCTCCTCTCATCATTTACTCTCTGCTTCCCTTTATCTCTAGGGGCATCATAAGGTTTAGGGCGACTCTGCTGCCCCTTTGCTTTCCGATCATTCACTACCTTGTAGTGAGCTTTAGTATCCTCCTCATATATCCGGCAGCTACTCACCAACTCCGAAAAATCACGAATCTTTTGGTAACCGATAGCCCTCTTAATATCAGCGCGCAACCCGTTCTCAAACTTGATGCATTTTGAAAACTCAGCCGTCTCGGGTGCATAATGCGGATAGAATTTAGCCAACTCCACAAATTTGGCCGCATACTCGGTCACCGACATGTTCCCTTGCTTAAGCTCTAGGAACTCTATCTCCTTCTTACCACGGACATCTTCTGGGAAGTATCTATTAAGGAACTCCCTCGTGAAAGTAGCCCACGTCACCACAGCTCCATCTTGTTCCAAAATAGGCAGGAGACTAACCCACCAATCATCAGCCTCCTCCGCTAACATGTGCGTACCAAACCGCACCTTCTGAACATCGTCACATTGCATGACCTTGAAAATTCTCTCAACTTCCTTGAGCCACAACTGAGCTCCATCAGGATCATAACGCCCCTTGAAGGTAGGCGGGTGATTCCTCAGAAACGTCTCCAACATTCTAGTTCCGTCATTCCCACCAGCATTGTTCTGATTACCCACAGCGTTAGCCATTGCTTCCAAGGCAGCAGCAAGAGCAGCATCGTTTCTACCAGCCATCTAGTTCTCTGGAAACAAACATGAGTCCGAATAATTCAATAATACTATTCTACTCTAAGACAACGTCACTCGACTCTCTATTTGGCCGGACGGACCGACCTGCTCTGATACCAATTGTAACACCCCATTTTCCCGTCTTAAAAATTTCATTAAATAAATCATACATCAGAGTAATCATCACAACGGAGTGTCACATTTCATCTTTAAAAATCACTTAGATAATAATTTATCGAATTACAAAACATTCAGTTAAGCAGCGGAATTTCAAAAGGTTTCATCTCATAAATGTCTTGGCTTAAAAGCCAGCAAAACGTCTCAAAATATTAAAGTTTCTACATCACAAAAGTCAACATCGTTTATTCAACACGATACATAAAGGAATAGACTCCACAAAAGACCCCATCCCGTTACATATCAGAGCAACCCTAACTTCACACAATCCTCGCAGCATCGTAACTAAGACTGGGTACCTGCACTTGCCCACAAGGCGGCAATTCCAGCAGAAGGGGTGAGATTCATAACAATAATATTAATATATAATCATAAGTCAAGATTAACAAATCATATAACCAACTCATCACATGTACATTATAGCACTTCATGGCATCACCATAAGCATCATCATAACAATATCATAAACATCATCATAAACAACTTCATATCACACATCAACGTCTCAAACATCATCTCATTCATGTCACAATTGACTCGACTAAATGCAACACCTAACGTCTCGACATCATGCATGTGGTACCAATTAATTATAGCATTAATATGCTTCACCGTCGCTTTGAGCAAATGCTCCACCGTCGCTTTGAGCATAAAGCTCCACCGTCTCATAATTATGCAAATGCATGGACTCGTCATTTAACATCTTAATACACCGTCTCAACATCATTACATTTTCAAGGATGGCACATGCAGTTAATAATAATTACATGGCAGAACATCATCTCAATTATGCATACACATTGCAACACATAGCATCATCTTATGCAATTAACATCATACTCATATAACACTTATATTCAACAACACATCATTTATCAAAGGTATAATAGAACCATCATCACTCACTTTTACATAACTCATCTAAGGGTTTAGAACAGCACTATCTCTACCCAAAGGGTTCCTCTAAACGTCCTATGCAAAACAGCTTGCAAAACAACAACACAGTCCAGAACCATCTAACTCGCCACGGCGAGTACAACTGCTCGCCAAAGGCGAGTACTCCCAGCAGCTCACTCGCCAAAGGCGAGTTGGGGGCGAGCTGGAGGCGAGAAAAACTGGGTGCTTCGGCCTTTTTGACATTTTTCAACAAAATTCTCATTTTTAAGCTCCCTAAATCAAATTTGACCACACCAACTTCACAGGTCATCTCTATAAATACAGGGACACTCAAAACCATCTAAAGTTTGGCAAAAATCCTAATTTTAAGGGTCAAGCTCGCCACGGCGAGCTACACTGCTCGCCTCGCGAGCAACCAAGGGTTACTCGCCACGGCGAGTGATCTCAGAATCACTACGGGTTCAGTCCAATTCACACCAAAACTTGCCAATTCTCTCCAATCAGGCTTCTAATACAACAGCAATAGCATCCTAGGGGATAATCTAGGTTCTGTAACACATCTATACAGCAACGCAACACCTTCTCCTATCAAAATCATCAAAAATCACAATAACCCTAATTCTCTAAACTTCTCTCAATTCTTCCCAATCTCTAAGCTAATCAAGAACAGATGATCTTACATTAATACTATTGAAATTAGGCTCACCCTTACCTGGAAAAATTGCAGAATTTGCAGCCTGGCTTTCTCTTCTCTCTTGACCGTTCTTCTTCTTTTCCCAAATGTGTCTGTACGCGTTCTCAATCTTTCCTTTCTTAACCTACTTCTCTTATATACTCCCTCACAACTTAATTAATTCCTTCTTAACCCACACAACTCTTCTTAATTATAATTATAACCCCATCTCTTAAAATTCTATCTTATTCCACAACATCTACTTATTTACCAACTAAATATTCACATAAACATCACTTATATTACTTTATTAAACAATAAAATAATAATACGTCACACGTCACAAATACGTCACAAACACGTCA
Source organism: Medicago lupulina (assembly GCA_958299785.1). NCBI lineage: Eukaryota > Viridiplantae > Streptophyta > Magnoliopsida > Fabales > Fabaceae > Medicago > Medicago lupulina. The sequence continues at coordinate 34,731,416 of OY283141.1, read as the reverse complement.
CATAATCATCAAAATCATATAATATATAAACATATATCATAACATCTAATAAAATAATTAAATAATTAAAGAGGGCGTTACAACTCTCCCCCTCTTAAAGGATTTTCGTCCTCGAAAATTTACCTCGTTCAAACAACTCTGGATAGGATTCCAGCATCTTACTTTCTAGCTCCCAAGTCAAGCTTTCACCCGTCGCTCCGTCCCAAACAACTCTAACGAGAGGTATCTCCTTGCCTCTCAACGTCTTCGTCTTCCGATCATCAATCCTCACGGGTAAGGTCTCAACCGTAAGGTTGTCCCTAATTTGCACATCATCGCTTTGGATCACATGAGACGGATCCGGAACATACTTCCTCAGCTGAGATACATGAAAAACATCATGCAAATTCGACAAGTGCGGTGGTAATCCAACACGATACGCCACCGGTCCAATCCTCTCTGAAATCTGATACGGTCCAATAAACCTCGGAGTCAACTTCTTCGATTTCAAAGCACGTCCAACACCCGTTAAAGGAGTCACTCTCAGGAACACATGATCCCCCTCTTGGAACTCAAGGTCCTTTCTACGCTTATCATGATAACTCTTTTGTCGACTCTGCGACGCTTTCATCTTTTCTTGGATCATTCTCACCTTCTCAGTAGTCTGTTGAACGATCTCTGGTCCTAAGACCACTCTTTCACCCGACTCAAACCAGCATAACGGAGTCCTGCATCTCCGACCATACAAAGCCTCAAACGGTGCCATTCCAATACTTGAATGGTAACTGTTGTTGTACGTGAACTCTATCAATGGAAGATGACTATCCCAAGCTCCTCCCTGTTCAAGTACACAAACTCTCAACAAGTCCTCCAACGACTGAATCGTCCTCTCCGACTGACCTTCTGTTTGCGGATGATAAGCCGAACTCAACCTCAACTGAGATCCTAACGCTTCTTGCAAACTCTTCCAAAATCTAGAAGTAAATCTTGGATCTCTATCAGATACGATGCTCGAAGGAACACCATGCAGCTTAACTATCTCTCTAACATAAATCTCCGCCAACTGAGCCACAGGAAAAGTAATGTTGATTGGCAGAAAGTGAGCAGACTTCGTCAATCTATCAACAATTACCCAAATAGCATCGTTCCCTCTAGGAGTATTGGGCAAACTCGTCACAAAATCCATGGATATACTATCCCATTTCCACTCTGGCACATCTAGAGGTACCATCATACCAGTCGGCTTCTGATGCTCGATCTTCGACTTTTGACAAACCAAGCAAGAATACACAAATTGTGCCACATCGCGTTTCAAACCAGACCACCAAAACAACCTCTTTAAGTCATGATACATCTTTGTAGCTCCCGGGTGAATACTCAAGCTACTTCTATGGCTCTCTTCAAGAATCATCTTCTTAATCTCTTCATTGTCAGGAATGCAAATCCTCCCTCGGAATCTCAGCACTCCTTGATCATCGACCTTAAAGTCACCATCCACAGTCTCATTACCAGCAATCAACAAGTCTACTAACTTGACATCTTCTTTTTGGGCTTCTTTGATATGCTTCAGGAAATCATTATCAATTCTCAACATTCCCAGTTTTATGCTCTGAGGTGTTCTTTCACACACCAAGCTCAAATCTCTAAACTGTTCCAACAATTCAAATTCTTTCACCATCAACGCGGACATATGCACAGTTTTCCTACTCAAGGCATCTGCAACCACGTTTGCTTTGCCAGGATGGTAATTCAAACCAAAATCATAATCCTTCAATAACTCAAGCCACCTTCTCTGCCTCATATTCAACTCTTTCTGATCAAATAAATATCTCAAACTCTTATGATCGCTGAATACCTCAAACCTTGAACCATACAAGTAATGTCTCCATATTTTCAATACAAAGACCACAGCTGCCAACTCTAAGTCATGCGTCGGATAATTCTTCTCATGAATTCTCAATTGTCTTGAAGCATATGCTACCACCTTACCTTCTTGCATAAGCACACCTCCCAAACCCAACTTGGACGCATCACAATATACCACAAAAGGTTCATCAGACTTCGGCAAAATCAAAACTGGAGCCGTCGTCAGGCGCTTCTTCAACTCATTGAAACTATTCTCACAATGCACATCCCATACAAACGACTTACCCTTACACGTCAACTGCGTTAACGGAAGAGCCAACTTAGAAAATCCTTCTATAAACCTCCTGTAATAACCAGCTAGTCCCAAAAAGCTTCTAATCTCCGTAACCGACTTAGGAGTCTCCCATTGCGATACCGCTTCAACTTTAGACGGGTCAACCGCAATACCTTCACCAGAAATAACATGGCCAAGAAAACTTACTTCGTTTAGCCAGAAATCACACTTAGACAATTTAGCATACAGCCGCTTCTCTTTCAACACTTGCAATACAATCTTCAAATGCTCTGCATGCTCGGCTTCAGTCTTAGAATAAATCAGTATATCATCAATAAACACCACGACAAACTGATCCAAGTACTCATGAAAGATTCTGTTCATATATTCCATAAACACACCAGGCGCATTAGTAACACCAAAAGGCATCACCTTATATTCATAGTGACCATAACGCGTCCTGAAGGCCGTCTTCTGCATATCTTCATCCTTCACTTTAATCTGATGGTAACCTGACCTCAAATCAATCTTGCTGAATACCTTTGCACCCACTAACTGATCCATCAAATCGTCAATTCTCGGGAGTGGATACCTATTCTTGATCGTCACTTTGTTCAACTGACGGTAATCAATGCACAACCGCATGCTACCATCCTTCTTCTTTACCAACAACACCGGAGCTCCCCATGGTGAAACACTAGGTCTCACAAACTTCTTCTCAAGTAAGTCTTCCAACTGTTTCTTCAACTCTGCTAACTCAGAAGCAGACATACGATAAGGTGCCATCGACACCGGCTTCGTACCCGGCACAAGGTCTATCGAAAATTCAACCTCTCTCTCTGGCGGCACATCTGGAATCTCATCAGGGAAAACTTCAGGAAATTCCTTCACAACAGGCAGCCCATCAATTACAGCTTGGTTCTCTAAAGATAACGAAGCCATCAGCGAAAACATCAACATCCCATCACGTTCTAGTTGCTTCAGCTGCTTAGTAGATAGAAACTCTGCGCCCCACTCTTCTTCGACGGAAGAAAAATGCACCGTCTTTCTAAAACAGTTGATAAGAACCCGGTTGTATTCCAGCCAGTTCATACCCAGAATCACATCCATACCACTTAAAGGTAGGCACACTAAATCCATCACAAAGTCACGGCCAAACATAGATAAAGGACAATTCAAACACACGAGAGAAGTAGTCACCGAACCCTTAGCTGGAGTCTCGACAACCATTTCTCCATTCATATCAGAAACATCAAGTCCCAAAGCAGAAACACAATCAAAAGCAACAAAACTGTGCGTAGCACCAGTATCAATAATAGCAACTAAAGGAGTATTATTAATATAGCAAGTACCTCTGATCAAGCGATCATCATTCTCAGTCTGAGTGCCGGTCAATGCAAACACTCTCCCAGTAGTCTTAGTCTTCTTGGGTTGCTTACACTGCGAACCAATGTGTCCTTGCTCATTGCAGTTGAAACACACAACATCATCATACTTGCAGTCACTAGTAATATGCCCTTTCTGACCACAACGGTAACACCTCTTCACCTCAACAGTACATGCATTACTCTTATGGCCTTTCTCGCCACAAGTGTAACAAGTAATCTCAGCAGGAGCAGCCTTCTTCTGGGCCTCCTCTCATCATTTACTCTCTGCTTCCCTTTATCTCTAGGGGCATCATAAGGTTTAGGGCGACTCTGCTGCCCCTTTGCTTTCCGATCATTCACTACCTTGTAGTGAGCTTTAGTATCCTCCTCATATATCCGGCAGCTACTCACCAACTCCGAAAAATCATGAATCTTTTGGTAACCGATAGCCCTCTTAATATCAGCGCGCAACCCGTTCTCAAACTTGATGCATTTTGAAAACTCAGCCGTCTCGGGTGCATAATGCGGATAGAATTTAGCCAACTCCACAAATTTGGCCGCATACTCGGTCACCGACATGTTCCCTTGCTTAAGCTCTAGGAACTCTATCTCCTTCTTACCACGGACATCTTCTGGGAAGTATCTATTAAGGAACTCCCTCGTGAAAGTAGCCCACGTCACCACAGCTCCATCTTGTTCCAAAATAGGCAGGAGACTAACCCACCAATCATCAGCCTCCTCCGCTAACATGTGCGTACCAAACCGCACCTTCTGAACATCGTCACATTGCATGACCCTGAAAATTCTCTCAACTTCCTTGAGCCACAACTGAGCTCCATCAGGATCATAACGCCCCTTGAAGGTAGGCGGGTGATTCCTCAGAAACGTCTCCAACATTCTAGTTCCGTCATTCCCACCAGCATTGTTCTGATTACCCACAGCGTTAGCCATTGCTTCCAAGGCAGCAGCAAGAGCAGCATCGTTTCTACCAGCCATCTAGTTCTCTGGAAACAAACATGAGTCCGAATAATTCAATAATACTATTCTACTCTAAGACAACGTCACTCGACTCTCTATTTGGCCGGACGGACCGACCTGCTCTGATACCAATTGTAACACCCCATTTTCCCGTCTTAAAAATTTCATTAAATAAATCATACATCAGAGTAATCATCACAACGGAGTGTCACATTTCATCTTTAAAAATCACTTAGATAATAATTTATCGAATTACAAAACATTCAGTTAAGCAGCGGAATTTCAAAAGGTTTCATCTCATAAATGTCTTGGCTTAAAAGCCAGCAAAACGTCTCAAAATATTAAAGTTTCTACATCACAAAAGTCAACATCGTTTATTCAACACGATACATAAAGGAATAGACTCCACAAAAGACCCCATCCCGTTACATATCAGAGCAACCCTAACTTCACACAATCCTCGCAGCATCGTAACTAAGACTGGGTACCTGCACTTGCCCACAAGGCGGCAATTCCAGCAGAAGGGGTGAGATTCATAACAATAATATTAATATATAATCATAAGTCAAGATTAACAAATCATATAACCAACTCATCACATGTACATTATAGCACTTCATGGCATCACCATAAGCATCATCATAACAATATCATAAACATCATCATAAACAACTTCATATCACACATCAACGTCTCAAACATCATCTCATTCATGTCACAATTGACTCGACTAAATGCAACACCTAACGTCTCGACATCATGCATGTGGTACCAATTAATTATAGCATTAATATGCTTCACCGTCGCTTTGAGCAAATGCTCCACCGTCGCTTTGAGCATAAAGCTCCACCGTCTCATAATTATGCAAATGCATGGACTCGTCATTTAACATCTTAATACACCGTCTCAACATCATTACATTTTCAAGGATGGCACATGCAGTTAATAATAATTACATGGCAGAACATCATCTCAATTATGCATACACATTGCAACACATAGCATCATCTTATGCAATTAACATCATACTCATATAACACTTATATTCAACAACACATCATTTATCAAAGGTATAATAGAACCATCATCACTCACTTTTACATAACTCATCTAAGGGTTTAGAACAGCACTATCTCTACCCAAAGGGTTCCTCTAAACGTCCTATGCAAAACAGCTTGCAAAACAACAACACAGTCCAGAACCATCTAACTCGCCACGGCGAGTACAACTGCTCGCCAAAGGCGAGTACTCCCAGCAGCTCACTCGCCAAAGGCGAGTTGGGGGCGAGCTGGAGGCGAGAAAAACTGGGTGCTTCGGCCTTTTTGACATTTTTCAACAAAATTCTCATTTTTAAGCTCCCTAAATCAAATTTGACCACACCAACTTCACAGGTCATCTCTATAAATACAGGGACACTCAAAACCATCTAAAGTTTGGCAAAAATCCTAATTTTAAGGGTCAAGCTCGCCACGGCGAGCTACACTGCTCGCCTCGCGAGCAACCAAGGGTTACTCGCCACGGCGAGTGATCTCAGAATCACTACGGGTTCAGTCCAATTCACACCAAAACTTGCCAATTCTCTCCAATCAGGCTTCTAATACAACAGCAATAGCATCCTAGGGGATAATCTAGGTTCTGTAACACATCTATACAGCAACGCAACACCTTCTCCTATCAAAATCATCAAAAATCACAATAACCCTAATTCTCTAAACTTCTCTCAATTCTTCCCAATCTCTAAGCTAATCAAGAACAGATGATCTTACATTAATACTATTGAAATTAGGCTCACCCTTACCTGGAAAAATTGCAGAATTTGCAGCCTAGCTTTCTCTTCTCTCTTGACCGTTCTTCTTCTTTTCCCAAATGTGTCTGTACGCGTTCTCAATCTTTCCTTTCTTAACCTACTTCTCTTATATACTCCCTCACAACTTAATTAATTCCTTCTTAACCCACACAACTCTTCTTAATTATAATTATAACCCCATCTCTTAAAATTCTATCTTATTCCACAACATCTACTTATTTACCAACTAAATATTCACATAAACATCACTTATATTACTTTATTAAACAATAAAATAATAATACGTCACACGTCACAAATACGTCACAAACACGTCACATAATCATCAAAATCATATAATATATAAACATATATCATAACATCTAATAAAATAATTAAATAATTAAAGAGGGCGTTACAACTCTCCCCCTCTTAAAGGATTTTCGTCCTCGAAAATTTACCTCGTTCAAACAACTCTGGATAGGATTCCAGCATCTTACTTTCTAGCTCCCAAGTCAAGCTTTCACCCGTCGCTCCGTCCCAAACAACTCTAACGAGAGGTATCTCCTTGCCTCTCAACGTCTTCGTCTTCCGATCATCAATCCTCACGGGTAAGGTCTCAACCGTAAGGTTGTCCCTAATTTGCACATCATCGCTTTGGATCACATGAGACGGATCCGGAACATACTTCCTCAGCTGAGATACATGAAAAACATCATGCAAATTCGACAAGTGCGGTGGTAATCCAACACGATACGCCACCGGTCCAATCCTCTCTGAAATCTGATACGGTCCAATAAACCTCGGAGTCAACTTCTTCGATTTCAAAGCACGTCCAACACCCGTTAAAGGAGTCACTCTCAGGAACACATGATCCCCCTCTTGGAACTCAAGGTCCTTTCTACGCTTATCATGATAACTCTTTTGTCGACTCTGCGACGCTTTCATCTTTTCTTGGATCATTCTCACCTTCTCAGTAGTCTGTTGAACGATCTCTGGTCCTAAGACCACTCTTTCACCCGACTCAAACCAGCATAACGGAGTCCTGCATCTCCGACCATACAAAGCCTCAAACGGTGCCATTCCAATACTTGAATGGTAACTGTTGTTGTACGTGAACTCTATCAATGGAAGATGACTATCCCAAGCTCCTCCCTGTTCAAGTACACAAACTCTCAACAAGTCCTCCAACGACTGAATCGTCCTCTCCGACTGACCATCTGTTTGCGGATGATAAGCCGAACTCAACCTCAACTGAGATCCTAACGCTTCTTGCAAACTCTTCCAAAATCTAGAAGTAAATCTTGGATCTCTATCAGATACGATGCTCGAAGGAACACCATGCAGCTTAACTATCTCTCTAACATAAATCTCCGCCAACTGAGCCACAGGAAAAGTAATGTTGATTGGCAGAAAGTGAGCAGACTTCGTCAATCTATCAACAATTACCCAAATAGCATCGTTCCCTCTAGGAGTATTGGGCAAACTCGTCACAAAATCCATGGATATACTATCCCATTTCCACTCTGGCACATCTAGAGGTACCATCATACCAGTCGGCTTCTGATGCTCGATCTTCGACTTTTGACAAACCAAGCAAGAATACACAAATTGTGCCACATCGCGTTTCAAACCAGACCACCAAAACAACCTCTTTAAGTCATGATACATCTTTGTAGCTCCCGGGTGAATACTCAAGCTACTTCTATGGCTCTCTTCAAGAATCATCTTCTTAATCTCTTCATTGTCAGGAATGCAAATCCTCCCTCGGAATCTCAGCACTCCTTGATCATCGACCTTAAAGTCACCATCCACAGTCTCATTACCAGCAATCAACAAGTCTACTAACTTGACATCTTCTTTTTGGGCTTCTTTGATATGCTTCAGGAAATCATTATCAATTCTCAACATTCCCAGTTTTATGCTCTGAGGTGTTCTTTCACACACCAAGCTCAAATCTCTAAACTGTTCCAACAATTCAAATTCTTTCACCATCAACGCGGACATATGCACAGTTTTCCTACTCAAGGCATCTGCAACCACGTTTGCTTTGCCAGGATGGTAATTCAAACCAAAATCATAATCCTTCAATAACTCAAGCCACCTTCTCTGCCTCATATTCAACTCTTTCTGATCAAATAAATATCTCAAACTCTTATGATCGCTGAATACCTCAAACCTTGAACCATACAAGTAATGTCTCCATATTTTCAATACAAAGACCACAGCTGCCAACTCTAAGTCATGCGTCGGATAATTCTTCTCATGAATTCTCAATTGTCTTGAAGCATATGCTACCACCTTACCTTCTTGCATAAGCACACCTCCCAAACCCAACTTGGACGCATCACAATATACCACAAAAGGTTCATCAGACTTCGGCAAAATCAAAACTGGAGCCGTCGTCAGGCGCTTCTTCAACTCATTGAAACTATTCTCACAATGCACATCCCATACAAACGACTTACCCTTACACGTCAACTGCGTTAACGGAAGAGCCAACTTAGAAAATCCTTCTATAAACCTCCTGTAATAACCAGCTAGTCCCAAAAAGCTTCTAATCTCCGTAACCGACTTAGGAGTCTCCCATTGCGATACCGCTTCAACTTTAGACGGGTCAACCGCAATACCTTCACCAGAAATAACATGGCCAAGAAAACTTACTTCGTTTAGCCAGAAATCACACTTAGACAATTTAGCATACAGCCGCTTCTCTTTCAACACTTGCAATACAATCTTCAAACGCTCTGCATGCTCGGCTTCAGTCTTAGAATAAATCAGTATATCATCAATAAACACCACGACAAACTGATCCAAGTACTCATGAAAGATTCTGTTCATATATTCCATAAACACACCAGGCGCATTAGTAACACCAAAAGGCATCACCTTATATTCATAGTGACCATAACGCGTCCTGAAGGCCGTCTTCTGCATATCTTCATCCTTCACTTTGATCTGATGGTAACCTGACCTCAAATCAATCTTGCTGAATACCTTTGCACCCACTAACTGATCCATCAAATCGTCAATTCTCGGGAGTGGATACCTATTCTTGATCGTCACTTTGTTCAACTGACGGTAATCAATGCACAACCGCATGCTACCATCCTTCTTCTTTACCAACAACACCGGAGCTCCCCATGGTGAAACACTAGGTCTCACAAACTTCTTCTCAAGTAAGTCTTCCAACTGTTTCTTCAACTCTGCTAACTCAGAAGCAGACATACGATAAGGTGCCATCGACACCGGCTTCGTACCCGGCACAAGGTCTATCGAAAATTCAACCTCTCTCTCTGGCGGCACATCTGGAATCTCATCAGGGAAAACTTCAGGAAATTCCTTCACAACAGGCAGCCCATCAATTACAGCTTGGTTCTCTAAAGATAACGAAGCCATCAGCGAAAACATCAACATCCCATCACGTTCTAGTTGCTTCAGCTGCTTAGTAGATAGAAACTCTGCGCCCCACTCTTCTTCGACGGAAGAAAAATGCACCGTCTTTCTAAAACAGTTGATAAGAACCCGGTTGTATTCCAGCCAGTTCATACCCAGAATCACATCCATACCACTTAAAGGTAGGCACACTAAATCCATCACAAAGTCACGGCCAAACATAGATAAAGGACAATTCAAACACACGAGAGAAGTAGTCACCGAACCCTTAGCTGGAGTCTCGACAACCATTTCTCCATTCATATCAGAAACATCAAGTCCCAAAGCAGAAACACAATCAAAAGCAACAAAACTGTGCGTAGCACCAGTATCAATAATAGCAACTAAAGGAGTATTATTAATATAGCAAGTACCTCTGATCAAGCGATCATCATTCTCAGTCTGAGTGCCGGTCAATGCAAACACTCTCCCAGTAGTCTTAGTCTTCTTGGGTTGCTTACACTGCGAACCAATGTGTCCTTGCTCATTGCAGTTGAAACACACAACATCATCATACTTGCAGTCACTAGTAATATGCCCTTTCTGACCACAACGGTAACACCTCTTCACCTCAACAGTACATGCATTACTCTTATGGCCTTTCTCGCCACAAGTGTAACAAGTAATCTCAGCAGGAGCAGCCTTCTTCTGGGCCTCCTCTCATCATTTACTCTCTGCTTCCCTTTATCTCTAGGGGCATCATAAGGTTTAGGGCGACTCTGCTGCCCCTTTGCTTTCCGATCATTCACTACCTTGTAGTGAGCTTTAGTATCCTCCTCATATATCCGGCAGCTACTCACCAACTCCGAAAAATCACGAATCTTTTGGTAACCGATAGCCCTCTTAATATCAGCGCGCAACCCGTTCTCAAACTTGATGCATTTTGAAAACTCAGCCGTCTCGGGTGCATAATGCGGATAGAATTTAGCCAACTCCACAAATTTGGCCGCATACTCGGTCACCGACATGTTCCCTTGCTTAAGCTCTAGGAACTCTATCTCCTTCTTACCACGGACATCTTCTGGGAAGTATCTATTAAGGAACTCCCTCGTGAAAGTAGCCCACGTCACCACAGCTCCATCTTGTTCCAAAATAGGCAGGAGACTAACCCACCAATCATCAGCCTCCTCCGCTAACATGTGCGTACCAAACCGCACCTTCTGAACATCGTCACATTGCATGACCCTGAAAATTCTCTCAACTTCCTTGAGCCACAACTGAGCTCCATCAGGATCATAACGCCCCTTGAAGGTAGGCGGGTGATTCCTCAGAAACGTCTCCAACATTCTAGTTCCGTCATTCCCACCAGCATTGTTCTGATTACCCACAGCGTTAGCCATTGCTTCCAAGGCAGCAGCAAGAGCAGCATCGTTTCTACCAGCCATCTAGTTCTCTGGAAACAAACATGAGTCCGAATAATTCAATAATACTATTCTACTCTAAGACAACGTCACTCGACTCTCTATTTGGCCGGACGGACCGACCTGCTCTGATACCAATTGTAACACCCCATTTTCCCGTCTTAAAAATTTCATTAAATAAATCATACATCAGAGTAATCATCACAACGGAGTGTCACATTTCATCTTTAAAAATCACTTAGATAATAATTTATCGAATTACAAAACATTCAGTTAAGCAGCGGAATTTCAAAAGGTTTCATCTCATAAATGTCTTGGCTTAAAAGCCAGCAAAACGTCTCAAAATATTAAAGTTTCTACATCACAAAAGTCAACATCGTTTATTCAACACGATACATAAAGGAATAGACTCCACAAAAGACCCCATCCCGTTACATATCAGAGCAACCCTAACTTCACACAATCCTCGCAGCATCGTAACTAAGACTGGGTACCTGCACTTGCCCACAAGGCGGCAATTCCAGCAGAAGGGGTGAGATTCATAACAATAATATTAATATATAATCATAAGTCAAGATTAACAAATCATATAACCAACTCATCACATGTACATTATAGCACTTCATGGCATCACCATAAGCATCATCATAACAATATCATAAACATCATCATAAACAACTTCATATCACACATCAACGTCTCAAACATCATCTCATTCATGTCACAATTGACTTGACTAAATGCAACACCTAACGTCTCGACATCATGCATGTGGTACCAATTAATTATAGCATTAATATGCTTCACCGTCGCTTTGAGCAAATGCTCCACCGTCGCTTTGAGCATAAAGCTCCACCGTCTCATAATTATGCAAATGCATGGACTCGTCATTTAACATCTTAATACACCGTCTCAACATCATTACATTTTCAAGGATGGCACATGCAGTTAATAATAATTACATGGCAGAACATCATCTCAATTATGCATACACATTGCAACACATAGCATCATCTTATGCAATTAACATCATACTCATATAACACTTATATTCAACAACACATCATTTATCAAAGGTATAATAGAACCATCATCACTCACTTTTACATAACTCATCTAAGGGTTTAGAACAGCACTATCTCTACCCAAAGGGTTCCTCTAAACGTCCTATGCAAAACAGCTTGCAAAACAACAACACAGTCCAGAACCATCTAACTCGCCACGGCGAGTACAACTGCTCGCCAAAGGCGAGTACTCCCAGCAGCTCACTCGCCAAAGGCGAGTTGGGGGCGAGCTGGAGGCGAGAAAAACTGGGTGCTTCGGCCTTTTTGACATTTTTCAACAAAATTCTCATTTTTAAGCTCCCTAAATCAAATTTGACCACACCAACTTCACAGGTCATCTCTATAAATACAGGGACACTCAAAACCATCTAAAGTTTGGCAAAAATCCTAATTTTAAGGGTCAAGCTCGCCACGGCGAGCTACACTGCTCGCCTCGCGAGCAACCAAGGGTTACTCGCCACGGCGAGTGATCTCAGAATCACTACGGGTTCAGTCCAATTCACACCAAAACTTGCCAATTCTCTCCAATCAGGCTTCTAATACAACAGCAATAGCATCCTAGGGGATAATCTAGGTTCTGTAACACATCTATACAGCAACGCAACACCTTCTCCTATCAAAATCATCAAAAATCACAATAACCCTAATTCTCTAAACTTCTCTCAATTCTTCCCAATCTCTAAGCTAATCAAGAACAGATGATCTTACATTAATACTATTGAAATTAGGCTCACCCTTACCTGGAAAAATTGCAGAATTTGCAGCCTAGCTTTCTCTTCTCTCTTGACCGTTCTTCTTCTTTTCCCAAATGTGTCTGTACGCGTTCTCAATCTTTCCTTTCTTAACCTACTTCTCTTATATACTCCCTCACAACTTAATTAATTCCTTCTTAACCCACACAACTCTTCTTAATTATAATTATAACCCCATCTCTTAAAATTCTATCTTATTCCACAACATCTACTTATTTACCAACTAAATATTCACATAAACATCACTTATATTACTTTATTAAACAATAAAATAATAATACGTCACACGTCACAAATACGTCACAAACACGTCACATAATCATCAAAATCATATAATATATAAACATATATCATAACATCTAATAAAATAATTAAATAATTAAAGAGGGCGTTACACAATCTACTACTCCTCCTTTTGTCATTAATAAAAAGTATAAATAATAAAACAAAAAGAAGAGATGAGAAAAACAAAGTGAGAATATGAATATAAAGGATCAGAGCATAAAATTAGTTCAAAAGAGATCAAAGTGTTAGCACACAAGATTTAACATAGTTATACAAAAGCTTAATTAAGAGCATATAACAAGCAATACAATTGATCAGAGCAAAAAAACAAGTTCAGAAGCAAATAACAATGTATCAGAGCAGTTTGCTTCTGAACTATGTTAATGCTTGGAAGCTCAAAGCAAGTACAATTGATTAGAGAAGAAAGGCTTGTCAAAAGCAAATAGCAATGTATTCAAAAGCATTAACATAGTTCAGAAGCAAGTGAAACATAGAATTTAAAACAAGTTAGGGTGTGCAATCTAGGGTTGGGCTTGTTTTTGGGGCATTATTTGTTTCATCATCTTCTGAGTTTTTTCAGCTCGTTGCTTCATCTCTTGTTTGAATTCTTCATTGCTTTTGACAAGCCTTTCTTCTCTAATCCTAGCTTCCTCCATTTGAGCTTCAGTTGCAGTCTTGTATTCTAGCAGCATCAGTTTCTGCTCCAGAAGCTCTTTCTTCAGCTGCTTGTTCTCTTTCTCAAGAAGAGTATTCCTTTGCAGCAGTGCTAGTTCAGAAGAGGCTTCTTTGAAGTTTATCTTGTTTAGCGAGTCCAAATTAAGCTCTCTAGGGTGGATACTTGAAGGAATGACACTCCTTGCTTCCAAGCACAGTGGAGTCTTCACCCATGTTCTGAGAAATTTAACTTCATGTAAGTTGGAAACCACTCCCTTCAGCCATTCTTGGAGTTGTGCCTATGCAAGCTCTTGAGCATCAAAACAGGATCTTTGAAGTTCTGAAAGAACAAATTCCACTATGTCTTCAACCTTGTCCATATCTTTTCATAGCTGTCCTCATGAATGAGGTTGTTCCTTGCTTGAATAAGATTGTTCAGCTCCTGAAAGATACCTTCACATACATTTGCTAAAATAGTTGAATGTAGGAATAAGGTGGGTGGAGAGGGGACATTTGTTTTTGCAAAGGCTACAAGTTGAATAGCTAGGTTTGATGATGAAGGTTGGTCATTTATGGAGGTTTCGGGTTTAGTTTGAATATTGGTTGTTGTTGATTGGTTGTTTATGGTTAGTTCAGTAGCACTCTGTTTAGAAGCAGTTTGTTCAGGAACAACTAGTTCAGGAACAGGTATTTTAGGAATAAGAATAGAGTCAGTGTTGGTTGTTGAGGCCATTTCCTGGTTTGGTTCATGTTGTGGGGGGTATTCTGTCATAACTTCTTCAGAAGCTATGTCAGAGACTATCTGTGAGATTGACACATATTCAGGCAGTTCACCTAAATAATGGCTTTCTAAGTTTGGAATGATTGATTGTTCAGTAATTTCAGTTGTTTGAGTTGTTGGTGAGTTAGGTGTAAATGATGATACAATTGTGTTTGCAAGATTTGTCCCTACACACTCACCTTCACCCTCTGCAGCAGCAGGGATAGATTGAATTGGATTAATCATGGGTGGTTGTAATGGGTGATTTTTAGTTAGATTCTTGCATGCATCAATTCTCATTTGTTGTATATCAATTATCCTCTCTTGAACAGAGGGATACATTGGCACAAACGTATCATGATCAGGCTTTTTAGTGGTTTTGGTTGATGGTGATGGGGGTAAAGCTTTGTTAAGAGTGGAGTAAACTCTACTGAGGGGTATATCATCTGGATCAGATGATGTGGTTGATGATGATGATGAGGGTGAGTTTGACCTAATGTCAGATGAGGAACTGGATCCTAATTCAACTATCTCAACATCAGTATGTAAAGTTTCAGAACTACCTTCAAGAGCTTCTGGACTGTCAGGAGCTTCTGATGCAGCAATATTTCCTTCTTCAGCTTCTTCAGTAGTCACCATAGCCAGACCTTCAACTTCAGTTGCTACAAGCTCTCGTATAACCTCAGCAGCCTTGATTACTTCTTGAGCAGCTGTAGCTGATGATTCTTTGGTTAGAACCTCAACAGGTATCTCAATCTGCTTGGCCAGTTCTAAGGCTTTCTGAACAACATCATCATTGACCTTCTTTCTCCTAACCTGCCTTGTCACCAGTTTAGTAGCTTCTGCAATCTGGTCTTCTTCTTCAATATATCTGGACTCCTTCAACTTCCTTACATTGTGCTTTCTCTTCATCTTTGGAATAGAAGGTTGTAGCCTTACCACTTCTGGTTCTTTTAGGTAATGTAACGCCCTCCTTAATTATTAATTATTTTATTAGGTGATATAGTATATAGTTATATATTATATGCTTTTGATGATTATGTGACGTATTTGTGACGTGTGACGTGTTATTATTTTATTGTTTGATAAAATAATATAAGTGATGTTATATGAATATTTATTTGGAAATAAAGAGATTTGTTGGAAATATAGAGATTTGTTATGAAAATATATTATTTTGAGAAGTGGGGCTAATTTATTAAATAGGAAGAGTTGTGAGGGTTGAATTAGAATTAGAAAGATTAAGAGGAGTATATAAGAGAAGTAGGTTAAGAGAAAACACTTTTTAGAAAACGCGTACAGACAATTGGGAAAAGAGAGAAAACGGTTCAAGAGGAAGAGGAAGAGCTAGGCTGCAAATTCTGCAATTTTTCCAGGTAAGGGTGAGCCTAACTCCAGTAATATTAATGGTATTTCATCTGTTTATGATTGGCTTGAGAATTGGGAAGAATTGGGATGAGTTTCATAAGTTAGGGTTTGATGAATTTAATGAATTGGGTGTGAGATTGTGTTGCATTGGTGTAGAAACGTGTTACAGAACCTAGATTAATCCCTATAACAACATTGCTGATGAATTAGAAGCCTAACTTGAGAGATTTGAGATGTTTTGGTGAGAATTGGAGTGAACCCGTAGTGGTTCTGAGATCGCTCGCCTGTGGCGAGTGACTACTCGCCGTGGCGAGTACAGCCCTATCGCTCGCGAGGCGAGCAGTATAGCTCGCCGTGGCGAGCTTGACCCTTAAACTTAGGATTTTGCCAAACTTTAGATGGTTTTGAGTGCCCTTATATTTATAGAGATGACCTGTGAAGTTGGTTTGGTCAAATTGGATTTAGAGAGCTTAAAAATGAGGATTTTTGGTGAAAATGTCAAAAAGGCCGAAGCACCCAGGATTTCTCGCCTCCAGCTCACCCCCAACTCGCCTTAGGCGAGTGAGCTGATGTGAGTACTCGCCTGTGGCGAGCAGATGTACTCGCCGTGGCGAGTTAGTGCCTTCCTGAACCGTTGTTGTTTTGCGATCTATTTCGCATGGGACTTGAGAGGGACCCTTGGGGTAGTGTTGAGATGTTTTATACCCTTAGATGAGTTACGTAAAGATGATTGCTGATGATGTACTTGAGCTATTGGTAAATGATAAACGGTTGAATTTAAGTGATGATTAAATATGATGATATGTGATTATGATGAAGATAAGTGTTGTGATGTATATGTATAATGAGATGACTTTCTGCCATGTATTATTCACAGCTGCATGTGTCAGTCTAATTTGTTAATGACGTTTGAGAAGTTGTGTCAACTTGTTTAAGTTATTAAGAGTCGAGTCCATGCATTTGCATAATTATGAGACGGTGGAGCATTTGCTCAAAGCGACGGTGAAGCATATTAATGCTTATATATATATGGTACCACATGCATGATGTCAAGATGTTAAGAGTTGCATTAGTTGAGTCAATTTGTTGACACTTTATGAGACGATTGTTTTGAGACGTTGATGTGTTTGTTTAAAATGTTTATTAAGATGTTAACCTTGTATGTTAATATGTGAAGTATGTGATAAGTTATGATGTTGCTCATAAATATTTGATTTATGTACTAATATTTCTGTTGTGAATCTCACCCCTTCTGCTGGAATTGCCGCCTTGTGGGCAAGTGCAGGTACCCAGTCTTAGATGCGCAGATGTGAGGAGTCTTGTGCGACGTAGGATTGCTCTGATACGTAACGGGATGGGGTCTTAATTAGAGTCTATTCCTTTATGTATCATGCTTGAACTATTCAATGACTTTTAGTATTTTGATGAATTTATGAGACGTTTATGAGACCTTTTGAAGGATATTTAATTATGATTCCGCTGCTATACAATTAATTATTTATGCGAAGGACAAACTAATATTTATTTGTCTTAAAGATTTTGTTGTTGAGAAATGTGACACTCCTTTGTGATGTTACTCTGATATATATATTTTATTTTAATGAAATTTTTAAGTCGGGAATTTGGGGTGTTACAGGTAAGATCTTGTCAGCTTCAAGATCTTCAACCTCTTCCTGAATGGTTGCTACTTTAGAACCAGTTGCTTCAGAAGCTTTATCCTTTTTAGCCTTCTTTGCTTTTCTTGCTGGTTGCTCAGAAGCATCTTCTAAGTACTCAGCTTCTGTCAGAGGCTTTCTCTTTGTTTTCCTGCTCTTTGCTACAGGAAGAGCACCACCATACATCTTTTCTAGAATATCTTCCAGATGGATTTCCTCTCCATAGGTCTTCAGATAGTCATCTATGCAGTACAGTTGCACATCAATTGCATCCTGCTTGCAAATTGGAGGAAAATTCTCCATAAGGTTTTAGGAGACTCTGGACTCCTTCATGTCAGTGTCAAGCTTCTAGATGTCTTCTTGCTTGATCAACCTCATGTTTCCTAAGGTGCTTCCATTGATTATCTTGCCTGTGACTGTTCCAATCTCTTGATCAGTGAATACTTTAGTGTGTTACAGGGCCTTCAGAGTCCCTCCTTGATATAAAATTTCTGAAATCAATCTCCCATATGGAATCCAGGTTTTGTTGTTCAATTGACTTTCTCTCAGGTTCTTGATCATGTGCTTGAATATGTACTTGGGCACGTTTGCTTTCTCCTTCTTGATGAAGAAGTGCAAGAACACCCTGTGCTCCAATGATGGTTGATTAGAACCTCCTCCCTTGGGCAGTAGGTTCATATTCTGTATCTTAAGCATCATTCTTTTCTCCATGGAAAGGTTGCTGTAGGAACCTTTCTTCTTGATGTTGAACATGGTTTCATTGACAGTATCATTCCAAGGACTCTTCTTATTATTGTCCAAACCATCCTTAAAGTTGCCTTTAGAAGCCCTTCTGATTACATAAGAAATGACAGCTTGGGAGATGAACACTGGGATCCCCATTATGCTTGATCTGATCTCTGGATCAACAAACGGTTCTAAACCCATCTCTTCCCTTGATTTTCCAGCCAGTGAAGGATCAATGAGGATCTTCTCATCCATTTCTTGTTTAGCAGCATGTTTATCATAAACAGAGACTCTTACCCAGAAGTGCCTCACCAGGTTCTCATAGGTTGGACCATTGAGCATATTGAAGTAGTGGATGAGGTCCTGTGACTCGTAGTACTCCTTGATGTTACAGCCATTGAGTGCTAGAGATGTGAAATCTATGTTGGAACAAAATGTGTTTAACAATAAACCTTAAAGAGTTTTGATGATAACAAGGTATGAAAAATTGACAATTGGAATTGCTAATATTTGTTCAAGTGTACATGACCATAGACAAAAATTTATATCATACAAAGGTTCTGAATGAACAAAAGAAGAGCAAAGATATCAACAAAAATGAAGCTAGGAAGCCTCTGAAGACAACTGCTCTTGAAGACTAGCGCTCCTGAAGACTGGGTGCTCCTGAAATGATGACGTCATCAGAAGCTACATTTCACCAGAAGTTGAAATTAATCTGAACTTGCAAGATTTGAAGATTCAAGAATTGTTTCATGGATCGAAACTTATCTTAGATTGGCAGAAGACTAGTGGAATAATGCAACGGTCATTTTAAAAGGATTTGAAGACATTTGCTTGCAAAGATACAAGAAGCGTTGACATTGTACTCTGTACGAACTGTACAACCACCTTCTCCACTACTCTGATTTGTGTCTCTGCTACAAGACAAGAGAACAGCTCTGAAATACAACCACGCCTGTAACAATGTTCCTTCACAACTGGAATGGATTTGAAATTAATCCTTCATAGGACAATACCTTAATCAGGCAAGGAATCATTGGTGAAAGATCAAGCTTCAACAACGACTCTTTATTAGATGTGTTGGCACTTACAACGTTCATATTTCACACCTCTATATAAAGGAGTGAATACTTGAAGAACAACAAGACTCTACAATATTTTGAAAAGCGCCAAAACTCTGTCAAATTTTTCAGCACCCAAAAGTTCACTTAGAATTTCAGTTTTCAAGTTCATATCTTTGAAATTCTAAAGTCTTAAGAGTCTGTATCTGATTTGTTTTGTGAACACCACTGATTGTATATCAAGTGTTCAATCTCAAACATTTTCCTTGTAATTTTGTTTGATAGAAGTCTCTTGCTTGTGTGCTTGAGCATTAGAAGTCTCTTGATTGTGTTCTTGAGCATTTGAAGTCTCTTGCTTGTGTGCTTGAGCATTTGTAATCAGATATTACTTATAGTGATCTTTCCTTGGAAGTGCAAGGGGGACATGACTACTTCCGTTATGTGGAAGGAACCTGTATAATTGCCTGTGTCCTTCTTCTTCCTTTCTCTCTGTTTCTATTCCGTTGCATACGCTCCTGATCACCTAGTTCAGAAGTTGTTCTTCTAGCTTCTGATCACAAGTGTTCTGAGTTTAAGAGAAAACGAAGAAAAGCCTAACACAATTTAACCCCCCCTTCTTGTGTTTTTCTCCCCTTCAATTGGTATCTAGAGCCTTGGTTCTGTTGACAACACCTAACAGTGTAACAGTCCAAGATCTGAGAAAAACATGTCTGCTGGTTCTGGTGGTAATCATAGTGTTGTACACTATGATTATAGTGAAAAGAAAATTGACTCAGGGAAGGTTCCAAAGTTTAATGGAGATCCTGAAGAGTTTTCTTGGTGGAAAACCAACTTCTACAGTTATATCATGGGCTTAGATGAAGAACTATGGGATATTCTGGAAGATGGAGTTGGTGACTTAGTCCTTGATGAAGAAGGAACTGTTGTTGATAGAAAGGTTCATACTACTGCTCAGAAGAAGATGTACAAGAAACACCATAAGATCATAGGCTCTCTGGTTTCTGCTATACCACGAGCAGAGTACATGAAGATGAGTGATAAATCAACTGCAAAAGCTATGTTTGCATCTTTATGTGCTAACTATGAAGGAAGCAAGAAAGTCAGAGAAGCTAAAGCATTGATGCTTGTTCATCAGTATGAGCTGTTCAAGACGAAGGATGATGAAAGTATTGAGGAGATGTACTCAAGATTTCAAACCTTAGTCTCTGGACTTCAAATACTGAATAAAAGCTATGTTGCTTTAGATGGAGACCAAAGGTGACTGCCATTGAGGAAGCTAAAGATTTAAACACTCTAAGTGTCGAAGATCTTGTTAGTTCTCTCAAAGTTCATGAGTTAAGTCTTAATGAACATGAGTCTACTAAGAAGAGTAAATCAATAGCTCTTCCATCCAAAGGCAAGTCATCAAAAGCTCTTAAGATGGTTGAGTCTGAAGAAGAAGATTTACCCAATGGATATTCCTATGAAGAGGTTACTGAGATGATGACGATGCTCTCAAACTGACTTCAGTATCTAGCCAAGAAGAACAAGAAGTTTCTATTCAGAAGGGGCAGCTTTATAAGCTCAAAGAAGGAAGATCAGAAGGGATGCTTCAATTGCAAGAAGCCTGGTCATTTCATTGCTGATTGCCCTGATCTTCAGAAGGAAAAGTCAAAGAAGCCAACATTCAAGTCAAGCAAGTTTAAGAAACAGATCAAGCAGAGTTTGATGGCCACATGGGATGGTTTGGATAGTGAATCTGAGTCTGACAAAGATGAATCTGATGAAGGTGCAAAGATAGCTGCTGGGTTAATAGCTGCAGCAACTTCAGAAGCTGAAACTGAATCAGATTCAGAAAATGAAAATGAGATATGCCTAAAAGCAAAGCCAAGGCAAAAATCATGGTACCTGGACAACAGTTGCTCAAGGCACATGACTGGAGAGAAGTCAATGTTCCTCTCCCTCACAATGAAAGAAGGAGGAAATGTAAAGTTTGGAGGCAACCAGTCTGGGAAGATTATTGGTACGGGGACTATTGGTAATTCTTCTATCTCTATCAATAATGTGTGGTTGGTAGATGGACTTGAACATAACCTATTGAGTATTAGTCAATTTTGTGACAATGGTTATGACGTGATGTTTCAAAAGCCCAACTGCACTGTAATCAACAAAAATGAAAAGTCCATAGTATTCAAAGGGAAGAGAATAGAAAATGTCTACAAAATCAATTTCTTTGAACTGGTTGATAAGAAGGTAGTTTGCCTTCTGTCAATGAATGATAATAAATGGATATGGCACAAAAGGTTGAGACATGCTAACTGAAGGTTAATCTCTAAGCTTATTAAGTTACAACTTGTCAAAGGCCTCCCTGACATTGATTATCATTCAAGTTCACTTTGTGGTGCATGTCAGAAAGGAAAAATTGTGAAATCCTCTTTTAAAGTTAAAGACATTGTTTCTACCTCCAGACCTTTAGAATTACTCCATATTGATTTATTTGGACCAGTAAGCACTGCATCTTTATATGGAAGTAAATATGGATTAGTTATTGTTGATAATTACAGTAGATGGACTTGGGTGAAATTCCTGAGAAGTAAAGATCATGCATATGATGTATTCAACAACTTTTGCACACAAATTCAATATGAAAAAGAAGCCAAGATTTTGAAAATTAGAAGTGATCATGGTGGTGAATTTGAAAATGAGCCATTTGAAGCTTTTTGTGAAAAACATGGAATCATCCATGAATTCTCTTATCCTAGAACTCCACAACAAAATGGGGTTGTAGAAAGAAAGAATAGAACTTTACAAGAAATGGCCAAAACCATGATTCATGAAAACAATTTGGCAAAACATTTTTTGGCAGAAGCAGTGAATACAGCGTGTTATGTCCAGAATAGGATCTACATCAGACCTATCTTGGAGAAAACAACATATGAACTCTTTAAAGGAAGAAAACCCAATATCTCTTACTTTCATCAATTTGGACGTACATGTTACATTCTGAACAACAAGCTCTACCTAAAGAAATTTTATGCCAAGGCCCAAAGAGGAATCTTTTTAGGTTACTCTGAAAGGTCAAAGGCATAAAGAGTGTATAATTCAAAGACACTCTGTGTTGAGGAATCTATGCACGTTAAATATGATGACAAAGAGCTTGGAGATAAAACTTTAAAGCAAGATGAAAGTTTTGCAGAGATACAGGTTTTTGAAGATACTCTAGAACCTGATTAGATAGTTGAATTTGAAGACAGTCCAGAAGCTGAACCCACCTCAGAAGCACAAGATGAAGTTGCTTCTGATGAAGCTCAAGATGGTTCTGAGCAAGCAGATCCCTCCAGAAACACTTTCAAATACAAGTCTTCACATCCTGAGGATCAAATCATTGGAAACAAAGAAAGTCCCAGAAGAACAAGATCATACTTCAAACAAGAAGATTCAATGATAGGACTGATATCCATGATTAAACCTACAATAGTTGATGAAGCACTTTTAGATGATGGATGGATCTTATCTATGCAAGAAGAGCTGAATCAATTTCAACGAAATGATGTGTGGGATCTGGTACCCAAACCTTCTCAGAAGAACATTATTGGAACAAAATGGGTATTCAGAAACAAATTGAATGAACAAGGTGAAGTAACTAGAAACAAAGCCAGACTTGTTGCGCAAGGATACAGTCAACAAGAAAGCATTAATTACACTGAAACATTTTCTCCAGTTGCGAGATTGGAAGCAATCAGGTTACTTTTATCTTATGCGATTAATCATGGAATAATATTATATCAAATGGATGTCAAGAGTGCATTTCTCAATGGTGTCATAGAAGAAGAAGTGTATGTCAAACAACCTCCTGGTTTTGAGGATCTGAAGCATCCTGACCATGTTTACAAACTAAAGAAATCACTATATGGCTTAAAACAAGCTCCCAGAGCTTGGTATGATAGACTAAGTAATTTCTTGATTAAAAATGATTTTAAACGAGGTCAATTCGATACAACACTCTTCAGAAGGACCCTTGAGAAAGACATTCTTGTTGTACAAATATACGTTGATGATATAATATTTGGTTCTACTAATGCATCTCTTTGCAAGGAGTTTTCTAAGTTAATGCAGGATGAATTTGAAATGAGCATGATGGGAGAGTTGAAGTTCTTCCGGGGCATTCAAATCAATCAATGCAAAGATGGAGTATATGTTCATCAAACTAAGTATACAAAGGAGCTTCTGAAGAAGTTCAAGCTTGAAGATTGTAAAGTAATGAACACTCCAATGCATCCTACATGCACCTTAAGCAAAGAAGATGAAGGATCAAAGGTAGACCAGAAGCTATACAAAGGTATGATTGGTTCTCTGTTATACCTCACTACATCTAGGCCATATATTTTGTTCAGTGTATGCTTGTGTGCAAGGTTTCAGTCAGATCCTAGAGAATCTCATTTAACTGCAGTTAAAAGAATCTTCAGGTATCTGTAAGGAACAACTAATCTAGGACTCCTCTATAGGAAATCCTTAGATTACAAGTTGATTGGATTCTGTGATGTTGACTATGTTGGTGATAGGATTGAAAGAAAGTCAACCAGTGGCAATTGTCAATTTTTGGGTGATAATCTGATATCATGGGCTAGCAAAAGATAAGCAACCATTGCTATGTCTACAGCAGAAGCAGAATACATTTCAGTTGCAAGTTTTTGCACACAACTACTCTAGATGAAACATCAGTTGGAAGACTATCAAATTAATGCTAACAGTATTTCCATCTTTTGTGATAATACTGATGCTATTTATTTGTCAAAGAATCCAATTCTACATTCAAGAGCCAAGCATATTGAGATCAAACACAATTTTATCAGAGACTATGTTCAAAAAGGAATTTGAGATATACAATTCATTGACCCTGAAAATCAATGGGCTGATATATTTACTAAACCTTTAACGGTTGAAAGATTTGATTTTATAAAGAAAAATTTGAACATGCATTATGTGTCTGATTAAAATTGCTTGCTCCTGAATAAGAAGTTTAGGTTCTGAAGTAAGTTCAGAAGCCATGGTCCATCAGAAGCTCTTGACTGAGGTTCTGAGGAAACTGTGCTTCTGAAGTCAACATCAGAATCATAACTTCAGAAGGGAATCTTTGTGCTTCTGAATAGTAGAAGTTAGTGGAATTTCTGGAGTTGCTTCTGGTGACACCTGTCCCACTAACTTAGACAACACATCTGAAGTCTGATAACGTGGTGTAAATGTATTGGTGTATAACTCAGAGGGCAATGATGATGTTTATGCTTTGAATGTACTATCTCGCGCCCCCAACTGTCATTAATGCTGTGTTTATTTGTCCCTTGTGTATTCAAACGTTTTTACTAAAAACACTTATACAAAACACACACTTCTCACTTCACTACCTACACTTTCCCTTTTGCATTCGTATCTGTTAAGAAAACTCTCTCAAACCTAGAACCCTAAATCATCATCTTCTTCAATCAAAATCAATGGCATCTTCAAGTTCCATTCCAGAATCCAGTAATCAAGATCAGAAGTTAGTTCAACAACAACAAGACCAACCGAAAAGGGCTGCTTATGTAATCAGTGGGTCTACTATGAAGCTACAAGAACGACAACTGAGAATACAGGTTGAGAATCCTGTTGACTTCACATCCTTAACCCATCATGGTTGCAATATCCAAGAATATTATGCTGCTCAAGGTTGGATGCATTATTTCGATTTATTGAATGGTCCAACATACAAAGTTCTGGTAAGGCATTTCTGGGTAAGAGCTACCATTTATGACAAGAAAGCCGCTAAAGAAGAAGGAATTTGGTTCTTCTGTATCCAGAACTGGCTGGGAAAACAAGGGACAAAATGTAACTGGAACCCTTCACTGGTACTGAGATTAGATCAAGTGTGATGGGAGTCCCTATACAAATCACTGAATAGATCATAGCTTCTGTTCTTGGTGTTGAAGCTGAAGGAATGTACTCAGGGATTGAGATTCCTAACCCTAAAACCAGCTCCTGGAAAGATATTGTGAACATGACTTTGTTTAACTCTACAAAGGCTGGAAAATATTCTGATTTGGATATGCAGAAGAAGATGCTTCTGAAGATCCAGTATGAACACCTGCGACCAAAGGGTGGTGGCAGTGATCAACCATCTCTGGCACACAAGGTTTTTATTCACCACATCATCCATGGTGAAAAGGTCAACTTACCTAAGTACATCTTCAAGTACATTGTGAAGGAATTGTGGAAAAGCCAAAATGAAAACAGAGTTTAGGTCCCTTATGGAAGGATGTTGTCTGAAATTTTCCATCAAGGAGGCATAACAGCTGCTATTGGTCAAACTCGTTTCTATACTGATCAAATGCTAGAAACAGTGGTTGGCAAAGTGATCAATGGAAGAACGTTGAAGAATATGTCACTAGTCACAGAGTTCACCCCTCTGAAGACAGATATCAGTGAATCCATGGTGGTCTCTGATTTAATGGCCAACTTCCCTCCCATTTGCAAGAAAGAGACATTGGCAGTACATATGGCACTATTAAGAGATCATTTCACTCAAACTGGTGAAATTATAGGGCTTGATGAAGTCCCTGAAGACATGCCTGGAAGCAAGCTGCCTGTGGAGAAAAGCAGAAAAGCAAAGAGGAAGGAATTAACTCAGGAGGAGTACTTAGAGGCTGAGAATCCTCCTAAGAGACCTAAGAAAGAAAAAGCCTCTGAGAAGCTTAAATCTGGTGCTTCTGAGGTACCTTAAATTTAGGAAGAAGTTCAGGATCTGAATCCAGAAGCTATAATCTCTAAGAAGACCAGAAGTGGCAAAGCTGTTGCTTCTGCATCCACCATAGCTCCTGAACAGACACTTCAGAAGAATGATGGGATAAAACTGCAAGTGCACAGTCTTATCGGAGTAGTAATAAAGAGAGTATCGTTTCGACAGGGAGTTGGTTAATTTAATCAACTTAGAGTTATGATTAGAAGAGAGAATAATAAAATTGGGGTTTTTAATGTTTGAAAGAGAAAATAATAATAAAGAAGAGCCTTGGAATTATTGGTTTATCATAATAACAAACCCTCTACAAACCGAAGCTTTATTCCTTAAAACCTTATGATAGACCTAGTTTCGTATGACCGGTTTCCCTTTAGCCCCTTACTTTTCCTCTTAGTCCAGTAAGAGTTTACTCTCTAGCAATCAATCCTATTACACTCGCTGAATTTGATTACTAGGAGATGCATTAAGGTTGTGAAACTACTTCGTCCCAAGATTGCAAAGACTATTTCACTGCCTTTGCAATCTCTGTCTAATATTCAATTGTTCCAACATCTCATCGCAGCTTTCGCATGTAGATTTGACGTTTGGGATAATGGATTAATAATTATCATAACCTCAGCTATCGCCTGTTGGTAGTTGATCATGATTAATCCATGTTTAATCGGTGAATTTAGATTAGAAACTAGGTTATATAGGAGTTTAATTTAAGGAGAAGGCTTGGTTTGCTTTGGATTATGTCATTAGACTATCCAACAATCCCAAGACAAAGGAGTCTACTCACTCATGATCATAGTAGACAAAGGGAAGAAGAAGAAAGAAGACATAAGTAAAATAAAGAGAAAATAGAAATTATTATTAGAAACAATTGTCACTATTGTATTCCAAGAATAAGATGAATATTTGTGATGGAAGGCTCCTCTATTTATAGCTTACAATTGACTTAAAATCTAAGCAACTATAATACTAGAGTGTCCCACAAGAAACTGTGGGCATAAACTAAAAACAGAGTAGCTTGCGCAGGAAGCAAAAGCAGCTAAAGAAATCCTGGGAGGTGGCACGACCGTGCCACATTTGGCACGGGCCGTGCCATGTTTCTGACTTCGGGGGAGACTTATTTTGGCTCCGAATCTTCGTATTCTTGCTCCGAATCAGCTCCGAATCTCTTTCTTCTGCTCCAAGGCTCTTTCCATCCAATATTCGTCCCTGAAAATATAATAGATTGTATTCTAAAGTAAAATAGTTCTAAGAAAGGAAATAATAATAATATAGAACAAACTTAAATCTAAATATAAAGGGACATAATATTATATAAAATAAACTAAGATCTAAATATAACTGAACATAATATTATATAAATAAACCAAGATCTAAATAAGACTGAATATTATATAAATAAACCTAAATCTAAATAAAACAAGATTAAATATTAAATAGATAAAACTAGGACTAAATTAACTAAATGATTTAAAAAGGAAATAATAATAAACTTAAATTAAAACAAATAATATAAATTACTACATTAAATATACTACTTTATTGACTCATCAAACTCCCCCACACTTGGATCTTTGCTTGTACTCAAGCAAAAGGCATAGACATTGTAGCATAAAACAAGATTATATATACGACAATTTAAATGAAGCTCATGTCTCCTCAAAAAGGTTTTTTTATTTCTAATCACTACTAGAAAAAAGACTTTTAACATCATGGTTTTAACCTCAATCAGTAAATACCTGAAGTGGAATATGGCGCGGTGGCAATTTTGTAATTATTGCAAAATATACATCACGTCTTCACATCGGCAGATAGGATACCTGATGGGAAAAAACTGGACGGTGGCATTTTCACATCAGTGGCAATATGGCCTGAGGGGAAAAAGCCTCCCTATGAAAATTCCACTACTTGTCAAAAATTAGAAACACGCGTACGCTCTCAACCCTAATTTCTCACACCCTTTCTCTCAAACGCTTCCGCCGTTGTTCGATCGACCGCCGCTGTACCCTTTCCCTCAAAAACGATCCAGCACAGCTCTTAGAACTCAAACCCTTTCTTCTCTAATCCAGCACCCTCTGAACTGTCAATCAGTTACGGCGCTCAAAAGCTCTTCTCCTCCGTTTTATGTAAACACCTTAATCCACCACCATTTCTTTTAGGTTCGTTTTCTTTCTCCGTTTTTAGGTTTTCTTTTGAATAACTGTGTTTGATAATTGATGGAATTTTAGTTGTGAATTTTTTAATGTTATGTTTTTGAATAGTTGAATTT
Organism: Medicago lupulina; assembly: GCA_958299785.1. Classification (NCBI taxonomy): domain Eukaryota; kingdom Viridiplantae; phylum Streptophyta; class Magnoliopsida; order Fabales; family Fabaceae; genus Medicago; species Medicago lupulina. Next base: position 34,703,034 of record OY283141.1, on the reverse strand, counting down.
TAGTGACTCTTTTCATGATATGACAAGAGAGAACAGAGAGAAAGTGAGGGAAAAATTATTATATCTAAACTGTGATTTTCATATACTATGAAGATTAAGGACATTGATTAAAGTTATAGCACAAGATAACATGGGATTGGTGGCTAAAAATACTACTTTGATTAGAACTTAATTAGGACCTTAATTTGAACTCCACAAGCATGTGAACAGAACCAATTATAAAATGTGTCCAAATTATAAAATTCATATGATATAGAGGGGTAATTTAAGAAAATCGAAGGAGGTGTGAGGAATGGTGATTGATTCATAATTTGTCTTTTGAGGTAGTATGGTTGGGGCGCTCGACGAGGGATTGTTTTAAGGTGTTTTATGCAGCTGTTTTGATCAGTTTGTGCAGTCCTATGCAGCTGTTTTGGCACTTGCAGAGGCTGTTTTGGCACTTGCAGAGGCTGCTTTGGTTTGTTGTTAGGTGCTGTTTTGACCTGCTATGTTTGTGTTGATTATGAAGCCTATTTGTATGCACTAGGTTGTATTGTTGTCCGGTTTCCTGGCCGTCTTTGCAATGCTTTTGTCGTCGTCCTGTCATATATAATATGATGTTTTCTAAATTGTCTTGATAATTTGATTTTACTAAATAAGTCATAAGATTCAATGGTTGGTGGGTGGTTCTCTCTTGTTGTATCAATGTCGAGGAGGAACAAATACATACATAATAATACATGCCTTTCATTGTTTGGTTCTCTGTTGTATATTGGTTTTGGTAAACATGATTCTGGTTACAATTTTGCTGCTTAAGCCTTAAAGTATTATGCTGTTTGCTAAATTAATTACGTCTCTGCCTCCCAAAATATCTTGGTTATGTTTATAATATAGAAAGGGGTTGAATTTCCATTGTAGAATGTAGACTAGAATGCTGATATTACTAACAATTGACATGATGGTTCTAACATCCTCTAAAAAAAAAGATGGTTCTAACATTTTAGTGCATTTTCCGAGGAAATTCTTCAGCTCAGGTGCTTTATTTATGTTCTTTTCCTAGTTCTTGTATGTGCAGGCCTAATGATTTGTACAATATCAGATTCACTGGTCTGATAATTAAATTTGAAGGGTTAGGATTTCTTATATGTTATTCTTTTATTTGGAACTTCCATTTTTATGGTTAAATTGTTTAGAACTTTAGATGGAACCTAAAGAGAAGAATGATTGTTTAAACTTCCGTAATGGACAAGAAGCAAGTGCAACACTATGAGGTTAGATTTTGTTGATAACATTGGAGCCAAGTCACCCAAATTATTAGTCTTTTGCAGCCCTTTTCTTTAATGTTATTGCTACTTAAGCATTTGTTGTAGTGGGTGGCTCAGTTATCCTACATCTATTTTTTTAAGAATCAGGTTTCTTTCATATTTGTGTTTATTTTGTACAATCTTGGTTTTTTTTATTGTGTGTGGTTTTGTGTTTTATGTAATTCTTGCGTCCCTGGTGCCTTACTAATCCAATTTATTTTATTTGGCCTCTTAAAAATTTTAGATCTTTAAATTGTAAAGACATGGAACTTACTCTCTAGAGGATATATTTTCATTGTGGTAAAGAATTCAGATGTAGTGTGTGACAGTAGTTATCCTTAGAAATGTCTTAATAGTGATCTCATAAAATGTAAAGTTTGAGATGTCATTCTTAAAAATTATGTTGTGTCCACTCTTCGATGAATTTTTCTAGTTGAGACTCTATATAATACCTTAATTTTGCATTGATATTTATATTAGTTGTTATCTTTTGGATTGATATTTAAGTTGAACTGTCAATGTGAAAACTGTGAAGATTGATTCTTATGTTATATTTCGGCTAGCATCCTAACACACTTGAATGTTGCTTTGATGTATTTTTCTTTGATGCTTTGATATTTTCGAACAAACTGAATTCTCAATCTAAACTTTGGAAATGGTTTAATTTGTTAACAGGGCATGCAAGCACATCTCTTCCATTGCTGATTGGGAAGATAGCAAATAGGTAGCTCTAGAAGCTAATCTAAAAAAAAGTAGAGGTAATTACTAACTTGATTCTCAAATTTTTCTAATCTCTAGGTACCGATAATTCTTGAATTCTTTGATTGATGCAATCAAAGTTGACTAGTAGTAGTAGAGAAGTATACCATTAGAAGACGTATAGAATTTAAATTGGAATAATCTTGTAAAGAGCTTGCTAGATAACTTTAATTAGTGAGTAAAAAATAGATAATTTTGATTAGTAAAGGACACTAAAGGTTCAAATATGCATCTTAAGTCTAATAGTTTGAAATATCATGAATACATGAATTCAGACTCAGGATGATAATATCATGTCTTATAGTTTGAAATAATTCTGGCTAATAATATTTTGGATGTTCAAAAAAAAAAAACAACAACATAGAACCTATGGACCATGCATGATTAAAATAGAGAATGCAGATATTTTTAAACTGCTTCTGTAGAATGAAAACTTAATAGGCATCCCAATTCTATAATTAAGTATGTGTTAATTTTCAGAACGTAGTCATGGATCGTAGGTGGATGAAAGATTATCGATTAAGTCCTGAGTATGATAATGGAGTGACTGAATTTCTTCAGTTTGCTGAAAAGAATCTTCCTAACACCGAGGGAGTTTTTCCATGTCCTTGTATTTCTTGTGGGAACCGGGACCCAAAACTTAGCAAGGAAGAAATTAGGGGCCATCTAGTTTCGATAGGGATTTGTCAAAATTATACCGAATGGATATGGCATGGTGAAACTATAATGCCAAGTGTATCTGAAAGAGAGGAAGGCAGTGTAGATAAGGATGATAGACTTGAAGACATGATACGTGATATTGGAGAAGAATCATTCAAGAAAGCACGTGTGTATGATAATTTATGTAAAGATAAAAAACAACCTTTGTACCCAGGATGCACGAAATTTTCCCGGTTGTCAGCTGTGTTAAGATTGTTTAATTTGAAGGCAAAAAATGGATGGAGTGATAAAAGTTTCACTGAATTGCTTCAATTGCTGACAGAAATGCTTCCAGAAGGTAACACAACTCCGAATCGTCATTACGAGGCCAAGAAAGTATTGTGTCCAATGGGTATGGAGTATGAAAAAATACATGCATGCCCAAATGATTGCATCTTATACAGAAAAGAGTTTGCAAACCTTGATCAGTGTCCAAGGTGGATGGTGTCACGCTACAAAAAGAAAGATGGTGATTCTAGTGATGAAGTCAACACAAAGGGTCCTCCTGCAAAAGTGTTATGGTACCTACCAATAATTTCAAGGTTCAAGAGATTGTTCTCTAATGTAAATGACACAAAGAACCTTAGATGGCATGCAGAAGAGAGAAAAAGTGATGGAAACATGATATCCCATGTAGCTGATTCTTTGCAATGGAAGAAAATTGATTCTTTGTTTCCTGATTTTGGAAAAGAGAAAAGAAACCTTAGACTTGGACTTGCTACTGATGGAATGAATCCGTATGGTAATCTAAGTTGTAAGCATACTTCATGGCCTGTTCTCTTGATAATTTACAATCTATCTCCTTCGTTGTGCATGAAGCGTAAATATATGATGTTGTCGATGATGATTTCGGGCCCATACCAACCCGGAAACAACATAGATGTTTATCTAAGTCCATTGATTGATGATTTAAGATTGTTGTGGGATAAAGGAGTTGATGTTCTTGATGCGCATTCCGGTGAACATTTCAATATGTGTGCCATGTTGTTTTGCACCATCAACGACTTTCCAGCATACGGTAATTTGAGTGGGTACACCGTTAAAGGGCATAAAGCATGCCCTATATGTGAGGATAACACATGTTATCATCAACTGAAACATGGAAACAAGACTGTTTATCTTGGGCATCGAAAATTTCTCGATCGTTATCATCCATATCGTAAGTTGAGGAAAGCTTTCAATGGAGAAGCGGAGAATGGTGTTGCTCCAATCCCCTTGACCGGAGAGGAAGTTTATCAACGACAACAAAAGGTAGAGGTTATCTTTGGAAAGAAACAAAAGAAGGCTGCTGTGACAAATATATGGAAAAAGAGGTCGGTGTTCTTTCAACTTCCATATTGGTCTAGTCTTGATGTAAGACATTGTATTGATGTGATGCATGTAGAGAAAAATGTTTGTGATAGTATCATTGGAACACTTCTCAACATTAAAGGCAAGACAAAAGATGGTGTAAATTCTCGTCTAGATTTGAATGAGATGGGTATAAGGCAGCAGTTAACTCCACAACAAAGAGGTAACAGAACATTTTTACCTCCAGCATGTTACACTTTGTCTAAAAAAGAGAAAACAAGTTTTTGTGAATGTTTGGAAGGTATCAAAGTGCCACAAGGTTACTCATCAAATATCAAGAGACTTGTATCAATGAAAGATCTCAAGTTAATTGGTGCAAAATCTCATGACAATCATGTTTTGATGCAACAACTACTACCAGTGGCTATTCGTGGAATTTTGCCAGACAAAGTTAGGAAAACTATAACTAGGTTGTGTTTATTCTTCAATGCAATATGTAGTAAAGTCATTGATCCATTGAAGTTAGATGAGTTGGAACAAGAGTCTGCACTTATCTTGTGTCAATTGGAGATGTATTTTCCTCCTTCATTTTTTGACATTATGGAACACTTGATTGTTCATTTGGTAAGGGAGATTAGAGTTTGTGGTCCAGTTCATTTAAGGTGGATGTATCCGGTAGAGCGATACATGAAGATCCTAAAAGGGTATACGATGAATCTACACCGCCCGGAAGCTTCAATTGTTGAAAGGTACATTGCAGAAGAAGGTATTGAGTACGCTACAGACTTTTTGTCAGGAGCGGATGCTATAGGGGTTCCAAAGTCTCGTCATGATGATGGAAGATATGAAGGTAAGGGTACACAAGGTTGTAATGTCAAGTGCATGACTTGGGAGGTTCGTCATCCAGCACATTTGTATATATTAAATAACATTGATGAAGTGAAACCTTACTTATCTGCTCACAAAAGCATTGTAAAGGAAAATTATCCCAAGATGAATGAAAAAGGGTTGTTAAAAGAGCATAACAAGTGTTTCTCTGCTTGGTTTAAAAAAAGAATTGCTAATGATGATTGTGCTTCTGATACAATTAAACGACTATCAGCTGAGCCTAAATGTAACGTTATAACTTGGAGTGCATATGCTATTAATAAAACTTCCTTCTATACAAAATCAAAGGATGATAAAAGTACCATGCAAAATAGTGGGGTAATGATTGTGGCCGAGTCAATGCACTTCTCTAGTTCAAAAGATAAAAACCCTCTAATCGCATCTACACCGTACTTTGGGGTGATTGAAGAGATTTGGGAGGTTGATTATCGTACATTTTCAGTGCCTTTATTTAAATGCAAGTGGGTTAATATTAACACTGGTGTAAGAATTGATGAATATGGTTATACACTAGTAGATCTTTGCAAGGCAGCTTATAAAGACGAACCTTTCATTTTGGCATCCCAAGCAAAACAAGTGTTTTATGTCACAGATCCTTCTAACAAAAGGTGGTCAGTTGTTCTACACCCAAAAAACATGCATGGTAGTGATGAAACCCTTCATATTTCCGAGATTCCTTCTTCCACAACAAATGTGCTTACCTCCATCGTAGAAAATGAAGTAGACGATGTTCACGCTACTCGTTCGGATCATAATGAAGGGATATATGAATAAGTTAGTCAGTTTAGTACCCATGTATGCCACATGTGTTTTTATATTTATTTCATTGGATAGTTTTGTACATTTGTGTAATTTGATTTAATTAGACATGCGTTTGGCAATTGCTAATATTGTTGCTTTATGTTTTTCTTGTGTAAACAGGTACATGGCTGATTCAACCGACATCCCTTCTTCATCTAGTGAACCTAAAAAAAGGGTTAGAGGTTGCACTACGATGAAAAAAATTGACAAAGTTCGGACAACAGGTGTGAAAATAAAGGTTGAGTTCGATTCAAAAACTGGGAAATGTTATGGTGAAAATTCTGCAACATTTAAAAGTTATGCAGCATTACTTGCTCGAAGTACTTGTAGTATTTTAATTGATGATTGGCCGCATGTAGATGACTCTACAAAAGACTCAATTTGGCAGGATCTTAAGGTATGATTGTTGTCTTTTGAATTAAATGTTTACTCTAATTTCAGTATTGTATATATTGAACTTAGTACTAACACCTATATTTTTTTTTTGAGTCTGTAGCAACATTTTGTTATTCCAGAAAGTGATAATCCAGATCCAAATTAAGAATGATGCTTTGAAAAAAAAATGGATGATATATTTGGGGGAGCGGTGGAGAGGTTTTAAGACCCAACTCACAAATGATTATATTACAAACCCTTCCGAAGACCGCCGTCATCCACTTGAAATGTATCCTTTTCTTCAAAAAGATATATGGGAGAAGTTTGTGGAGTCTCGAAAGACCCCTGAATTTAAGGTTAGCATACGTGGTAATTATATTTTTTCCTTGTACTAATTTAATTGTTTATTAAATATATTCAGTAATGAATTTGATTTATAATAGGAAAAAAGTCAAAAGGGTAGGGATACTGTTGCTAAGAACATTTACCCACATACATTATCTCGTGGAGGATATGATTTGCTTGAAGATAAAATGGTGGTTGAAAAGAGAAAAAGAATGGAAGACTCTGGAGAATTTGATCATATTCCATCTCCGCCGTCACGTCATGACAAATGGAAGAGAGCACGACAAAAGAAAGGGGGAGAATACACAACAGAGGCTGCACGAGTTGTTGCTGAGAAAATTGTAAGTAATATGAGTAATGAGTCTTATTCACGTTCTGAAATTTTCTATTAGTTCAGTTCTCTATCAATCTCTATCAGTTTTCTGTTATTGGTTAGAGGTAGAAGAAGCTGAATGTGACATATTATTACTCTTGATTATTAGGTATCCTATCTTCCATTATTAATAATTCTGTGAGTTGAAACATTATTGTGATAAGAGTATGCAAATTATGTATGCCTTGTGATATGTTTTAAACACAATCTTTTCCTTTTTAATCTATTTTTTTGGGTTGTAATTCGGATATGTGTGTTTTGCAAATGTAGGACTCGTTGGTTGAAAAAACTGAAAAGGGAACATTTGTACCACAGGGACGTAAAGATATCTTAACAGAGGCTATTGGAACATCAGAGCATGGTGGTCGTGTCCGTGGTGTTGGAAGAGGTGCTACTATAAGCAATTACTTTGGAAGGTCTTCATGCCCAACGCAAACCATAAATGTCAGTGAGATTGAAGCAAAAATTGAAGCAAAAATTGAAGAAAAACTTACTGCAAAAATTAAAGCGGAATGCAAATTAGAGTTCGAAGAACAGATGGCCACGATGCAAAAATCATTTATGGAGACACTCAAGAATATAGGCTTATCCGATACCTCCCAAACAAACAAACAAATTGAACCTTGTTCTGAAAAAGTTGTTGTGTTAGGAAGCACAAAAGGTTCTTGTTCTGCAGCACAAGAAAATCAAAAGGCTCAAAAGGACGATTGGACCACTGACAATGTTCAGAAAGTGTTATGCATGATTTTGAAAGAGAAGCAATATCTAAGGTTAAAATTAGAACATGGTCCGGAAGTCGTAAATTTTTGTATTGCACCAAAATGTATTACAGACTTGTTGGTTGGCAGGGCGTGGCTTGACTATTCTATTCTACAAGTTTGGTGCACGTAAGTACATTTTCTTCCTTAAAGCTATCATTAACTATTAGTGGTACTGTTATGTGTAATGACTACAATATTTAATTTTGATTTCAAATTTATTCAGGTATATGCACCGTCTCTGTATTGAAACAAACAAATCAAATGTGTTTGGATTTTTGGACCCAACAAAATTGAGTTTTAATTTAAAGTCCGTAAAGAGTAGAGAACCAGTTCAATCCTACATACAAACTAGGTTGCGTGATATGAACAAAGTGTGTTACTTGGCACCGTTTCTTATGGCGTAAGTATATATAAATTTGTGTTTTCTCTTATTTATGTTTGTTAATTTAAACGTTAATAATTGTTCTTTTACGTGTATAGAGGGCATTGGAAATTAATTGTCATTTGTCCAAAGGATAATACATTGGTAGTCCTTTGTTCATTTAACGAAGATCTTGACACAACAATGAAGGAAATTGTTTCAAAGTAAGTGTATTTTTATGTTGCATGCGTTATATAATAAATCCTATAACACTAAAAGATAGAACTTACTTTGATGATTTTTTTGACCTAGTGCTATGGAGGTTCATCAATTAGCAACAAACGGTAATAAAAAAAAGGCTCGTTGGCTTCGTCCTAAGGTATGTGTAGACAAGATGGTTACATTTGTAGTAAAAAAATTTTTCTTCTTTTTTCTATTCACTATATAAAAATTAAATTCATTTGTAGGCAAAGATGCAACCTAACACAAATGATTGTGGATATTATGTGATGAAGAACATGTTAGACATCGTCTCTGCTAATATTACTAACTCTTGGATGAAGGTATATACCATATGTTTGCACCATATATATTTCCAAATTAAGATAGACATGTCCTTATTGTTATTAATTACTTATTTTAATCTATTGTACAAACTGTAGGTATTCAGTGATACAACAGCATTGACAGAAGATGAGCTGTATGATTTGCGAAACGATTGGGCAACTTGTTTTCTTGAATTATATGGAACTTAGGAATTATTAAGATATGCTTCAATGTAATTTAGTACCGTGTTGGTTTCTTATTTCTAGCTGAGAGATCTGTTGGGCACTTGAAGAGAGACACCCCCTTTTTTTTTGTGTTTTCGTACTGATACTGATATAGCATGACTTGTTTGTTGACTTGTTTTATGTATGAACCTTTTTTGTTGTGGATGTTCCTTCTTATTTTTTGTTTGTTGGTGACGTAGATTTTTTAAAGGTTTTGTTTGCTGGTTGAATGACTATTAAATTTTGTCAATTCAAAGAAAAAAGACAGATTTGATTTGGTACTGTACCTGGCGTAATCAGAAAGAAAAAAAAAGAGTCTTAATTTACATCGGTGTGTCTCCAACTGATGTCAAATGTGTTCCAGTACATTGGAATTGGAATTTACACCCGATGTGAATTACGTGTATGTGACATCGGCCGCCTTTGTATAACCGATGTGAATCCTACTATTGGCTGACATATCAAATCAGTGACTGCGTACCTGATGTGGTTTAATACATACCACAATGGTTACGTGCCCGATGTGAGAAGTGGATGATATACAACCTCACCTTTAGGCACATCGGTTGTCACCCGATGGGAAATGTCAATTTCAACCGATGTGAAATGTCATTTCTGTAGTAGTGAATGTACACTAATCACAAACTCAAGCAATTTTTGGAATCTTTATTCAACTCAACAATCAAGTTCTAAGTGAGTGTGTGTGTGTAGTTCATCCCTATTTTTGCTCCTGTATAAACATATATTATGTGGAAACAGGTTCAAACCTAAAGACTAAGCTAACCGAGAAAAATTCTTTCTTCATTTCGTATAAGATAAGTGGGAGTAATTGTGGTCATTTTGACCTTTTGCCATTTGAACAAATTTGGAATTTAAGCACATTAATTTAAGGGAACAACATCTTCACGTAGGAAGTCGGAGGGCCTACCCCCTTCCCCAATCTAGATTCAATGTTGCCCCTTAAAACATCATCTTCACGTAGGAAGTCGGAGGGCCTACCCCCTTCCCCAATCTAGATTCGATGATGCTTTTATTTGACTTAAGATAACATCACCTTCACGTAGGAAGTCAGAGGGCCTACCTCCTTCCCCAATCTAGATTCAGTGATGCAACCTTTAGTTTTATTTTGGCTTTTTAAACTCCCCCACACTAGCTTATACTACTTTTACTCTTAAAATCTTTGAGGGTTAACTTACCTTTAAAACTAGAACGTGTTCCTTAAAATACTTAATCATACAATTGCTCAAGGGGTGTAACATGTGCATTTACTCATTGGAGAATTATTCACAATAGAACAAGGTGTGAGTTTATCAAGAAAACTTTAAAAAAAACAAGAGTTCACTTTCATGTACAAGAAACTACCAATTTAGAGAAGACAACAAAAAAATTATGTTATATTTTTCAATAAAAATAAGTTACTTAATCATGCCTTTCACAATTAAACAAAACAAAAGAATAAAGTTCAAGGGAGTTTGGGAACACTAGGACTCGAGATACTTTATTAGCCCCCCCCCCCCCCCCCCCCACACTCGGGAGAAGCATTGTCCTCAATGTTTCAAGAAAGCAAAAATTTAAAGGTAAAGAAAGATGAAGAAGAGGATGATGGTAGAGATTAGAGAGATAGAAGGAAGAGAGGAAGAGGAAAGCTCACATTTTATTGAGGTCCGTAAGGAGGACCTTGAGGTTGAAGTGTTGCATCATCATCCGGAGCATGTGATTGTTCTCATCATTAACCCGATTGCCTCTTTGGACATCGTTTCTTAATCCGGTGATTTCAACACCTTGCCTTTGTTGCTCGGTGCTTATGCGGTCAACCTCTGTTTGCATCCATGCCCACCGGTTGACTTGATCATTATAGTTCTCACCGGAATCATAGTCATGGTGCTCTTCATTGTGGTGCAAGTTTGCACCTTCCTCCTCAAAGTCTTGTTCCTCCTCATATACCTGTGGGACATCACCAACATATAGCAAATTTTCTTCCACCTCGGTGTTAGTCCGAGATGGGTTAGGAAGTACAATTAAACACATAGGCACATTGAGCTGAAGCTCAAAAGAAATACAGCCAGGTTGAGGCTTAATGAAATTCATAGCAATGAGGGTTTCTATATTAAGCATGTTGTTCCCCTCAATTCTATTAATCCCTCGGTTCTCACCTACGCCAAACTTCCTAGCTATAAAGGTGATAATGCCCCCTACCACTATTTCACTCTTAGCATTAGATTTTCCACCTAAAGAAGCAAGATAATCAAGTAAATAAAAGCAAGTATTCACAGGATGGTTGTTTAGCATTGCCCAAAGCATAAATAGTTCATCCGTCCTAGTGGTACCTACTTCCTTTCTACCCCAAATTGTGCAAGCCATAGCCCGTTGGAGGTATCTAAGCACGGGGTTATGGATATTACTAGCCTTATTAGATCTAGAGTTGTATTGTTCTAGGCCAGTAATATGTTGCCAAAAGGTGATGGGGTTGTATGCTTCCGGCCTTAGATCATGATTATATGAGTCATGGATGAACCCCGCATTGGCGAAGCCCATCTCATTGCAAAAGTTTTCTAAAGACATCTCATAATCAGTGTTCATAAGCCGGAAGTAAACTCTATGGTCGGGGTCATCATAATTCATCCTATCTTTAGTAAAAACAAGTGTGCTCAAAAATTCATAGGTGAAGTTTTCATAACCCCGCATAGGTCTCATCATATCACCCCATCCTAATCTATTCAACAACATAATCACATTATCTCTAATCCCTAACCTATTCATGTCATAATCATCAGGATACCTACAAGGGTGCAAGGGTTTAGAGAGAAGAGATTTATACCTACTCCGTTGTTCCTGAGTGATGAATGTGATGCCGTGATTCTTTCAGGTAGCTTGCCTCTTGTTTCTTCCATCACTTGAGCTTGCAACTTCCTTTCCCGGTCTCTTTGGAGCCATGTTTTGACTTTTGACTTTTTTTTGGAGGGTTGGGGTTTGGGTAAATTTTGGTAGAAAAGGTAAGTTTTGTGATGGGGTTAAGTTTGAATTAAGGTTTTGAGGTTGGAAAGGTTGGTTTTGGTGAAGATTTGGTGGTTTTTTGGGTTAGGTTTTGAAGGATTTTGAATTGGTGAATTTGTGGTTTGGGTGGATGAAAGTTGTTTTTGATTTGTGGGTTTTGGTTGTGGTGATGTTTAGAGTTGTTTATGTGAAGAAATTTTGTGAATTGGTTGAGTTTTGATGGAGGTTGGAAAATTTGGAGGTGAGAAGTTATGGAGGTTTAGAGGTTGGGTAAGTTTGAGAGAGATGTTTTAAGTGAAGAATGGATGAAGGAGAAGAGTAAAAAGTCATTAAAAACAAACCTGGAATCGCGCACGGCCGTGCCAAATTTGGCACGGGCCGTGCCTACACTCTGAGTTTGTTTGGTTATGGCTGGCTCAATGTGGCACGGCCATGCCACTTTTAGCACGGGCCGTGCCAGCTTCCTGGACGTCCGGGGTTCAAATTTTTGTGGATTTCTTGAACTTTAAGCGGACAACGACCTACAAAACATGAAACAAAAACAAAACAAAAGCAATTAAATGCGTGGGTTGCCTCCCACGAAGCTCTCCTTTAACGTCACTAGCTTGACCGTTAGAAAGCAAATCTTAAAATGGATCAAATAGATCATGTTGTGTAGATGGCGTTAAAGAACGTTCTTGCACAACATGATCATCAAGCATGCAACCAGGAAAATAGAAAGGTTCCTGAGTATCAATATCAAAGCCAAAACCTATTGTTTCAAACACAATCTTACTTTCCTTAACATCAATACGAGCTCCCGAAGTAGCGAGAAAGGGTCTTCCTAAAAGTATAGGCACTAAGTCGTCTTCACCCATATCTAAAACTACAAAATCAGTCGGGATGTACATCCCTCCTACCTCGACAGGTATATCTTCAATAAATCCAGCGGGACTAACTATGGTTCCATTGGCTAGTCTTAGGGTAGCTTTAGTAGGTTTTAATTCACCTATACCTATCCTCTTGAAGAGAGACAAGGGTAACAAGCTAACACTAGCTCCTAGATCACACATGGCCTTATCAATGGTGTAACACCCCGTTTTCCCAACATAAAAATTTCTTTAAAAAGATAGTCATGCATCAGAGTAAACACGTAAACAGGGCATCACATTTCTTAAAACGTCTCATATTAATGAATAAATAATCATTAAATCTTCATAAAGTAGTCATAACTTATTACTCAATATTGCAGCGGAAATATCATAAGAAAAACATCTCAAAAATCATCTTTGGCACGCAGGCCTTATCAACGTCTTAAGCAAAATAGTCAGAGTAATCATAAACATGCAAAAGAGCATAATACGCAAGGAACAGAGAAAATAAAAGAGATCCCCTATCCCGTTACGTATCAGAGCACCTAGACTCGACTGCAGAATCCTCACACGTCTGCACCTAATCTTGGTTACTTGCACTTGCCCACGAGGCGGCAATTCCAGCAGAAGGGGTGAGATTCACAAATAATTATATTAAACATGTAATTAAATAATCACAATCAACAATCAACATAATTTCACATATCTCAGATAAACATCTAGCATTCAAGCATCAACATAAACTATACATCATTTAGCATCATCATAATCATCATCATATACATCTCAATAAACATCATAATAAACATAGTAGACGACTCGACTCGACATCATCACTTGACTATGCAACCCTACGTCTTATATGCATGTGGTACCAATCCAGGGCATGAGCCCTCGTCGCTATGAGCATAAATATACTCCAAGGCATAAGCCTTCGTCGCTGGTGAGCAAAGCTCCAGGGCATAAGCCCTCGTCGCTGGTGAGTAAAAACTCCAGGGCATAAGCCCTCATCATAGAATGAGTATGCATGAGACTCAACACTTTTAACTTAAACAAGTTAACATCTTAAACGTCGCAAAACATCTTAAACATCATGGACTGACACATGCAGCAACTATACATAAGTAAATAGCAACATGGCAGCAAGTACATCATACATATAGCATCCATAGTGCAAGCATCGCAAGTAAATCAAACATTCATAACTTCATTAATTCATATATCACACATAAGCTTCATAAAATCATCATAAACAATCTCAATCATCATGTATCATCATTACAGATTATATTAAACATCATTAAAAGTCTCAGAAGCTACCCAAAGGTCATCTCTCAAGGTTATATGCGAAAACAGATCGCAACAGAACAGGTTCTGAGTTCTGACACAACTCGCTATGGCGAGTGGGAATGCTCGCCTCGCGAGTACTAAGGTCCTGCTCGCTATGGCGAGTTGGAGTGCTCGCCTCGCGAGCTCTAGGGTACTGCTCGCTATGGCGAGCTGGGTTGCTCGCCTCACGAGTAAACTAGGTCTACTCGCCGCGGCGAGTGCATAGCTCGCCTCAGGCGAGCGACGAACAGTCTGCTACGGCTTCTGCGAAAATTCACCCAAAAAGTCCCAAATTCATCATCTTAAACGTCTAAACTCTCAGAAGCATCATTGTTAAGGATAATCTATGTTCTGTACTCATTCTAAACATCTGTTCTACAGCTTAATGACCTATTTTCATGATTTTCCTCAATTTTAACCTAATTCCAATTCTCTCAAAATCCAATCCTATGTTGTTAATCCTGATTAGATGCATTACATATCAATATAATTAAGTGCTAGGCTCACCCTTACCTGATAAAAGCAGAAATCGCAGCCTCTATGCTCTTCTCCCTTCACGCAGCCGTTTTCCTCTTTTCCAAAACTCTGACAACGCGTATACTGACTTCTAACCTAATTTTCCCTTTATATACTCCCAACAAATCTTATCTTATTTACTTTTCTCCCACATAATTCTCTAAAATCCAAAACTAACCGACAACTAAATATTTTATTTTATTCTCAAATCTTATTTTATTAAACAATAAAATAAGTCGCCACGTCACATAAAAACATCCTAAATCTTCACTTAACATCACATAATATATATAAAAATATATAGCAATTTCTCAAATAAATCAAATAACTAAATAATCAAAAATGGGCGTTACAACTCTCCCCAACTTAAAAGATTTTCGTCCTCGAAAATTACCTCAAGCAAACAACTCAGGGTACGACTCTAGCATCTTACTCTCTAACTCCCACGTCAAGCTTTCACCGGTCGCTCCCGACCAAACGACCCTAACGAGAGGTATCTCCTTGCCCCTCAGCGTCTTCGTCTTTCTGTCATCAACCCTCACAGGTAAGGTCTCAACCGTAAGGTTGTCCCTAACTTGCACATCATCACTCTGGATCACATGAGACGGATCCGGAACATACTTCCTCAGTTGCGACACATGGAACATGTCGTGCAAATTCGATAAATGTGGTGGCAATCCAATACGATAGGCCACCGCCCCAATCCTCTCTGATATCTGATATGGGCCAATAAACTTCGGGGTTAACTTCTTTGACTTCAATGCACGACCAACACCGGTCATAGGAGTCACTCTCAGGAACACATGATCTCCCTCTTGGAACTCAAGGTCCTTCCTACGTTTGTCATGATAACTCTTTTGTCGACTCTGCGACGCTTTCATCTTCTCTTGGATCATTCTTACGTCTGCTGAACAATTTCCGGTCCTAACATCACATTTTCGCCTGACTCAAACCAACACAACGGAGTTCTGCATCTCCGACCATACAAGGCCTCAAAAGGTGCCATCCCGATACTCGAATGGTAACTGTTGTTGTACGTGAACTCTATCAATGGAAGATGACTATCCCAAGTTCCTCCTTGCTCAAGTACACACACCCTCAACAAATCCTCCAACGACTGAATCGTCCTTTCCGACTGACCATCTGTCTGCGGATGATAAGCCGAACTCATCCTCAACTGAGAACCTAAAGCCTTTTGCAAACTCTTCCAAAATCTAGAAGTAAACCTCGGGTCTCTATCTGATACGATGCTCGAAGGAACACCATGCAACTTCACAATCTCCCTGACATAAATCTCTGCGAACTGGGCAACAGGAAAAGTAATGTTAATCGGTAGAAAATGAGCCGACTTCGTCAATCTATCAACAATCACCCAAATAGCGTCATTCCCTTTAGGAGTATTCGGCAAGCTCGTCACGAAATCCATGGATATACTATCCCATTTCCACTCTGGCACATCTAAAGGTACCATCATACCAGCAGGTTTCTGATGTTCAACCTTCGATTTCTGACAAATCAAACAAGAGTACACAAACTGCGCCACGTCTCGCTTCAAACCAGACCACCAAAACAGCTTCTTTAAATCATGATACATCTTCGTAGCTCCTGTATGAATACTCAAGCTACTTCTATGACTCTCTGCAAGAATCATCTTCTTCATTTCCTCATTATCAGGAATGCAAATCCTACCTCGAAATCTCAACACTCCTTGATCATCAACTCTAAAGTCGCTATCTTCCGTCTGATTACTAGCAACCAACAAGTCCACAAACTTGACATCTTCTTTCTGCGCCTCTTTGATACTTTTCAAGAAATCACTATCAATCTTCAGCATTCCCAGCTTTACACTCTGAGGTGTTCTCTCACAGACTAAACTCAAATCTCTAAACTGTTCAAGCAACTCAAACTCCTTCACCATCATGGCAGACATATGCAAAGTCTTCCTACTCAAGGCATCTGCAACCACATTAGCTTTGCCCGGATGATAATTCAAACCAAAGTCATAATCTTTTAACAATTCAAGCCACCTTCGCTGCCTCATATTCAATTCCTTCTGGTCAAATAAGTACTTCAAACTCTTGTGATCACTAAACACTTCAAACCTCGAACCATACAAGTAATGTCTCCATATTTTCAATACAAAGACCACAGCGGCCAACTCTAAATCATGCGTCGGGTAATTCTTCTCATGAATCCTCAACTGTCTTGAAGCATAAGCTACTACTTTACCATCTTGCATAAGCACACCACCTAAACCCAACTTGGACGGATCGCAATATACCACAAAAGGTTCATCGGGCTTCGGCAAAATCAAAACTGGAGCCGTCGTCAAACGTTTCTTCAACTCATTGAAACTGTTCTCACAATGGACATCCCACACAAAAGATTTACCTTTACACGTCAACTGCGTTAACGGAAGAGCCAACTTAGAAAATCCTTCTATAAATCTCCGATAATAACCAGCTAGACCCAAAAAGCTTCTAATCTCCGTAACCGACTTGGGAGTCTCCCATTGCGATACCGCTTCAACTTTAGACGGATCAACCGCAATGCCATCGCCAGAAATAACATGACCAAGAAAACTTACTTCTTTCAACCAGAACTCACACTTAGACAACTTAGCAAAAAGCTTCTTCTCTTTCAACACTTGCAAGACGATCTTCAAATGCTCAGCATGTTCTTCTTCAGTCTTAGAGTAAACAAGAATATCATCGATGAATACCACAACAAAACGATCCAGATAAGCATGGAAGATTCTATTCATATACTCCATAAATACGCCAGGTGCATTAGTAACACCGAAAGGCATCACTGTATACTCATAATGTCCATATCGCGTTCTAAACGCTGTCTTCTGCATATCCTCATCTTTCACTTTAATCTGATGGTAACCCGATCTCAAATCTATCTTGCTAAACACACAAGCACCCACCAACTGATCCATCAAGTCGTCAATTCTCGGAAGTGGATACCGATTCTTTATCGTTACTTTATTCAACTGACGATAGTCAATGCACAACCTCATACTTCCATCTTTCTTCTTGACCAACAACACTGGAGCTCCCCACGGTGAAACACTTGGTCTCACGAACTTCTTATCAAGCAAATCCTCTAACTGTTTCTTCAGCTCCGCCAATTCAGAAACTGACATACGATAAGGCGTCATAGACACAGGCTTCGTTCCAGGAACAAGATCGATTGTAAATTCTACTTCTCTCTCAGGAGGCACATCAGGAATCTCATCTGGGAAAACTTCTGGGAAATCACATACCATTTGTAGCTTATCAATTACCGCCTGATTCTCTATAGATAAAGACGCCATCAAAGAAAACATCATAATTCCATCGCGTTCCAACTGCTTCAACTGTTAAGTAGATAACAATTCTGCTCCACTCTCTTCTTCGGGAGAAGAAAAATGCACCGTCTTGCTAAAACAATTAATCAGAACATGATTGTACTCTAACCAATTCATCCCCAAGATCACATCCATCCCAACCAACGGTAGACATACTAAATCAATCTCAAAATCACGACCAAACATAGACACAGGACATCTTAAACATACAAGGGAAGTAGTCACCGAACCCTTAGCTAGAGTTTCGACAACCATCTCCCCATTCATATCAGATACAACAAGATTCAACTTAGCAGCACAATCAAGAGCAACAAAACAATGTGTGGCACCAGTATCAATAATAGCAACTAAAGGTATATTATCAAAATAACAAGTACCTCTGATCAAGCGATCCTCGCTCTCCGTCTGCGTACCAGTCAAAGCAAAAACCCTCCCAGTGGTCTGAGCCTTCTTAGGCTTCTTGCATTGTGAACCAATGTGACCCTCTTCACCGCAGTTAAAACACACAATATCACCATGCTTGCAATCAGCAGTAGTATGACCCTTCTTACCGCAACGGAAACACCTCTTCACCTCTCCGGGACAAGCATTACTCTTATGGCCTTTCACGCCACAAGTATAGCAACTATCTCAGCAGGAGCATCTTTCTTCACAGGTCTCCTCTCATCATTAACTCGCTGTTTTCCCTTATCTGCAGGGGCATTGTAGGGCTTAGGACGACTTTGCTGCCCTTTCCTCTCATTAACCACCTTGTAATGAGCCTTAGTGTCTTCCTCGTAGATTCTGCAACTACTCACCAGCTCGGAAAAGTTTCTAATCTTCTGATACCCAATAGCCCTCTTGATATCAGCATGCAATCCATTTTCAAACTTAATGCACTTTGAGAATTCAGCGGTCTCTGGGGTATAATGCGGGTAAAATTTTGCCAGCTCCACAAACTTTGCCGCATACTCAGTCACGGACATGTTCCCTTGCTTTAGCTCCAGGAACTCAATCTCTTTCTTGCCCCGCACATCCTCAGGAAAATATCTGTTGAGGAACTCTCTCCTAAACACTGCCCAGGTCACCTCAGCACCGTCCTGCTCCAGGGTAGGTAGAAGACTAATCCACCAATCGTCCGCCTCCTCAGCCAGCATGTGCGTACCGAAACGCACCTTCTGCACCTCCGTGCACTGCATCACCCTGAACACTCTCTCTATCTCTTTGAGCCAAGTCTGGGATCCATCTGGATCATATCTCCCCTTGAAGGTAGGAGGATGGTTTCTCAAGAAGGTCTCTAGCATACGGACCTCAGCATTAGCACCAGCATTCGCATTCGGTTGCTGTCCCACCGCTTGAGCAACAGCTTCCAAAGCAGCAGCAATCGCAGCGTCGTTTCTTCCAGCCATCTTAATCCTCCACAAAGCAAACATAAGTTAGAATAATACAATAATAGCATTCTAACTCTAAGACAACGTCACTCGACTCTCTACTTGGCCGGACGGACCGACCTGCTCTGATACCAATTGTAACACCCCGTTTTCCCAACATAAAAATTTCTTTAAAAAGATAGTCATGCATCAGAGTAAACACGTAAACAGGGCATCACATTTCTTAAAACGTCTCATATTAATGAATAAATAATCATTAAATCTTCATAAAGTAGTCATAACTTATTACTCAATATTGCAGCGGAAATATCATAAGAAAAACATCTCAAAAATCATCTTTGGCACGCAGGCCTTATCAACGTCTTAAGCAAAATAGTCAGAGTAATCATAAACATGCAAAAGAGCATAATACGCAAGGAACAGAGAAAATAAAAGAGATCCCCTATCCCGTTACGTATCAGAGCACCTAGACTCGACTGCAGAATCCTCACACGTCTGCACCTAATCTTGGTTACCTGCACTTGCCCACGAGGCGGCAATTCCAGCAGAAGGGGTGAGATTCACAAATAATTATATTAAACATGTAATTAAATAATCACAATCAACAATCAACATAATTTCACATATCTCAGATAAACATCTAGCATTCAAGCATCAACATAAACTATACATCATTTAGCATCATCATAATCATCATCATATACATCTCAATAAACATCATAATAAACATAGTAGACGACTCGACTCGACATCATCACTTGACTATGCAACCCTACGTCTTATATGCATGTGGTACCAATCCAGGGCATGAGCCCTCGTCGCTATGAGCATAAATATACTCCAAGGCATAAGCCTTCGTCGCTGGTGAGCAAAGCTCCAGGGCATAAGCCCTCGTCGCTGGTGAGTAAAAACTCCAGGGCATAAGCCCTCATCATAGAATGAGTATGCATGAGACTCAACACTTTTAACTTAAACAAGTTAACATCTTAAACGTCGCAAAACATCTTAAACATCATGGACTGACACATGCAGCAACTATACATAAGTAAATAGCAACATGGCAGCAAGTACATCATACATATAGCATCCATAGTGCAAGCATCGCAAGTAAATCAAACATTCATAACTTCATTAATTCATATATCACACATAAGCTTCATAAAATCATCATAAACAATCTCAATCATCATGTATCATCATTACAGATTATATTAAACATCATTAAAAGTCTCAGAAGCTACCCAAAGGTCATCTCTCAAGGTTATATGCGAAAACAGATCGCAACAGAACAGGTTCTGAGTTCTGACACAACTCGCTATGGCGAGTGGGAATGCTCGCCTCGCGAGTACTAAGGTCCTGCTCGCTATGGAGAGTTGGAGTGCTCGCCTCGCGAGCTCTAGGGTACTGCTCGCTATGGCGAGCTGGGTTGCTCGCCTCGCGAGTAAACTAGGTCTACTCGCCGCAGCGAGTGCATAGCTCGCCTCAGGCGAGCGACGAACAGTCTGCTACGGCTTCTGCGAAAATTCACCCAAAAAGTCCCAAATTCATCATCTTAAACGTCTAAACTCTCAGAAGCATCATTGTTAAGGATAATCTATGTTCTGTACTCATTCTAAACATCTGTTCTACAGCTTAATGACCTATTTTCATGATTTTCCTCAATTTTAACCTAATTCCAATTCTCTCAAAATCCAATCCTATGTTGTTAATCCTGATTAGATGCATTACAGATCAATATAATTAAGTGCTAGGCTCACCCTTACCTGATAAAAGCAGAAATCGCAGCCTCTATGCTCTTCTCCCTTCACGCAGCCGTTTTCCTCTTTTCCAAAACTCTGACAACGCGTATACTGACTTCTAACCTAATTTTCCCTTTATATACTCCCAACAAATCTTATCTTATTTACTTTTCTCCCACATAATTCTCTAAAATCCAAAACTAACCCACAACTAAATATTTTATTTTATTCTCAAATCTTATTTTATTAAACAATAAAATAAGTCGCCACGTCACATAAAAACATCCTAAATCTTCACTTAACATCACATAATATATATAAAAATATATAGCAATTTCTCAAATAAATCAAATAACTAAATAATCAAAAATGGGCGTTACAAATGGCCTCATTTCCAATCACACAAGGTATAGAGAAACTACCCGGATCCCCAAGTTTAGGTGGAAGCTCTTTGATTAATGCATTACCTTCCCTAGTCAAAGCTATTGTCTCATTGTGTTCTATAGCCGTTTTCTTTGAAAAAAATTTCTTAATAAACTTGGCATATAGAGGCATACGAGTCAACTCTTCCGTAAAGGGAATTTTAATTCATATCTTCTTAAGTATATTCATAAACTTTTTAAATTTAGCCTCCAAGCAAGGCTTAGCAAGCCCTAATGGCAAGGGTTTCTTGGATTGTTTCTCACTCTCTACCATAGCTACTTCACCTTGATACTCATTACTCTCTCCTTCAATGGTTATAGCTTTAATAACAGTATCCTCTAACTTCCCACCATTCCCTAATGATATAGCGTTAACACGAGCTTGTGGGTTGGTTTCGGTTTGTCCAGGAAAGATTCCCGGTGTTTGAGAGGATGCAGCCACTTGTTGGGCCACTTGGGAGATTTGTGTTTCAAGCATCTTATTATGGGTAGCAAAAGAGTCAACCTTGGCATTAAGTTTGGTTAGAGAATCATTTATAAATCCGGTTTGGGTTTTCAATTCTTGAATTTGTTTATTTTGATTCATAATATTGCTTTCAATTAAAGTTTCCAAACCAGATTTTTGATTGGTCCTCTGGTTGTTTGTATAGCCGGGTGGTGCCATTTGTCCATAGGAATTTTGAGGGTTTTTATAAAAGTTTTGGTTTTGCCTCATTCCTTGGTTGTATTGAGCATAGTTCATTTGCTCAACACTATCAATAGCACTACCTAGCTGACAATCAACACCAATGTGGCCATGAATACCACAAATTTCACAAGGAGGAGATGAAGAAGAAGGGTTGATATCACTAACATTGAATTTTTCAATTTTTTGGGTTAGTGCATCAACTTTAGCAGCAAGATGATCATAGTTAGAGACTTCGTACATACCTGCCTCTTTCTTAGAGGGAGTAGGGGCTGTTAGGGCTCTCTCGTTGGTCCATTGGTAGTGATTCTGGGCCATATCCTCTATCAAGGCGTACGCTGCTGTATAGTTCTTGTTCATCAAGGCTCCACCTGCAGCTGCATCAACAGTCATTTTAGTGGTATAAGACAAGCCATTATAAAAAGTGTGGACTATGAGCCACTTTTCCAAACCATGGTGGGGGAAAATTCGGAGCATTTCTTTGAAACGCTCCCAAGCATCATAGAGAGACTCCCCATCCTTTTGGTTGAAACATGTGATTTGGTCCCTAAGTTTGGCAGTTTTAGAAGGGGGAAAGAATCTGGCAAGGAATGCTCGCCTCATCTGATCCCATGAGGTGATGGAACCGACCTCTAGAGAGTGGAACCAAGCGCTAGCTCTATCCCTTAAGGAAAAGGGAAAGAGATGAAGTCTTACGGCTTCTTGGTTCTCTTTTAGGGTGCCACTAAGTCTTAGAAAAGTAGAGATATGAAGGTTTGGGTCCTCAATAGGGGAACCAGAAAACTGATTTTGTTGCACCAAGTTAAGAAGTGCGGGCTTAATTTCGAAATTGTCATCCTCAACCGTTGGGTACACAATAATAGCTTGTGGCTCTTCCGTTGAAGGAGTAGCATACTCTTTGAGAGTACGTTTAGCCATAGCAATATTATGTTGTGCTTCTCTTCTCTTTTTGTGCAGAAATCTTTCAATTTCAGGTACGAATGCACCAAGACTTTTAGACCTTCGCATAAAAGGGAAAGAACCCAAGAAGTTAACGGTGACAAGAGAAAAGAGAAGAAAAAATTAGCAATGAAAAAGTAAAAGTAAAAAAAAGACAAGAAAATAAAAATAAAAACAGAATTCTAATCACAAGAAAAAGTTAATCAAATTAGTTAACTCCCCGGCAGCGGCGCCAAAAACATGATGGGATAAAACTGCAAGTGCACAGTCTTATCGGAGTAGTAATAAAGAGAGTATCGTTCCGACAGGGAGTTGGTTAATTTAATCAACTTAGAGTTATGATTAGAAGAGAGAATAATAAAATTGGGGTTTTTAATGTTTGAAAGAGAAAATAATAATAATGAAGAGCCTTGGGATTATTGGTTTATCATAATAACAAACCCTCTACAAACCGAAGCTTTATTCCTTAAAACCTTATGATAGACCTAGTTTCGTATGACCGGTTTCCCTTTAGCCCCTTACTTTTCCTCTCAGTCCAATAAGAGTTTACTCTCTAGCAATCAATCCTATTACACTCGCTGAATTTGATTACTAGGAGATGCATTAAGGCTGTGAAACTACTTCGTCCCAAGATTGCAAAGACTATTTCACTGCCTTTGCAATCTCTGTCTAATATTCACTTGTTCTAACATCTCATCGCAGCTTTCGCATGTAGATTTGACGTTTGGGATAATGGATTAATAATTATCATAACCTCAGCTATCGCCTGTTGGTAGTTGATAATGATTAATCCATGTTTAATCGGTGAATTTAGATTAGAAACTAGGTTATATAGGAGTTTAATTTAAGGAGAAGGCTTGGTTTGCTTTGGATTATGTCATTAGACTATCCAACAATCCCAAGACAAAGGAGTCTACTCACTCATGATCATAGTAGACAAAGGGAAGAAGAAGAAAGAAGACATAAGTAAAATAAAGAGAAAATAGAAATTATTATTAGAAACAATTGTCACTATTGTATTCCAAGAATAAGATGAATATTTGTGATGGAAGGCTCCTCTATTTATAGCTTACAATTGACTTAAAATCTAAGCAACTATAATACTAGAGTGTCCCACAAGAAACTGTGGGCATAAACTAAAAACAGAGAAGCTTGCGCAGGAAGCAAAAGCAGCTAAAGAAATCCTGGGAGGTGGCACGACCGTGCCATGTTTCTGACTTCAGGGGAGACTTATTTTGGCTCCGAATCAGCTCCGAATCCCTTTCTTTTGCTCCAAGGCTCTTTCCATCCAATATTCGTCCCTGAAAATATAATAGATTGTATTCTAAAGTAAAATAATTCTAAGAAAGGAAATAATAATAATATAAAACAAACTTAAATCTAAATATAAAGGGACAGAATATTATATAAAATAAACCAAGATCTAAATAAGACTGAATATTATATAAATAAACCTAAATCTAAATAAAACAAGATTAAATATTAAATAGATAAAACTAGGACTAAATTAACTAAATGACTTAAAAAGGAAATAATAATAAACTTAAATTAAAACAAATAATATAAATTACTACATTAAATATACTACTTTATTGACTCATCAAAGAAGAAGAGGACATCTAAACCCAATAAGTTGAAAGAGTCAGTGTATGTCACTGAAAAGGTTGAAGATGAAGCTGCTGCTACTGAACTGGTTACCAGGGAGGTAAGGAAGAAAAAGATGGCAGATGCTGAAGCACTTCAGAAGGTCCTGGAGATGTCTAAGGAAATAGAAGTTCCTGCATCAATGTTATTCAAGGATGCTGCTGCTGAAGTAGCTGAACAAGCATTGAAGAGTGCTGCAGAACTTAAGATGGATGTGACTGCAGAAGCTGAGAATCTGTTGTTGGCTCCTGGTGTGGAAGGAGTTCAGATGGTATCCACTGCTGAATCAAAAGCTATGTCAGGTAATACTTCTACACACTCAGAACTTGTAATACACATAGAATCTGACTCCAACCCCTCTCCTTCATCATCCTCTACTGATAGTGATGACATGCCTATAGGAACCCTCTTAAAATCAATCCATTCACCAACACCATCATCCAAACTTCAAAAAAAGCCTTCTAAACCTACTTCTCCCTTCAAACCAATGGAACCACCTGTTGAAGTTAGAATTAGTGAGTTGCTAGAACTAAGAAGTAGTAAACTACCCCCTAACCATCCATTGCAACCACAAACTATCCAACCTCTCAACATGATCATTCCTAATCAACCTGAAGACAATTCTGTCCTGAACAACCTTAGCAGTCATCTATCAGGTGAGCTATTCAATGTTGAAATTAACCTTAGCAGTCATTTATGAGATGGCTAAGGAAATAGAAGTTCCTGCATCAATGTTATTCAAGGATGCTGCTGCTGAAGTAACTGAACAAGCATTGAAGAGTGATGCAGAACTTAAGATGGATGTGAGTGCAGAAGCTGAGAATCTGTTGTTGGCTCCTGGTGTGGAAGGAGTTCAAATGATATCCACTGCTGGATCACAAGCTATGTCAGGTAATACTTCTACACAATCAGAACCTGTAATACACATAGAATCTGACTCCAACCCCTCTCCTTCATCATCCTCTACTGATAG
This sequence comes from Medicago lupulina, assembly GCA_958299785.1. Taxonomy (NCBI): domain Eukaryota; kingdom Viridiplantae; phylum Streptophyta; class Magnoliopsida; order Fabales; family Fabaceae; genus Medicago; species Medicago lupulina. The sequence continues at coordinate 34,677,512 of OY283141.1, read as the reverse complement.
TGATGACATGTCTATATGAACCCTTTTGAAATTAATCCATTCACCATCACCATCATCCAAACTTCAGAAAAGGCCTTGTAAACCTACTTCTCCCTTCAAACCAATGGAACCACCTGTTGAAGTTAGAATTAGTGAGTTGCTAGAACTAAGAAGTAGTAAACTACCCCCTAACCATCCATTGCCACCACAAACTATCCAACCTCTCAACATGATCATTCCTAATCATCCTGAAGACAATTCTGTCCTGAACAACCTTAGCAGTCATTTATCAGGTGAGCTATCCAATGTTGAAATTAACTTACAAAAGGCCTCTGAAGTAACAACTTCTGTAGTTGCTTCAGAAAACCAACATCAACCTGATTATGAACTACAAATGAACCCACCTAACCCGGAACAGTTGTCCACAATTGTTCTTGAGAAACCAATTCCTGAACAAAGTGTTCCTGAACAAACTGGTTCAGATCATACTTCATCATCCCCACCTTCTGAGATGGATGTTGAGTATGATGGTATGATCACATCAGAAGTGTCTGATGATGAGCTTGAGCAATCTTCATCTATGGAGATTGAGCAATCCTCTTTTGATCAACCATCATCTAGCATCACTCAATCCTTATCTTCAATCAACCAACCAACAGATAACCTACAAATTGAACCCTTTGCTGCTCCCAAACCTAGAAAAATACCTTCACAACCCACCAGATTCTTAGATTCCATTGTATTACAAGGAGTGTGTGAAGACATAACAGATAAGATGATCAAGCTTATTTTAACCAGAAATGACTTGAGTCACAATGAAAGTTATGATAAGCAGTGGAAGAGGTTGAAGGAAAGAGTGGAGAATGTGATGACTGCTCTGTCTACTACATGCATTAAAGCTCAGGAGCAAGCTAAGCAGAAGCTGCAAGATTGGCTCAATGGCATTGATGAGAGTCTTGAGGAGGTCAAGATTCTGGGTACTTGGGCAAGACCTTCTTTAAGTATAAGGGGAAGAGAAGCCACTGACTTTCTTCCTCAATACATTCACACCTAGACTTGTCTTTTCTCACCAAGATAAACCTCAAGACAGCTGCTCCTAATCTGGCTCTATTTCAGAGGAATCGGTTTTTTGGAAGAGAAGAATCAGAAGCTTGAAAAAGAGTTATTAGAACAGAAGCTACTTCTACTGGAATTCAAAGCTGAAGCAGAAGCTAAGCTAGAAGAAGGAAGGATCAGAGAAGAAAATTTGGTCAAAAGCTACGAACAGTTCAAGGCTGATATGCAGAGAAAGCAAGAGGAGACTAATGAGCTACTGAAGAAGATTCTAGAGAACACTAGCAAACCATCCAACTATTAGTTGCACTCATTTTATATTGTGATTTTCTTGTGTTATGTTGTTTTCATACTCTTCTGCTTCTGAACTGCATTTCTGCTTCTAAATACTATTACTGCTTCTGAACATCGCTGCTTAAATCTAACACTTTGGTTTTTATCACTGTTTTATCATGCTATGTTTATGGTTCTCGCTTTACAATGACTATTTTCTCTGAACCTTTTTATGCACTATCTTTATGTTTTTCTCATCTATCTTTGTTTATTTTCTTTTTGTTAATGACAAAAGGGGGAGTATATGTGATAGTATTTAAAGGCTCTGAGCCCCATTAATAATATTTGAAATTTTGAAAAACTTCTCATCATTCTTACCTGAATTAAAAAGGGTAATATAAGCTCTGAACTATGAAGGAGTATCAAAATCCAAATTAAGTTAATTGAACAATAATTCTCGTCTATCACTTTCTATTATTCTTAAATTTTTATTATTGTGCGTTAAATGAATTTAATTAACAAGATAGAACTCAGGGGGAGCTTACAAACCTTTCCTTAAAGTACTATTAGACTCAAGGGGAGCTTACAAACCTCATACCCTATAAGTCAACTTGTTAATTAGATTAACAACAATTGATCAAGTTTTAAATACTATTGTTTGTCATCATCAAAAAGGGGAAGATTGTTGGAACAAAATGTGTTTAACAATAAACCTTAAAGAGTTTTGATGATAACAAGGTATTAAAAATTGACAATTGGAATTGCTAATATTTGTTCAAGTGTACAGGACCATAGACAAAAATTTATATCATACAAAGGTTCTGAATGAACAAAAGAAGAGCAAAGATATCAACAAAAATGAAGCTAGGAAGCCTCTAAAGACAAGTGCTCTCTAAAGACTAGCGCTCCTGAAGACTGGGTGCTCCTGAAGTGATGACATCATCAGAAGTTGTCTCATCAGAAGCTACATTTCACCAGAAGCTGAAATTAATCTGAACTTGCAAGATTTGAAGATTCAAGAGTTGTTTCATGGATCGAAACTTATCATAGATTGGCAAAAGACTAGTGGAATAATGCAACGGTCATTTCAAAAGGATTTGAAGACATTTGCTTGCAACGATACAAGAAGCGTTGACATTGTACTCTGTACGAACTGTACAACCACCTTCTCCACTACTCTGTTTTGTGTCTCTGCTACAAGACAAGATCATAGCTCTGAAATACAACCACTCCTGTAACAATGTTCCTTCACAACTAGAATGGATTTGAAATTGATCCTTCATAGGACAATACCTTAATCAGGCAAGGAATCATTGGTGAAAGATCAAGCTTCAACAACGACTCTTTATTGGATGTGCTGGAACTTACAACGTTCATATTTTACACCTCTATATAAAGGAGTGAATACTTGAAGAACAACAAGACTCTACAATATTTTGAAAAGTGCCAAAACTCTGTCGAATTGTTCAGCACCCAAAATTTCACTTAGAATTTCAATTTTCAAGTTCATATCTTTGAAATTCTAAAGTCTTAAGAGTCTGTATCTGATTTGTTTTGTGAACACCATTGATTGTATATCAAGTGTTCAATCTCAAACATTTTCCTTGTAATTTTGTTTGATAGAAGTCTCTTGCTTGTGTGCTTAAGCATTAGAAGTCTCTTGATTGTGTTCTTGAGCATTTGAAGTCTCTTGCTTGTGTGCTTGAGCATTTGTAATCAGATATTACTTATAGTGAACTCTCCTTGGAAGTGCAAGGGGGACATGACTACTTCCGGTTTGTGGAAGGAACCTGTATAATTGCTTGTGTCCTTCTTCTTCCCTTCTCTCTGTTTCTATTCCGCTACATACGCTCCTGATCACCTAGTTCAGAAGCTGTTCTTCTAGCTTCTGATCACAAGTGTTCTGAGTTTAAGAGAAAACGAAGAAAAGTCTAACACAATTCAACCCCCCCTTCTTGTGTTTTTCTCCCCTTCAATCTACAGGTCTTTCAACTTGAACATGTAAATCCCATTCTTCCAAGGACATAGTTCTTCCTTTAATCTCATAAGCCGGAGCTTCTTGTTGAGTAGACGTTCCTTGAGTAGTATCTTGAATAGCTGATTCTGGAACAGAGCTTGAAGATGCCATTGAAGATGATGATGAAGTTTTAAGGTTCTAAGATTTTGATTTGGGGAAGAAAGAGTTTCACTTCGCAGAGAGTAGTTTGAGAATAGAAAGTTTAGGTAGTGAAGTGAGTAATGTGTGATTTGTCTAAGTGTTTTGAGTAAAGAGATTGCAATTTCAGTAGGGGACAAACAAACACAACATTAATGATAGTTGGGGGCACGATAGTAGTACATTCAAAGCATAAACATCATCGTAGCCCTCTTAAGTTACACACCAATACAAATAAGCCACGTTAGCAAACTTCAGATGCGCTGTCTAGTTAGTGGGACAGGTGTTACCAGAAGCAACCCCAACAATTCCACTAACTCTGCTATTCAGAATCACAAAATCCACCTACTGAAGTTAAAGTGCTGATGTCATCTTCAGAAGCACATTTTCCTCAGAATCTCAGTTAAGAGCTTCTGATGGACCATAGCTTTTGAACTGACTTTAGAACCTAACTTCTAGTTCAGGAGCAAGCAATTTCAATCAGACACAAAGTGCATGTTCAAATTTTTCTTTATAAAATCAAATCTTTCAACAGTTAAAGGTTTTGTGAATATATCAGCACACTGATGTTCAGTATCAATGAATTGTATATTCAAGATTCCTTTTTGAACATAGTCTCTAATAAAAGGATGTTTGATTTCAATGTGCTTGGCTCTTGAATGTAGAATTGGATTCTTTAACAAACAAATAGCAGCATTATTATCAAAAAAGATGGGAATATTGTTAGCATTAATCTGATAATTTTCCAACTGATGTTTCATACAGAGTAGTTGTGTACAACAACTTGCAGCTGAAATGTATTCTGCTTCTGCTGTAGACATAGCAATAGTTACTTGTCTTTTGCTAGCCCATGATATCAGATTCTCTCCCAGGAACTGACAGTTACCACTGGTTGATTTTCTTTCAATCCTGTCACCAGCATAATCAGCATCACATAATCCAATCAACTTGTAATCTAAGGATTTCATATAAAGGAGTCCAAGATTAGTTATTCCTTTCATATACCTAATAATTCTCTTAACAGCTGTTAAATGAGATTCCCTAGGATCTGACTGGAATCTTGCACACAAGCATACACGGAATAAAATATCTTGCCTAGATGCAGTGAGGTATAACAAAGAACCAATCATACCTCTATACAGCTTCTGATCTACCTTTGATCCAGTATATACTTTGCTTAAGGTGCATGTTGGATTCATTTGAGTGTTCATCAATTTACAATCTTCCAGCTTGAACTTCTTCAGAAGCTCCTTTGTGTACTTTTTTTGATGAACATATACTCCATCTTTACATTGATTGATTTGAATGCCAAGGAAGAACTTTCATTCTCCCATCATGCTCATTCCAAATTCATCCTACATTAACTTAGAGAATTCATTGCAAAGAGATGCATTAGTAGAACCAAATTTTATAACATCAACTTATATCTACACAACAAGAATGTCCTTCTCAAGAGTCTTTCTGAAGAGTGTTATGTCAACTTGACCTCATTTAAAATCAGGAAATTACTTAGTCTATCATACCAAGCTCTGAGAGCTTGTTTCAAGCCATATAGTGATTTCTTAAGTTTATAAACATGGCCAGGATGCTTAAGATCCTCAAAACTAGGAGGTTGCTTGACATACACTTCTTCTTCTATGACACCATTAAGAAATGCAGTCTTGACATCCATTTGATATAATATTATGCCATGATTAAACGCATAGGATAGAAGTAACTTGATTGCTTCCAATCTTGCAACTAGAGCAAATGTTTCAGTGTAATCAACGCCTTCTTGTTGACTGTAACCTTGTGCAACAAGTCTAGCTTTGTTTCTGGTTACTTCACCTTGTTCATTCAGCTTGTTTCTGAATACCCATTTTGTTTCAATAATGTTCTTCTGAGGGGATTTGGGTACCAGATCCCACACATCATTTCTTTGAAACTAATTAAGCTCTTCTTGCATAGATAATATCCATCCATCATTTGAAAGTGATTCATCAACTGTAGTGGGTTCAATCACTGATAACAATCCTATCATAGACTCTTCTTGTCTGAAGTAGGATCTTGTTCTTCTGGGACTGTCTTTGTTTCCAATGATTTAATCCTCAGGATGTGAAGACTTGTACTTGAATGTATTCTTGGATTGATTTGCTTGCTGAGAGCCATCTTGAGCTTCGTCAGAAGCTTCTTCATCTTGAGCTTCTAAGGTTGGTTCAGCTTCTGGACTTACTTCATAATCACTAGTCTGATCAAGTTCTGGAGTATCTTCAGTAAGCTGTATATCTGCATAACTTTCATCTTGCTCTGGAGTTTCACTTCCAGGCTCTTTGTCATCAAATTTAACGTGCATAGATTCTTCAACACAAAGTGTCTCTGAATTATACACTATGTATGCCTTTGACCTTTCAGAGTATCCTAAAAAGATTCCTCTATGGGCCTTGGCATCAAATTTCTGTAGGTAGAGCTTGTTGTTTAGAATGTAACATGTACATCCAAATTGATGAAGGTAAGATATATTGGGTCTTCTTCCCTTAAAGAGTTCATATGCAGTTTTCTCCAAGATAGGTCTGATATAGATCTTATTTTGAACATAACATGTTGTATTTACTGCTTCTGCCTAGAAATGTTTAGCCAGATTGTTTTCATGAATCATGGTTCTTGCAATTTCTTGTAAAGTTCTATCTTTTCTCTATACAACCCCATTTTGTTGTGGAGTTCTAGGAGAAGAGAATTCATTGACAATTCCATGTTTTTCACAAAAAATTTCAAATGGCTCATTTTCAAATTCTCCACCATGATCACTTCTGATTTTCAAAATCTTCATTTCTTTTTCAGATTGTATTTGAGTTCAAAAGTTACTGAATACATCATATGCATTATCTTTACTTCTCAGGAATTTTACCCAAGTCTATCTGTTGTAATCATCAACAATGACAAGTCCATACTTGCTTCCATATAAAGATGCAGTGTTAACTGGTCCAAATAAATCAATATGAAGCAATTATAAAGGTCTGGAGGTTGAGACAATGTCTTTAGCTTTAAAAGATGATTTCACAATTTTTCCTCTCTAGCATGCACCACGGAGTGCATCTGAATGATAGTCAATGTTAGGTAGGCCTTTGACAAGTGGTAACTTACTAAGCTTAGAGATTAACCTCCAGTTAGCATGTCCCAACCTTATATGCCATACCCACTTTTTATCATTCATTGACAGTAGACAAATTACCTTCTGATCAACCAGTTCAGAGAAATTGATTTTATAGACATTCTCTACTCTCTTTCCTTTGAACAATATGGACTTGTTATCTTTGTTGATTACTATGCAGTTGGTCTTTTTTCAAACATCACATCATAACCATTGTCACAAAACTGACTGATACTCAAAAGGTTATGTTCAAGACCATCTACCAACCACGCATTATTAATAGAGATATAGGATTTACCAATAGTTCTTGTGCCAATGATCTTGCTAGACTGGTTGCCTCCAAACTTCACATTTCCTCCTTCTTTCATTGTGAGGGTGAGGAACATTGACTTCTCTCCTGTCATGTGCCTTGAGCAACCGCTGTCCAGATACCATGATTTTTACTTTTGCTTTGCTCTTAGGCATATCTGCAGTATTGACAATTTTAGATTTAAGTACCCATTGTTTTATGGGTCCTTTGAGGTTAGTGCTGGAAGTTTTACTCTTCACTTCTTGTACCCTGAGATGTGGTTTGGTAGCTTCTGATTAACCATTACCTTAGGTTTAACACCTTTTGGTTTTGATTCCCCAGAAGCAGTAACTTTTTTGTTCATCTGAAACTTAGACTTCAAGACACCAGATTCTGGCTTCAACAGACTCTGAGGAACAGGTTCTGATCTCTTCAGAATCTTGATCTTTGAGGTCTTATAGTCAGAATTTTTCATAACCTTAGGCTTAGAGTTCTTTGGCTTTGAAGTAATCTTAGCCTTAGAGTTGGAAGCTTCAGGTTCTGACTAAACCACAGTTTCAACCTTAACACCTTCAGGTACAAAGAAGATTTTCAATCCTTCCTTGATACATTCACAACATGCTTTGAGATTAGTTTCATTAGATTTTCCTTCTGAAAATCCAATCCCTTTTCCATTGTTCTTGTAAATGTTGTAAATCATATAAGCAACTCTGCTTCTGTCAATACCAGACATAATAAAATCTTCAAGAGCAATTTCATGGTTGCTTAAAAGTTTTCCATTACACTTTTCTTGTAGCTTATGACATAAGAACTTGAGCTTGTCTTCATAGGTTTTACAAATGAAGTCAAAGCCTCTAAGTCCTTCTTTAGAAGCTTTCAGATCCAATAGAGTTGATTCTTGTTGTTTCATTAAATCAACATATTTTTCTTTTAAATCTTTCAACTCATTGGTTTTTAATTCGAATTGTGTAAGGAGCTCTTTAAGAGACTCAATAAGTTCTTTTCTGGGAATTTTAGAATTACCTCATTTTCTTCTTCTGAGTCTGATTCTGGTTCAGCTTCTGAAGTTGTTGTAGCTACTAACCCAACAACTATCTTTGCAACTTCATCAGCATCATCCTTATCAGATTCATATTCACTGTCTATATCTTCCCAAGTTGCCATTAAACTCTTCTTGATCTGCTCAAGAACTTCTTGTTCTTCTTGACCAGATACTGCAGTCTGTTGGAGAGCATAGCCATCTCCAGAGACTAGGGTCTGAAATCTTGAGTACATCTCCTCAATACTTTCATCATCCTTCATCTTGAACAACTCATACTGATGAACAAGCATAAGTGCTTTAGCTTTTCTAACCTTTTTGCTACCTTCATAGTTTGCACAAAGAGAAGCAAGCATAGCCTTTGCAGTAGATTTATCAGTCATCTTCATATACTTTGCACGAGGTATAACAGTAACAAGTGGACCTCTGATCTTGTGATGCTTCTTGTACATCTTCTTTTGAGCAGGAGTATGTTTCTTTCTATCTACAACAGCTCCTTCTTCATCAAGATCCAAGTCACCAACTCCATCTTCCAGAATATCCCATAACTCTTCATCTAAGCCCATGATATAACTATAGAAGTAGGTTTTCCACCATGAGAACTCTTCAGGATGTCCATTGAACTTTGAAACTTTTCTCGAGTCAGCTTTCTTATCCCTGTAATCGTAAGGTACAACATTATGATTACCACTAGAACCAGAAACAAATGATTCAGCAGACATGTTTTTCTCAAATCTTGGACTGTTACACTGTTAAGTGTTATCAACAAAACCAAGGCTCTAGATACCAATTGAAGGTGAGAAAAACACAAGAAGGGGGGGTTGAATTGTGTTAGGATTTTCTTCGTTTTCTCCTAAGCTGAAATTCACTGATCAGAAGCAATTCAAGAACAGCTTCTGAAGTGATGTTCAGAACTAAGTTGCAGCGAATAAAAATAGAGAGAGATAGAGAAGGAAGAAAGACACAAAGCAATTATACAGGTTAATTCCACAAAACGGAAGTAGTCATATCCCCCTTGCACTTCCAAGGAGAGTTCACTAAAATGTAATATCTGATTACAAATGCTCACTGCTAAACTTAGCAAGAGACTTCAAATGCTCAAGCACAACAGCAAGAGACTTCCTATGCTCCTGAACACAATCAAGAGACTTCTATGCTCAAGCACAAAAGCAAGAGACTTCTAATCAAACAGAATTACAAAGAAATATGTTTGACAATGAACACTTGATATACAATCAGAGGTGCTCACAATACAAATTAGATGTAGACTCTTAAGACTCTAGAATTTCTAAGATATGAGCTTTGAAAAGAAATTCTAAGTGAACTTTTGGATGCTGAACAAATTTGACAGAGTTTTGGCGCATTCAAATTGTTGTTGAGTCTTGTTCGTTCTTCAAGTCTTCACTCCTTTATATAGAGGTGTGAGATGAACGTTGTGAATTGCCAGCACATCCAAAAAGAATCGTTTGAAGCTTTGATCAATCACCAATGATCCATTGCTTGATATGGTTGTTTTCCTATGAAGGATCAATTTCAGATGCATTCCATGTATCTAGGAACATTGTTGCAGGCAGAGTTGTTATCCTTGTCTTGTAGCAGAGACAAATTATGAGTAGTTGAGGTGGTGGTTGTACACTTCGTACAATTGTACTTTGTCAACGCTCTACAAAAGAACAATCATCCAATGTCTTTGCATCCTTTTGAATTAGTTGTTGCTCTTCTTTTCCACTCTTCTGCAATGCTTAGACGACATTGAATCCATTGAACAGCTTTTGAAGCTTTAAGTTTGCATCTCCTGATGAACTGCAGCTTCTGGTGATCTTCAGCTTCTGATGAACTGGCTTCTGATGAACTTCAACTTCTGATGAACTCACTTCTTATGACACGTCATCACTTCAGGAGCGCTTTGTCTTCAGGAGCACTTTGACTTCAGGAGCAGATCTCTTCAGATGCTTTTAAGCTTCCTTTTTGTTGATTACTTTGCTCTCTTTTGTTTTTCCAGAACCTATTAATGATCACAAAATTTTTGTCTATGGTCCTGTACACTTGAACAAATATTAGCAAATTCAATTGACAAATTTTTAATACCTTGTTATCATTAAAAATCTTAAGGGTAATGTTAAACACATTTTGTTCCAATAGTGATAGTTGAAAATGGGTGTCATCATGCTCAGTTGTGGGTGTATCTTCCACAGTTTCTACTTCGGTTGTGTTATCTGGGGGTTCGGTTTCCTCATCAACTAGGAGTAAAAGGAAACGGTCGGTGGAGCACTTGTGACCCGGTGTAAATTTCTCATCACAATTGTAACATAGACCGAGGGCACGACGTTCTTGATCTTGAGATTGGTTTAAACGTTTAATAGGAAATTTGTTGGTTGGTTTAGGAGTAGTAGTTGTTGGTTGTAACACCCCGTTATCCCAACAACTAATTATTATGTAAATAAACAAGTAAATCAGAGTTCAACAATTCAACGGACATGTCACACTGTTTTTCCAAAAATTCTTAAATAGAATAAAATACTATTTATTAACATCAAATATAAAATAACATTCAATCATTGCAGCGGAATATTCTTAACATCATTTAACATCAATTATCATCCAAAATGTTGGCACAAAGGCCTCTACATCATAAGTCATTAACCATTTATTCAACAACAACAAACTCCAACAACATAATTGAAATTGATACATAAGGAATGAAAAACACAACGACGAATTCCCATCCTGTTACGTATCAGAGCCCTAAGACACTTGAGCCACCACTTCTACTATTCTGGATCACCTGCAAGTTACCCATACGAAGGGAAAAATTTTCAACCAGAAGGGGTGAGATTCACAATCAATAATAATAGAAATATAACTCATCAATTGAATCTAACACCCTAATATCATCAATACATCAATCTACTTATATAATTCATGGTCAACGTCATATCAATATATTCTATTTCAACCAGCAATACACCGAATACTCAACCGACAACAACGACTCATGCAATGACATGACAACACCAGAAAGACTCAACGACAAAATGTGACAATGCACATGCATGTGGTACCATTTAACGCGTTTGAATGACAAGGCATTCCAGGGCATAAGTCCTCGCCAATTTTGAATGGTTAAAGAATTCACAGGGTATGAGCCCTCACCAAATTGAATGAACTAGCATTCACAGGGCATAAGCCCTCACTGCTTTGAACGACAAGGCGTTCCAGGGCATGAGCCCTCACTAGTTTTATGATTATGTAATGGACTCCACTTGTGTATATCAACATACAACTCGACTACTACTCAACAATGCATATATATACATATGACTTACACTCCCAACAACTCAACCAATTACACTTCGACCTTTGAGAAGAAATTCAACAACATGTATAACTTATTTATATAAATACCCATAAACAGCCATCAACAAAGAAAATCCTTAACTCAACAGCTCCAGTAAAATAACACAATTAGTTATAATCGTTATCCTCACAAGAATTCAATCAACAGTATTCAAATGCGGAGAAACCGCTTCAGGTTCTGGGCAACTCGCCTCGGTGAGTACATCTACTTGCCATGGGGAACTCAAGGAATGAGTTACTCGCCTTAGGCGAGTTAGGGGCGAGCTGGAGGCGAGTAACACTAGGCGCTCTCGGCCTTTTTGACATTTTTCTCACTAAAACTTCATTTTTAAGCTCCCTATTCATCTTTTTAATCTGAAAATTGTCCCAGTCCTCTCTAAAAATATCTAGGTACATAAAACTATCCATCCCACGCCTTATAACAACATTTTAAAAATCAAAATTTCTAAGGCACTACTAGCGGTGGCGAGTGGTTTTGCTCGCGAGGTGAGCTATGAACATTGCTCACTCGCTGCGGCGAGTCATGCTACTCGCCACGGCGAGCGATGAATCACATGCGAAGGATCCGCTACATACTTCCGAAGCTGCGACACATGAAACACGTCATGCAAATTCGAAAGATGTGGTGGCAAACCCACTCTATATGCCACTGTTCCAATCCTCTCAGATATCTGGTATGGACCAATAAACTTCGGAGTCAACTTCTTAGACTTCAACGCACGACCTACACCTGTCAATGGAGTGACCCTCAAAAACACATGATCTCCCTCTTGGTACTCAAGGGCCTTTCTACGTTTGTCATGGTAACTCTTCTGTCGACTCTGCGGCACTTTCATCTTTTCTCTTATCAACTTGACATTTTCCGTAGTCTGATGAACTAATTCTGGTCCCAACACTACACTTTCTCCCGACTCAAACCAACACAATGGAGTTCTGTACCTCCGACCATACAAAGCTTCGAACGGTGCCATACCAATACTCGAATGGTAACTGTTGTTGTACGTGAACTCTATCAACGGTAGATGACTATCCCAAGCTCCACCTTGCTCGAGTACGCACACTCTCAGCAAATCCTCCAATGACTGAATCGTTCTCTCCGACTGACCATCTGTTTGCGGATGATAAGCCGAACTCAACCTTAACTTTGAACCCAAAGCCTCTTGCTAACTCTTCCAAAACCTTGAAGTGAACCTCAGATCTTTGTCCGACACAATACTCGATGGAACACCATGAAACTTCACAATATTATGAATGTAGATCTCCGCCAACTGAGCTACCGGAAAACTAATATTGATCGGAATAAAATGCGCCGACTTTGTAACGCCTGTTTTGAACTATTTTATTTATTTAATTATTTGATTGAGTTTAGAGTCTCTTTAAATAATTTATTTGATTTATGGTGATGTGTGTTATTTTTGTGTTATATGTTGGTGTTTTAGTAGCATATTATATTATAATATATATGTTATTTGGTGTAGAGATATTATGTTATTTGGTGTAAAAATATATTTGTTATGTGGTGTAGAAATACTATGTTATTTTGTGTAAAAATATATAGTGTTATTTGTTATAGAAATATGTTTGTTATGTAGAGATATATTTGTTATAGAAATATATTCGTTATTTCGTTTGAAAATATATTTGTGTAGAAATATATATATATATATATATATATATATATATATATTATCTAGTGTAGAAATATATTTGTTTTAGAAATAATAAGATATGATGATATAATATAATATATATTTTGATGATGTGTGCTTTTATGTATTTTTAGTATTATCTTATTTGATTTATAATATAATATATTTAATTAAATATGGGTTGTTACATAATTTTAGAGAATTTGAGGGCAGGAGTAGAAATAAGATAAGATGAGTAAGAGAATATAAATAAGAGAATTAGGGTTAGAATTATTTAGTACGTGATATAACTTTTGGAGAAACCTAGAGAAAAAGAGAGGAGGCACGAAGGAGAGAAGAAAAACCTAAGAAGAACGCAGCTTGATTCAGGAGACCAAATTAAGGTAAGGGTGAGCCTAGCTTTCATTATATTAAACTGTAATTCAATTCAATTATGATTAACAAGAGATGGATGAGTTTTTGAGAGAATTAAGAACTAGGTTAAGGTGAATGAATTAAAAGATGAAGTTGAAAGGTGAGAATTAATGAAAACTAGTTTAGGTTTCGAATTGAGTTTCTAGTCTTAAAAAGAATGGATAATCTAGTAGGTTAATGAATAATTAATGTTCTAATGATAGAATAATGTTTTATAACTCTAGATATGATTAACATACTACAAAGGGGTCAACAGGCTCGTTCTCTTTTCGATTTTCTGTAACCGAAAACTAAAATAAAAACTGGGACTTTTCTGTTCATAATTAGCTTTTGATGTCTTCACGAAAGTTGTAGATAATTGAGTTAGATTTTAAATGGCTTCAGAGTGACTCAAAAATGTTTTGTGAATCTTGAGTTATGATAAAAACACTCCAAGTAGGTCTTGGAAAAAACAGCATTTTCTGTTTCACGTTCTTGTGTCTTTTTCATACATTTCTGTTCCGAAATGGGTCTTGGTGTAAACACGAAAGTTGTAGGTAATTGAGTTAGCTTTCTAATGGCTCTGGAGTGACTAGAAAATTATTTGTAGATTTTGAGTTATGATGAAAATAGTCCAAGTAGGTCTTGAGAAAACTTTAAGAAAACTTAGCATAACTAATCCCAAGCTAGTCCAAAGACTTAGGTTTGGTTTCCAAACTTCAAACTTAGGTATTAGGGATTTAGTTGAGGTGTTTTATGAGTATTTGGCTTATGTCTTATTTAATCATACTTGATTACTTTTGAAGAATGTTATTTCTTATGAATTATGAATGATGAGTGCATAATGTGCTATACTTATAAAGTTAATGTGATGATTTGATGTTGTTGATAATGATTGTGAATTGCTTGTGCTGTTTCTGTTGCTGTTATGAACCGCTAAGTTGTTTGTAATGTGATTTAATGATTAAATGCATTACTCGAAATATTATTGAATGATCAAGGTGTTGTTGAAATGAATTGTTATTAAGCTTGATGTGATTTGATTATGCTGCAATTGTTATTTAACTAAGTTGCATGAGTATGAATAAGTTGATGATGAACTCCAAATTATTGGATGTATAAGTGATAAGTTGATTAAGGTGTCTTGTTGATAGAGTCCATGCATTAGCATTCATTGAGCTTTGTCCTCCGCACGATTATTAGGAGCTTTGTCCTCCGCACGATTAAAGTATATTAATACTTATGATGACGATTGGTACCACATGCATATAAGTGTCTAAGTTGCATTGTCGCATTTGTCGAGTCAAAGTCGTTGTTGATGAATTATCATCCATGAGTTGTTAAGTTGTTGATGAATTATCCTCTATGAGTTGTCGAGTTGTTTTCTACCCATGTGTTGTTAAAAAAGTACCTATGAAGATTATACGATGTTTATGATGTGAATTATATGACGTTGACTAAGATGTTGCTATATTGATTATGATATTGTTATGTTGCTATGTTGTTTAAGATATTGATTATGATATTGTTATGTTGTTATGATGTTGTATATGATACTAATTATAATGTTATAATGTTGTTTACGATGTTGATTATTATAATGAGATGATGATTACATGATGATATCTATGAGTTGTTAAGTGTATTTGATGATGTCTGAGATGCTTTGTGATGATGTTCTTTGATGATGTCTGAGATGCTTTGTGATGATGTTCTTTGATGATGATTAAGATGTTTTGTGATGACGATTCTTTGATGATGTTTAAGATGTTTAGTGATGATATTCTTGATGTTGCTTAAGATGTTATGAGATAAATATTTGAGACGTGCTTATATGTTAATTGTTGTTAAACTTAATTGTTGAATTATCTGTTTATTATATTGTTTGTGAATCTCACCCCTTCTGTTGGAATTGCCGCCTTGTGGGCAAGTGCAGGTAACCAAAATTAGGTGCAGTCATGTGAGGCATTCCTCACTGTGTCTTAGGTGCTCTAATATGTAACGGGATGGGGAATCTTGTCAAATGCTTTTCTGTTCCTTGCATGTCAATTATAATTTTATAAAGACTAATTTTAGATGAACTTTTGAAATGTTATGAAGAGGCCGCCTGCGTGCCAAGACTTTTAAGATTCCGCTGCAATGTTTTGAGAAGTTTAATAACTATTTTTATGATGAATGAACTGTTATTCATTTCCTTTGAGATGTTTTAAGAAAGTGATACTCCGTTTATGTGAAAACTCTGATTTATTTTAAGAAATTTTTACGTTGGGAAAACGGGGTGTTACAGACTTCGTCAACCTATCAACAACAACCCAAATGGCATCATGCTCTCTCGAAGTATTCAGTAAACTAGTCACAAAATCCATGGAAATATTGTCCCACTTCCACTCTGGCACATCTAACGGTGTCAACAACCCTGCAGGCTTTTGATGTTCAACCTTAGACTTCTGACAAGTCAAACATGCATAAACAAACTGTGCAACATCACGTTTCAACCCAGACCACCAAAACAATTTCTTCAAGTCATGATACATCTTTGTAGCTCCTGGGTGAATACTCAAGCTACTTCTGTGGCATTCTTCTAAAATAAACTTTTTCAACTCATCATCATCAGGGATACAAATTCTTCCTCTGAATCTCAACACACCTTGATCATCAACCTTGAAGTCACCATCTGCAGTTTGATTACTAGCAACCATTAAATCCACACACTTGACATCAATCTTCTGCCCTTCCTTGATATTGTTCAAGAAATCACTATTAATCTCCAACATACCCAAATGCACACTTTGGGGTGACCTCTCACAAACTAGGCTCAAATCCCTAAACTGCTCAAGCAACTCAAACTCCTTCACCATCATAGCGGACATGTGCAACGTCTTCTTGCTTAAAGCATCTGCAACCACGTTAGCTTTACCGAGGTGGTAATTCAAACTAAAATCATAATCTTTTAACAACTCAAGCCACCTTCTCTGCCTCATATTCAATTCCTTTTGGTCAAATAAATATTTCAAACTCTTGTGGTCGCTAAACACCTCAAATTTTGAGCCGTACAAATAATGCCTCCACATCTTCAACACAAAAACTACAGCAGCCAGTTCCAAATCATGCGTAGGATAATTCCGTTCATGAATTCTCAACTGTCTCGAAGCATAAGCTACCACCTTGCCATCCTGCATAAGTACACCTCCCAAGCCCAACTTGGACACATCACAATATACAACAAAAGGTTCATCTGGCTTTGGTAAAATTAAAATTGGAGCAGTCATCAACCTACGCTTCAATTCACTGAAACTATCCTCACACTGAGCATTCCACACAAAAGATTTACCTTTACAGGTCAATTGAGTCAATGGGAGTGCCAGCTTCGAAAATCCCTCTATAAACCTGCGGTAATAACCAGCCAAACCTAGAAAACTTCTAATCTCAGTAACCGACTTCGGAGTCTCCCATTGTGATACTGCATCAACTTTTGATGGGTCTACTGCAATACCACTACCGGAAATAATATGGCCAAGAAAGCTGACTTTACTTAATCAGAATTCACATTTAGACAACTTGGCATACAACTTCTTTTCTCTCAACACTTGTAACACAATCTTCAAATGTTTTGCATGTTCTTCTTCAGTCTTAGAATAAATCAAGATGTCATCAATGAACACAACCACAAACTGATCCAAATAGGCATGGAAAATTCTATTCATGTACTCCATGAACACACCTGGTGCATTTGTAACACCAAAAGGCATCACTTTGTACTCATAATGTCCATATCGCGTCCTAAAGGCCGTCTTCTGCATATCCTCATCCTTCACTTTAATTTGATGGTAACCTGACCTCAAATCGATTTTACTAAATACACGAGCACCCACTAACTGATCCATCAAATTATCAATTCTCGGAAGCGGATACCTGTTCTTTATCGTCACTTTATTCAACTGCCGGTAATCAATACACAATCTCATTCTACCATCTTTCTTCTTAACCAACAATACTGGTGCTCCCCATGGTGAAACACTTGGTCTTACAAATTTCTTATCAAGTAAATCCTCCAACTGTTTCTTCAACTCAGCTAACTCGGACGCCGACATACGGTAAAGTGCCATCAACACCGGCTTCGTTCCTGGAACAAGGTCAATTGAAAATTCAACCTCTCTTTCTGGTGGCACATCAGGAATCTCATCCGTAAATACTTCTGGAAATTCATTCACAACCGGCAATCTATCAATCACAACCTGATTCTCTACCGACAATGATGCTATCAAGGAGAACATTAAGATCCCATCATGCTATAATTGCTTCAGCTGCTTAGTAGTTAAGAATTCTGCTCCACTCTCTTCTTCAGCAGAAGAAAAATGCACCGTCTTGCTAAAACAATTGATATGAACATGGTTATACTCTAACCAGTTCATCCCAAATATCGCATCCATACCCGTCAACGGCAAACATACAAGATCAACCTCAAAGTTTCTACCAAACATAGACAACGGACAACCCAAACAAACAAGAGAAGTAGTTATTGAACCCTTAACTGGAGTTTCAACAACCATTTCTCCATTCATATCAGACATAACCAGACCCAACTTACGTACACAATCAATGGGAATGAAACAATGAGTAGCACCAGTATCAATAATAGCAATTAGAGGAATACTATTAAAGAAACAAGTACCTCTGATAAGTCGGTCTTCATTACTAGTTTACGTACCGGTCAATGCAAACACCTTGCCACTAGCCTGAGTCTTCTTAGGCTTCTTACACTGCGAACTAAGATGACCCTCCTCGTCACAGTTGTAACAGACAATGTCACCACGCTTGCACTCAGCTACCGTGTGACCTTTCTTCCCACACCGGAAGCACTTCTTCTCGTCACGTCCGCAAACATTACTCTTGTGGCCCTTCTCACCACACTTGAAACAAACAATCTCGGTAGGAGCATCTCTCCCCTTGGGCCTCCTCTCATCATTCAGTCTTTGTTTACCCTTGTCAGTTGGGGCACTATACGGTTTCGGACGACTCTACTGTCCTTTACCCCTACGCTCACTCATCACCTTATAATGAGCTTTCGTATCCTCTTCATAAATCCTACAGCTGCTTACCAATTTGGAAAAATTCCTTATCTTCTGATAACCAATGGCCCGCTTTATATCAACACGCAAACCATTCTCAAACTTTATACACTTAGAGAACTCAGTAGTCTCGGCGGTATAGTGTGGATAGAATTTGGCAAGCTCCACAAATTTCGTAGCATAATCAGTTACGGACATATCTCCCTACTTCAACTCCAGGAATTCAATATCTTTCTTGCCTCGGACATCCTCCGGAAAATACCTGTTTAGAAACTCCCTCCTGAACACAGCCCATGTTACTTCAACACCCTCATGCTCTAAGATAGGTAGAAGACTCACCCACCAGTCATTTGCCTCTTCAACCAACATGTGCGTACCGAAGCGCACCTTCTGTGCTTCACTGCACTGCATGACCCTGAAGATTCTCTCAACCTCTTTGAGCCACTTCTGAGCTCCATCCGGATCATACGTTCCCTTGAATGTTGGTGGATGATTCCTTAGAAAGGTTTCCAGCATTCTAACTCCTTCGTTACCTGCACCAACATTCGGCTGTTGTCCTACAGCATGAGCAACAACTTCGAGTGCAGCAGCTATAGCAGCATCATTTCTCCAGCCATCTTGAAATTCTACAAAGCAAACGACAATCAGAACAACAAAACAGTGTAAGGTTATTACACAACACTACGTGGCTCGACACGACTCTACTAATTGGTCAGACAGACCGACCTGCTCTGATACCAATTGCAACACCCCGTTATCCCAACAACTAATTATTATATAAATAAACAAGTAAATCAGAGTTCAACAATTCAACGGGCATGTCACACTGCTTTTCCAAAAATTCTTAAATAGAATAAAATACTATTTATTAACATCAACTATAAAATAACATTCAATCATTGCAGCGGAATATTCTTAACATCATTTAACATCAATTATCATCCAAAATGTTGGCTCAAAGGCCTCTACATCATAAGTCATTAACCATTTATTCAACAACAACAAACTCCAACAACATAATTAAAACTGATACATAAGGAATGAAAAACACAACGACAAATTCCCATCCTGTTACATATCAAAGCCCTAAGACACTTGAGCCACCACTTCTACTATTCTGGATCACCTGCAAGTTACCCATACGAAGGGCAACATTTTCAAGCAGAAGGGGTGAGATTCACAATCAATAATAATAGAAGTATAACTCATCAATTGAATCTAACACCCTAATATCATCAATACATCAATCTACTTATATAATTCTTGGTCAACATCATATCAATATATTCCATTTCAACCAGCATTACACCGACTACTCTACCGACAACAACGACTCATGCAATGACATGACAACACTAGAAAGACTCAACGACAAAATGTGACAATGCACATGCATGTGGTACCATTTAACGCTTTTGAATGACAAGGCATTCCAGGGCATAAGCCCTCACCAATTTTGAATGGTTAAAGCATTCACAAGGCATGTGCCCTCACCAAATTGAATGAACTAGCATTCACAGGGCATAAGCCCTCACCGCTTTGAACGACAAGGCGCTCTAGGGCATGAGCCCTCACCAGTTTTATGATTATGTAATGGACTCCACTTGTGTATATCAACATACAACTCGACTACTACTCAACAATGCATATATATACATATGACTTACACTCCCAACAACTCAACCAATTACACTTCGACCTTTGAGATGAAATTCAACAACATATATAACTTATTTATATAAATACCCATAAACAGCCATCAACAAAGAAAATCTTTAACTCAACAGCTCCAGTAAAATAACACAATTAGTCATAAACGTTATCCTCACAAGAATTCAATCAACATTATTCAAATGCGGAGAAACCGCTTCGGGTTCTCGGCAACTCACCTTGGCGAGTACGTCTACTCGCCATGGCGAACTCAAGGAATGGGTTACTGATGAGTCAATAAAGTAATATATTTAATGAAGTATTTAATATTATTTACTTTAATTTAAGTATATTATTATTTCCTTTTTAAGTCATTTAGTTGATTTAGTCCTAGTTTTATTTATATAATATTTAATCTTGTTTTATTTAGATTTAGGTTTATTTTATATATAATATTCAGTTTTATTTAGATCTAAGTTTATTTTATATAATATTCTGTCTCGTTGTATTTAGATTTAAGTTTATTTTATATTATTGTTATTTTTGTTTTATAGAACAGTTTTACTTTAGAATGCAATCTATTATATTTCAGGGACGAATATTGGATGGAAAGAGCCTTGGAGCAGAAGAAAGGGATTCAGAGCTGATTTGGAGCAAGAATACGAAGATTCGGAGCCAAAAATAAGTCTCCCCCAAGTCAGAAGCTTGGCACGGCCCGTGCCAAATGTGGCACGGCCGTGCCACTTCTCAGGATTTCTTTAGCTGCTTTTGCTTCCTGTGCAAGCTACTCTATTTTTAGTTTAGGCCCACAGTTTCTTGTGGGGCACTCTAGTATTATAGTTGCTTAGGCTCTAAGTCAATTGTAAGCTATAAATAGAGGAGCCTTCCATCACACATATTTATCTTATTCTTGGAATACAATAATGACAATTGTTTCTAATAATAATTTCTATTTCTCTTTATCTTACTTATGTTTTCTTTCTTCTTCTTCCCTTTGTCTACTATGATCATGAGTGAGTAGACTTCTCTGTCTTGGGATTGTTGGATAGTCTAATGACATAATCCAAAGCAAACCAAGCCTTCTCCTTAAATTAAACTCCTATATAACCTAGTTTCTAATCTAAATTCACCGATTAAACATGGATTAATCATTATCAAATACCAACAAGCGAAAGCTGAGGTTATGATAATTATTAATCCATTATCCCAAACGTCAAATCTACAAGCGAAAGCTGCGATGAGATGTTGGAACAAGTGAATATTAGACAGAGATTGCAAAGGCAGTGAAATAGTTTTTGCAATCTTGGGACGAAGTAGTTTCACAACCTTAATGCATCTCCTAGTAATCAATTCAGCGAAATATGATTGATTGCTAGGAGTAAACTCTTACTGGACTGAGAGGAAAAGTAAGGGGCTAAAGGGAAACCGGTCATACGAAACTAGGTCTATCATAAGGTTTTAAGGATAAAGCTTCGGTTTGTAGAGGGTTTGTTATTACGACAAACCAATAATCCCAAGGCTCTTCTTTTATATTATTTTCTCTTTCAACCATTAAAACCCCTATTTTTACTATTCTCTCTTCTAATCATAATTCTAGGTTGATTGAATTAACCAACTCCCTGTCGGAACGATACTCTCTTTATTACTACTCCGATAAGACTGTGCACTTGCAGTTTTGTCCCATCAAGTTTTTGGCCCCGCTGCCGGGGAGTTAACTAATTTAATTAACTTTTTCTGGTGATTAGAATTATTTTTTTATTTTTCTTGTCTTTTTACTTGCTAATTTTTTCTCTTTTCTTCTTCTCTCTTCTTTTGTTACCGTTAACTTCATGGGTTCTTTCCCTTTTATGCGAAGGTCTAAAAGTCTTGGTGCATTCGTACCAGAGATTGAAAGATTTCTGCACAAAAGGAGAAGAGAGGCACAAAATAATATTGCTATGGCTGAACGTACTCTCAAAGAGTATGCTACTCCTTTAATGGAGGAGCCACAAGCTATTATTGTGTACCCAACGGTTGAGGATGACAATTTCGAAATTAAGCCTGCACTTCTTAACTTGGTGCAACAAAATCAGTTTTCTGGTTCCCCTATTGAGGACCCAAACCTACATATCTCTACCTTTCTAAGACTTAGTGGCACCCTAAAAGAGAACCAAGAAGCCGTAAGACTTCATCTCTTTCCCTTTTCCTTAAAGGATAGAGCTAGCGCTTGGTTCCATTCTCTAGAGGTTGGTTCCATCACCTCATGGGATCAAATGAGGCGAGCATTCCTTGCCCGATTTTTCCCACCTTCTAAAACTGCCAAACTTAGGGACCAAATCACACGCTTCAACCAAAAAGATGGGGAGTCTCTCTATGATGCTTGGGAGCGTTTCAAAGAAATTCTCCGAATTTTCCCCCACCATGGTTTGGAAAAGTGGCTCATAGTCCACACTTTTTATAATGGCTTGTCTTATACCACTAAAATGACTGTTGATGCAGCTGCAGGTGGAGCCTTGATGAACAAGAACTATACAGCAGCGTATGCCTTGATTGAGGATATGACCCAGAATCACTACCAATGGACCAATGAGAGAGCCTTAACAGCTCCTACTCCCTCTAAGAAAGAGGCAGGTATGTACGAAGTTTCTAACTATGATCATCTTGCTGCTAAAGTTGATGCACTAACCCAAAAAATCGAAAAACTCAATGTTAATGCTATCAATCCTTCTTCTTCATCTCCTCCTTGTGAAGTCTGTGGTATTCATGGCCATATTGGTGTTGATTGTCAGCTAGGTAGTGCTATTGATGGTGTTGAGCAAATGAACTATGCTCAATACAACCAAGGAATGAGGCAAAACCAAAACTTTTATAAAAACCCTCAAAATTCCTATGGACAAATGGCACCACCCGGCTATACAAACAACCAGAGGACCAATCAAAAATCTGGTTTGGAAATTTTAATTGAAAACTATATTACGAATCAAAATAAACAAATTCAAGAATTGAAAACCCAAACCGGATTTATAAATGATTCTCTAACCAAACTTAATGCCAAGGTTGACTCTTTTGCTACCCATAATAAGATGCTTGAAACACAAATCTCCCAAGTGGCCCAACAAGTGGCCGCATCCTCTCAAACACCGAGAATCTTTCCTGGACAAACCGAAACCAACCCACAAGCTCGTGTTAATGCTATATCATTGGGGAATGGTGGGAAGTTATACCATTTTTAAAGATAGAACCATTGAGGGGGAGAGTAATGAGTATCAAGGTGAGGTAGATATGGTTGAGAGTGAGAAACGATCCAATACACCCTTGCCTTTAGGGCTTACTAAACCTTACTTGGAGGCTAAATTTAAAAAGTTCATGAATATACTTAAGAAGATTTGCATTAAAATTCCCTTTGTGGAAGCTTTGACTCGAATGCCTCTATATGCCAAGTTTATTAAGAAATTTTTTTCAAAAAAAGAGGCTATAGAACATAATGAGACAATAGCTTTGACTAGGGAAGGTAGCGCATTAATCAAAGAGCTTCCTCCAAAACTTGGGGATCCGGGTAGTTTCTCTATACCTTGTGTGATTGGAAGTGAGGCCATTAATAAGGCCATGTGTGATCTAGGAGCTAGTGTTAGCTTGTTACCCTTGTCCCTCTTCAAGAGGATGGGTATAGGTGAATTAAAACCTACTAAAGCTACCCTAAGACTAGCCAATGGAACGATAGTTAGCCCCGCTGGATTTATTGAAGATATACCTGTCGAGGTAGGAGGGATGTACATCCCGACTGACTTTGTAGTTTTAGATATGGGTGAAGACGACTTAGTGCCTATTCTTTTAGGAAGACCCTTTCTCACTACTACGGGAGCTCGTATTGATGTAAAGGAAGGTAAGATTGTGTTTGAAACAATAGGTTTTGGTTTTGATATTGATACTCAGGAACCTTTCTATTTTCCTCGTTGCATGCTTGATGATCATGTTGTGCAAGAACGTTCTTTAACGTCATCTACACAACATGATCTCTTCGATCCATTTTAAGATTTGCTTTCTAACGGTCAAGCTAGTGACGTTAAAAGAGCGCTTTGTGGGAGGCAACCCACGCATTTAATCGCTTTTGTTTTGTTTTTGTTTTTGTTTGATGTTTTTGTAGGTCATTGTCCGTTTAAAGTTCGAGAAAACCACAAAAATTTGAGCCCCGGATGTCCAGGAAGCTGGCACGGCTCGTGCTAAAAGTGGCACAGCCGTGCCACATTAAGCCAAAAAGAACCACACAAACTCAGGAGTGTTAGCACGGCCCGTGCCACAGTTGGCACGGCCGTGCGCGATTCCAGGTTATATTTTTATGACTTTTTACTCTTCTCCTTCATCCATTCTTCACTTTAAACATCTCTCTCAACTTACCCATCCTCTAAACCTCCATAACTACTCACCTCCAAACCTTCCATACAGCATCAAAACTCA
The DNA here is from genome assembly GCA_958299785.1 of Medicago lupulina. Taxonomy (NCBI): domain Eukaryota; kingdom Viridiplantae; phylum Streptophyta; class Magnoliopsida; order Fabales; family Fabaceae; genus Medicago; species Medicago lupulina. The sequence continues at coordinate 34,653,045 of OY283141.1, read as the reverse complement.
ACCAATTCATAAAATTTATTCACAAAAACAACTCTAAACATCACCAAAACCAAAACCCACCACTCCAAAACAACTTTCATCCACCCAAACCACAAATTCCCAAATTCACATTCCCTAAAGACCTAACCCAAAAACCTACCTTTCAACTCCAAAATCTTACTTCCAACTAAACCCCATCACAAAATCTACCTTTTCCACAACAAATTTTCCCAAACCCCAACCTTCCACAAATCCAAAAAAGTCAACAAAGTCAAAAATGGCTCCAAAGAGACCGGGAAAGCAAGTTGCAAGCTCAAGTGATGGAGGCAACAAGAGGCAAGCTACCCCAAGTAATCACGGCATCACATTCATCACTCCGGAACAACGGAGTAGGTATAAATCTCTTCTCTCTAAACCTTTGCACCCTTGTAGGTATCCTGATGATTATGACATAAATAAGTTAGGGATTAGAGATAATGTGATTATACTGTTGAATAGGTTAGGATGGGGTGGTATGATGAGACCTATGCGGGGTTATGAAAACTTCACTTATGAATTTTTGAGCACACTTGTTTTTACTAGAGATAGGATGAATTATGATGACCCCGACCATAGAGTTTACTTTCGGCTTATGAACACTGATTATGAGATGTCTTTAGAAAACTTTTGCAATGAGATGGGCTTCGCCAATGCGGGTTCATCCATGACTCTTATAATCATGATCTAAGGCCGGAAGCATACAACCCCATCACCTTTTGGCAAAGTATTACCGGCCTAGAACAATACAACTCTAGATCTAATAAGGCTAGTAATATACATAACCCTGTGCTCAGATACCTCCAAAGGGCTATGGCTTGCACAATTTGGGGTAGAAAGGAAGTAGGTACCACTAGGACGGATGAAATATTTATGCTTTGGGCAATGCTAAACAACCATCCTGTGAATACTTGCTTTTATATGCTTGATTATCTTGCTTCTTTAGGTGGAAAATCTAACGCTAGGAGTGAAATAGTGGTAGGGGGCATTATCACCTTTATAGCTAGGAAGTTTGGCGTAGGTGAGAACCGAGGGATTAATAAAATTGAGGGGAACAACAAGCTTAATATAGAAACCCTCATTGCTATGAATTTCATTAAGCCTCAACCTGGGCGTATTACTTTTGAGCTTCAGCTCAATGTGCCTATGTGTTTAATTGTACTTCCTAACCCATCTCGGACAAACACCGAGGTGTTAGAAAATTTGTTGTATGTTGGTGATGTCCCACAGGAACAGGAGGAGGAACAAAACTTTGAAGAGGAAGGTGCAAACTTGCACCACAATGAAGAGCACCATGACTATGATACCGGTGAGAACTATAATGATCCAATCAACCGGTGGGCATGGATGGAAACAGAGGTTGACCGCATAAGCACCGAGCAACAAAGGCAAGGTGTTGAAATCACCGGATTAAGAAACGATGTCCAAAGAGGCAATCGGGTTAATGATGAGAACAATCACATGCTCTGGGTGATGATGCAACACTTCAACCTCCAAGGTCCTCCTTACGAACCTCAATAAAATGTGAGCTTTCCTCTTCCTCTCTTCCTTCTATCTCTATAATCTCTACACCTCTCACCATCCTCCTCTTCTTCTACTTCTTCATCTTTCTTTACCTTTAAATTTTTGCTTTCTTGAATCATTGAGGACAATGCTTCTCCCAAGTGTGGGGGGGGGGGGCCTAATAAAGTGTCTCGAGTCGTAGTGTTCCCAAACTCCCTTGAACTTTATTCTTTTGTTTTGTTTAATTGCTAGAGGCATGATTAAGTAGCTTGTTTTTTATTGAAAAATATGACATAAATTTTTTGTTGTCTTCTCTAAATTGGTAGATTCTTGTACATGAAAGTGAACTCTTGTATTTTAAAGTTTTCTTGATAAACCCACATCTTGTTCTATTGTGAAAAGTTCTCCAATGAGTATATGCACATGTTACACCCCTTGAGCAATTGTATGATTAGGTATTTTAAGGAACACGTTCTAGTTTTAAAGGTAAGTTAACCCTCAAAGATTTTAAGAGTAAAAGTAGTATAAGCTAGTGTGGGGGAGTTTAAAAAGCCAAAATAAAACTAAAGGTTACATCACTGAATCTAGATTGGGGAAGGAGGTAGGCCCTCCGACTTCCTACGTGAAGGTGATAATATCCTGAGTCAAATAAAAGCATCATCGAATCTAGATTGGGGAACGGGGTAGGCCCTCCGACTTCCTACATGAAGATGATGTTTTAAGGGGCAACATTGAATCTAGATTGGGGAAGGGGGTAGGCCCTCCGACTTCCTACGTGAAGATGTTGTTCCCTTAAATTAATGCGCTTAAATTCCAAATTTGTTCAAATGGCAAAAGGTCAAAATGACCAAAATTACTCCCACCTATCTTATACGAAATGAAGAAAGAATTTTTTTCGGTTACCTTAGTTACCCATACGAAATGAGCCACCACTTCTACTATTCTGGATCACCTGCAAGTTACCCATACAAAGGGCAACATTTTCAAGCAAAATGGGTGAGATTCACAATCAATAATAATAGAAGTATAACTCATCAATTGAATCTAACACCCTAATATCATCAATACATCAATCTACTTATATAATTCTTGGTCAACATCATATCAATATATTCCATTTCAACCAGCAATACACCGACTACTCAACCGACAACAACGACTCATGCAATGACATGACAACACTAGAAAGACTCAACAACAAAATGTGACAATGCACATGCATGTGGTACCATTTAACGCGTTTGAATGACAAGGCATTCCAGGGCATAAGCCCTCACCAATTTTGAATGGTTAAAGCATTCACAGGGCATCAGCCCTCACCAAATTGAATGAACTAGCATTCACAGGGCATAATCCCTCACCGCTTTGAACGACAAGGCGCTCCAGGGCATGAGCCCTCACTAGTTTTATGATTATGTAATGGACTCCACTTGTGTATATCAACATACAACTCGACTACTACTCAACAATGCATATATATACATATGACTTACACTCCCAACAACTCAACCAATTACACTTCGACCTTTGAGAAGAAATTCAACAACATATATAACTTATTTATATAAATACCCATAAACAGCCATCAACAAAGAAAATCCTTAACTCAACAGCTCCAGTAAAATAACACAATTAGTCACAATCGTTATCCTCACAAGAATTAAATCAACATTATTCAAATGCGGAGAAACCGCTTCGGGTTATTGGCAACTCGCCTCGGCGAGTACATCTACTCGCCATGGCGAACTCAAGGAATGGGTTACTGATGAGTCAATAAAGTAATATATTTAATGAAGTATTTAATATTATTTACTTTAATTTAAGTATATTATTATTTCCTTTTTAAGTCATTTAGTTGATTTAGTCCTAGTTTTATTTATATAATATTTAATCTTGTTTTATTTAGATTTAGGTTTATTTTATATATAATATTCAGTTTTATTTAGATCTAAGTTTATTTTATATAATATTTTGTCTCGTTATATTTAGATTTAAGTTTATTTTATATTATTGTTATTTATTTTATAGAACAATTTTACTTTAGAATGCAATCTATTATATTTCAGGGACGAATATTGGATGGAAAGAGCCTTGGAGCAGAAGAAAGGGATTCAGAGCTGATTTGGAGCAAGAATACGAAGATTCAGAGCCAAAAATAAGTCTCCCCCAAGTCAGAAGCTTTGCACGGCCGTGCCACTTCTCAGGATTTCTTTAGCTGCTTTTGCTTCCTGTGCAAGCTACTCTGTTTTTAGTTTAGACCCACAGTTTCTTGTGGGGCACTCTAGTATTATAGTTGCTTAGGCTCTAAGTCAATTGTAAGCTATAAATAGAGGAGCCTTCCATCACAAATATTTATCTTATTCTTGGAATACAATAATGACAATTGTTTCTAATAATAATTTCTATTTCTCTTTATTTTACTTATGTCTTCTTTCTTCTTCTTCCCTTTGTCTACTATGATCATGAGTGAGTAGACTTCTCTGTCTTGGGATTGTTGGATAGTCTAATGACATAATCCAAAGCAAACCAAGCCTTCTCCTTAAATTAAACTCCTATATAACCTAGTTTCTAATCGAAATTCACCGATTAAACATGGATTAATCATTATCAAATACCAACAAGCGAAAGTTGAGGTTATGATAATTATTAATCCATTATCCCAAACGTCAAATCTACAAGCGAAAGCTGCGATGAGATGTTGGAACAAGTGAATATTAGACAGAGATTGCAAAGGCAGTGAAATAGTCTTTGCAATCTTGGGACAAAGTAGTTTCACAGCCTTAATGCATCTCCTAGTAATCAATTCAGCGAAATAGGATTGATTGCTAGGAGTAAACTCTTACTGGACTGAGAGGAAAAGTAAGGGGCTAAAGGGAAACCGGTCATACGAAACTAGGTCTATCATAAGGTTTTAAGGATAAAGCTTCGGTTTGTAGAGGGTTTGTTATTACGACAAACCAATAATCCCAAGGCTATTCTTTTATATTATTTTCTCTTTCAACCATTAAAACCCCTATTTTTACTATTCTCTCTTCTAATCATAATTCTAAGTTGATTGAATTAACCAACTCCTTGTCGGAACGATACTCTCTTTATTACTACTCCGATAAGACGGTGCACTTGCAGTTTTGTCCCATCAGTTACTCGCCTTAGGCGAGTTAGGGGCGAGCTGGTGGCGAGTAACACTGGGCGCTCTCGGCCGTTTTGACATTTTTCTCACTAAAACTTCATTTTTAAGCTCCCTATTCATCTTTTTAATCTGAAAATTGTCCCAGTCCTCTCTAAAAATATCTAGGTACATAAAACAATCCATCCCACGCTTTATAACAACATTTCAAAAATCAAGATTTCTAAGGCACTACTCGCGGTGGCGAGTGGTTTTGCTCGCGAGGCGAGCTATAAACATTGCTCACTCGTTGTGGCGAGTCATGCTACTAGCCGCGGCGAGCAATGAATGTCAGCATGGGCAGAATGAAGTCTTTTCCCAAAAATCTCATTTTTCTCAATTTCAATCCCCAAAACAATTTACAGAAATGTAATAAGGTTCTGCCTACAACCTGAATGCATTCTAACGCTATTACAGTGCTCTTTACACCTTTTCCATCCAAAAATCATACTCTAAAACCTAACCCCCAAATCCCCAATTTTCACTAAAACCATGTTAAACCCAAAATCAAATTATATAATCCAATATTATTGAAAGATAGTCTCACCCTTACCTTAATTTGATGAACAAAGCTTCCCCAAAAGTCTGAATCTTCTCCCTTGGCTCTTCCCTTGCTTTTTCTCCCAAAAACTGATAATACGTGAAAACTCCTTTCTGACTTCTCTAACTCCCTTACTTAACTCCCCTTAATTCTAATTAACTCCCACTTAATTCTTTTAATTAAAAAGTAACCCCCAACCTCTAAATAAATTCTATTTCTCATGTTAATTTAATAAATAATAAAAAAAAATAAACCATTTAATAAAAATACACCACACCACACCATCAACAATATTTAATTAAAATCATAAAAAGGACTCTAAATAAATCAAAAAAAATTAAATAACGACTAGGGCGTTACATTGGCGGGGCAGGTTGAATGGTAGGTGGGGGTGTTTGGTTGGCGGTGGGAGTGATGGCAGTGTTGTGGTGTGGTGGGAGTGAGTAGTTTGTAGGAAAAGAAGGTGAAAAAGGTTTATGTGGTTAGAGTTTGGAATCCTTCAGCTTTGCCTCAATCAACTTAGCTAGGGTTATTGCTTGGGTGATGGAAGTGGGTCGTTGGATCGCCATTTCATTTCGAATTTTTGTTGTTAAACCCGATATGAAGGAATTGAGTAATGCTTCTGTCGGTAAACCAACAACACAATTTCCTAACTTTTAGAACATGGCTTGGTATTCTGATACAGTGGCTATTTGGCGAAGCTTAAAGAGCTCGGCTTGATGGTTCGCATAGTTGATGGGCCAAATCGAAGTTCTAGGGCTTTGGTGAATGAGTTCCAATCAAATAATTGATGGTTTTTATACATCCATTTAAACCAACTCAAGGCATCACCTTTCATGTAAAAAGAAGACATGCATAAACGACTTTCGGGTGGAATTTTATAGAAGGTAAAAAATTGTTCTGCTTGAAAAAGCCATTCTATGGGATTCGAGCCATCAAAAGAGGATAACTCGAGCTTAGGGGTACAGAAAGGTGGTGGTTGAGAAGATTGGGCCGTGAGTGGTGAAAAATGTGGTGGAAAAGACGAAAAGGTTTGAACTTGTGGATTGTTGTGGTAATATGAGTAGTTAGAGTGGTGAGTATTATCGGTGTTAAAAAAGTAAGGTGGGGGTGGTTGTTGTTGTTAAGTAGAGAGGCGGGTGGATTGGGTAAAGATGGGTATATGCGTGGTTGTGAAAGGAGAAGAAAGTTGTGTGGTGGTGTTACGGTTAATTGTGAGAGGTGGGGATATGGGTGTGGAAAATTGCAGGAAGGGGGACTGAGGTGATGAAAGTGTGGTGCTTACCATTGTGGGATGTGGTCGTTGTTGCTGGGTAGATGAGGAGATAACTGATGACGATGCTTGAGTTGTGGACCTGTTGAGGTGTGTTTGCTTTATCAAATCAACGAGGTATGATTTCAGTGATTCATGTCGTGGGTAGCTTGGATGGCCTCGTCCAAGTCTTTTGGGGTAGGAATTGGAGGTTTTGGAGGCATTGGAGATCAAATCAATGAAGGCACCAATGATAGATATTGATAAAATTATTACTAGATCTATATTGCCAATAGGAAGAGAAAACATAAAAGCTGCAGTTCAATTCATTCATACTGTAATCCAAGTTACTTCCTTAGCTTTTATAGCTAGGTTTATATAGTTATATGGGCTCTGGTCCTTACAAGCAAAAGTGAATAATAGCAAAAATAATAAAGTGGTATCTGCACCCCTTTAATATTGATAGTAATGTTTGAGCCATATAGGAGTCTTGCCTTGTCTCTTTGGTTTGCTAGCTTTTAGCATTTTCTCGCTAACACCAACATTATAGTGCTAGCACTTGCCAATTGGAATGGAGCATTGCTAATGCTTACCTGATGAGATCAAGAGTTTACTAAGCATGTGGAAGGAAACCTATAAAAAATTAACATGACAAGAAGCATTAAAAGTTCATTTTTCTTCATTTTAATAAGCAATTTTCGTTTTTTTATTTTAGGTGAATTTTTTGATGATCTTTTGTATGCTGCTAGCCTCTCCAAATGCTTCATGTAACACCCTGTTTTCCCAACATAAAAATTTCATAATAAAAATCAGAGTTTTCAACTTGAACGGAATGTCACACTTCTTTTCATAAAATCTTAAACGATAATAATAAATATTTATCCTTCAAAATTCAATAACAAAATGTTTACTACTTCGCAGCGGAATTATTTCGACAATCTAAAACATTCTTCGGCACGGGGCCTCATCATAAAATCTCTCATGAAAATCATAAAAGAATACGTAAAGGAACAGAAGTCATAACAAAATCCTCATCATGTTACGTATCAGAGCACCTAAAGACACACGTGAGGAAATCCACTCACGACCGCGACTATCCTTGATTACCTGCAAGTTACCCATGTAAAAGGCAACATTTTCAAGTAGAAGGGGTGAGATTTCACAAACAATAATGTTAAGCATATAATTCATCAATTACAGGTAACAACATAAACATCATCAATTCATCAAATTTAGCAACAAATGCATTCATAAATAATTCATCCTAATTCATCAACAACTCACGAATGAAAACAACTTAACAGCTTAGCAACTCATGGTTAACATCTTATCAACAACGACTCGACTCGACTATGCAACTTCAACTTCTTAATCAATGCATGTGGTACCATCCAGGGCATGAGCCCTCATCATAAGAGCATAAATACACTGACAGGGCATAAGCCCTTAACTTAAAGAGCAAAAGCTCACAGGGCATAAGCCCTCAACATAAAGGGCAAAAGCTCACAGGGCATGAGCCTCCAATGAAATGAGTATGCATGGACTCAAAGACCAACAACTTTAACAACTTACAACTTAACAACCAACAACTTAGCAACTTGAATGACATAAACATCACAATATTATACAACATACGGTATTCACATAATACATATATATATATATTTCAACTTAATAGCAACAATGTACATAATATTCATTAACTTCATTTACATTAAACCAAGTGAGTTCATCACGACCTAGGTTAGATACTCATAAACACCTCAACTAAACCTCTGATACTTAAGCTTGAAGTTTGGAAACCAGCCATAAGTTTTTGGCCTAACTTGGAATTAGTTATGCCAAGTTTTTCTTAAAGTTTTCTCAATACCCAAATAGTGTTATTCCCTCTCGGAGTATTCGGTAAACTCGTCACGAAATCCATGGATATACTGTCCCATTTCCATTCTGGTACATCTCACGGTGTCATCAACCCAGTGGGTTTCTGATGCTCAACTTTTGACTTTTGGCAAATCAAACACAAATATACAAACTGTGCCACATCACGTTTCAATCCAGACCACCAAAACAACTTCTTCAAGTCATGATACATCTTGGTAGCTCCCGGATGAATACTCAAGCTACTTCTGTAACTCTCTTCAAGAATCATCTTCTTCATCTCATCATTGTCAGGAATACAAATTCTACCTCGAAAACGCAACACTCCTTGATCATCGACTCTAAAGTCACTATCTTCAGTCTGATTCTCACCAATAAGCAAATCTACAAACTTTACATCCACTTTCTGCGCTTCTTTAATATTTTTCAGAAATTCACTATCAATCTTCAGCATTCCTAGCTTTACACTCTGGGGTGACAATTCGCAGACTAAACTCAAATCTCTAAATTGTTCAAGCAACTCAAACTCCTTCACCATCATAGCAGACATATGCAAAGTCTTCCTACTTAAGGCATCTGCGACAACATTAGCTTTTCCTGGATGATAATTCAACCCAAAATCATAATCTTTCAACAATTCAAGCCATCTTCGCTGTCTCATATTCAATTCCTTCTAATCAAATAAATACTTCAGACTCTTGTGATCACTGAACACCTCAAATCTGGAACCGTACAAATAATGTCTCCAAATCTTAAGCACAAAAACCACTGCAGCTAATTCCAGATCGTGAGTAGGATAATTTCGTTCATGAATCCTCAATTGTCTCAACGCATAAGCAACTACTTTATTATCCTGCATAAGTACACCACCTAAGCCCAACTTGGACGCATCACAATACACAACAAAAGGTTCATCGGACCTTGGTAATATCAAAATTGGAGCCCTCGTCAACCGCTTCTTCAATTTATTAAAATTGTTCTCACACTGAACATCCCACACAAAAGCTTTAGCTTTACCAGTCAACTGAGTTAACGGAAGTACCAACTTAGAAAATCCTTCTATAAACCTGCGGTAATAGCCTGCCCAAACCCAAAAAGCTTCTAACCTCGATAACCGACTTAGGAGTCTCCCATTGTGATACTTCATCAACTTTAGACGGATCTACAGCAATACCACTACCAGAAATAACATGGCCAAGAAAACTCACTTCATTCAACCAGAATTCGCACTTAGACAACTTAGCATACAACTTCTTCTCTTTCAGCACTTGCAAAACAATCTTCAAATGCTCTACATGTTCATCTTCAGACTTAGAATAAATCAAGATGTCATCAATAAATACCACAACAAAGCGATCCAAGTAATCATGGAAAGTTATATTCATGTATTCCATAAACACACCAGGTGCATTAGTGACTCCAAAAGGGATCACGGTATACTCGTAATGTCCATAACGCGTCCTGAACGCCGCCTTCTGCATATCCTCGCCTTTTACCTTAATCTGATGGTAACCCGATCTAAAGTCAATCTTGCTAAACACACGTGCACCCACTAGCTGATCCATCAAATCATCAATTCTTGGAAGTGGATACCTATTCTTTATCATCACTTTGTTCAACTGTAGATAGTCAATACATTACCTCATACTACCATCTTTCTTCTTAACCAACAATAGCGGCCCTCCCCAAGGTGAAACACTCGTTCTTACAAACTTCTTATCAAGCAAATCTTCCAAATGTTTCATCAACTCAGCCAACTCAGAAGCCGACATACGGTAAGGTGTCATCGACACAGGCTTCGTTCCCGGAACAAGATCAATTGAAAATTTAACATCTCTCTCTAGAGGCACATCAGGGATTTCATCAGGAAAAACTTCTGGGAAATCACACACAACTTGTAATTTATCAATTACGGCTTGATTCTCAACAGACAAGGATGCCATCAAGGAAAACATCAAAATTCCATCACGTTCTATGTAACGCCCTAGTTGTTACTTTATTATTTTTGGTTGATTTTAAGTATTTTATATGCTTTAAAATGATTTATGTGATTTATGTGGTGTGTTGTATTTTAATTATATGGTTATTTTTATTATTTAATAGAAATAAGTAAGAAAATGGAATTTATGGAGTTTTTAGGGGTTACATTTTAATTAATAAGAATTAAAGGGAGTTAAGTGAAATGAATGGAGTTAAGGAAATACGGAGAGTTGGGAAAAAGGTAAGTCAGAGCTTTGTTTCACGTATCGGTAAGAAAAGTAGAGAAAAGAAGAGTTTTTGGGAAAAAGGGGAGAGAAGCCAAGAACAAGGGTGGAGAGCCAATTTTTGTAGAATTTGATTCATCAGTAATTCAGGTAAGGGTGAGGCTAACCTTCAAATAATAATATATGTTTAATTTCTGAAAATTGGATTAAAAGGTTGTGTTTTTGAGTTAGGGTTAGAAGTTATGATATTTTACAAAAATGTTGATGATTTTGTTGTTACTTGCATGTTTCTGTGTTGCTTTGAGTAATATGTTGGATATAGAACTTGTAGACATTGTAGAAAATCGTTTTGGGTGATCGGGGGATCAAAATTGGGTTTTTGGATGAAAAGAGTTAGAAAATTCGTGAACTTTTGAACTGCCCAGATGAAGCTTCGCTTGAAGCAAGATGTTTTTCGCTTAAGCGAGCGATCCAGAATGCTGTCCAGATGAAGCTTCGCTTGAAGCGAGTTGCAAGCGAACTACAAGCGAGATACTCCCAGACTTACGACATTTAGGTCGCTTGAGGAGAACCACGAGCGAACTTTGAGCGAGCGAGAACCAACCATTCTATGAAGATTTCGCTTGAAGCGAGATGGCCTTCGCTTGAAGCGAGATAGGCCCTGTAAGACCATTTTCTGAATTTTGCATCGTGCATTAGGACTTTAATCTGAGCTTCCTATAATGTTTTATTGATTTATTTTACCTTGTTTATGAAGATAAATGTTGTGATTGAATTAATCTGATGGTAACCCGATCTAAAGTCAATCTTGCTAAACACACGTGCACCCACTAGCTGATCCATCAAATCATCAATTCTTGGAAGTGGATACATATTCTTTATCGTCACTTTGTTCAACTGTCGATAGTCAATACATAACCTCATACTACCATCTTTCTTCTTAACCAACAGTACCGGCGCTCCCCAAGGTGAAACACTCGGTCTTAGAAACTTCTTATCAAGCAAATCTTCCAACTGTTTCTTCAACTCAGCCAACTCAGAAGCCGACATACGGTAAGGTGTCATCGACACAGGCTTCGTTCCCAGAACAAGATCAATCGAAAATTTAACATCTCTCTCTAGAGGCACATCAGGGATTTCATCAGGAAAAACTTCTGGGAAATCATACACAACTTGTAATTTATCAATTACGGCTTCATTCTCAACAGACAAGGATGTCATCAACGAAAAGATATAAATTCCATCACGTTCAATGTAACGCCCTAGTTGTTATTTTATTATTTTTGGTTGATTTTAAGTATTTTATATGCTTTAAAATGATGTATGTGATTTATGTGGTGTGTTGTATTTTAATTATATGGTTATTTTTATTATTTAATAGAAATAAGTAAGAAAATGGAATTTATGGAGTTTTTAGGGGTTACATTTTCATTAATAAGAATTAAAGGGAGTTAGGTGAAATGAAGGGAGTTAAGGAAATAAGGAGAGTTGGGAAAAAGGTAAGTCAGAGCTTTGTTTCACGTATCGGTACGAAAAGTAGAGAAAAGAAGAGTTTTTGGGAAAAAGGGGAGAGAAGCCAAGAACAAGGGTGGAGAGCCAATTTTTGTAGAATTTGATTCATCTGTAATTCAGGTAAGGGTGAGGCTAACCTTCAACTAATAATATATGTTTAATTTCTGAAAATTGGATTAAAAGGTTGTGTTTTTGAGTTAGGGTTAGAAGTTATGATATTTTTCAAAAATGTTGATGATTTTGTTGTTAATTGCATGTTTCTGTGTTGCTTTGAGTACTATGTTGCATATAGAACTTGTAGACATTGTAGAAAATCGTTTTGGGTGATCGGGGGATCAAAATTTGGTTTTTGGATGAAAAGAGTTAGAAAATTCGTGAACTTTTGAACAGCCCAGATGAAGCTTCGCTTGAAGCAAGATGTTTTTGGCTTAAGCGAGCGACCCAGAATGCTGTCCAGATGAAGCTTCGCTTGAAGCGAGATGCAAGCGAACTCCAAGCGAGATACTCCCAGACTTACGACATTTAGGTCGCTTGAAGCGAACCAGGAGCGAACTTTGAGCGAGTGATAACCAACCATTCTGTGAAGATTTCGCTTGAAGCGAGATGGCCTTCGCTTGAAGCGAGATAGACCCTGTAAGACCATTTTCTGAATTTTGCATCGTGCATTAGGACTTTAATTTGAGCTTCCTATAATGTTTTCTTGATTTATTTTACCTTGTTTATGAAGATAAATGTTGTGATTGAATTAATCTGATGGTAACCCGATCTAAAGTCAATCTTGCCAAACACACGTGCACCCACTAGCTGATCCATCAAATCATCAATTCTTGGAAGTGGATACCTATTCTTTATCGTCACTTTGTTCAACTGTCGATAGTCAATACATAACCTCATACTACCATCTTTCTTCTTAACCAACAATACCGGCGCTCCCCAAGGTGAAACACTCGGTCTTACAAACTTCTTATCAAGCAAATCTTCCAACTGTTTGTTCAACTCAGCCAACTCAGAAGCCGACATACGGTAAGGTGTCATCGACACAGGCTTCGTTCCCGGAACAAGATCAATCGAAAATTTAACATCTCTCTCTAGAGGCACATCAAGGATTTCATCAGGAAAAACTTCTGGGAAATCACACACAACTTGTAATTTATCAATTACGGCTTGATTCTCAACATACAAGGATGCCATCAAGGAAAACATCAAAATTCCATCACGTTCTGTGTAACGCCCTAGTTGTTATTTTATTATTTTTGCTTGATTTTAAGTATTTTATATGCTTTAAAATGATTTATGTGATTTATGTGGTGTGTTGTATTTTAATTATATGGTTATTTGTATTATTTAATATAAATAAGTAAGAAAATGGAATTTATGGAGTTTTTAGGGGTTACATTTTAATTAAAAAGAATTAAAGGGAGTTAAGTGACATGAAGGGAGTTAAGGAAATAGGGAGAGTTGAGAAAAAGGTAAGTCAGAGCTTTGTTTCACGTATCAGTAAGAAAAGTAGAGAAAAGAAGAGTTTTTGGGAAAAAGGGGAGAGAAGCCAAGAACAAGGGTGGAGAGCCAATTTTTGTAGAATTTGATTCATCTATAATTCAGGTAAGGATGAGGCTAACCTTCAACTAATAATATATGTTTAATTTCTGAAAATTGGATTAAAAGGTTGTGTTTTTGATTTAGGGTTAGAAGTTATGATATTTTGCAAAAATGTTGATGATTTTGTTGTTAATTGCATGTTTCTGTGTTGCTTTGAGTACTATGTTGCATATAGAACCTGTAGACATTGTAGAATATCGTTTTGGGTGATCGAGGGATCAATATTGGGTTTTTGGATGAAAAGAGTTAGAAAATTCGTGAACTTTTGAACTGCCCAGATGAAGCTTCGCTTGAAGCGAGATGTTTTTCGCTTAAGCGAGCGATCCAGAATGCTGTCCAGATGAAGCTTCGCTTGAAGCGAGATGCAAGCGAACTCCAAGCGAGATACTCCCAGACTTACGACATTTAGGTCGCTTGAGGAGAACCACGAGCGAACTTTGAGCGAGCGAGAAGCAACCATTCTGTGAAGATTTCGCTTGAAGCGAGATGGCCTTCGCTTGAAGCGAGATAGGCCCTGTAAGACCATTTTCTGAATTTTGCATCGTGCATTAGGACTTTAATCTGAGCTTCCTATAATGTTTCATTGATTTATTTTACCTTGTTTATGAAGATAAATGTTGTGATTGAATTAATCTGATGGTAACCCGATCTAAAGTCAATCTTGCTAAACACACGTCCACCCACTAGCTGATCCATCAAATCATCAATTCTTGGAAGTGGATACCTATTCTTTATCATCACTTTGTTCAACTGTCGATAGTCAATACATAACCTCATACTACCATCTTTCTTCTTAACCAACAATACCGGCGCTCTCCAAGGTGAAACACTCGGTCTTACAAACTTCTTATCAAGAAAATCTTCCAACTGTTTCTTCAACTTAGCCAACTCAGAAGCCGACATACGGTAAGGTGTCATCGACACAGGCTTCGTTCCCGGAACAAGATCAATCGAAAATTTAACATCTCTCTCTAGAGGCACATCAGGGATTTCATCAGGAAAAACTTCTGGGGAATCACACACAACTTGTAATTTATCAGTTACGGCTTGATTCTCAACAGACAAGGATGCCATCAAGGAAAACATCAAAATTCCATCACGTTCTATGTAACGCCCTAGTTGTTATTTTATTATTTTTGGTTGATTTTAAGTATTTTATATGCTTTAAAATGATGTATGTGATTTATGTGGTGTGTTGTATTTTAATTATATGGTTATTTTTATTATTTAATAGAAATAAGTAAGAAAATGGAATTTATGGAGTTTTTAGGGGTTACATTTTAATTAATAAGAATTAAAGGGAGTTAAGTGAAATGAAGGGAGTTAAGGAAATAGGGAGAGTTGGGAAAAAGGTAAGTCAGAGCTTTGTTTCACGTATCAGTAAGAAAAGTAGAGAAAAGAAGAGTTTTTGGGAAAAAGGGGAGAGAAGCCAAGAACAAGGGTGGAGATTCAATTTTTGTAGAATTTGATTCATCTGTAATTCAGGTAAGGATGAGGCTAACCTTCAACTAATAATATATGTTTAATTTCTGAAAATTGGATTAAAAGGTTGTGTTTTTGATTTAGGGTTAGAAGTTATGATATTTTGCAAAAATGTTGATGATTTTGTTGTTAATTGCATGTTTCTGTGTTGCTTTGAGTACTATGTTGCATATAGAACCTGTAGACATTGTAGAATATCGTTTTCGATGATCGAGGGATCAATATTGGGTTTTTGGATGAAAAGAGTTAGAAAATTCGTGAACTTTTGAACTGCCCAGATGAAGCTACGCTTGAAGCGAGATGTTTTTCGCTTAAGCGAGCGATCGAGAATGCTGTCCAGATGAAGCTTCGCTTGAAGCGAGATGCAAGCGAACTCCAAGCGAGATACTCCCAGACTTACGACATTTAGGTCGCTTGAGGCGAACCACGAGCGAACTTTGAGCGAGCGAGAACCAACCATTCTGTGAAGATTTCGCTTGAAGCGAGATGGCCTTCGCTTGAAGCGAGATAGGCCCTGTAAGACCATTTTCTGAATTTTGCATCGTGCATTAGGACTTTAATCTGAGCTTCCTATAATGTTTCATTGATTTATTTTACCTTGTTTATGAAGATAAATGTTGTGATTGAATTAATCTGATGGTAACCCGATCTAAAGTCAATCTTGCTAAACACACGTCCACCCACTAGCTGATCCATCAAATCATCAATTCTTGGAAGTGGATACCTATTCTTTATCATCACTTTGTTCAACTGTCGATAGTCAATACATAACCTCATACTACCATCTTTCTTCTTAACCAACAATACCGGCGCTCTCCAAGGTGAAACACTCGGTCTTACAAACTTCTTATCAAGAAAATCTTCCAACTGTTTCTTCAACTTAGCCAACTCAGAAGCCGACATACGGTAAGGTGTCATCGACACAGGCTTCGTTCCCGGAACAAGATCAATCGAAAATTTAACATCTCTCTCTAGAGGCACATCAGGGATTTCATCAGGAAAAACTTCTGGGGAATCACACACAACTTGTAATTTATCAGTTACGGCTTGATTCTCAACAGACAAGGATGCCATCAAGGAAAACATCAAAATTCCATCACGTTCTATGTAACGCCCTAGTTGTTATTTTATTATTTTTGGTTGATTTTAAGTATTTTATATGCTTTAAAATGATGTATGTGATTTATGTGGTGTGTTGTATTTTAATTATATGGTTATTTTTATTATTTAATAGAAATAAGTAAGAAAATGGAATTTATGGAGTTTTTAGGGGTTACATTTTAATTAATAAGAATTAAAGGGAGTTAAGTGAAATGAAGGGAGTTAAGGAAATAGGGAGAGTTGGGAAAAAGGTAAGTCAGAGCTTTGTTTCACGTATCAGTAAGAAAAGTAGAGAAAAGAAGAGTTTTTGGGAAAAAGGGGAGAGAAGCCAAGAACAAGGGTGGAGATTCAATTTTTGTAGAATTTGATTCATCTGTAATTCAGGTAAGGATGAGGCTAACCTTCAACTAATAATATATGTTTAATTTCTGAAAATTGGATTAAAAGGTTGTGTTTTTGATTTAGGGTTAGAAGTTATGATATTTTGCAAAAATGTTGATGATTTTGTTGTTAATTGCATGTTTCTGTGTTGCTTTGAGTACTATGTTGCATATAGAACCTGTAGACATTGTAGAATATCGTTTTCGATGATCGAGGGATCAATATTGGGTTTTTGGATGAAAAGAGTTAGAAAATTCGTGAACTTTTGAACTGCCCAGATGAAGCTACGCTTGAAGCGAGATGTTTTTCGCTTAAGCGAGCGATCGAGAATGCTGTCCAGATGAAGCTTCGCTTGAAGCGAGATGCAAGCGAACTCCAAGCGAGATACTCCCAGACTTACGACATTTAGGTCGCTTGAGGCGAACCACGAGCGAACTTTGAGCGAGCGAGAACCAACCATTCTGTGAAGATTTCGCTTGAAGCGAGATGGCCTTCGCTTGAAGCGAGATAGGCCCTGTAAGACCATTTTCTGAATTTTGCATCGTGCATTAGGACTTTAATCTGAGCTTCCTATAATGTTTCATTGATTTATTTTACCTTGTTTATGAAGATAAATGTTGTGATTGAATTAATCTGATGGTAACCCGATCTAAAGTCAATCTTGCTAAACACACGTCCACCCACTAGCTGATCCATCAAATCATCAATTCTTGGAAGTGGATACCTATTCTTTATCATCACTTTGTTCAACTGTCGATAGTCAATACATAACCTCATACTACCATCTTTCTTCTTAACCAACAATACCGGCGCTCTCCAAGGTGAAACACTCGGTCTTACAAACTTCTTATCAAGAAAATCTTCCAACTGTTTCTTCAACTTAGCCAACTCAGAAGCCGACATACGGTAAGGTGTCATCGACACAGGCTTCGTTCCCGGAACAAGATCAATCGAAAATTTAACATCTCTCTCTAGAGGCACATCAGGGATTTCATCAGGAAAAACTTCTGGGGAATCACACACAACTTGTAATTTATCAGTTACGGCTTGATTCTCAACAGACAAGGATGCCATCAAGGAAAACATCAAAATTCCATCACGTTCTATGTAACGCCCTAGTTGTTATTTTATTATTTTTGGTTGATTTTAAGTATTTTATATGCTTTAAAATGATGTATGTGATTTATGTGGTGTGTTGTATTTTAATTATATGGTTATTTTTATTATTTAATAGAAATAAGTAAGAAAATGGAATTTATGGAGTTTTTAGGGGTTACATTTTAATTAATAAGAATTAAAGGGAGTTAAGTGAAATGAAGGGAGTTAAGGAAATAGGGAGAGTTGGGAAAAAGGTAAGTCAGAGCTTTGTTTCACGTATCAGTAAGAAAAGTAGAGAAAAGAAGAGTTTTTGGGAAAAAGGGGAGAGAAGCCAAGAACAAGGGTGGAGAGCCAATTTTTGTAGAATTTGATTCATCTGTAATTCAGGTAAGGATGAGGCTAACCTTCAACTAATAATATATGTTTAATTTCTGAAAATTGGATTAAAAGGTTGTGTTTTTGATTTAGGGTTAGAAGTTATGATATTTTGCAAAAATGTTGATGATTTTGTTGTTAATTGCATGTTTCTGTGTTGCTTTGAGTACTATGTTGCATATAGAACCTGTAGACATTGTAGAATATCGTTTTCGATGATCGAGGGATCAATATTGGGTTTTTGGATGAAAAGAGTTAGAAAATTCGTGAACTTTTGAACTGCCCAGATGAAGCTACGCTTGAAGCGAGATGTTTTTCGCTTAAGCGAGCGATCGAGAATGCTGTCCAGATGAAGCTTCGCTTGAAGCGAGATGCAAGCGAACTCCAAGCGAGATACTCCCAGACTTACGACATTTAGGTCGCTTGAGGCGAACCACGAGCGAACTTTGAGCGAGCGAGAACCAACCATTCTGTGAAGATTTCGCTTGAAGCGAGATGGCCTTCGCTTGAAGCGAGATAGGCCCTGTAAGACCATTTTCTGAATTTTGCATCGTGCATTAGGACTTTAATCTAAGCTTCCTATAATGTTTTATTGATTTATTTTACCTTGTTTATGAAGATAAATGTTGTGATTGAAATAATCTGATGGTAACCCGATCTAAAGTCAATCTTGCTAAACACAAGTGCACCCACTAGCTGATCCATCAAATCATCAATTCTTGGAAGTGGATACCTATTCTTTATCATCACTTTGTTCAACTGTCGATAGTCAATACATAACCTCATACTACCATCTTTCTTCTTAACCAACAATACCGGCGCTCTCCAAGGTGAAACACTCGGTCTTACAAACTTCTTATCAAGAAAATCTTCCAACTGTTTCTTCAACTCAGCCAACTCAGAAGCCGTCATACGGTAAGGTGTCATCGACACAGGCTTCGTTCCCGGAACAAGATCAATCGAAAATTTAACATCTCTCTCTAGAGGCACATCAGGGATTTCATCATGAAAAACTTCTGGGGAATCACACACAACTTGTAATTTATCAGTAACGGCTTGATTCTCAACAGACAAGGATGCCATCAAGGAAAACATCAAAATTCCAACACGTTCTATGTAACGCCCTAGTTGTTATTTTATTATTTTTGGTTGATTTTAAGTATTTTATATGCTTTAAAATGATGTATGTGATTTATGTGGTGTGTTGTATTTTAATTATATGGTTATTTTTATTATTTAATAGAAATAACTAAGAAAATGGAATTTATGGAGTTTTTAGGGGTTACATTTTAATTAATAGGAATTAAAGGGAGTTAAGTGAAATGAAGGGAGTTATGGAAATAGGGAGAGTTGGGAAAAAGGTAAGTCAGAGCTTTGTTTCACGTATCAGTAAGAAAAGTAGAGAAAAGAAGAGTTTTTGGGAAAAAGGGGAGAGAAGCCAAGAACAAGGGTGGAGAGCCAACTTTTGTAGAATTTGATTCATCTGTAATTCAGGTAAGGATGAGGCTAACCTTCAACTAATAATATATGTTTAATTTCTGAAAATTGGATTAAAAGGTTGTGTTTTTTATTTAGGGTTAGAAGTTATGATATTTTGCAAAAATGTTGATGATTTTGTTGTTGATTGCATGTTTCTGTGTTGCTTTGAGTACTATGTTGCATATAGAACCTGTAGACATTGTAGAATATTGTTTTGGGTGATCGAGGGATCAATATTGGGTTTTTGGATGAAAAGAGTTAGAAAATTCGTGAACTTTTGAACTGCCCAGATGAAGCTTCGCTTGAAGCGAGATGTTTTTTGCTTAAGCGAGCGATCCAGAATGCTGTCCAGATGAAGCTTCGCTTGAAGCGAGATGCAAGCGAACTCCAAGCGAGATACTCCCAGACTTACGACATTTAGGTCGCTTGAGGCGAACCACGAGAGAACTTTGAGCGAGTGAGAACCAACCATTCTGTGAAGATTTCGCTTGAAGCGAGATGGCCTTCGCTTGAAGCGAGATAGGCCCTGTAAAACCATTTTCTGAATTTTGCATCGTGCATTAGGACTTTAATCTGAGCTTCCTATAATGTTTTATTGATTTATTTTACCTTGTTTATGAAGATAAATGTTGTGATTGAATTAATCTGATGGTAACCCGATCTAAAGTCAATCTTGCTAAACACACGTGCACCCACTAGCTGATCCATCAAATCATCAATTCTTGGAAGTGGATACCTATTCTTTATCGTCACTTTGTTCAACTGTCGATAGTCAATACAGAACCTCATACTACCATCTTTCTTCTTAACCAATAATACCAGCGCTCCCCAAGGTGAAACACTCGGTCTTACAAACTTCTTATCAAGCAAATCTTCCAACTGTTTCTTCAACTCAGCCAACTCAGAAGCCGACATACGGTAAGGTGTCATCGACACAGGCTTCGTTCCCGGAACAAGATCAATCGAAAATTTAACATCTCTCTCTAGAGGCACATCAGGGATTTCATCAGGAAAAACTTCTGGGAAATCACACACAACTTGTAATTTATCAATTACGGCTTGATTCTCAACAGACAAGGATGCCATCAAGGAAAACATCAAAATTCCATCGCGTTCTATGTAACGCCCTAGTTGTTATTTCATTATTTTTGGTTGATTTTAAGTATTTTATATGCTTTAAAATAATTTATGTGATTTATGTGGTGTGTTGTATTTTAATTATATGGTTATTTTTATTATTTAATAGAAATAACTAAGAAAATGGAATTTATGGAGTTTTTAGGGGTTACATTTTAATTAAAAAGAATTAAAGGGAGTTAAGTGAAATGAAGGGAGTTAAGGAAATAGGGAGAGTTGGGAAAAAGGTAAGTCAGAGCTTTGTTTCACGTATCAGTAAGAAAAGTAGAGAAAAGAAGAGTTTTTGGGAAAAAGGGGAGAGAAGCCAAGGACAAGGGTGGAGAGCCAAATTTTGTAGAATTTGATTCATCTGTAATTCAGGTAAGGGTGAGGCTAACCTTCAACTAATAATATATGTTTAATTTCTTAAAATTGGATTAAAAGGTTGTGTTTTTGATTTTGGGTTAGAAGTTATGATATTTTGCAAAAATGTTGATGATTTTGTTGTTAATTGCATGTTTCTGTGTTGCTTTGAGTACTATGTTGCATATAGAACTTGTAGACATTGTAGAAAATCGTTTTGGGTGATCGGGGGATCAAAATTGGGTTTTTGGATGAAAAGAGTTAGAAAATTCGTGAACTTTTGAACTGCCCAGATGAAGCTTCGCTTGAAGCGAGATGTTTTTCGCTTAAGCGAGCGACCCAGAATGCTGTCCAGATGAAGCTTCGCATGAAGTGAGTTGCAAGCGAGCTCCAAGCGAGATACTCCCAGACTTACGACATTTAGGTCGCTTGAAGCGAACCAGGAGCGAACTTTGAGCGAGCGAGAACCAACCATTCTGTGAAGATTTCGCTTGAAGCGAGATGGCCTTCGCTTGAAGCGAGATAGGCCCTGTAAGACCATTTTCTGAATTTTGCATCGTGCATTAGGACTTTAATCTGAGCTTCCTATAATGTTTTATTGATTTATTTTACCTTGTTTATGAAGATAAATGTTGTGATTGAATTAATCTGATGGTAACCCGATCTAAAGTCAATCTTGCTAAACACACGTGCACCCACTAGCTGATCCATCAAATCATCAATTCTTGGAAGTGGATACCTATTCTTTATCGTCACTTTGTTCAACTGTCGATAGTCAATACATAACCTCATACTACCATATTTCTTCTTAACCAATAATACCGGCGCTCCCCAATGGGAAACACTCGGTCTTACAAACTTCTTATCAAGCAAATCTTCCAACTGTTTCTTCAACTCAGCCAACTCAGAAGCCGACATACGGTAAGGTGTCATGGTCACAGGCTTCGTTCCCGGAACAAGATCAATCGAAAATTTAACATCTCTCTCTAGAGGCACATCAGGGATTTCATCAGGAAAAACTTCTGGGAAATCACACACAACTTGTAATTTATCAATTACGGCTTGATTCTCAACAAACAAGGATGCCATCAAGGAAAACATCAAAATTCCATCACGTTCTATGTAACGCCCTAGTTGTTATTTTATTATTTTTGGTTGATTTTAAGTAGTTTATATGCTTTAAAATGATTTATGTGATTTATGTGGTGTGTTGTATTTTAATTATATGGTTATTTTTATTATTTAATAGAAATAAGTAAAAAAATGGAATTTATGGAGTTTTTAGGGGTTAAATTTTAATTAATAAGAATTAAAGGGAGTTAAGTGAAATGAAGGGAGTTAGGAAATAGGGAGAGTTGGGAAAAAGGTAAGTCAGAGCTTTGTTTCACGTATCAGTAAGAAAAGTAGAGAAAAGAAGAGTTTTTGGGAAAAAGGGGAGAGAAACCAAGAACAAGGGTGGAGAGCCAAATTTTGTAGAATTTGATTCATCTGTAATTCAGGTAAGGGTGAGGCTAACCTCCAACTAATAATATATGTTTAATTTCTGAAAATTGGATTAAAAGGTTGTGTTTTTGATTTAGGGTTAGAAGTTATGATATTTTGCAAAAATGTTGATGATTTTGTTGTTAATTGCATGTTTCTGTGTTGCTTTGAGTACTATGTTGCATATAGAACCTGTAGACATTGTTGAATATCGTTTTGGGTGATCGGGGGATCAATATTGGGTTTTTGGATGAATAGAGTTAGAAAATTCGTGAACTTTTGAACTGCCCAGATGAAGCTTCGCTTGAAGCGAGATGTTTTTCGCTTAAGCGAGCGATCCAGAATGCTGTCCAGATGAAGCTTCGCTTGAAGCGAGATGCAAGCGAACTCCAAGCGAGATACTCCCAGACTTACGACATTTAGGTTGCTTGAGGAGAACCACGAGCGAACTTTGAGCGAGCGAGAACCAACCATTCTGTGAAGATTTCGCTTGAAGCGAGATGGCCTTCGCTTGAAGCGAGATAGGCCCTGTAAGACCATTTTCTGAATTTTGCATCGTGCATTAGGACTTTAACCTGAGCTTCCTATAATGTTTTATTGATTTATTTTACCTTGTTTATGAAGATAAATGTTGTGATTGAATTAATCTGATGGTAACCCGATCTAAAGTCAATCTTGCTAAACACACATGCACCCACTAGCTGATCCATCAAATCATCAATTCTTGGAAGTGGATACCTATTCTTTATCGTCACTTTGTTCAACTGTCGATAGTCAATACATAACCTCATACTACCATCTTTCTTCTTAACCAACAATACCGGCGCTCCCCAAGGTGAAACACTCGGTCTTAGAAACTTCTTATCAAGCAAATCTTCCAACTGTTTCTTCAACTCAGCCAACTCAGAAGCCGACATACGGTAAGGTGTCATCGACACAGGCTTCGTTCCCAGAACAAGATCAATCGAAAATTTAACATTTCTCTCTAGAGGCACATCAGGGATTTCATCAGGAAAAACTTCTGGGAAATCAAACACAACTTGTAATTTATCAATTACGGCTTAATTCTCTACAGACAAGGATGTCATCAAGGAAAACATATAAATTCCATCACGTTCAATGTAACGCCCTAGTTGTTATTTTATTATTTTTGGTTGATTTTAAGTATTTTATATGCTTTAAAATGATGTATGTGATTTATGTGGTGTGTTGTATTTTAATTATATGGTTATTTTTATTATTTAATAGAAATAAGTAAGAAAATGGAATTTATGGAGTTTTTAGGGGTTACATTTTAATTAATAAGAATTAAAGGGAGTTAAGTGAAATGAAGGGAGTTAAGGAAATAGGGAGAGTTGGGAAAAAGGTAAGTCAGAGCTTTGTTTCACGTATCAGTAAGAAAAGTAGGGAAAAGAACAGTTTTTGGGAAAAAGGGGAGAGAAGCCAAGAACAAGGGTGGAGAGCCAATTTTTGTACAATTTGATTCATCTGTAATTCAGGTAAGGGTGAGGCTAACCTTCAACTAATAATATATGTTTAATTTCTGAAAATTGGATTAAAAGGTTGTGTTTTTGAGTTAGGGTTAGAAGTTATGATATTTTGCAAAAATGTTGATGATTTTGTTGTTAATTGCATGTTTCTGTGTTGCTTTGAGTACTATGTTGCATATAGAACCTGTAGACATTGTAGAATATCGTTTTGAGTGATTGGGGGATCAATATTGGGTTTTTGGACGAAAAGAGTTAGAAAATTCGTGAACTTTTGAAGTGCCCAGATGAAGCTTTGCTTGAAGCGAGATGTTTTTCGCTTAAGCGAGCGATCCAGAATGCTGTCCAGATGAAGCTTTGCTTGAAGCGAGATGCAAGCGAACTCCAAGCGAGATACTCGCAGACTTACGACATTTAGGTCGCTTGAGGCGAACCACGAGCGAACTTTGAGCGAGCGAGAACCAACCATTCTGTCAAGATTTCGCTTGAAGCGAGATGGTCTTCGCTTGAAGCGAGATAGGCCCTGTAAGACCATTTTCTGAATTTTGCATCGTGCATTAGGACTTTAATCTGAGCTTCCTATAATGTTTTATTGATTTATTTTACCTTGTTTATGAAGATAAATGTTGTGATTGAATTAATCTGATGGTAACCCGATCTAAAGTCAATCTTGCTAAACACACGTGCACCCACTAGCTGATCCATCAAATCATCAATTCTTGGAAGTGGATACATATTCCTTATCGTCACTTTGTTCAACTGTCGATAGTCAATACATAACCTCATACTACCATCTTTCTTCTTAACCAACAATACCGGCGCTCCCCAAGGTGAAACACTCGGTCTTACAAACTTCTTATCAAGCAAATCTTCCAACTGTTTCTTCAACTCAGCCAACTCAGAAGCCGACATACGGTAAGGTGTCATCGACACAGGCTTCGTTCCCGGAACAAGATCAATGGAAAATATAACATCTCTCTCTAGAGGCACATCAGGGATTTCATCAGGAAAAACTTCTGGGAAATCACACACAACTTGTAATTTATCAATTACGGCTTGATTCTCAACAGACAAGGATGCCATCAAGGTAAACATCAAAATTCCATCACGTTCTATGTAACGCCCTAGTTGTTATTTTATTATTTTTGGTTGATTTTACCTATTTTATATGCTTTAAAATGATTTATGTGATTTATGTGGTGTGTTTTATTTTAATTATATGGTTATTTTTATTATTTAATAGAAATAAGTAAGAAAATGGAATTTATGGAGTTTTTAGGGGTTACATTTTAATTAATAAGAATTAAAGGGAGTTAAGTGAAATGAAGGGAGTTAAGGAAATAGGGAGAGTTGGGAAAAAGGTAAGTCAGAGCTTTGTTTCACGTATCAGTAAGAAAAGTAGAGAAAAGAAGAGTTTTTGGGAAAAAGGGGAGAGAAGCCAAGAACAAGGGTGGAGAGCCATTATTTGTAGAATTTGATTCATCTGTAATTCAGGTAAGGGTGAGGCTAACCTTCAACTAATAATATATGTTTAATTTCTGAAAATTGGATTAAAAGGTTGCGTTTTTGAGTTAGGGTTAGAAGTTATGATATTTTGCAAAAATGTTGATGATTTTGTTGTTAATTGCATGTTTATGTGTTGCTTTGAGTACTATGTTGCGTATAGAACCTGTAGACATAGTAGAAAATCGTTTTGGGTGATCGGGGGATCAAAATTGGGTTTTTGGATGAAAAGAGTTAGAAAATTCGTGAACTTTTGAACTGCCCAGATGAAGCTTCGCTTGAAGCGAGACGTTTTTCGCTTAAGCGAGCGACCCAGAATGTTGTCCAGATGAAGCTTCGCTTGAAGCGAGATGCAAGCGAGCTCCAAGCGACATACTCCCAGACATACGACATTTAGGTCACTTGAAGCGAACCACGAGCGAACTTTGAGCGAGCGAGAACCAACCATTCTGTGAAGATTTCGCTTGAAGCGAGATGGCGTTCGCTTGAAGGAAGATAGGCCCTGTAAGACCATTTTTGGAATTTTGCATCGTGCATTAGGACTTTAATCTGAGCTTCCTATAATGTTTCATTGATTTATTTTACCTTGTTTATGAAGATAAATGTTGTGATTGAATTAATCTGATGGTAACCCGATCTAAAGTCAATCTTGCTAAACACACGAGCACCCACTAGCTGATCCATCAAATCATCAATTCTTGGAAGTGGATACATATTCTTTATCGTCACTTTGTTCAACTGTCGATAGTCAATACATAACCTCATACTACCATCTTTCTTCTTAACCAACAATACCGCCGCTCCCCAAGGTGAAACACTCGGTCTTACAAACTTCTTATCAAGCAAATCTTCCAACTGTTTCTTCAACTCAGCCAACTCAGAAGCCGACATACGGTAAGGTGTCATCAACACAGGCTTCGTTCCTGGAACAAGATCAATCAAAAATTTAACATCTCTCTCTAGAGGAACATTAGGGATTTCATCAGGAAAAACTTCTGGGAAATCACACACAACTTGTAATTTATCAATTACAGCTTGATTCTCAACAGACAAGGATGCCATCAAGGAAAACATCAAAATTCCATCACGTTCTATGTAACGCCCTAGTTGTTATTTTATTATTTTTGGTTGATTTTAAGTATTTTATATGCTTTAAAATGATTTATGTGATTTATTTGGTGTGTTGTATTTTAATTATATGGTTATTTTTATTATTTAATAGAAATAAGTAAGAAAATGGAATTGATGGAGTATTTAGGGGTTACATTTTAATTAATAAGAATTAAAGGGAGTTAAGTGAAATGAAGGGAGTTAAGGAAATAGGGAGAGTTGGGAAAAAGGTAAGTCAGAGCTTTGTTTCACGTATCAGTAAGAAAAGTAGAGAAAAGAAGAGTTTTTGGGAAAAAGGGGAGAGAAGCCAAGAACAAGGGTGGAGAGCCAATATTTGTAGAATTTGATTCATCTGTAATTCAGGTAAGGGTGAGGCTAACCTTCAACTAATAATATATGTTTAATTTCTGAAAATTGGATTAAAAGGTTGCGTTTTTGAGTTAGGGTTAGAAGTTATGATATTTTGCAAAAATGTTGATGATTTTGTTGTTAATTGCATGTTTATGTGTTGCTTTGAGTACTATGTTGCATATAGAACCTGTAGACATAGTAGAAAATCGTTTTGGGTGATCGGGGGATCAAAATTTGGTTTTTGGATGAAAAGAGTTAGAAAATTCGTGAACTTTTGAACTGCCCAGATGAAGCTTCGCTTGAAGCGAGATGTTTTTCGCTTAAGCAAGCGACCCAAAATGTTGTCCAGATGAAGCTTCGCTTGAAGCGAGATGCAAGCGAGCTCCAAGCGAGATACTCCTAGACTTACGACATTTAGGTCGCTTGAAGCGAACCACGAGCGAACTTTGAGCGAGCGAGAACCAACCATTCTGTGAAGATTTCGCTTGAAGCGAGATAGGCCATGTAAGACCATTTTCAGAATTTTGCTTCGTGCATTAGGACTTTAATCTGAGCTTCCTATAATATTTTATTGATTTATTTTACCTTGTTTATGATGATAAATGTTGTGATTGAATTAATCTGATGGTAACCCGATCTAAAGTCATTCTTGCTAAACACACGTGCACCCACTAGCTGATCCATCAAATCATCAATTCTTGGAAGTGGATACCTATTCTTTATCGTCACTTTGTTCAACTGTCGATAGTCAATACATAACTTCATACTACCATCTTTCTTCTTAACCAACAATATCGGCGCTCCCCAAGGTGAAACACTCGGTCTTACAAACTTCTTATCAAGCAAATCTTCCAACTGTTTCTTCAACTCAGCCAACTCAGAAGCCGACATACGGTAAGGTGTCATCGACACAGGCTTCGTTCCCGGAACAAGATCAATCGAAAATTTAACATCTCTCTCTACAGGCACATCAGGGATTTCATCAGGAAAAACTTCTGGGAAATCACACACAACTTGTAATTTATCAATTACGGCTTGATTCTCAACAGACAAGGATGCCATCAAGGAAAACATCAAAATTCCATCACGTTCTATGTAACGCCCTAGTTGTTACTTTATTATTTTTGGTTGATTTTAAGTATTTTATATGCTTTAAAATGATTTATGTGATTTATGTGGTGTGTTTTATTTTAATTATATGGTTATTTTTATTATTTAATAGAAATAAGTAAGAAAATGGAACTTATGGAGTGTTTAGGGGTTACATTTTAATTAATAAGAATTAAAGGGAGTTAAGTGAAATGAAGGGAGTTAAGGAAATAGGGAGAGTTGGGAAAAAGGTAAGTCAGAGCTTTGTTTCACGTATCAGTAAGAAAAGTAGAGAAAAGAAGAGTTTTTGGGAAAAAGGGGAGAGAAGCCAAGAACAAGGGTGGAGAGCCAATATTTGTAGAATTTGATTCATCTGTAATTCAGGTAAGGGTGAGGCTAACCTTCAACTAATAATATATGTTTAATTTCTGAAAATTGGATTAAAAGGTTGCGTTTTTGAGTTAGGGTTAGAAGTTATGATATTTTGCAAAAATGTTGATGATTTTGTTGTTAATTGCATGTTTATGTGTTGCTTTGAGTACTATGTTGCATATAGAACCTGTAGACATAGTAGAAAATCGTTTTGGGTGATCGGGGGATCAAAATTGGGTTTTTGGATGAAAAGAGTTAGAAAATTCGTGAACTTTTGAACTACCCAGATGAAGCTTCGCTTGAAGCGAGATGTTTTTCGCTTAAGCGAGCGACCCAAAATACTGTCCAGATGAAGCTTCGCTTGAAGCGAGATGCAAGCGAGCTCCAAGCGACATACTCCCAGACTTATGACATTTAGGTCACTTGAAGCGAACCACGAGCGAACTTTGAGCGAGCGAGAACCAACCATTCTGTGAAGATTTCGCTTGAAGCGAGATGGCGTTCGCTTGAAGCGAGATAGGCCCTGTAAGACCATTTTTGGAATTTTGCTTCGTGCATTAGGACTTTAATCTGAGCTTCCTATAATGTTTTATTGATTTATTTTACCTTGTTTATGAAGATAAATGTTGTGATTGAATTAATCTGATGGTAACCCGATCTAAAGTCATTCTTGCTAAACACACGTGCACCCACTAGCTGATCCATCAAATCATCAATTCTTGGAAGTGGATACCTATTCTTTATCGTCACTTTGTTCAACTGTCGATAGTCAATACATAACCTCGTACTACCATCTTTCTTCTTAACCAACAATATCGGCGCTCCCCAAGGTGAAGCACTCGGTCTTACAAACTTCTTATCAAGCAAATCTTCCAACTGTTTCTTCAACTCAGCCAACTCAGAAGCCGACATACGGTAAGGTGTCATCGACACAGGCTTCGTTCCCGGAACAAGATCAATCGAAAATTTAACATCTCTCTCTAGAGGCACATCAGGGATTTCATCAGGAAAAACTTCTGGGAAATCAGACACAACATGTAATTTATCAATTACGGCTTGATTCTCAACAGACAAGGATGCCATCAAGGAAAACATCAAAATTCCATCACGTTCTATGTAACGCCCTAGTTGTTATTTTATTATTTTTTGTTGATTTTAAGTATTTTATATGCTTTAAAATGATTTATGTGATTTATGTGGTATGTTGTATTTTAATTATATGGTTATTTTTATTATTTAATAGAAATAAGTAAGAAAATGGAATTTATGGAGTTTTTAGGGGTTACATTTTAATTAATAAGAATTAAAGGGAGTTAAGTGAAATGAAGGGAGTTAAGGAAATAGGGAGAGTTGGGAAAAAGGTAAGTCAGAGCTTTGTTTCACGTATCAGTAAGAAAAGTAGAGAAAAGAAGAGTTTTTGGGAAAAAGGGGAGAGAAGCCAAGAACAAGGGTGGAGAGCCAATATTTGTAGAATTTGATTCATCTGTAATTCAGGTAAGGGTGAGGCTAACCTTCAACTAATAATATATGTTTAATTTCTGAAAATTGGATTAAAAGGTTGCGTTTTTGAGTTAGGGTTAGAAGTTATGATATTTTGCAAAAATGTTGATGATTTTGTTGTTAATTGCATGTTTATGTGTTGCTTTGAGTACTATGTTGCATATAGAACCTGTAGACATAGTAGAAAATCGTTTTGGGTGATCGGGGGATCAAAATTGGGTTTTTGGATGAAAAGAGTTAGAAAATTCGTGAACTTTTGAACTACCCAGATGAAGCTTCGCTTGAAGCGAGATGTTTTTCGCTTAAGCGAGCGACCCAAAATACTGTCCAGATGAAGCTTCGCTTGAAGCGAGATGCAAGCGAGCTCCAAGCGACATACTCCCAGACTTATGACATTTAGGTCACTTGAAGCGAACCACGAGCGAACTTTGAGCGAGCGAGAACCAACCATTCTGTGAAGATTTCGCTTGAAGCGAGATGGCGTTCGCTTGAAGCGAGATAGGCCCTGTAAGACCATTTTTGGAATTTTGCTTCGTGCATTAGGACTTTAATCTGAGCTTCCTATAATGTTTTATTGATTTATTTTACCTTGTTTATGAAGATAAATGTTGTGATTGAATTAATCTGATGGTAACCCGATCTAAAGTCATTCTTGCTAAACACACGTGCACCCACTAGCTGATCCATCAAATCATCAATTCTTGGAAGTGGATACCTATTCTTTATCGTCACTTTGTTCAACTGTCGATAGTCAATACATAACCTCGTACTACCATCTTTCTTCTTAACCAACAATATCGGCGCTCCCCAAGGTGAAGCACTCGGTCTTACAAACTTCTTATCAAGCAAATCTTCCAACTGTTTCTTCAACTCAGCCAACTCAGAAGCCGACATACGGTAAGGTGTCATCGACACAGGCTTCGTTCCCGGAACAAGATCAATCGAAAATTTAACATCTCTCTCTAGAGGCACATCAGGGATTTCATCAGGAAAAACTTCTGGGAAATCAGACACAACATGTAATTTATCAATTACGGCTTGATTCTCAACAGACAAGGATGCCATCAAGGAAAACATCAAAATTCCATCACGTTCTATGTAACGCCCTAGTTGTTATTTTATTATTTTTTTGTTGATTTTAAGTATTTTATATGCTTTAAAATGATTTATGTGATTTATGTGGTATGTTGTATTTTAATTATATGGTTATTTTTATTATTTAATAGAAATAAGTAAGAAAATGGAATTTATGGAGTTTTTAGGGGTTACATTTTAATTAATAAGAATTAAAGGGAGTTAAGTGAAATGAAGGGAGTTAAGGAAATAGGGAGAGTTGGGAAAAAGGTAAGTCAGAGCTTTGTTTCACGTATCAGTAAGAAAAGTAGAGAAAAGAAGAGTTTTTGGGAAAAAGGGGAGAGAAGCCAAGAACAAGGGTGGAGAGCCAATATTTGTAGAATTTGATTCATCTGTAATTCAGGTAAGGGTGAGGCTAACCTTCAACTAATAATATATGTTTAATTTCTGAAAATTGGATTAAAAGGTTGCGTTTTTATGTTACGGTTAGAAGTTATGATATTTTGCAAAAATGTTGATGATTTTGTTGTTAATTGCATGTTTATGTGTTGCTTTGAGTACTATGTTGCGTATAGAACCTGTAGACATAGTAGAAAATCGTTTTGGGTGATCGGGGGATCAAAATTGGGTTTTTGGATGAAAAGAGTTAGAAAATTCGTGAACTTTTGAACTGCCCAGATGAAGCTTCGCTTGAAGCGAGATGTTTTTCGCTTAAGCGAGCGACCCAGAATGCTGTCCAGATGAAGCTTCGCTTGAAGCGAGATGCAAGCGAGCTCCAAGCGACATACTCCCAGACTTACGACATTTAGGTCACTTGAAGCGAACCACGAGCGAACTTTGAGCGAGCGAGAACCAACCATTCTGTGAAGATTTCGCTTGAAGCGAGATGGCGTTCGCTTGAAGGAAGATAGGCCCTGTAAGACCATTTTTGGAATTTTGCTTCGTGCATTAGGACTTTAATCTGAGCTTCCTATAATGTTTTATTGATTTATTTTACCTTTTTTATGAAGATAAATGTTGTGATTGAATTAATCTGATGGTAACCCGATCTAAAGTCATTCTTGCTAAACACACGTGCACCCACTAGCTGATCCATCAAATCATCAATTCTTGGAAGTGGATACCTATTCTTTATCGTCACTTTGTTCAATGTCGATAGTCAATACATAACCTCATACTACCATCTTTCTTCTTAACCAACAATACCGGCGCTCCCCAAGGTGAAGCACTCGGTCTTGCAAACTTCTTATCAAGCAAATCTTCCAACTGTTTCTTCAACTCAGCCAACTCAGAAGCCGACATACGGTAAGGTGTCATCGACACAGGCTTCGTTCCCGGAACAAGATCAATCGAAAATTTAACATCTCTCTCTAGAGGCACATCAGGGATTTCATCAGGAAAAACTTCTGGGAAATCACACACAACTTGTAATTTATCAATTACGGCTTGATTCTCAACAGACAAGGATGCCATCAAGGAAAACATCAAAATTCCATCACGTT
The DNA here is from genome assembly GCA_958299785.1 of Medicago lupulina. Taxonomy (NCBI): domain Eukaryota; kingdom Viridiplantae; phylum Streptophyta; class Magnoliopsida; order Fabales; family Fabaceae; genus Medicago; species Medicago lupulina. The sequence continues at coordinate 34,620,510 of OY283141.1, read as the reverse complement.
CTATGTAACGCCCTAGTTGTTATTTTATTATTTTTTGTTGATTTTAAGTATTTTATATGCTTTAAAATGATTTATGTGATTTATGTGGTGTGTTGTATTTTAATTATATGGTTATTTTTATTATTTAATAGAAATAAGTAAGAAAATGGAATTTATGGAGTTTTTAGGGGTTACATTTTAATTAATAAGAATTAAAGGGAGTTAAGTGAAATGAAGGGAGTTAAGGAAATAGGGAGGGTTGGGAAAAAGGTAAGTCAGAGCTTTGTTTCACGTATCAGTAAGAAAAGTAGAGAAAAGAAGAGTTTTTGGGAAAAAGGGGAGAGAAGCCAAGAACAAGGGTGGAGAGCCAATATTTGTAGAATTTGATTCATCTGTAATTCAGGTAAGGGTGAGGCTAACCTTCAACTAATAATATATGTTTAATTTCTGAAAATTGGATTAAAAGGTTGTGTTTTTGAGTTAGGGTTAGAAGTTATGATATTTTGCAAAAATGTTTATGATTTTGTTGTTAATTGCATGTTTATGTGTTGCTTTGAGTACTATGTTGCATATAGAACCTGTAGACATAGTAGAAAATCGTTTTGGGTGATCGGGGGATCAAAATTGGGTTTTTGGAGAAAATAGTTAGAAAATTCGTGAACTTTTGAACTGCCCAGATGAAGCTTCGCTTGAAGCGAGATGTTTTTCGATTAAGCGAGCGACCCAGAATGCTGTCCAGATGAAGCTTCGCTTGAAGCGAGATGCAAGCGAGCTCCAAGCGACATACTCCCAGACTTACGACATTTAGGTCACTTGAAGCGAACCACGAGCGAACTTTGAGCGAGCGAGAACCAACCATTCTGTGAAGATTTCGCTTGAAGTGAGATGGCGTTCGCTTGAAGGAAGATAGGCCCTGTAAGACCATTTTTGGAATTTTGCTTCGTGCATTAGGACTTTAATCTGAGCTTCCTATAATGTTTTATTGATTTATTTTACCTTTTTTATGAAGATAAATGTTGTGATTGAATTAATCTGATGGTAACCCGATCTAAAGTCATTCTTGCTAAACACACGTGCACCCACTAGCTGATCCATCAAATCATCAATTCTTGGAAGTGGATACCTATTCTTTATCGTCACTTTGTTCAATGTCGATAGTCAATACATAACCTCATACTACCATCTTTCTTCTTAACCAACAATACCGGCGCTCCCCAAGGTGAAGCGCTCGGTCTTGCAAACTTCTTATCAAGCAAATCTTCCAACTGTTTCTTCAACTCAGCCAACTCAGAAGCCGACATACGGTAAGGTGTCATCGACACAGGCTTCGTTCCCGGAACAAGATCAATCGAAAATTTAACATCTCTCTCTAGAGGCACATCAGGGATTTCATCAGGAAAAATTTCTGGGAAATCACACACAACTTGTAATTTATCAATTACGGCTTGATTCTCAACAGACAAGGATGCCATCAAGGAAAACATCAAAATTCCATCACGTTCTATGTAACGCCCTAGTTGTTATTTTATTATTTTTTGTTGATTTTAAGTATTTTATATGCTTTAAAATGATTTATGTGATTTATGTGGTGTGTTGTATTTTAATTATATGGTTATTTTTATTATTTAATAGAAATAAGTAAGAAAATGGAATTTATGGAGTTTTTAGGGGTTACATTTTAATTAATAAGAATTAAAGGGAGTTAAGTGAAATGAAGGGAGTTAAGGAAATAGGGAGAGTTGGGAAAAAGGTAAGTCAGAGCTTTGTTTCACGTATCAGTAAGAAAAGTAGAGAAAAGAAGAGTTTTTGGGAAAAAGGGGAGAGAAGCCTAGAACAAGGGTGGAGAGCCAATATTTGTAGAATTTGATTCATCTGTAATTCCGGTAAGGGTGAGGCTAACCTTCAACTAATAATATATGTTTAATTTCTGAAAATTGGATTAAAAGGTTGTGTTTTTGAGTTAGGGTTAGAATTTATGATATTTTGCAAAAATGTTTATGATTTTGTTGTTAATTGCATGTTTATGTGTTGCTTTGAGTACTATGTTGCATATAGAACCTGTAGACATAGTAGAAAATCGTTTTGGGTGATCGGGGGATCAAAATTGGGTTTTTGGAGAAAAGAGTTAGAAAATTCGTGAACTTTTGAACTGCCCAGATGAAGCTTCGCTTGAAGCGAGATGTTTTTCGCTTAAGCGAGCGACCCAGAATGCTGTCCAGATGAAGCTTCGCTTGAAGCGAGATGCAAGCGAGCTCCAAGCGACATACTCCCAGACTTACGACATTTAGGTCACTTGAAGCGAACCACGAGCGAACTTTGAGCGAGCGAGAACCAACCATTCTGTGAAGATTTCGCTTGAAGCGAGATGGCGTTCGCTTGAAGCGAGATAGGCCCTGTAAGACCATTTTTGGAATTTTGCTTCGTGCATTAGGACTTTAATCTGTGCTTCCTATAATGTTTTATTGATTTATTTTACCTTGTTTACGAAGATAAATGTTGTGATTGAATTAATCTGATGGTAACCCGATCTAAAGTCATTCTTGCTAAACACACGTGCACCCACTAGCTGATCCATCAAATCATCAATTCTTGGAAGTGGATACCTATTCTTTATCGTCACTTTGTTCAACTGTCGATAGTCAATACATAACCTCATACTACCATCTTTCTTCTTAACCAACAATACCGGCGCTCCCCAAGGTGAAACACTCGGTCTTACAAACTTCTTATCAAGCAAATCTTCCAACTGTTTCTTCAACTCAGCCAACTCAGAAGCCGACATACGGTATGGTGTCATCGACACAGGCTTCGTTCCCGGAACAAGATCAATCGAAAATTTAACATCTCTGTCTAGAAGCACATCAGGGATTTCATCAGGAAAAACTTCTGGGAAATCACACACAACTTGTAATTTATCAATTACGGCTTGATTCTCAACAGACAAGGATGCCATCAAGGAAAACATCAAAATTCCATCATGTTCTATGTAACGCCCTAGTTGTTATTTTATTATTTTTTGTTGATTTTAAGTATTTTATATGCTTTAAAATGATTTATGTGATTTATGTGGTGTGTTGTATTTTAATTATATGGTTATTTTTATTATTTAATAGAAATAAGTAAGAAAATGGAATTTATGGAGTTTTTAGGGGTTACATTTTAATTAATAAGAATTAAAGGGAGTTAAGGAAATAGGGAGAGTTGGGAAAAAGGTAAGTCAGAGCTTTGTTTCACGTATCAGTAAGAAAAGTAGAGAAAAGAAGAGTTTTTGGGAAAAAGGGGAGAGAAGCCAAGAACAAGGGTGGAGAGCCAATATTTGTAGAATTTGATTCATCTGTAAATCAGGTAAGGGTGAGGCTAACCTTCAACTAATAATATATGTTTAATTTCTGAAAATTGGATTAAAAGGTTGCGTTTTTGAGTTAGGGTTAGAAGTTATGATATTTTGCAAAAATGTTGATGATTTTGTTGTTAATTGCATGTTTATGTGTTGCTTTGAGTACTATGTTGCATATAGAACCTGTAGACATAGTAGAAAATCGTTTTGGGTGATCGGGGGATCAAAATTTGGTTTTTGGATGAAAAGAGTTAGAAAATTCGTGAACTTTTGAACTGCCCAGATGAAGCTTCGCTTGAAGCGAGATGTTTTTCGCTTAAGCGAGCGACCCAGAATGTTGTCCAGATGAAGCTTCGCTTGAAGCGAGATGCAAGCGAGCTCCAAGCGACATACTCCCAGACTTACGACATTTTGATCACTTGAAGCGAACCACGAGCGAACTTTGAGCGAGCGAGAACCAACCATTCTGTGAAGATTTCGCTTGAAGCGAGATGGCGTTCGCTTGAAGCGAGATAGGCCCTGTAAGACCATTTTTGGAATTTTGCTTCGTGCATTAGGACTTTAATCTGTGCTTCCTATAATGTTTTATTGATTTATTTTACCTTGTTTATATAGATAAATGTTGTGATTGAATTAATCTGATGGTAACCCGATCTAAAGTCAATCTTGCTAAACACACGTGCACCCACTAGCTTATCCATCAAATCATCAATTCTTGGAAGTGGATACCTATTCTTTATCGTCCCTTTGTTCAACTGTCGATAGTCAATACATAACCTCATTCTACCATCTTTCTTTTTAACCAACGATACCGGCGCTCACCAAGGTGAAACACTCGGTCTTACAAACTTCTTATCAAGCAAATATTCCAACTGTTTCTTCAACTCAGCCAACTCAGAAGCCGACATTCGGTAAGGTGTCATCGACACAGGCTTCGTTCCCGGAACAAGATCAATCGAAAATTTAACATCTCTCTCTAGAGGAACATCAGGGATTTCATCAGGAAAAACTTCTGGGAAATCACACACAACTTGTAATTTATCAATTACGGCTTGATTCTCAACAGGCAAGGATGCCATCAAGGAAAACTTCAAAATTCCATCACGTTATATGTATCGCCCTAGTTGTTATTTTATTATTTTTGGTTGATTTTAAGTATTTTATATGCTTTTAAATGATTTATGTGATTTATATGGTGTGTTGTATTTTAATTATATGGTTATTTTTATTATTTAATAGAAATAAGTAAGAAAATGGAATTTATGGAGTTTTTAGGGGTTACATTTTAATTAATAAGAATTAAAGGGAGTTAAGGAAATAGGGAGAGTTGGGAAAAAGGTAAGTCAGAGCTTTGTTTCACGTATCAGTAAGAAAACTAGAGAAAAGAAGAGTTTTTGGGAAAAAGGGGAGAGAAGCCAAGAACAAGGGTGGAGAGCCAATATTTGTAGAATTTGATTCATCTGTAATTCAGGTAAGGGTGAGGCTAACCTTCAACTAATAATATATGTTTAATTTCTGAAAATTGGATTAAAAGGTTGCGTTTTTGAGTTAGGGTTAGAAGTTATGATATTTTGCAAAAATGTTGATGATTTTGTTGTTAATTGCATGTTTATGTGTTGCTTTGAGTACTATGTTGCATATAGAACCTGTAGACATAGTAGAAAATCGTTTTGGGTGATCGGGGGATCAAAATTGGGTTTTTGGATGAAAAGAGTTAGAAAATTCGTGAACTTTTGAACTGCCCAGATGAAGCTTCGCTTGAAGCGAGATGTTTTTCGCTTAAGCGAGCGACCCAGAATGTTGTCCAGATGAAGCTTCGCTTGAAGCGAGATGCAAGCGAGCTCCAAGCGAGATACTCCCAGACTTACGACATTTAGGTCGCTTGAAGCGAACCACGAGCGAACTTTGAGCGAGCGAGAACCAACCATTCTGTGAAGATTTCGCTTGAAGCGAGATGGCCTTCGCTTGAAGCGAGATAGGCCCTGTAAGACCATTTTCGGAATTTTGCTTCGTGCATTAGGACTTTAATCTGAGCTTCCTATAATGTTTTATTGATTTATTTTACCTTGTTTATGAAGATAAATGTTGTGATTGAATTAATCTGATGGTAACCCGATCTAAAGTCATTCTTGCTAAACACACGTGCACCCACTAGCTGATCCATCAAATCATCAATTCTTGGAAGTGGATACCTATTCTTTATCGTCACTTTGTTCAACTGTCGATAGTCAATACATAACCTCATACTACCATCTTTCTTCTTAACCAACAATACCGGCGCTCCCCAAGGTGAAACACTCGGTCTTACAAACTTCTTATCAAGCAAATCTTCCAACTGTTTCTTCAACTCAGCCAACTCAAAAGCCGACATACGGTAAGGTGTCATCGACACAGGCTTCGTTCCCGGAACAAGATCAATCGAAAATTTAACATCTCTCTCTAGAGGCACATCAGGGATTTCATCAGGAAAAACTTCTGGGAAATCACACACAACTTGTAATTTATCAATTACGGCTTGATTCTCAACAGACAAGGATGCCATCAAGGAAAACTTCAAAATTCCATCACGTTATATGTATCGCCCTAGTTGTTATTTTATTATTTTTGGTTGATTTTAAGTATTTTATATGCTTTTAAATGATTTATGTGATTTATATGGTGTGTTGTATTTTAATTATATGGTTATTTTTATTATTTAATAGAAATAAGTAAGAAAATGGAATTTATGGAGTTTTTAGGGGTTACATTTTAATTAATAAGAATTAAAGGGAGTTAAGGAAATAGGGAGAGTTGGGAAAAAGGTAAGTCAGAGCTTTGTTTCACGTATCAGTAAGAAAACTAGAGAAAAGAAGAGTTTTTGGGAAAAAGGGGAGAGAAGCCAAGAACAAGGGTGGAGAGCCAATATTTGTAGAATTTGATTCATCTGTAATTCAGGTAAGGGTGAGGCTAACCTTCAACTAATAATATATGTTTAATTTCTGAAAATTGGATTAAAAGGTTGCGTTTTTGAGTTAGGGTTAGAAGTTATGATATTTTGCAAAAATGTTGATGATTTTGTTGTTAATTGCATGTTTATGTGTTGCTTTGAGTACTATGTTGCATATAGAACCTGTAGACATAGTAGAAAATCGTTTTGGGTGATCGGGGGATCAAAATTGGGTTTTTGGATGAAAAGAGTTAGAAAATTCGTGAACTTTTGAACTACCCAGATGAAGCTTCACTTGAAGCGAGATGTTTTTCGCTTAAGCGAGCGACCCAGAATGCTGTCCAGATGAAGCTTCGCTTGAAGCGAGATGCAAGCGAGATCCAAGCGAGATACTCCCAGACTTACGACATTTAGGTCGCTTGAAGCGAACCACGAGCGAACTTTGAGCGAGCGAGAACCAACCATTCTGTGAAGATTTCGCTTGAAGCGAGATGGCCTTCGCTTGAAGCGAGATAGGCCCTGTAAGACCATTTTCGGAATTTTGCTTCGTGCATTAGGACTTTAATCTGAGCTTCCTATAATGTTTTATTGATTTATTTTACCTTGTTTATGAAGATAAATGTGGTGATTGAATTAATCTGATGGTAACCCGATCTAAAGTCAATCTTGCTAAACATACGTGCACCCACTAGCTTATCCATCAAATCATCAATTCTTGGAAGTGGATACCTATTCTTTATCGTCCCTTTGTTCAACTGTCGATAGTCAATACATAACCTCATACTACCATCTTTCTTCTTAACCAACGATACCGGCGCTCCCCAAGGTAAACACTCGGTCTTACAAACTTCTTATCAAGCAAATCTACCAACTGTTTCTTCAACTCAGCCAACTCAGAAGCCGACATATGGTAAGGTGTCATCGACACAGGCTTCGTTCCCGGAACAAGATCAATCGAAAATTTAACATCTCTCTCTAGAGGCACATCAGGGATTTCATCAGGAAAAACTTCTGGGAAATCACACACAACTTGTAATTTATCAATTACGGCTTGATTCTCAATAGACAAGGATGCCATCAAGGAAAACATCAAAATTCCATCACGTTCTATGTAATGCCCTAGTCGTTAATTTATTATTTTTTGTTGATTTTAACTATTTTATATGCTTTAAAATGATTTATGTGATTTATATGGTGTGTTGTATTTTAATTATATGGTTATTTTTATTATTTAATAGAAATAAGTAAGAAAATGGAATTTATGGAGTTTTTAGGGGTTACATTTTAATTAATAAGAATTAAAGGGAGTTAAGTGAAATGAAGGGAGTTAAGGAAATAGGGAGAGTTGGGAAAAAGGTAAGTCAGAGCTTTGTTTCACGTATCAGTAAGAAAAGTAGAGAAAAGAAGAGTTTTTGGGAAAAAGGGGAGAGAAGCCAAGAACAAGGGTGGAGAGCCAATATTTGTAGAATTTGATTCATCTGTAATTCAGGTAAGGGTGAGGCTAACCTTCAACTAATAATATATGTTTAATTTCTGAAAATTGGATTAAAAGGTTGCGTTTTTGAGTTAGGGTTAGAAGTTATGATATTTTGCAAAAATGTTGATGATTTTGTTGTTAATTGCATGTTTATGTGTTGCTTTGAGTACTATGTTGCATATAGAACTTGTAGACATAGTAGAAAATCGTTTTGGGTGATCGGGGGATCAAAATTGGGTTTTTGGATGAAAAGAGTTAGAAAATTCGTGAACTTTTGAACTACCCAGATGAAGCTTCGCTTGAAGCGAGATGTTTTTCGCTTAAGCGAGCGACCCAGAATGCTGTCCAGATGAAGCTTCGCTTGAAGCGAGATGCAAGCGAGATCCAAGCGAGATACTCCCAGACTTACGACATTTAGGTCGCTTGAAGCGAACCACGAGCGAACTTTGAGCGAGCGAGAACCAACCATTCTGTGAAGATTTCGCTTGAAGCGAGATGGCCTTCGCTTGAAGCGAGATAGGCCCTGTAAGACCATTTTCGGAATTTTGCTTCGTGCATTAGGACTTTAATCTGAGCTTCCTATAATGTTTTATTGATTTATTTTACCTTGTTTATGAAGATAAATGTGGTGATTGAATTAATCTGATGGTAACCCGATCTAAAGTCAATCTTGCTAAACATACGTGCACCCACTAGCTTATCCATCAAATCATCAATTCTTGGAAGTGGATACCTATTCTTTATCGTCCCTTTGTTCAACTGTCGATAGTCAATACATAACCTCATACTACCATCTTTCTTCTTAACCAACGATACCGGCGCTCCCCAAGGTAAACACTCGGTCTTACAAACTTCTTATCAAGCAAATCTACCAACTGTTTCTTCAACTCAGCCAACTCAGAAGCCGACATATGGTAAGGTGTCATCGACACAGGCTTCGTTCCCGGAACAAGATCAATCGAAAATTTAACATCTCTCTCTAGAGGCACATCAGGGATTTCATCAGGAAAAACTTCTGGGAAATCACACACAACTTGTAATTTATCAATTACGGCTTGATTCTCAATAGACAAGGATGCCATCAAGGAAAACATCAAAATTCCATCACGTTCTATGTAATGCCCTAGTTGTTAATTTATTATTTTTTGTTGATTTTAACTATTTTATATGCTTTAAAATGATTTATGTGATTTATATGGTGTGTTGTATTTTAATTATATGGTTATTTTTATTATTTAATAGAAATAAGTAAGAAAATGGAATTTATGGAGTTTTTAGGGGTTACATTTTAATTAATAAGAATTAAAGGGAGTTAAGTGAAATGAAGGGAGTTAAGGAAATAGGGAGAGTTGGGAAAAAGGTAAGTCAGAGCTTTGTTTCACGTATCAGTAAGAAAAGTAGAGAAAAGAAGAGTTTTTGGGAAAAAGGGGAGAGAAGCCAAGAACAAGGGTGGAGAGCCAATATTTGTAGAATTTGATTCATCTGTAATTCAGGTAAGGGTGAGGCTAACCTTCAACTAATAATATATGTTTAATTTCTGAAAATTGGATTAAAAGGTTGCGTTTTTGAGTTAGGGTTAGAAGTTATGATATTTTTTAAAAATGTTGATGATTTTGCTGTTAATTGCATGTTTATGTGTTGCTTTGAGTACTATGTTACATATAGAACCTGTAGACATAGTAGAAAATCATTTTGGGTGATCGGGTGATCAAAATTGGGTTTTTGGATGATAAGAGTTAGAAAATTCGTGAACTTTTGAACTCCCCAGATGAAGATTCGCTTGAAGCGAGATGTTTTTCGCTTAAGCGAGCGACCCAGAATGCTGTCCAGATGAAAGCTTCGCTTGAAGCGAGATGCTCCCAGACTTACGACATTTAGGTCGCTTGAAGAGAACCACGAGCGAACTTTGAGCGAGCGAGAACCAACCTTTTTGTGAAGATTTCGCTTGAAGCGAGATGGCCTTCGCTTGAAGCGAGATAGGCCCTGTAAGACCATTTTCAGAATTTTGCTTCGTGCATTAGGATTTTAATCTGAGCTTCCTATAATGTTTTATTGATTTATTTTACCTTGTTTATGAATATAAATGTTGTGATTGAATTAATCTAATGGTAACCCGATCTAAAGTCAATCTTGCTAAACACACGTGCACCCACTAGCTGATCCATCAAATCATCAATTCTTGGAAGTGGATACCTATTCTTTATCGTCACTTTGTTCAACTATCGATAGTCAATACATAACCTCATACTACCATCTTTTTTCTTAACCAACAATACCGGCGCTCCCCAAGGTGAAACACTCGGTCTTACAAACTTCTTATCAAGCAAATCTTCCAATTGTTTCTTCAACTCAGCCAACTCAGAAGCCGACATACGGTAAGGTGTCATCGACACAGGCTTCGTTCCCGGAACAAGATCAATCGAAAATTTAACATCTCTCTCTTGAGGCACATCAGGGATTTCATCAGGAAAAACTTCTGGGAAATCACACACAACTTGTAATTTATCAATTATGGCTTGATTCTCAACAGACAAGGATGCCATCAAGGAAAACATCAAAATTCCATCACGTTCTATGTAACGCCCTAGTTGTTATTTTATTATTTTTGGTTGATTTTAAGTATTTTATATGCTTTAAAATGATTTATGTGATTTATGTGGTGTGTTGTATTTCAATTATATGGTTATTTTTATTATTTAAGAGAAATAAGTAAGAAAATGGAATTTATGGAGTTTTTAGTGGTTACATTTTAATTAATAAGAATTAAAGGGAGTTAAGTGAAATGAAGGGAGTTAAGGAAATAGGGAGAGTTAGGAAAAAGGTAAGTCAGAGCTTTGTTTCACGTATCAGTAAGAAAAGTAGAGAAAAAAAGAGTTTTTGGGAAAAAGGGGAGAGAAGCCAAGAACAAGGGTGGAGAGCCAATTTTTGTAGAATTTGATTCATCTGTAATTCAGGTAAGGGTGAGGCTAACCTTCAACTAATAATATATGTTTAATTTCTGAAAATTGGATTAAAAGGTTGTGTTTTTGAGTTAGGGTTAGAAGTTATGATATTTTGCAAAAATGTTGATGATTTTGTTGTTAATTGCATGTTTCTGTGTTGCTTTCAGTACTATGTTGCATATAGAACCTGTAGACATTGTAGAAAATCGTTTTGGGTAATCGGGGGATCAAAATTGGGTTTTTGGATGAAAAGAGTTAGAAAATTCGTGAACTTTTGAACTGCCCAGATGAAGCTTCGCTTGAAGCGAGATGTTTTTCGCTTAAGCGAGCGACCCAGAATGCTGTCCAGATGAAGCTTCGCTTGAAGCGAGATGCAAGCGAGCTCCATGCGAGATACTCCCAGACTTACGACATTTAGGTCGCTTGAAGGGAACCACGAGCGAACTTTGAGCGAGCGAGAACCAACCATTCTGTGAAGATTTCGCTTGAAGCGAGATAGGCCCTGTAAGACCATTTTCGGAATTTTGCTTCGTGCATTAGGACTTTAATCTGAGCTTCCTATAATGTTTTATTGATTTATTTTACCTTGTTTATGAAGATAAATGTTGTGATTGAATTAATCTGATGGTAACCCGATCTAAAGTCATTCTTGCTAAACACACGTGCACCCACTAGCTGATCCATCAAATTATCAATTCTTGGATGTGGATACCTATTCTTTATCGTCACTTTGTTCAACTGTCGATAGTTAATACATAACCTCATACTACCATCTTTCTTCTTAACCAACAATATCGGCGCTCCCCAAGGTGAAACACTCGGTCTTACAAACTTCTTATCAAGCAAATCTTCCAACTGTTTCTTCAACTCAGCCAACTCAGAAGCCGACATTCGGTAAGGTGTCATCGACACAGGCTTCGTTCCCGGAACAAGATCAATCGAAAATTTAACATCTCTCTCTAGAGGCACATCAGGGATTTCATCAGGAAAAACTTCTGGGAAATCACACACAACTTGTAATTTATCAATTACGGCTTGATTCTCAACAGACAAGGATGCCATCAAGGAAAACATCAAAATTCCATCACGTTCTATGTAACGCCCTAGTTGTTATTTTATTATTTTTTGTTGATTTTAAGTATTTTATATGCTTTAAAATGATTTATGTGATTTATGTGGTGTGTTGTATTTTAATTATATGGTTATTTTTATTATTTAATATAAATAAGTAAGAAAATAGAATTTATGGAGTTTTTAGGGGTTACATTTTAATTAATAAGAATTAAAGGGAGTTAAGTGAAATGAAGAGAGTTAAGGAAATAGGGAGAGTTGGGAAAAAGGTAAGTCAGAGCTTTGTTTCACGTATCAGTAAGAAAAGTAGAGAAAAGAAGAGTTTTTGGGAAAAAGGGGAGAGAAGCCAAGAACAAGGGTGGAGAGCCAATATTTTAGAATTTGATTCATCTGTAATTCAGGTAAGGGTGAGGCTAACCTTCAACTAATAATATATGTTTAATTTCTGAAAATTGGATTAAAAGGTTGCGTTTTTGAGTTAGGGTTAGAAGTTATGATATTTTGCAAAAATGTTGATGATTTTGTTGTTAATTGCATGTTTATGTGTTGCTTTGAGTACTATGTTGCATATAGAACCTGTAGACATAGTAGAAAATCGTTTTGGGTGATCGGGGGATCAAAATTGGGTTTTTGGAGAAAAGAGTTAGAAAATTCGTGAACTTTTGAACTGCCCAGATGAAGCTTCGCTTGAAGCGAGATGTTTTTCGCTCAAGCGAGCGACCCAGAATGCTGTCCAGATGAAGCTTCGCTTGAAGCGAGATGAAAGCCAGATCCAAGCGAGATACTCCCAGACTTACGACATTTAGGTCGCTTGAAGCGAACCACGAGCGAACTTTGAGCGAGCGAGAACCAACCATTCTGTGAAGATTTCGTTTGAAGCGAGATGGCCTTCGCTTGAAGCGAGATAGGCCCTGTAAGACCATTTTCGGAATTTTGCTTCGTGCATTAGGACTTTAATCTGAGCTTCCTATAATGTTTTATTGATTTATTTTACCTTGTTTATGAAGATAAATGTGGTGATTGAATTAATCTGATGGTAACCCGATCTAAAGTCAATCTTGCTAAACATACGTGCACCCACTAGCTTATCCATCAAATCATCAATTCTTGGAAGTAGATACCTATTCTTTAGCGTCCCTTTGTTCAACTGTCGATAGTCAATACATAACCTCATACTACCATCTTTCTTCTTAACCAACGATACCGGCGCTCCCCAAGGTAAACACTCGGTCTTACAAACTTCTTATCAAGCAAATCTACCAACTGTTTCTTCAACTCAGCCAACTCAGAAGCCGACATATGGTAAGGTGTCATCGACACAGGCTTCGTTCCCGGAACAAGATCAATCGAAAATTTAACATCTCTCTCTAGAGGCACATCAGGGATTTCATCAGGAAAAACTTCTGGGAAATCACACACAACTTGTAATTTATCAATTACGGCTTGATTCTCAACAGACAAGGATGCCATCAAGGAAAACATCAAAATTCCATCACGTTCTATGTAATGCCCTAGTTGTTATTTTATTATTTTTTGTTGATTTTAACTATTTTATATGCTTTAAAATGATTTATGTGATTTATATGGTGTGTTGTATTTTAATTATATGGTTATTTTTATTATTTAATAGAAATAAGTAAGAAAATGGAATTTATGGAGTTTTTAGGGGTTACATTTTAATTAATAAGAATTAAAGGGAGTTAAGTGAAATGAAGGGAGTTAAGGAAATAGGGAGAGTTGGGAAAAAGGTAAGTCAGAGCTTTGTTTCACGTATCAGTAAGAAAAGTAGAGAAAAGAAGAGTTTTTGGGAAAAAGGGGAGAGAAGCCAAGAACAAGGGTGGAGAGCCAATATTTGTAGAATTTGATTCATCTGTAATTCAGGTAAGGGTGAGGCTAACCTTCAACTAATAATATATGTTTAATTTCTGAAAATTGGATTAAAAGGTTGCGTTTTTGAGTTAGGGTTAGAAGTTATGATATTTTTTAAAAATGTTGATGATTTTGTTGTTAATTGCATGTTTATGTGTTGCTTTGAGTACTATGTTACATATAGAACCTGTAGACATAGTAGAAAATCATTTTGGGTGATCGGGTGATCAAAATTGGGTTTTTGGATGATAAGAGTTAGAAAATTCGTGAACTTTTGAACTGCCCAGATGAAGCTTCGCTTGAAGCGAGATGTTTTTTGCTTAAGCGAGCGACCCAGAATGCTGTCCAGATGAAAGCTTCGCTTGAAGCGAGATGCTCCCAGACTTACGACATTTAGGTCGCTTGAAGAGAACCACGAGCGAACTTTGAGCGAGCGAGAACCAACCTTTTTGTGAAGATGTCGCTTGAAGCGAGATGGCCTTCGCTTGAAGCGAGATAGGCCCTGTAAGACCATTTTCAGAATTTTGCTTCGTGCATTAGGATTTTAATCTGAGCTTCCTATAATGTTTTATTGATTTATTTTACCTTGTTTATGAATATAAATGTTGTGATTGAATTAATCTAATGGTAACCCGATCTAAAGTCAATCTTGCTAAACACACGTGCACCCACTAGCTGATCCATCAAATCATCAATTCTTGGAAGTGGATACCTATTCTTTATCGTCACTTTGTTCAACTATCGATAGTCAATAACATAACCTCATACTACCATCTTTCTTCTTAACCAACAATACCGGCGCTCCCCAAGGTGAAACACTCGGTCTTACAAACTTCTTATCAAGCAAATCTTCCAATTGTTTCTTCAACTCAGCCAACTCAGAAGCCGACATACGATAAGGTGTCATCGACACAGGCTTCGTTCCCGGAACAAGATCAATCGAAAATTTAACATCTCTCTCTTGAGGCACATCAGGGATTTCATCAGGAAAAACTTCTGGGAAATCACACACAACTTGTAATTTATCAATTATGGCTTGATTCTCAACAGACAAGGATGCCATCAAGGAAAACATCAAAATTCCATCACGTTCTATGTAACGCCCTAGTTGTTATTTTATTATTTTTGGTTGATTTTAAGTATTTTATATGCTTTAAAATGATTTATGTGATTTATGTGGTGTGTTGTATTTTAATTATATGGTTATTTTTATTATTTAAGAGAAATAAGTAAGAAAATGGAATTTATGGAGTTTTTAGTGGTTACATTTTAATTAATAAGAATTAAAGGGAGTTAAGTGAAATGAAGGGAGTTAAGGAAATAGGGAGAGTTAGGAAAAAGGTAAGTCAGAGCTTTGTTTCACGTATCAGTAAGAAAAGTAGAGAAAAAAAGAGTTTTTGGGAAAAAGGGGAGAGAAGCCAAGAACAAGGGTGGAGAGCCAATTTTTGTAGAATTTGATTCATCTGTAATTCAGGTAAGGGTGAGGCTAACCTTCAACTAATAATATATGTTTAATTTCTGAAAATTGGATTAAAAGGTTGTGTTTTTGAGTTAGGGTTAGAAGTTATGATATTTTGCAAAAATGTTGATGATTTTGTTGTTAATTGCATGTTTCTGTGTTGCTTGGAGTACTATGTTGCATATAGAACCTGTAGACATTGTAGAAAATCGTTTTGGGTCATCGGGGGATCAAAATTGGGTTTTTGGATGAAAAGAGTTAGAAAATTCGTGAACTATTGAACTGCCCAGATGAAGCTTCGCTTGAAGCGAGCGACCCATAATGCTGTCCAGATGAAGCTTCGCTTGAAGCGAGATGCAAGCGAACTCCAAGTGAGATACTCCCAGACTTACGACATTTAGGTCGCTTGAAGCGAACCACGAGCAAACTTTGAGCGAGCGAGAACCAACCATTTTGTGAAGATTTAGTTTGAAGCGAGATAGGCCCTGTAAGACCATTTTCTGAATTTTGCATCGTGCATTAGGACTTTAATCTGAGCTTCCTATAATGTTTAATTGATTTATTTTACCTTGTTTATGAAGATAAATGTTGTGATTGAATTTATCTGATGGTAACCCGATCTAAAGTCAATCTTGCTAAACACACGTGCACCCACTAGCTGATCCATCAAATCATCAATTCTTGGAAGTGGATACCTATTCTTTATCGTCACTTTGTTCAACTGTCGATAGTCAATACATAACCTCATACTACCATCTTTCTTCTTAACCAACAATACCGACGCTCCCCAAGGTGAAACACTCGGTCTTACAAACTTCTTATCAAGCAAATCTTCCAACTGTTTCTTCAACTCAGCCAACTCAGAAGCCGACATACGATAAGGTGTCATCGACACAGGCTTCGTTCCCGGAACAAGATCAATCGAAAATTTAACATCTCTCTCTTGAGGCACATCAGGGATTTCATCAGGAAAAACTTCTGGGAAATCACACACAACTTGTAATTTATCAATTATGGCTTGATTCTCAACAGACAAGGATGCCATCAAGGAAAACATCAAAATTCCATCACGTTCTATGTAACGCCCTAGTTGTTATTTTATTATTTTTGGTTGATTTTAAGTATTTTATATGCTTTAAAATGATTTATGTGATTTATGTGGTGTGTTGTATTTTAATTATATGGTTATTTTTATTATTTAAGAGAAATAAGTAAGAAAATGGAATTTATGGAGTTTTTAGTGGTTACATTTTAATTAATAAGAATTAAAGGGAGTTAAGTGAAATGAAGGGAGTTAAGGAAATAGGGAGAGTTAGGAAAAAGGTAAGTCAGAGCTTTGTTTCACGTATCAGTAAGAAAAGTAGAGAAAAAAAGAGTTTTTGGGAAAAAGGGGAGAGAAGCCAAGAACAAGGGTGGAGAGCCAATTTTTGTAGAATTTGATTCATCTGTAATTCAGGTAAGGGTGAGGCTAACCTTCAACTAATAATATATGTTTAATTTCTGAAAATTGGATTAAAAGGTTGTGTTTTTGAGTTAGGGTTAGAAGTTATGATATTTTGCAAAAATGTTGATGATTTTGTTGTTAATTGCATGTTTCTGTGTTGCTTGGAGTACTATGTTGCATATAGAACCTGTAGACATTGTAGAAAATCGTTTTGGGTCATCGGGGGATCAAAATTGGGTTTTTGGATGAAAAGAGTTAGAAAATTCGTGAACTATTGAACTGCCCAGATGAAGCTTCGCTTGAAGCGAGCGACCCATAATGCTGTCCAGATGAAGCTTCGCTTGAAGCGAGATGCAAGCGAACTCCAAGTGAGATACTCCCAGACTTACGACATTTAGGTCGCTTGAAGCGAACCACGAGCAAACTTTGAGCGAGCGAGAACCAACCATTTTGTGAAGATTTAGTTTGAAGCGAGATAGGCCCTGTAAGACCATTTTCTGAATTTTGCATCGTGCATTAGGACTTTAATCTGAGCTTCCTATAATGTTTAATTGATTTATTTTACCTTGTTTATGAAGATAAATGTTGTGATTGAATTTATCTGATGGTAACCCGATCTAAAGTCAATCTTGCTAAACACACGTGCACCCACTAGCTGATCCATCAAATCATCAATTCTTGGAAGTGGATACCTATTCTTTATCGTCACTTTGTTCAACTGTCGATAGTCAATACATAACCTCATACTACCATCTTTCTTCTTAACCAACAATACCGACGCTCCCCAAGGTGAAACACTCGGTCTTACAAACTTCTTATCAAGCAAATCTTCCAACTGTTTCTTCAACTCAGCCAACTCAGAAGCCGACATACGATAAGGTGTCATCGACACAGGCTTCGTTCCCGGAACAAGATCAATCGAAAATTTAACATCTCTCTGTAGAGGCACATCAGGGATTTCATAAGGAAAAACTTCTGGGAAATCACACAGAACTTGTAATTTATCAATTACGGCTTGATTCTCAACAGACAAAGATGCCATCAAGGAAAACATCAAAATTCCATCACGTTCTATGTAACGCCCTAGTTGTTATTTTATTATTTTTGGTTGATTTTAAGTATTTTATAGGCTTTAAAATGATTTATGTGATTTATATGGTGTGTTGTATTTCAATTATATGGTTATTTTTATTATTTAATAGAAATAAGTAAGAAAATGGAATTTATGGAGTTTTTAGGGGTTACATTTTAATTAATAAGAATTAAAGGGAGTTAAGTGAAATGAAGGGAGTTAAGGAAATAGGGAGAGTTGGGAAAAAGGTAAGTCAAAGCTTTGTTTCACGTATGAGTAAGAAAAGTAGAGAAAAGAAGAGTTTTTGGGAAAAAGGGGAGATAAGCCAAGAACAAGGGTTGAGAGCCAATATTTGTAGAATTTGATTCATCTGTAATTCAGGTAAGGGTGAGGCTAACCTTCAACTAATAATATATGTTTAATTTCTGAAAATTGGATTAAAAGGTTGTGTTTTTGAGTTAGGGTTAGAAGTTATGATATTTTGCAAAAATGTTGATGATTTTGTTGTTAATTGCATGTTTCTGTGTTGCTTGGAGTACTATGTTGCATATAGAACCTGTAGACATTGTAGAAAATCGTTTTGGGTCATCGGGGGATCAAAATTGGGTTTTTGGATGAAAAGAGTTAGAAAATTCGTGAACTATTGAACTGCCCAGATGAAGCTTCGCTTGAAGCGAGCGACCCATAATGCTGTCCAGATGAAGCTTCGCTTGAAGCGAGATGCAAGCGAACTCCAAGTGAGATACTCCCAGACTTACGACATTTAGGTCGCTTGAAGCGAACCACGAGCAAACTTTGAGCGAGCGAGAACCAACCATTTTGTGAAGATTTAGTTTGAAGCGAGATAGGCCCTGTAAGACCATTTTCTGAATTTTGCATCGTGCATTAGGACTTTAATCTGAGCTTCCTATAATGTTTAATTGATTTATTTTACCTTGTTTATGAAGATAAATGTTGTGATTGAATTTATCTGATGGTAACCCGATCTAAAGTCAATCTTGCTAAACACACGTGCACCCACTAGTTGATCCATCAAATCATCAATTCTTGGAAGTGGATACCTATTCTTTATCGTCACTTTGTTCAACTGTCGATAGTCAATACATAACCTCATACTACCATCTTTCTTCTTAACCAACAATACCGACGCTCCCCAAGGTGAAACACTCGGTCTTACAAACTTCTTATCAAGCAAATCTTCCAACTGTTTCTTCAACTCAGCCAACTCAGAAGCCGACATACGATAAGGTGTCATCGACACAGGCTTCGTTCCCGGAACAAGATCAATCGAAAATTTAACATCTCTCTGTAGAGGCACATCAGGGATTTCATAAGGAAAAACTTCTGGGAAATCACACAGAACTTGTAATTTATCAATTACGGCTTGATTCTCAACAGACAAAGATGCCATCAAGGAAAACATCAAAATTCCATCACGTTCTATGTAACGCCCTAGTTGTTATTTTATTATTTTTGGTTGATTTTAAGTATTTTATAGGCTTTAAAATGATTTATGTGATTTATATGGTGTGTTGTATTTCAATTATATGGTTATTTTTATTATTTAATAGAAATAAGTAAGAAAATGGAATTTATGGAGTTTTTAGGGGTTACATTTTAATTAATAAGAATTAAAGGGAGTTCAGTGAAATGAAGGGAGTTAAGGAAATAGGGAGAGTTGGGAAAAAGGTAAGTCAAAGCTTTGTTTCACGTATGAGTAAGAAAAGTAGAGAAAAGAAGAGTTTTTGGGAAAAAGGGGAGATAAGCCAAGAACAAGGGTCGAGAGCCAATATTTGTAGAATTTGATTCATCTGTAATTCAGGTAAGGGTGAGGCTAACCTTCAACTAATAATATATGTTTAATTTCTGAAAATTGGATTAAAAGGTTGTGTTTTTGAGTTAGGGTTAGAAGTTATGATATTTTGCAAAAATGTTGATGATTTTGTTGTTAATTGCATGTTTCTGTGTTGCTTTGAGTACTATGTTGCATATAGAACCTGTAGACATTGTAGAAAATCGTTTTGGGTGATCGGGGGATCAAAATTGGGCTTTTGGATGAAAAGAGTTAGAAAATTCGTGAACTTTTGAACTGCCCAGATGAAGCTTCGCTTGAAGCGAGATGTTTTTCCCTTAAGCAAGCGACCCAGAATGATGTATAGATGAAGCTTTGCTTGAAGCGAGATGCAAGCGAACTCCAAGCGAGATACTCCCAGACTTACGACATTTAGGTCGCTTGAAGCGAACCACGAGCGAACTTTGAGCGAGCGAGAACCAACCATTCTGTGAAGATTTCGCTTTAAGCGAGATGGCCTTCGCTTGAAGCGAGATAGGCCCTTTAAGACCATTTTCGGAATTTTGCATCGTGCATTAGGACTTTAATCTGAGCTTCCTATAATGTTTTATTGATTTATTTTACCTTGTTTATGAAGATAAATGTTGTTATTGAATTTATCTGATGGTAACCCGATCTAAAGTCAATCTTGCTAAACACACGTCACCCACTAGCTGATCCATCAAATCATCAATTCTTGGAAGTGGATACCTATTCTTTATCGTCACTTTGTTCAAATGTCGATAGTCAATACATAACCTCATACTACCATCTTTCTTCTTAACCAACAATACCGGCGCTCCCCAAGGTGAAACACTCGGTCTTACAAACTTCTTATCAAGCAAATCTTCCAACTGTTTCTTCAACTCAGCCAACTCAGAAGCCGACATACGGTAAGGTTGAAGTAGATAAAATAGTCACAAGGAAGGGGGGGTTTGAATTGTGACCCTTTAAAATTTATCCTGAAACTTAAACGTGATTCTCAAGCTGTTTACTTGGAATGGTTAAGTTAACTTTCTGAACTCAGAACGTTCTGAAGTTCATTCACAAAAACTGATTAACAAAGTAAATGTGTTGGTGTGTGTTGTGTATACTGAAAATAAAGAGTATAGGGAAGAAAGAAAGAACACACAGAGATTTATAGAGGTTCACCCAATGTGGGCTAGTCCTCTCCTCACAATCTTGTGAGAGTTTCCACTATGATGCCTTGAGATAACCTCCCAAGTCCTGCACCTTACAATCTGTGTTCACCTGAACACTTACAAATCTGTATTCTCTAAGCCTCAGCAGGCTTGCACCTTTTTGCTAAGTTACCTACTTAGACTTTTACACCTTTGCTCAAAACTAATACTTTAGTACCCCTAAAGCTAGATGAGACTTTGTTACAATTTGTAAGAGATGTGAATGTTTGAGAATCAAACAGAGGAGGAAGAAGAGAAAGAAGTTATCTGCGAAAGAGATAACAAAGAGTTATTGATTTGCACTAAGGAAACAAAAGCCTTAGAGATTGATCAATTTCACTTGCAAAAGCTTCAAACAAAATCAGAGTTGTTTTCTTGTATGCTTTGCAATGGTGCAAGTTTTGCTAAGGCCTTGATCTCTATTTATAGAGTCATGGGACTCATATAGCCGTTGTAGGGTGTCCAATGGTGTTATGCCATGTGTCCTTGGGTCCCACAAGCTTTAACTTGAAAATCTGGGTGAACATTCTGATCTCTGATGAACATCAGAATGTTGTTGCGTTCATGATGATCTTCATCTGGGTTCATCATGTTCTTCATCTGGGTTCATCATATATGAATGAACATATGAAGTTCTGGGCGTGCCATGTGTTTTTTACATGAATTTCTGGGCAATGGCCAAAGTATGAACTTTTCTTCAAACTTCAGAAGGTTCATTTCCCAGATCTGCCTTGGGACTTGGTGCAGGATTGAGTTAGTGGATTTTGCATCTTCATGCCCATGCTTTGAGAGATTGTGTTGTCCTTGTACAGTACCAACTCCCATGCGTGTCTATCTCTGATTGATCAAGATAGATTTGCTTTGCTTTTGCTTTTTGCTTTTCACCTACTGTACTGTTCATAAAGTAAGCATGTGCAGAGCCTGAACATTCTGATCTTCAGAATGTTCCTTTGTTTCACTTAGGATGATTTGTAAGACTACTATTTGATGTAATCAAATCCTAATAGTGAAACAATAATGAAGAGCAGTGAATATAACTCCTAGGATGATATTTTCCTTTGGAATATCCTTAGTACTTTAATGTTCATAGTCTTTAAATGAACATTAAGTATCCTTTTTGACATAATCCTTGTGTATGCCTATATTGCTTGATTGATCCATGCAGAAGTACTTTCCTTGACATATATTTATGTCACATGTGCCTTGCATGACCTTGATTAATGTTCTTGAGATTCTGGGCTTGTATGGAAGCAACCTTCTGATCTCTTGTGCGAACATTCTGATCTCTGAGCAACATTATGATCTCTGAGCAACATTCTGATCCAACTTTCTGACCTCAGTGTTAGATCATGAATTCAAATGTACTTTGATTCTTTGAATCTTGGTATGATATAAACCTTGTTCCTGTCTTAGTAAAACACTCAAGAGCACAAGTTAAATACCAAGGAATTAATCAAAGTCCATTAATTCTTTAATCATAATGGTTTATTATCTTTAAAATTAATTAGGGATTTTGCCTCAACAATCTCCCCCTTTTTGAAGATGATAAACCTATGATTTAGGATTAAGGATTTTGATTATATAAACAGAGATAAACAGAGCTTAGAAAATTTATTTTTAATGCTCCCCCTCATTTTTATAATCTATTATGCTGAGTTTTTAAGAACTTAAAAAGCTCCCCCTCAATTTCATAATGCATTTGCATATAAAGATGTGCAAGATTGAACCAAAATCAATATCATTCATTAATGTAAACATGAAGTACAATTACATGAATTATATGGTTCAAAAACAAAAAAGAAATTCAAAGCATGTGATCAAGCAAAAGGTGAAGTTACTAAACTCCAATAACTATTGATCACTTAGACCTACTTAGGGCCTAAAACTAAGAAGAACTTAAGACATAAATCCTAAAGCTTCTCCCCCTTTAGTCATCTGCAAAAAGGATAGGGAGGAATAACACAAAGATTCAGGGAGTAGAATCCCCAGAATCAGAAGATGGTTCATCTTCAAAGATGGAGGGGTCATCAAAAACTGGAGGTGAAATAGCCAATCCAGGGGCATGCACCTTGACAGTCCAGTCAGCCAATACACAAGCAATTTTGTGGGTTTTAGTGGAAACCCTTAGTGCTCTTGAAGCTATCTTTTCAGCCCTTGAAGGTTTAGCAGGTGCAGCAGCACCAGAAGCTTCAACTTTCTCTTTGTTGGCAGACACAAAGGTGTTGAGAGAGTCAAACAAAGCAGACATGTTTGGGAGTTTGTTTGTGGCTTTCATTGGCGGTGGAGGTGGAGTATATGAGGGTATGGTGTCTGGAGTAGGAAGGTTGGAAACCAAGAAGTTGCTTGCACCAGCAACAGATCCCATGGTAGAGGAAGAGAGGTTAACATTCTGAACAGTATGAGCCATACGTTGAACTTCTTCAGAAGGCAAAGATCCAGAGGCCAAAGGCATTGGATCTGCTGACATCTCAGGCTCATTTGAAGCATTTTGATCAATATGTTGATCAGCAAAGAGTTGATTTTGCTTATCACCTTGAGCATTTAGAGCAACTGTTTGTGCTTTGCTGGCAGTTTCTTCAACTTGAATGGGTTCAGCAACTTGGACATTCTGAACTCCTGGTTCAGTAGCAGAAGCTTCAACCTTCTGAACTTCTGGTTCAATAGCTTGTTGAGAGATTTCCTGACCATCTTGAAACACTTCATTGTTGAAGTCAGAATTGAAATCTTCAATGTTGAGGTCAAAGCCAGTTGAAAATTCCATATGCTCATCTTGAGCGTGCTCTTCCCTACTCATGTTGGAAGCCAAAATCTCAGCTACTTCCTGAGTTTCTTCATCAACATTCTGAGTTTTCTTCTCAGTATTTTCTTCAACTCTCTGATTTCCAGCAAGAGAGTTTTCCTTAGCCATCTCAGCAGCTTTTTCACTATTCATGTCGTCCTTTGGAGAGGATGCTTCTTTATCCTTCTGAGCATTCTCTTCAAACACTGATTGACCAATCAGGGAGCAGAACTGTGAGTTTCCTTCGTCCACAATTTCCTTTGCAAGCTCTGCGACTTTGGAGAATATCCCTATAGCAGGTGGAGAGGAGGGTCTGACTTCTTTGTCTTCAGGAGTCTTATCTTTGATTTCTTCCAACTTTCTCTTCTTTGTTGCCTTCTGAACATTCTGACGAGAAGATCTCTTTGTTGAGCCAGATGTTTCAGAGGTTGTGAAGGAAGCCATATTTGTGGTG
This sequence comes from Medicago lupulina, assembly GCA_958299785.1. Lineage (NCBI taxonomy): Eukaryota > Viridiplantae > Streptophyta > Magnoliopsida > Fabales > Fabaceae > Medicago > Medicago lupulina. The sequence goes on along the minus strand of OY283141.1, from coordinate 34,596,689 downwards.
GTGATGCGTAGTTGACCTAGAGTTTTGGAGGTAAACCTCATGAAGTCAATCTTGCGTGGTTCACCGTCAAGTGGCACTTTTGCCTTCTGGAAGATAGGAGTAAGGTGCATTCCATAGGGTAATCCAGCAACTGTTTGCTTCATGGCCAAGCATGAGTCAATCATGTGTTGAATGATGATGAAACAGAGATTGAGTTTGGTCTTGCTTATGAGGTGGTGGAGGATGCAGAGATCCATATCAGAAACAACATCAAAAGATCCACATTTTGGTACTAGAGTGTGCCTAATCATGTTGTGAAGGATTTTTGGAACGTCTACTAGATTTGTGGAGTTAAAGGTGAGATTGTCTTTGGTGTATTTGGCTATGAGTTGTTCTTTACTAACTTTGAGGTCATCAAACCATGAGCAAGAAAATAGTTTGTTACCTTCATTAGGGATTTTCAAAGCTTCAGAAAGAAACTCTTGAGTAACTGTGATTTGTACTCCCTTGACAGAAGAGATGAGAAAGTTCTCATTCTCCTTCTTCTTTTGCTTCACAATCAGATTGGTGTAGAACTCTCTGACCAATCCTTCATAAGTGTGTTCTTGTAGAGACACAAAGTCAGTCCATCCTTGTGGATCTGTGAACTTCTTCAGATTCCATCCTTTTGTCTCCAAGCTTTCAAACTCAAAGTACTTGGATCTGCTCATAGGTCTAAAGGCAATCTTTTCTGCTCTTTGAGTCTTGAAGACAGCAGCTACTTTAGTGATGTCTTTTCCTTTGCCATGCTTTCTTGGGGAAGATTCCTTCTTCACACTAGTCTCAACATTTTCTTCTTCATTCTGAGAAGTAGACTTTCCCTTTGTTGAAGACGCAGACTTCTCTGTAGGCAGAGGCATAGCTTCTTTTGCAATCTCCTTTCTTTTCTTGTAGATTTTTCTTGCGGACTTAACAATCTCAGTGAGAGTTTGTTCAGAATCTTCATCCATTTCTTCAGGAACATCCTCTATTTGTTCCTCATAAGTCTCATCCATTTCCTCATCATCTGAACCAGAGCTTTCTTCTTCAGTGCTTGGTTCTTCCTCCTTTTCTTCTTCAACTGTCTTCTCTTCTTCTTCAACAGAATTTGTTTCTTCATCAGAGAGAAGATCCATGTGGGTGACTGTTGGTTCCTTTGAAGATTTCTTCATCCTTGTGGAGCGTCTTGTAGGAACGGGTCTCGGTTTGATGATTGGTTGTTTTGAAGATTTTGATTTCGAGGATTTTGGTTCGTCGAAAGCAGGGTAGATAACGTCGGGAAGAACTGTATGAACAGGAGTTTCGTTCAAGGTTGGTTGATCAGAGGTTTGATCAGCAGCGGTGTTTTGTGGTGGTGATGGAGAATGTTGTACTTGAGAATTTTCACCATCAACAAACTTTGAAGTGGTTTTGGTTCTTGCCATTTTTCAGAAAAGTGTAAGAAACAGAGTGGTTTTTGAAATTTTTGTGAAGAGTTTAGAGAAGAGAGATTTGGATTTAGATAGAAGTGAAATAATCAGAAGTGGTTACTGATTATATAGACAAGGCGTGCAGAAAGAAGAAAGGAAATGATAGTAGTTACATTGGGAAAGAGGAAAAATGGAACGGACAAGAGAGAGAAAGGGAAAAAGTAGCCGTTTGTACAAAGAGAAGTGGAAAGGTTGATTTGATAGTTGAGGCTTTACATGGTGGTTAAGCCTTAAATATAACTTCTTATAACCAAGCATTAAATGCTCAAAATTATAGAAGGATATTTGGAGAAGGGTATCACAAAATCTTACGCAAGAGATTTCTGACCCAGATATCAGACTTTTGAACGTTCTGACCTTTCTGAACATTCTGACCTGAGGAACATTCTGAACTCAGGAACATTCTGAACTTAAGAACATTCTGATGAATGTTCTGATTGAGATAGATCTATCTGATTTGCAACAGATGATATCAAGGGGTTTAGTCTAAGGCCCTTAGTGATCTGTAATCAATCTTTATTGGGATTTTTCATGATTAACAATTTTTCTTTAAGAAAATTGAATCTATCCTCAACAAGGGGTTTTGTGAAAATGTCAGCTAGTTGATTTTCAGTGTCAACAAAGCTTAATGCAATATTCTTTTTCTGAACATGGTCTCTAATGAAATGATGCTTTATTTCAATATGCTTAGACCTAGAATGCTGAATAGGATTCTTAGACAGATTAATTGCACTTGTATTATCACAATAAATAGGAACATTTGTGTACCTTAGAGAGTAGTCTTCCAGCTGATTTCTTACCCACAAAATCTGAGAGCAACAGCTAGCTGCAGATACATACTCAGCTTCAGTTGTGGAGAGAGCAATAGTGTTTTGCTTTCTGCAAGACCATCCAATCAATGCTTGTCCTAAGAATTGGCAGGATCCACTTGTGCTCTTCCTCTCAACTTTGTCTCCAGCATAATCAGCATCACAATATGCTACAAGATCAAAACTAGAACCTCTTCTATACCAAAGGCCAAGATCAGTAGTACCTACTAGATACCTAAGAATTCTTTTGACTGCAGTCAAGTGTGATTCTTTTGCACAGGTTTGAAACCTGGCACATAAACCAACTGCAAACACTATGTCTGGTCTGCTAGCAGTCAAGTATAATAATGATCCTATCATGCCTCTATATTCCTTTTCAGAAACAGACTTTCCACTTTCATCCTTATCTAAACTTGAAGATGGATGCATGGGGGTGACCATGATTTTTGCCTCATTCATTTTATATTTCTTAAGAATGTCTTTGACATATTTTTCTTGACTTATGAAAATTCCATTTGGATGTTGTTTAATTTGTAAACCAAGGAAAAAACCAAGTTCACCCATCATACTCATCTCAAATTCATTTTGCATAAGGTTTGAAAATTCTTCACACATTTTCTCTTTAGTTGCACCAAAGATGATGTCATCAACATACACTTGAACTATAAGCAAGTCAGAGTTATGTGTTTTTCTAAAGAGTGTGGTATCAATTTTTCCTCTTGAAAATCCATTTTCAATTAAAAATGTGCTAAGTCTATCATACCAAGCTCTAGGAGCTTGTTTAAGGCCATAAAGTGCTTTGGTAAGTTTAAAAACATGATTTGGTTTTTCTTTATTTATGAAACCAGGAGGTTGGCTAACATAAACTTCTTCATTTAGAAAACCATTTAAGAATGCACTTTTCACATCCATCTGAAAAAGTTTAATGCTTTTATGAGCAGCATAAGCAAGAAGAATTCTGATGGCTTCTAACCTTGCAACTGGTGCAAAGGTCTCATCATAGTCAATACCTTCTTGTTGGTTATAGCCTTGAGCAACTAACCTTGCTTTGTTTCTGACAACCTTACCTTCTTCATCAAGCTTATTTCTGAACACCCATCTTGTACCAATGATGGTTTTGGCTTGATTATTTGGAACAAGGTTCCAAACTTTGTTTCTTTCGAACTGAGAAAGTTCCTCCTTCATGGCTTCAATCCATGAGTCATCAACAATAGCTTCATTGATTGATTTAGGTTCCATTTGAGAAATCATTGCCATGTTGTTATCTTGAAAGGACATTCTGGTTCTTACACCATCAGTTGTGCTTCCAATGATTTGATCTACAGGATGGTCTCCTACCATTCTCCAACTTCTGGGTGGACTTTGGAAGGTTTGATCCTGAACATTCTGATCATCTTCTTTCTCTACTGTGTTCACAGTATTTATACTGGGAACGTTCTGAAGTGTTGACATCTCAGTGTCTTCACTTTCTTTTGGTTGGGAATATTCATCATATTCATCAAATATGACATGCATACTGATTTCAACTGTCTGGGTTTTTAGATTGTACACTCTATAACCTTTAGAAGTTGTAGAGTATCCTAAAAAGATAGCTTTATCTGATTTAGGATCAAACTTACCCAATTTTTCTTTATTGTTCAGAATGTAGCAATAGCAGCCAAATATGTGAAAATAAGATATGCTAGGTTTAATGTTTTTCCAGAGTTCATATGGGGTTTTGTTAAGAACTTTTCTTATTGAAACTCTATTTAAAATGTAACAAGATGTATTAATGGCTTCTGCCCAAAAGTACTCTTCAACATTTGATTCATTTAACATTGTTCTAGCCATTTCTTGCAAAGTTCTGTTTTTTCTTTCAACAACTCCATTTTGTTGTGGAGTTCTTGCACAAGAGAAGTTATGTTCAATACCATTTTCATCAAAGAATGTTTTGAAGGATGCATTTTCAAATTCTCCTCCATGATCACTCCTTACTGTGATGATATTGGAACCTTTTTCATTTTGAACTCTTTTACAAAAGTTTTGAAAAGCTTCAAAAGATTCATCTTTGTGTTTTAAAAATAGAACCCATGTAAATCTGGAAAAGTCATCAACAATAACAAAGCCATATCTTTTGCCATTTAGACTTGCAGTTTGAACTGGACCAAAGAGATCAATGTGAAGAAGCTCTAAAGGTTTTTGAGTTGAAATAAACTCAATAGTTTTAAAACTGCTTTTTACTTGTTTACCTTTGACACAAGCTTCACAGATCTTGTCCTTTTCAAAGCTAATCTTGGGCAACCCTCTAACTAGATCAAGTTGAGAAAGTTTAGCAATAGTTTTCATGCTTATATGACCAGCCCTCTTGTGCCAGATCCATTTGTCTTTTTCAAGAGACATAAAACAGGATTCAGCAGGCATATCATTTAGTTCTAAAACATATAAATTCTTTTTCCTTGATCCAGAGAAGAATAATTTGTTAGAGGAGGCTTGCCTTACTTCACATATGTTAGGTTTAAAAACAACTTCAAATCCACTATCACACAATTGACTTATGCTAAGTAGATTATGTTTTAAACCTTCTACATACTGAACATTTTCTATTTTAGCAGAGTTAGGTTTACCTATTGTGCCTTTTCCTCTGATCTTACCTTTATCATTGTTTCCAAATGTCACCAGTCCTCCATCCTTCTTTTCAAAGGTTAGAAAACAGTTCCTGTCACCTGTCATGTGCCTAGAACAACCACTATCCAGGTACCATGGTTTTGTTCTTGCACCCTGAAGCAGGACCTCTTCCTCTTCATCTGACTGAGCCATTAGTCCCATGTCTGCATCTGCATCTTCTTGGGGGTCTGATTCTTCTATGTCATCCCAAGTGATCATTGCTCTTTTCTTTGGAGGGGGTTTTCTTTGAACCTTTTTGATGTCAGGACATTCATTTTTGTAGTGTCCAGTCTTGTTGCATCCAAAGCAAGTGACTTGGCTTTTGTCAGCTTCAGTTCTGGTGCTGTTGTTGGTGTTTGGAAACTTCTTTCTGATCTGATTTCTTCTTAACATCATTCTTTGAATTCTTTTAGAGATCAATGCAAGTTCATCTTCAGCTTCCTCTTCATGAATTTCTTCTAGTTCTTGTGGTTCTTGAACATCATCATCAGTTACTGATGGGGTTTGCTGAGATGCTTTTAAGGCAAGTGTTTTTACCTTCTTTACTGGTTTGTCTCCTTGAAGTACAACTTCATGAGCTCTTAGTGAACCAATAAGGTCTTCCAGGTTCATAGATTTTAAATCTTTGGCCTGAGTGATTGCAGTGACCATAGGTCTCCACATACTTGGAAGACATCTTAATATCTTTCTGATTCTCTCATGAGTAGAATATGCCTTACCAAGAGATCTCATTTCATTTACTATTGTAGTAAATCTAGCATACATCTCATCAATGGTTTCATTTTCACTCATTTCAAAGACTTCAAACTTTCTGACTCCAATGTCAATTCTAGTTTCTTTGACATGAGATGTACCTTCATGATGTATTCTCAAAGTATCCCATACCTCTTTAGCATTTTTACATTCATCAACTCTTTCACTTTCTTCCATGGTTAGTGCGCATGATAAAAAGAGTCTAGCTTTAGAGTTTAACAATACCTGAGCTTTCTCATCTGTTGACCATGCACTTTTACTTTTGACAGCTCCTTCTTTGTTTGTTGGAACAAAATCTCCATCTGTGATAACTGCCCACATGTCATTGTCTTGAGATCTGAGAAAGAGTTCCATCTTTCCTTTCCAGAAGTAGTAGTTTGATCCATCAAAGAGTGGTGGTCTGTTTGATGATCCTCCTTCAGCTATGTACTTGACTTTAGACATACTTCCTGAATCTTTTCTCTAACACTTGTTTAAGTGTTCAAGCCCTTAGAGCCGGGCTCTGATGCCAATTGAAGTAGATAAAATAGTCACAAGGAAGGGGGGGTTTGAATTGTGACCCTTTAAAATTTATCCTGAAACTTAAACGTGATTCTCAAGCTGTTTACTTGGAATGGTTAAGTTAACTTTCTGAACTCAGAACGTTCTGAAGTTCATTCACAAAAACTGATTAACAAAGTAAATGTGTTGGTGTGTGTTGTGTATACTGAAAATAAAGAGTATAGGGAAGAAAGAAAGAACACACAGAGATTTATAGAGGTTCACCCAATGTGGGCTAGTCCTCTCCTCACAATCTTGTGAGAGTTTCCACTATGATGCCTTGAGATAACCTCCCAAGTCCTGCACCTTACAATCTGTGTTCACCTGAACACTTACAAATCTGTATTCTCTAAGCCTCAGCAGGCTTGCACCTTTTTGCTAAGTTACCTACTTAGACTTTTACACCTTTGCTCAAAACTAATACTTTAGTACCCCTAAAGCTAGATGAGACTTTGTTACAATTTGTAAGAGATGTGAATGTTTGAGAATCAAACAGAGGAGGAAGAAGAGAAAGAAGTTATCTGCGAAAGAGATAACAAAGAGTTATTGATTTGCACTAAGGAAACAAAAGCCTTAGAGATTGATCAATTTCACTTGCAAAAGCTTCAAACAAAATCAGAGTTGTTTTCTTGTATGCTTTGCAATGGTGCAAGTTTTGCTAAGGCCTTGATCTCTATTTATAGAGTCATGGGACTCATATAGCCGTTGTAGGGTGTCCAATGGTGTTATGCCATGTGTCCTTGGGTCCCACAAGCTTTAACTTGAAAATCTGGGTGAACATTCTGATCTCTGATGAACATCAGAATGTTGTTGCGTTCATGATGATCTTCATCTGGGTTCATCATGTTCTTCATCTGGGTTCATCATATATGAATGAACATATGAAGTTCTGGGCGTGCCATGTGTTTTTTACATGAATTTCTGGGCAATGGCCAAAGTATGAACTTTTCTTCAAACTTCAGAAGGTTCATTTCCCAGATCTGCCTTGGGACTTGGTGCAGGATTGAGTTAGTGGATTTTGCATCTTCATGCCCATGCTTTGAGAGATTGTGTTGTCCTTGTACAGTACCAACTCCCATGCGTGTCTATCTCTGATTGATCAAGATAGATTTGCTTTGCTTTTGCTTTTTGCTTTTCACCTACTGTACTGTTCATAAAGTAAGCATGTGCAGAGCCTGAACATTCTGATCTTCAGAATGTTCCTTTGTTTCACTTAGGATGATTTGTAAGACTACTATTTGATGTAATCAAATCCTAATAGTGAAACAATAATGAAGAGCAGTGAATATAACTCCTAGGATGATATTTTCCTTTGGAATATCCTTAGTACTTTAATGTTCATAGTCTTTAAATGAACATTAAGTATCCTTTTTGACATAATCCTTGTGTATGCCTATATTGCTTGATTGATCCATGCAGAAGTACTTTCCTTGACATATATTTATGTCACATGTGCTTTGCATGACCTTGATTAATGTTCTTGAGATTCTGGGCTTGTATGGAAGCAACCTTCTGATCTCTTGTGCGAACATTCTGATCTCTGAGCAACATTCTGATCTCTGAGCAACATTCTGATCCAACTTTCTGACCTCAGTGTTAGATCATGAATTCAAATGTACTTTGATTCTTTGAATCTTGGTATGATATAAACCTTGTTCCTGTCTTAGTAAAACACTCAAGAGCACAAGTTAAATACCAAGGAATTAATCAAAGTCCATTAATTCTTTAATCATAATGGTTTATTATCTTTAAAATTAATTAGGGATTTTGCCTCAACAAAGGTGTCATCGACACAGGCTTCGTTCCCAGAACAAGATCAATCGAAAATTTAACATCTCTTTCTAGAGGAACATCAGAGATTTCATCAGGAAAAACTTCTGGGAAATCACACACAACTTGTAATTTATCAATTACGGCTTGATTCTAGACAGACAAGGATGCCATCAAGGAAAACATCAAAATTCCATCACGTTCTATGTAACGCCCTAGTTGTTATTTTATTAACTTTGGTTGATTTTAAGTATTTTATATGCTTTAAAATGATTTATATGATTTATATGGTGTGTTGTATTTTAATTATATGGTTATTTTTATTATTTAATAGAAATAAGTAAGAAAATGGAATTTATGGAGTTTTTAGGGGTTACATTTTAATTAATAAGAATTAAAGGGAGTTCAGTGAAATGAAGGTAGTTAAGGAAATAGGGAGAGTTGGGAAAAAGGTAAGTCAGAGCTTTGTTTCACGTATCAGTAAGAAAAGTAGAGAAAAGAAGAGTTTTTGGGAAAAAGGGGAGAGAAGCCAAGAACAAGGGTGGAAAGCCAATTTTTGTAGAATTTGATTCATCTGTAATTCAGGTAAGGGTGAGGCTAACCTTCAACTAATAATATATGTTTAATTTCTGAAAATTGGATTAAAAGGTTGTGTTTTTGAGTTAGGGTTAGAAGTTATGATATTTTGCAAAAATGTTGATGATTTTGTTGTTAATTGCATGTTTCTGTGTTGCTTTGAGTACTATGTTGCATATAGAACCTGTAGACATTGTAGAAAATCGTTTTGGGTGATCGGGGGATCAAAATTGGGCTTTTGGATGAAAAGAGTTAGAAAATTCGTGAACTTTTGAACTGCCCAGATGAAGCTTCGCTTGAAGCGAGATGTTTTTCCCTTAAGCAAGCGACCCATAATGATGTCTAGATGAAGCTTTGCTTGAAGCGAGATGCAAGCGAACTCCAAGCGAGATACTCTCAGACTTACGACATTTAGGTCGCTTGAAGCGAACCACGAGCGAACTTTGAGCGAGCGAGAACCAACCATTCTGTGAAGATTTCGCTTTAAGCGAGATGGCCTTCGCTTGAAGCGAGATAGGCCCTGTAAGACAATTTTCGGAATTTTGCATCGTGCATTAGGACTTTAATCTGAGCTTCCTATAATGTTTTATTGATTTATTTTACCTTGTTTATGAAGATAAATGTTGTTATTGAATTTATCTGATGGTAACCCGATCTAAAGTCAATCTTGCTAAACACACGTCACCCACTAGCTGATCCATCAAATCATCAATTCTTGGAAGTGGATACCTATTCTTTATCGTCACTTTGTTCAAATGTCGATAGTCAATACATAACCTCATACTACCATCTTTCTTCTTAACCAACAATACCGGCGCTCCCCAAGGTGAAACACTCGGTCTTACAAACTTCTTATCAAGCAAATCTTCCAATTGTTTCTTCAACTCAGCCAACTCAGAAGCCGACATACGGTAAGGTGTCATCGACACAGGCTTCGTTCCCGGAACAAGATCAATCGAAAATTTAACATCTTTCTCTAGAGGCACATCAGGGATCTCATCAGGAAAAACTTCTGTGAAATCATACACAACTTGTAATTTATCAATTACGGCTTGATTCTCAACAGACAAGGATGCCATCAAGGAAAACATCAAAATTCCATCACGTTCTATGTAACGCCCTAGTTGTTATTTTATTATTTTTGGTTGATTTTAAGTATTTTATATGCTTTAAAATGATTTATGTGATTTATATGGTGTGTTGTATTTTAATTATATGGTTATTTTTATTATTTAATAGAAATAAGTAAGAAAATGGAATTTATGGAGTTTTTAGGGGTTACATTTTAATTAATAAGAATTAAAGGGAGTTAAGTGAAATGAAGGGAGTTAAGGAAATAGGGAGAGTTGGGAAAAAGGTAAGTCAGAGCTTTGTTTCACGTATCAGTAAGAAAAGTAGAGAAAAGAAGAGTTTTTGGGAAAAATGGGAGAGAAGCCAAGAACAAGGGTGGAGAGCCAATTTTTGTAGAATTTGATTCATCTGTAATTCAGGTAAGAGTGAGGCTAACCTTCAACTAATAATATACATTTAATTTCTGAAAATTGGATTAAAAGGTTGTGTTTTTGAGTTAGGGTTAGAAGTTATGATATTTTGCAAAAATGTTGATGATTTTGTTGTTAATTGCATGTTTCTGTGTTGCTTTGAGTACTATGTTTCATATAGAACCTGTAAACATTGTAGAAAATCGTTTTGGGTGATCGGGGGATCAAAATTGGGTTTTTGGATGAAAAGAGTTAGAAAATTCGTGAACTTTTGAACTGCCCAGATGAAGCTTCGCTTGAAGCGAGATGTCTTTCGCTTAAGCGAGCAACCCAGAATGCTGTCCAGATGAAGCTTCGCTTGAAGCGAGATGCAACCGAACTCCAAGCGAGATACTCCCAGACTTACAACATTTAAGTCGCTTGAAGCGAACCACGAGCGAACTTTGAGCGAGCGAGCCAGAACCAACCATTCTGTGAAGATTTAGCTTGAAGCGAGATGGCCTTCGCTTGAAGCGAGATAGGCCCTGTAAGACCATTTTCAGAATTTTGCTTCGTGCATTAGGACTTTAATTTGAGCTTCGTAAAATGTTTTATTGATTTATTTTACCTTGTTTATGAAGATAAATGTTGTGATTGAATGTAGAATCATGTGAATAAATGTATATACATATATAAATGTTATGTTGAACGTGGAGAATTGTTGTGTCATATTAGACAAAGTTGGGGAGTGTGTCATAAATAAATTAGGCACAGTTGTTGTTGTTGTTGTTGTCGTTGTCATTGCTGTTGTTGTTGGGTTGTATGCTGATATACACCGTGAGTCTTCTCATACTCATGCGTTGTTGAGGGCTGTCATCGCGATTTTCGGGTGTCAAGTCATTAATTAGGCTTGAACCTTTCAATCATTGATGTCTCTATTTTTTTTTGGGAAGGGTAAAATTGAGAAAACCCTTGGAAATTCTAAGTTCGGGGCAATTTTCGCTACGGGAAGTTGTTAGGCACCCGCAACGACTATAGTAATCTATAGGAGCCGTTTTTCTGGATTTATCTTTTACGCTTTACTTTTAATGCTATTTATTGAAAAGAGTATTTTTTAAGAATGGGGAGAAGAAATGTTTGGATTTATTTTTTATTGGACTTGGAGAGGTTTTGACCTCTTGCCTACATACCCTTTTAAGGGATCAAACTCCATGTAGTTCTCTCTCAAAAAGATTTTGTGGGTTTTGATTGATTTTAGTTTTTTTTGGAAAAAAGGATTTTGAAGAAAAGAACGAGGCCGTAAAGGCTTGGGAAAATAAAACGGCGAGGTTGGTCAATTATTTACAAAAAAGTTTAGGTAGGAATTGTTTTCATTTTTGAATTTGAGGAAGAAAAGAAAGAAAATACAATGGAGTTTCGACTCCAAGGTTTATTGGAAAAATTGTTTTCAAGTGATGGAATTGTTAACACTTTTTGGAAAAAAAACGATTTTCTCTAAGTTTCGGGCTTCCTAAACATACATCTAGCGTTAAATCATACAACGTGTGTGCGTGTCGGTGCGTGTGTCGGTGTACATCATCATAATGTCCATTGTCCTTTACATTGGCCCTAGTTTACATTCTATGGTCTTGCAAGAAATTGAAATAAAAGAAACTACTTAATCATTGGGAAATTGAATGGAACCTAAACTTAAAGGATGGAGATGAATTGGAGTTTTCAATGTGCATGAAACATAAAATGGTTAGTGAAGCAATATGCAATGATAGTAAAATGTTAGGCAAAGAAAAATAATAACAAAGTATGAAAAGATGGGACAAAGAAATGCATGCAAACTAATATTACTTACAAAGCAAGAAACTAAGAAAGTAAACTTTGCAAAATTAGAAACTAGCATGCAAACTTGTAAGATAAAAGCTAACCAATTAACAAGATTGAAGATATTGCAAAATTTGTAAACAAACATCAACTAATACAATTGAACATATTGCAAAAATTATATCCAAAAAATCAACTAACATAACTAAACATATTGCAAAAATTGGAAGCAAAAATCAACTAACACAATTGAATGAATTGGCACAAAATCAGAGGTAAACTCATCATAAAATTAAGTGCTAAACACCCAAAATTTCATGTCAAGGATTAGAACTAAAAACAATGCAAGAAAATTTACAAAAAGCCACAAAATACATCGATCAAATGAGAAATTAGCTCCTATTATTTTTATCAATCTTCAACATGTAAAAATACCACAAAAATAGTCACAAACACACCAAGAACACGTAATAATTTTTTTCGAGTTTTCGTAAAAAGAATAGAATGCACAGGGGGTCCAAATAGCAAGAATAGGGGTGAAGATAGCAACAACAATCAAGAACAAATGGAAGGAACCCAAATCCCACGGTCATGGAGCCCAGACCCGCGCTACTTGGTGGATCCGGATCTCCAACATGCCTCAGAGGCGTTGGATTGATCCGGATGCCCCAAACCCTAGATCTAACGACCTAGAACACAGGAGAGCTGGATCGGGTCTGAACCGACCCGATCCACGCGTCTATATAAAAGTGTCAAGACCCGGTTTGCTCATTTTTTCTTCTCTTTCTCTTTTTTCTCTCTGTTCCTTCCTCCGTTCTCTCTTCGTCTTCCACGAAACCCTAACCCTAGTTCGTCATAAGCTACCCAGAAATCGTTCATACATGGCTTAAACGCTTCGGGTTGTAATTCTAAGCATGAATCAGCCACTGGAAGTCACATTCATCCGTTGAATCAACGTGAATCTTGAATTTTAAACATAGGTTCGAACTGTTTTGGGTTCTTTGCGTTTTGGTTCAATCTTTTCTGAATGGATTTGTTTATGGATTTGTTGGTTTACAACGGTTGTTACTCGTTGTAAACCTTGGAATCTCTACGGTTTTTCAAAGATTTTTAGGGTTTATGGATTTTGAACCAAAACACTTCGAATCTTCGACGGATTCACGTTGATTTGGGTTCGCTGATGTTTTTAAGCAAGAAAGAAGTAAGCCTTTGATTTTTCACCTGGTTTTATTCGGAGATTTGGATTCGAATCTTCGGAATTCCTTGATTTGATTCCGTTCTTCACTGATTCTTGTTTGAAATCCGTAACTGAACCGGTGATACTCTTCTTCTTCTTCTTCGTTGGCTCAAAATCTTCGAAATTCTTTCCCTCTTCTTCTCAATCTTTCTCTTCTGCGATCGCGCTTGAGTTCGCTATCCTTGATGGTGAATTCGCGCTTGAATTGTAGGAGAGATTAGCTCAATGATGAAGATTCACCTCTGAATCTTTGAGAGCAGCCATGAATTTCATGAATTTTGGCCTGAATTGAATTCTGGAAAACTAGGGTTTGTGGAACTGTTCTTCAATTTTTCTGAATTGGTTGTGATTTGATCTAACTGAATAGAGAGAGAAAGTTGAAAATGTGTTTGTGATGTGGCATTCAATCTGTGGCTTTTTTTTCTGACTTGTACAGCGCGTGGCCTTATATAGGCTTCCATGTGGCCTTTGAACCAACGAGAATGTGACACCTGGCCTTGGACTGCCCGCGTGGCCTCTTGGACAAAACTGTAAAAGGACTCAAGGACTGAAATGCAATTTAGAAAGAATTTGGGACTAAACTGCAATTAAAAAATTTGGACTGCTTTTAGAATTAAAAAAAAGAATTGGACTGTTTTTGGAATAAAAAAGGACTCATTTGCAATTAAACAAAAAAATGGACTTACCTGCAAAAAGTAAAATAAAACTGGTAAAAAACGTAATTTGAAAACAACGTAAAGTGAAACAGTCAAAAATGACAAAACGGACTAAAACGAACAAATTACCAAAATGAGGTATTTTAAAATACCTCTCTGTCAAAAAATTTGGATGTGAAAAGACCAAAATGCCCCTAGGGACTAAAACGACTCTGACTGACTCAGACTAAATTAAATGCAATGCTGAGATGATTTTTGGACAGAAATTGATTAATGATTCATGCAGTCAAGTTGAAAAGACTCAGGGACAAATTGTAGGGACTAAAATGGGTCCCTTTGTAGGAAATGACCAAAATACCCTTTTGTATGATTTTATGCAAAAAATTGGAATGAAATGTAAGAAAATATGCAATGGTCTTAGAGACCCTTTTAAATGGCTAGTAATGCAAAAAACACTTTAGATGCGAAAGAATTGGAGAAAGAGACAGTAAAGTGTGCAGTTGAAGCACAGTAGAAACATAGTGAATTTGAAAATATCAAAAAAGATAGAAAAGCAACTTGACAGAGTATTTTTAGGTCCAAAATGAGGGTATGACAAGGGCTCATGCCCTGGAATGTTAATCATTCAACCGTTGAGGGCTTATGCCCTGGAATGCTAGTCATTCACTTGTTGGGGGCTTATGCCCTGGGATGCTTTAACCATCCAAACTGTTGAGGGCTCATGCCCTGGAATGCCTTGTCATTCAAACGCGTTAAAATGGTACCACATGTAACGCCCTAGTTGTTATTTTATTATTTTTGGTTGATTTTAAGTATTTTATATGCTTTAAAATGATTTATGTGATTTATGTGGTGTGTTGTATTTTAATTATATGGTTATTTTAATTATTTAATAGAAATAAGTAAGAAAATGGAATTTATGGAGTTTTTAGGGGTTACATTTTAATTAATAAGAATTAAAGGGAGTTAAGTGAAATGAAGGGAGTTAAGGAAATAGGGAGAGTTGGGAAAAAGGTAAGTCAGAGCTTTGTTTCACGTATCAGTAAGAAAAGTAGAGAAAAGAAGAGTTTTTGGGAAAAAGGGGAGAGAAGCCAAGAACAAGGGTGGAAAGCCAATTTTTGTAGAATTTGATTCATCTGTAATTCAGGTAAGGGTGAGGCTAACCTTCAACTAATAATATATGTTTAATTTCTGAAAATTGGATTAAAAGGTTGTGTTTTTGAGTTAGGGTTAGAAGTTATGATATTTTGCAAAAATGTTGATGATTTTGTTGTTAATTGCATGTTTCTGTGTTGCTTTGAGTACTATGTTTCATATAGAACCTTTAAACATTGTAGAAAATCGTTTTGCGTGATCGGGGGATCAAAATTGGGTTCTTGGATGACAAGAGTTAGAAAATTCGTGAACTTTTGAACTGCCCAGATGAAGCTTCGCTTGAAGCGAGATGCAAGCGAACTCCAAGCGAGATACTCCCAGACTTACGACATTTAAGTCGCTTAAAGCGAACCACGAGCGAACTTAGAGCGAGCGAGCCAGAACCAACCATTCTGTGAAGATTTCGCTTGAAGCGAGATGGCCTTCGCTTGAAGAGAGATAGGCCTTGTAAAACCATTTTCGGAATTTTGCTTCGTGCATTAGGACTTTAATCTGAGCTTCCTAAAATGTTTTATTGATTTATTTAACTTGTTTATGAAGATAAATGTTGTGATTGAATGTAGAATCATGTGAATAAATGTATATACATATATAAATGTTATGTTGAACGTGGAGAATTGTTGTGTCATATTAGACAAAGTTGGGGAGTGTGTCATAAATAAATTAGGCACAGTTGTTGTTGTTGTTGTTGTTGTTGTTGTCGTTGTCGTTGCTGTTGTTGTTGGGTTGTATGCTGATATACATCGTGAGTCTTCTCATACTCATGCATTGTTGAGGGCTCATTCCCTGAAATGTTAATCATTCAACCGTTGAGGGCTTATGCCCTAGAATGCTAGTCATTCACTTGTTGGGGGCTTATGCCCTGGGATTCTTTAACCATCCAAACTGTTAAGGGCTCATGCCCTGGAATGCCTTGTCATTCAAATGCGTTAAAATGGTACCACATGTAACGCCCTAGTTGTTATTTTGTTATTTTTGGTTGATTTTAAGTATTTTATATGCTTTAAAATGATTTATGTGGTGTGTTGTATTTTAATTATATGGTTATTTTTATTATTTAATAGAAATAAGTAAGAAAATGGAATTTATGGAGTTTTTAGGGGTTACATTTTAATTAATAAGAATTAAAGGGAGTTAAGTGAAATGAAGGGAGTTAAGGAAATAGGGAGAGTTGGGAAAAAGGTAAGTCAGAGCTTTGTTTCACGTATCAGTAAGAAAAGTAGAGAAAAGAAGAGTTTTTGGGAAAAAGGGGAGAGAAGCCAAGAACAAGGGTGGAGAGCCAATTTTTGTAGAATTTGATTCATCTGTAATTCAGGTAAGGGTGAGGCTAACCTTCAACTAATAATATATGTTTAATTTCTGAAAATTGGATTAAAAGGTTGTGTTTTTGAGTTAGGGTTAGAAGTTATGATATTTTGCAAAAATGTTGATGATTTTGTTGTTAATTGCATGTTTTTGTGTTGCTTTGAGTAGTATGTTGCATATAGAACCTGTAAACATTGTAGAAAATCGTTTTGGGTGATCGGGGGATCAAAATTGGGTTTTTGGATGAAAAGAGTTAGAAAATTCGTGAACTTTTGAACTGCCCAGATGAAGCTTCGCTTGAAGCGAGATGTTTTTCGCTTAAGCGAGCGACCCAGAATGCTGTCCAGATGAAGCTTCGCTTGAAGCGAGATGCAAGCGAACTCCAAGCGAGATACTCCCAGACTTACGACATTTAGGTCGCTTGAAGCGAACCACGAGCGAACTTTGAGCGAGCGAGCAAGAACCAACCATTCTGTGAAGATTTCGCTTGAAGCGAGATGGCCTTCGCTTGAAGCAAGATAGGCCTTGTAACACCATTTTCGGAATTTTGCTTCGTGCATTAGGACTTTAATCTGAGCTTCCTAAAATGTTTTATTGATTTATTTTACCTTGTTTATGAAGATAAATGTTGTGATTGAATGTAGAATCATGTGAATAAATGTATATACATATATAAATGTTATGTTGAACGTGGAGAATTGTTGTGTCATATTAGACAATGTTGGGGAGTGTGTCATAAATAAATTAGGCACAGTTGTTGTTGTTGTCGTCGTTGTCGTTGCTGTTGTTGTTGGGTTGTATGCTGATATACATCGTGAGTCTTCTCATACTCATGCATTGTTGAGGGCTCATTCCCTGAAATGTTAATCATTCAACCGTTGAGGGCTTATGTCCTAGAATGCTAGTCATTCACTTGTTGGGGGCTTATGCCCTGGGATTATTTAACCATCCAAATTGTTGAGGGCTCATGCCCTGGAATGCCTTGTCATTCAAATGCGTTAAAATGGTACCACATGTAACGCCCTAGTTGTTATTTTGTTATTTTTGGTTGATTTTAAGTATTTTATATGCTTTAAAATGATTTATGTGGTGTGTTGTATATTAATTATATGGTTATTTTTATTATTTAATAGAAATAAGTAAGAAAATGGAATTTATGGAGTTTTTAGGGGTTACATTTTAATTAATAAGAATTAAAGGGAGTTAAGGAAATAGGGAGAGTTGGGAAAAAGGTAAGTCAGAGCTTTGTTTCACGTATCAGTAAGAAAAGTAGAGAAAAGAAGAGTTTTTGGGAAAAAGGGGAGAGAAGCCAAGAACAAGGGTGGAGAGCCAATTTTTGTAGAATTTGATTCATCTGTAATTCAGGTAAGGGTGAGGCTAACCTTCAACTAATAATATATGTTAAATTTCTGAAAATTGGATTAAAAGGTTGTGTTTTTGAGTTAGGTTTAGAAGTTATGATATTTTGCAAAAATGTTGATGATTTTGTTGTTAATTGCATGTTTCTGTGTTGCTTTGAGTAATATGTTGCATATAGAACCTGTAAACATTGTAGAAAATTGTTTTGGGTGATCGGGGGATCAAAATTGGGTTTTTGGATGAAAAGAGTTAGAAAATTCGTGAACTTTTGAACTGCCCAGATGAAGCTTCGCTTGAAGCGAGATGTTTTTCGCTTAAGCGAGCGACCCAGAATGCTGTCCAGATGAAGCTTCGCTTGAAGCGAGATGCAAGCGAACTCCAAGCGAGATACTCCCAGACTTACGACATTTAGGTCGCTTGAAGCGAACCACGAGCGAACTTTGAGCGAGCGAGCAAGAACCAACCATTCTGTGAAGATTTCGCTTGAAGCGAGATGGCCTTCGCTTGAAGCGAGATAGGCCTTGTAACACCATTTTCGGAATTTTGCTTCGTGCATTAGGACTTTAATCTGAGCTTCCTAAAATGTTTTATTGATTTATTTTACCTTGTTTATGAAGATAAATGTTGTAATTGAATGTAGAATCATGTGAATAAATGTATATACATATATAAATGTTATGTTGAACGTGGAGAATTGTTGTGTCATATTAGACAAAGTTGGGGAGTGTGTCATAAATAAATTAGGCACAGTTGTTGTTGTTGTTGTTGTTGTTGTCGTTGTCGTTGCTGTTGTTGTTGGGTTGTATGCTGATATACATCGTGAGTCTTCTCATACTCATGCATTGTTGAGGGCTCATTCCCTGAAATGTTAATCATTCAACCGTTGAGGGCTTATGCCCTAGAATGCTAGTCATTCACTTGTTGGGGGCTTATGCCCTGGGATGCTTTAACCATCCAAATTGTTGAGGGCTCATGCCCTGGAATGCCTTGTCATTCAAATGCGTTAAAATGGTACCACATGTAACGCCCTAGTTGTTATTTTGTTAGTTTTGGTTGATTTTAAGTATTTTATATGCTTTAAAATGATTTATGTGGTGTGTTGTATTTTAATTATATGGTTATTTTTATTATTTAATAGAAATAAGTAAGAAAATGGAATTTATGGAGTTTTTAGGGGTTACATTTTAATTAATAAGAATTAAAGGGAGTTAAGGAAATAGGGAGAGTTGGGAAAAAGGTAAGTCAGAGCTTTGTTTCACGTATCAGTAAGAAAAGTAGAGAAAAGAAGAGTTTTTGGGAAAAAGGGGAGAGAAGCCAAGAACAAGGGTGGAGAGCCAATTTTTGTAGAATTTGATTCATCTGTAATTCAGGTAAGGGTGAGGCTAACCTTCAACTAATAATATATGTTAAATTTCTGAAAATTGGATTAAAAGGTTGTGTTTTTGAGTTAGGTTTAGAAGTTATGATATTTTGCAAAAATGTTGATGATTTTGTTGTTAATTGCATGTTTCTGTGTTGCTTTGAGTAATATGTTGCATATAGAACCTGTAAACATTGTAGAAAATTGTTTTGGGTGATCGGGGGATCAAAATTGGGTTTTTGGATGAAAAGAGTTAGAAAATTCGTGAACTTTTGAACTGCCCAGATGAAGCTTCGCTTGAAGCGAGATGTTTTTCGCTTAAGCGAGCGACCCAGAATGCTGTCCAGATGAAGCTTCGCTTGAAGCGAGATGCAAGCGAACTCCAAGCGAGATACTCCCAGACTTACGACATTTAGGTCGCTTGAAGCGAACCACGAGCGAACTTTGAGCGAGCGAGCAAGAACCAACCATTCTGTGAAGATTTCGCTTGAAGCGAGATGGCCTTCGCTTGAAGCGAGATAGGCCTTGTAACACCATTTTCGGAATTTTGCTTCGTGCATTAGGACTTTAATCTGAGCTTCCTAAAATGTTTTATTGATTTATTTTACCTTGTTTATGAAGATAAATGTTGTAATTGAATGTAGAATCATGTGAATAAATGTATATACATATATAAATGTTATGTTGAACGTGGAGAATTGTTGTGTCATATTAGACAAAGTTGGGGAGTGTGTCATAAATAAATTAGGCACAGTTGTTGTTGTTGTTGTTGTTGTTGTCGTTGTCGTTGCTGTTGTTGTTGGGTTGTATGCTGATATACATCGTGAGTCTTCTCATACTCATGCATTGTTGAGGGCTCATTCCCTGAAATGTTAATCATTCAACCGTTGAGGGCTTATGCCCTAGAATGCTAGTCATTCACTTGTTGGGGGCTTATGCCCTGGGATGCTTTAACCATCCAAATTGTTGAGGGCTCATGCCCTGGAATGCCTTGTCATTCAAATGCGTTAAAATGGTACCACATGTAACGCCCTAGTTGTTATTTTGTTAGTTTTGGTTGATTTTAAGTATTTTATATGCTTTAAAATGATTTATGTGGTGTGTTGTATTTTAATTATATGGTTATTTTTATTATTTAATAGAAATAAGTAAGAAAATGGAATTTATGGAGTTTTTAGGGGTTACATTTTAATTAATAAGAATTAAAGGGAGTTAAGGAAATAGGGAGAGTTGGGAAAAAGGTAAGTCAGAGCTTTGTTTCACGTATCAGTAAGAAAAGTAGAGAAAAGAAGAGTTTTTGGGAAAAAGGGGAGAGAAGCCAAGAACAAGGGTGGAGAGCCAATTTTTGTAGAATTTGATTCATCTGTAATTCAGGTAAGGGTGAGGCTAACCTTCAACTAATAATATATGTTAAATTTCTGAAAATTGGATTAAAAGGTTGTGTTTTTGAGTTAGGTTTAGAAGTTATGATATTTTGCAAAAATGTTGATGATTTTGTTGTTAATTGCATGTTTCTGTGTTGCTTTGAGTAATATGTTGCATATAGAACCTGTAAACATTGTAGAAAATTGTTTTGGGTGATCGGGGGATCAAAATTGGGTTTTTGGATGAAAAGAGTTAGAAAATTCGTGAACTTTTGAACTGCCCAGATGAAGCTTCGCTTGAAGCGAGATGTTTTTCGCTTAAGCGAGCGACCCAGAAGGCTGTCCAGATGAAGCTTCGCTTGAAGCGAGATGCAAGCGAACTCCAAGCGAGATACTCCCAGACTTACGACATTTAGGTCGCTTGAAGCGAACCACGAGCGAACTTTGAGCGAGCGAGCAAGAACCAACCATTCTGTGAAGATTTCGCTTGAAGCGAGATGGCCTTCGCTTGAAGCGAGATAGGCCTTGTAACACCATTTTCGGAATTTTGCTTCGTGCATTAGGACTTTAATCTGAGCTTCCTAAAATGTTTTATTGATTTATTTTACCTTGTTTATGAAGATAAATGTTGTGATTGAATGTAGAATCATGTGAATAAATGTATATACATATATAAATGTTATGTTGAACGTGGAGAATTGTTGTGTCATATTAGACAAAGTTGGGGAGTGTGTCATAAATAAATTAGGCACAGTTGTTGTTGTTGTTGTTGTTGTCGTTGTCGTTGCTGTTGTTGTTGGGTTGTATGCTGATATACATCGTGAGTCTTCTCATACTCATGCATTGTTGAGGGCTCATTCCCTGAAATGTTAATCATTCAACCGTTGAGGGCTTATGCCCTAGAATGCTAGTCTTATGCCCTGGGATGCTTTAACCATCCAAACTGTTGAGGGCTCATGCCCTGAAATGCCTTGTCATTCAAATGCGTTAAAATGGTACCACATGTAACGCCCTAGTTGTTATTTTGTTATTTTTGGTTGATTTTAAGTATTTTATATGCTTTAAAATGATTTATGTGGTGTGTTGTATTTTAATTATATGGTTATTTTTATTATTTAATGGAAATAAGTAAGAAAATGGAATTTATGGAGTTTTTAGGGGTTACATTTTAATTAATAAGAATTAAAGGGAGTTAAGTGAAATGAAGGGAGTTAAGGAAATAGGGAGAGTTGGGAAAAAGGTAAGTCAGAGCTTTGTTTCACGTATCAGTAAGAAAAGTAGAGAAAAGAAGAGTTTTTGGGAAAAAGGGGAGAGAAGCCAAGAACAAGGGTGGAGAGCCAATTTTTGTAGAATTTGATTCATCTGTAATTCAGGTAAGGGTGAGCCTAACCTTCAACTAATAATATATGTTAAATTTCTGAAAATTGGATTAAAAGGTTGTGTTTTTGAGTTAGGTTTAGAAGTTATGATATTTTGCAAAAATGTTGATGATTTTGTTGTTAATTGCATGTTTCTGTGTTGCTTTGAGTACTATGTTGCATATAGAACCTGTAAACATTGTAGAAAATCGTTTTGGGTGATCGGGGGATCAAAATTGGGTTTTTGGATGAAAAGAGTTAGAAAATTCGTGAACTTTTGAACTGCCCAGATGAAGCTTCGCTTGAAGCGAGATGTTTTTCGCTTAAGCGAGCAACCCAGAATGCTGTCCAGATGAAGCTTCGCTTGAAGCGAGATGCAAGCGAACTCTGTCATACCCTCATTTTGGACCTAAAAATACTCTTTCAAATCTCCTGCTATTTTCCAATACTTTCAAATTCACTGTGTTTTCTACTGTGCTTCAGTTGCATACATTACTATTTCAGTCTTTTAAACTTTTGCATAAAATCATACAAAAGGGTATTTTGGTCACTTCCTACAAAGGAACCCATTTTCAGTCCCTACAATTTGTCCCTGAGTCCTTTCAATTTGTTTACATGAATCATATATCAAATTCTGTTTGAAAATCATCTTAGTTTTGAATCTGAGTCAGTTTGAGTCATTTTTGCCCCAAGGGCATTTTAGTCTTTTCACATTATTTGAATTTTTGGGCAGAGAGGTATTTTAAAATACCTCATTTTGGTAGTTTGTTCGTTTTAGTCCGTTTTGTCAATTTTAATTGTTTCACTTTACGTTATTTTCAAATTACATTTTTAGTCAATTTTATTATTTTTTACATTTTAGTCCTAATATTTTCAAAAATTACAATTGGTTCCAAATATTTTGTTTTTTGCAAGTTTGTCCAATTCTTTCATTTCTTGTAAAAAACAGTCCAATTGTTCTTTCTTTTTTATTTTTGCAGTTCAGTCCTTAAATTTTTTTAATTTTGCATTTTAGTCCCACAGTTTCATAAAATTGCAGATTGGTCCAATTTCAAGTCCAAGGCCACGCAAGTGTTCAATTCCACGTGGCAGCCCCCTATTGGCTCGCAGGTCCACATGTCAGCCTATATAAGGCTCTAGGTGTCAGAAATCATCACAGTTCAGCGCCACATCAACAACAAACAGAATCCATTTTCTCTCTCTTGGCAGTTAAGATCAAAACAGAAATTTCACCAAGAACAATTCACAAACCCTAGAATCTCTAGAACCAGAAATTCATCAATTCTCAGAGATTCATGGATGAATCTTCATCACTGAATTGATTCCTCCGCAATTCAAGGTGCGAATTCTTCACCAGAAGCGAGAAACTCCAGCACCGATCACAGAGGGAGAGTGAGAAGAAGAGGGAAAGAAAGAATTCACAGAATCCGAACCGGTTAAGGAGAAGACGAAGAAAATCGCCAGTTTCATTTCGGAACTCAAGCCAAGAATCAATAAAAACAGCATCAAATCGAAGTATTCCAAAGATCCGAATCAAATCTTCGAACAAAACTCAGGTAATCATCAAAGAAACTTACCTCTTTTCATTCATACACGGTAACGAACACTAGACCGATGCGGATTTACGAGATTCGAAGCTTTTTCATTCAAAAACGGTGAAACCCTAACTTTTTTCCAAAACGACAGAGATTCTGAGATTTACAACGATTTCTAACCGTTGGAAATCAACGAATCCATAAGGATTTCATGTGAGAAAGCTTCGAATCAGACGAACATGAAACGGTTTGAAACCGTATGAAATTCACAAATCCGCATAGACTCGTTGCATGTTTACGGATTTCAACGTCAGAATCATGTTTAGAAGCAAGATCTAAGACGATTAAGCCAAGATTCTTGCGTTTCTGGGTAGATTCAAGAGAACTAGGGTTAGGGTTCCCAAGGAATCCAAACGGCGGAGAAAAGAGAAAGAAAAAGAAAGAAGAAAATGAAAGGATCCGGGTTTTTTGCCCTTTTATATATGCACTGGGTCGGGTCGACCCAAAACCCGGCCTACTTCCTCTTTTTTCTGGCCGTTTGATTCAGATCCTGATGGATCTGGATCAATCCAACGCTCCTGGAGCGTCAGCTTGATCCGGATCCATCAGATCCGTGGGCTTGGGCCATAGGTTCATAGGCTTCAGGGTTTTTTTTGTGGTTTCTTGAAATTGCTTGCTAACTGCACCTGCATTTTTGCTAATTGAACCTTCTGCATGCCAAAATTTTACTAAAAATTCCAAGTTTTTTTTTACTGTATGTGTTTTACTATTTTCTTGGCGTTTTGTGCTTTTTCTCATGAAAAAACTGAATAAAAATATGCGTTGACTCTTTTGGTGCTAATTTGTGTCCGTTTCGTTGTTTTCTCGGCGTTTCGCATGCGATGCTCGTTCCAACTTTGTGTCATGTGTCTCTGGTACTTAAATGTGCGTGTTGGTGTGATATTTTGCAATTTTATTGAGCTGGATTCTTGATACCAATTATGCAATATTCCATTGGTTTGTTAAATTTGATTTTTGATTACTATTTTGAGATGTTTCCGTTTGTTTGTTAAATTTGATTTTTGATTACTAAATTTGTGACATTTCCATTTGTTTGATAAATTTGATTTTTTATTACTATTTTGTGATATTCCCATTTGTTCGTTAAAGTTGATTTTTGATTACTATTTCGTGATAATTCCATTTCTTTTTTTGTCAAATTTGATTCTTGATACTAATTTTGTGATATTTTACAATTTTGTTAAATGTGATTCTTGGTACTAGTTGTGTGATACTTTGCAATCTTGTTTAGTTAGAGTTTTGATGCCAATTTTGTGATATTTTGCGAATTTTTGTTTAGTGTGATTTTATGCCAATTTTTGTGATTAGTTACCATCTTGTTTAGGATTAATGTTTCATTGTCATTTTCATCTTGTTTACTAACCGTTTTACCCCATGTTTCATGCATACTAAGCATCTCATCTCATTCCCATTTCTTCCTTAACCCCTTATGCAATTTTCTATTTGATTCATGTAATATTTTAGGTTTAGTTTACCTTTTCTTTAATTTCATGCAAGACAATAGAATGTAAAATAGGACCCGATGTAAAGGACACGGACTATGATGATGTACACCGACACATGCACCGACACATGCACACACGTTGTATGACTTTCCGCTAGATGTATGCGTAGGAAGCGTAAAACCTAGGGAAACTTATAATTTCTTCATCAAAAATCAACACATGACTCAAACTATTTTGCAATAAAAAATGAGGTCAAAACCTCACTCCTTTTTTCTTTCATTTTCTTAAGACAAAACCAAAACTAGTGTTAATTTCCAACTTTAACCTTTTTGTAAATAATTGACCAACCTCACTTGTTTCCTAACCTCAAGCCTTTACGGCCTCCCATCTTTTTCTTCGAAACTTCTTTTTCAAAACTAAAAATTGAATAAAACCCACAAAAACATTTTTGGAAGAGAACTACATGGAATTTTGATCCCTTAAAAGGGTATGTAGGCAAGAGACTCAAAATCTCTCCAAGTCCAATAAAATAAAATCCTATCTTCTCTCTTTCATTCTTAAAATCAATCTCTTTTTTACAAATAGCAATAAAAGCAACGCATAAACGTAAAGCATAGAAAACGGTTCCTATAGGATACTATAGTCATTGCGGGTGCCTAACACCTTCCCGCAATGAAATCAGCCCCGAACTTAGAATTTCTGAGGTTTTTCTCGATTTTACCTCTCCCCAAAAAAATAGAGATATCAATGATTGAAAGGTTCAAATCCAATTAATGATTTGACACCCGAAAATCGCGATAACAGAAATGGCGACTTCACTGGGGATTTTAGGGCTACGCCTAGTTTTTTATGCTTTATGCTTATGCTTTGCTTTATTGATTACATGTAAAATTTTCTCGTGCGCGTGTGGGGTGAGAATATCAAAAGCCCTATACCCGGGCTGAGTGAACTTAAGATTAGGAAGAGATATAATCGACAATTCATTCCGGGGGTTGCCTCGTGCATTGGATTATGCGATCAATCTCACATAGCTGAGGCATTTTGGAGGTGATGTTGCCGGCGTGTGTTGTCATGCTTAGGCACTTTATTTCTAATTGACCGATGAAGGCTATGAACCGTAGTTACCAAACCCATCCTTGGCCTTTCTTAGGACGTAGTGCGGTGGCTAAACCGAGCGTTGTCTCGAAATTTAGTCGTCACGCGATACTACACTCAAACTAAACCTTCTTACGGATAATCATGGACAAGCGTTGCTTTGTACTACCATGATATACGCAAGAGAGGTTGTGGTTTGGGAACTTTGTAGAACCTTGGTTACTACTATCAAAGCCTTAGTTTCACCGGACACCGTGTCCACTTGTTACTTAGCCCACCGTGCTTTCCTTATTAAAACCATGCATACATGCATTCATGCATAAATCTTTACATGCATTTATCAAAGGGTATAGACAAACTAAAGTCCTTTGCAAATGTAAACAGGCATGAAGAGAACTAAGTCTTACAAGTTCAAAGAGGTTGATTTGGCTAGCCTAAGGGAGTTGGCACTTAAAGTGAAGAATCCGACTGGGTTCCGTCTCCGATACGGTGGTTTACTTGGTATTCTCCGGACTAATGTGGAAGAGAAGCTGGTGCACACCCTAGTGCAATTCTATGACCCGGTTTTCCGTTGCTTCACTTTCCCGGATTTTCAGTTGGTTCCTACACTTGAGGCTTATTCTTGCTTATTGGGTTTACCTATAGCCGAGAAGACACCTTTCGCGGGCCCGAGATCTTCTCTTACTCCTCTGGTTATTGCTAAGGATCTTTATCTCAAGACTTCCGATGTGTCTAAGAATCTTGTCACCAAGTCTCACATTCAGGGCTTCACTTCAAAGTACTTACTTGAGCAGGCTAATCTTGAAACTACTTGTCAGGACACCCTTGAGGCTATTCTTGCACTACTCATCTATGGGCTCGTTCTCTTTCCGAATCTCGACAACTTCGTGGACATGAGTGCTATTGAGATCTTCCACTCCAGGAATCCGGTTCCTACCTTGTTAGCTGACACATACCATGCCATCCACGATCGGACTCTCAAGGGCCGTGGGATTATTCTTTGCTGCATACCTCTTCTTTATAGGTGGTTTATTTCTCACCTCCCGAGTTCCTTCCATGCCAACACAGAGAATTGGTCCTATTCGCAGCGGATTATGGCTCTTACTCCCGATGAGGTGGTTTGGATTACCCCAGCAGCTCGAGTCAAGGAGATCATCTTTGGTTGTGGGGATTTCCTCAATGTACCTCTTCTCGGTACCCGGGGAGGAATCAACTACAACCCCGAGTTGGCCATGAGGCAGTTTGGTTTTCCTATGAGAGCGAAACCCATCAACCTTGCTACGTCACAAGAGTTCTTTTACTATTCCAATGCTCCCACCGGGCAGAGGAAAGCTTTTACAGATGCTTGGTCTAAGGTTCGTAGGAAAGATGTGAAGCATTTGGGTGTGAGATCCGGCATTGCACATGAGGCCTATACTCAGTGGGTAATAGACCGAGCTGGAGAGATTGGCATGCCTTACCCTGCTATGAGACATGTATCTGCATCTACTCTATCGAGACCCTTACCTTTGCTTCCCGCGACTCAGGAGATGTATCAGGAACATCTAGCTATGGAGAGTGAAGAGAAGCGAGCATGGAAAGCCCGTTACAGTGAGGCTGAGAACTTGATCATGACTTTGGATGGCAGGGACGAGCAGAAGGATCATGAGAACCGTATGCTGAAGAAAGAACTAGCCAGAATTAGGAAGGAGCTTGAGGAGAAGAATGACCTATTGAGGAGAGACCCCAGGAGAGTCAGAGGTCGTCGAGATTTCTTCGCCGGTCATTGTGGTTCAGCTTCAGACTCGGATTCCGAATACTACCCAGTCACTCCTTAGTTCCGGATGATAGGATTGCCTTTGGTTGTGTTGTTTGCTCAGCTTATGTTTCAGAAGCCTACTCCCTTGGCTCAATGTATCAAAACAACTTGCTTTGAATAATTTGTTAAGTCCAATAATGTTTGCAAAGAATTCTAATTTGTCTAAAGACCCTTTGATAATGAAAAGAGTCATTTTTTGCATCCGCATTCGCATATCATGCATCATGTGCATCATTCATCGGTCACAATAAAACTTCCAAGTGCTCATTGCCTCCTGGTTCTTCTGCCGCAGAGTGAAAAGTGGCTCGTGCTCGAAGGACTGATCCACCCACCAGAGTACATCAAACCAGGCAGTATAGAAGAAGAAACCAAGTAGCTATGGAAGAAGAGAATGCACAGCTCCGCACTGAACTAGCTTCTGTGAGAGAAGAGTTAGCCAAAGCTCTCGACGCTATGACCGCTCTGGTAGCCGCTCAAGAGCAGCCGACCTCATCCGCTCCAGAGACCACCGAGGCAATCCCAACATCATCTCTCGATAGCCGTTTCGCCATGCCAAGAGGATACCCGTACGGGCTCCCACTTTTCTTTGCTCCAGATCCCACAACAGTTGCTTCCAGTGCTGCCCACAGCAACCAGATCCCCGTCTCGGGACAAGCATCTCTTCACACTACCGTGCCTCAGTCAACGGTCTTCACAGACCCAATTGTGCACTCTACGCCTCAAGGCGCCAATGCTATTGATTACCGTGGGAATACTCCTGTATTGGGGACAATGGAAGAAAGAATGGAAGAACTTGCCAGAGAACTCCGTCGCGAGATCAAGGCCAACCGTGGGAGCAGTGACCTCATCAGAACCCATGATCTTTGTTTAGTGCCGAGGGTGGATGTCCCCAAGAAATTCAAGGTCCCGGAGTTTGACCGCTACAACAGGCTGACTTGCCCCCAGAACCACATCATCAAATATGTCCGGAAGATGGCGAACCATGCAGACAATGATTCACTTATGATCCATTGCTTCCAGGACAGTCTAATGGAAGATGCCGCGGAGTGGTATACCGGTTTGAGCAAGGATGATATTCATACTTTTGATGATCTAGCTACTGCCTTCAAAAGCCACTACGGATTCAACACCAGGCTCAAACCGAATAGAGAATTCCTCCGATCTCTGTCTCAGAAAAAGGACGAGAGCTTTCGCGAATACGCACAGAGGTGGAGAGGGGCAGCTGCCCGTATCACTCCCGCTTTGGACGAGGAAGAAATGACTCAAACATTCTTGAAGACCCTGAAGAAGGATTATGTTGAGAGAATGATTATTGCGGCCCCAAGCAACTTCTCTGAAATGGTTACTATGGGAACCCGCTTGGAGGAAGCCGTCCGAGAAGGGATCATCGTGTTTGAGAAAGGTGAGTCCTCGAATGCACCAAAGAAATACGGCAATGGTCACCATAAGAAAAAGGAATCAGAAGTAGGAATGGTGTCCGCCGGAACCAACCAATCGGCCACTGCCGCTCCCGTCAATGCTACACAACTGCCTCAACCGTATCAGTACCTACAGTATGCCCAGCATCCGTTCTATCCGCCGTTCTACCATCAATACCCTCCACTACCGGGCCAGCCTCAGGTCCCTGTTAATGCCATTGCCCAACAGATGCAACAACCACCACTCGCTCAACAACCGCAACAACAACAGCAGGGCCCTCAATCTAGACCATCTTTTCCGCCGATACCAATGGCGTACGCTGAACTACTCCCAACTCTGTTGCATAAGGGGTATTGCACCACTAGACCTGGCAAACCTCCGCCAAACCCATTGCCTCCCAGGTTCCGCTCCGATCTCAGATGTGATTTCCACCAAGGCGCCCTGGGTCATGACGTAGAAGGTTGCTACGCTCTGAAGTACATTGTAAAGAAGTTGATCGACCAGGGAAAGCTGTCCTTTGAAAACAACGTTCCACACGTGCTTGACAATCCACTCCCCAATCATGCCGCTGTGAATATGATCGAAGTCTGTGAAGAAATCCCTCATCTCAGTGTCCGTAATGTTGCTACACCCCTGGTGCCACTACATATCAAACTATGCCAAGCTGCTCTGTTCAGCCACAACCACGCTGCCTGCTATGAATGCCTTCAGAACCCTTTTGGTTGCAGCACAGTCCAGACTGATATCCAAAGACTGATGAATGACAACTACTTGACTACCAGTGATGTTTGTATGATAGTGCCGATCTTCCACGATACTCCAATCAAAAGCACGCCCGTCAGGAAAGATGTTGAACCGTTGGTCATACGGTTGCCTGGTCCAGTGCCATATACCTCAACCAAAGCCATCCCGTACAAGTACAGTGCGACTATGTTGGAAAACGGGAAAGAGGTGCCTCTGGTGTCCCCAAGCACAGTAGGCAGTATCGCTGAAGTGACGGCTTTGAGAAGCGGCAAAGTCCGACCACTTTTATTCCAGAAGAAAGATGATGTGCAAGTTACAATTCCTGCTGATAAGACTACTCCATTAACAATCCCTCCTGTTGTCGAAAGTACCAGCCGCCCAGGCCATTCCATTGATGATTCCAATCTGGATGAGATTTTGAAGATAATTAAGAAGAGCGATTATAAGATCGTTGATCAGCTATTACAGACTCCTTCGAAGATATCCATCCTGGCCCTACTCCTCAGTTCGGAGGCTCACAGGAATGTGTTATTGAAAGTGTTGGAACAAGCCTATGTCGACCATGAAGTCACAGAAGACCAATTCGGTGGGATAGTGGCTAACATCACTGCTTGCAGTAACCTTTGGTTTGGTGAAGATGAACTTCCAGAGGCAGGGAAGCACCACAACTTGGCCCTGCATATTTCCATGAACTGCAAAACAGATATGTTGTCCAATGTGTTGGTGGACACTGGGTCGTCATTGAATGTGATGCCTAAGTCGACTTTGGATCAGTTAAGTTGCCGAGGAGTTCCTTTGAGAAGGAGTACTTTCTTAGTCAAGGCTTTCGATGGTTCCCGTAAAACTGTGCTTGGAGAAGTGGATCTCCCTATGACTATTGGTCCTGAAACATTCATGATTACTTTCCAAGTTATGGACATAGATGCCTCTTACAGTTGCCTTCTCGGCAGACCATGGATACACGAGGCCGGGGCAGTCACTTCTACTCTCCATCAGAAGCTAAAGTTCGTAAGGAATGGTAAACTTGTGACAGTGCATGGTGAAGAAGCTTATCTAGTCAGTCAGTTATCATCCTTCTCTTGCATCGAAGCTAAATCTGCCGAAGGAACTGCATTCCAGGGTTTGACCATCGAGGGTAAGGAGCCCAAGAGAACTAGTGCTGCCATGGCTTCGTTGAAAGATGCGCAGAAAGCCGTTCAGGAGGGTCAGGCCGCTGGTTGGGGCCGATTGATACAGCTGCAGGACAACAAACACAAAGAGGGTCTCGGTTTCTCTCCGACGTCAGGCGTGTCAGCTGGAACATTCCGTAGTGCAGGATTTGTCAATGCAATCCTTGATAATCTTGCTGAAAGAGGGGCTAGGCCCACATTTGTGATACCAGGAGGCATTGCAAAGAACTGGAACGTTATCAATCTCCCTGTGTTTGTGCATGATTCTAAGTAATATGTCTTGCTGTTTAGGCTTTGTTTTCAAAATAACGATCCTTCTGCCCTGCCCGAGGCGGAAGTGACATTTCTGTAAAGGGCATGTTTGTTCCGACATCACCATTATCAATAAAAAAACGTCGTTTCTTTCACGACTCTTTTTCTTTCTTTAATGCTTTTTCCTTGGAAATAATGGTAATGCCAGAAAAAACCAAAACATCTGCATTTTCTTATTAATTTCAAAGATCTGCATGAAAACTCTTTTCTAAAAAATCATCCAATCATGTCACGCAGATCGAACCAAAATGAACCCGTTGAACACAGTGACTCTATGTTTCTCCAAACTGTTGAATCCCCGGTATTCGAGACCGATGATGAGGATGTTGATGATATACCAGATGAGATTGCCCGGTTGCTTGAACAAGAAGAGAAAACCATTCGGCCTCATCAGGAGGAGATTGAGCTAATCAACTTGGGTACTGAGGATAACAAAAGAGAGATCAAGGTCGGTGCTGCATTAGAGGAAGGCGTAAAGGAAAGGATCTTCCAGCTTCTCCGCGAATACTCGGACATTTTTGCGTGGTCGTATGAAGACATGCCAGGTTTGGATCCTCAGATTGTGGAGCATCGGATACCGACTATTTTCCCGAGTGGGTTGCTAACATCGTGCCAGTGCCGAAGAAAGATGGTAAGGTTCGGATGTGTGTTGATTACAGAGATTTGAACAGGGCAAGCTTGAAAGACAATTTCCCACTGCCTCACATCGATGTGCTTGTTGACAATACTGCCCAGTGCAAGGTGTTCTCCTTCATGGACGATTTTTCTGGCTATAACCAAATCAAAATGTCACCCAAAGACAGGGAGAAGACGTCGTTCATCACTACATGGGGAACTTTTTGCTGCAAAGCGATGCCGTTCGGTCTAATAAATGCCGGTGCTACTTACCAAAGGGGGATGACCACTTTGTTCCATGACATGATTCACAAAGAAGTCGAAGTGTATGTAGATGACATGATTGTCAAGTCAAGCGATGAAGAACAACACGTTGAGTATTTGGCAAAGATGTTTGAAAGGTTGAGAAAGTACAAGCTTCGGCTGAACCCAAACAAATGTACGTTCGGTGTCAGATCTGGGAAGTTGCTAGGCTTCATTGTCAGCCAGAAGGGCATTGAAGTAGATCCCGATAAAGTCCGAGCTATCCGTGAGATGCCAGCCCCGCAAACCGAGAAGCAGGTCAGAGGGTTCCTCGGGCGTTTGAACTACATTTCCAGATTTATATCTCACATGACTGCAACCTGCGGGCCAATTTTCAAATTGCTCAGGAAGAATCAACCTGTGGTATGGAATGATGAATGCCAAGAAGCTTTCGACAACATCAAGAGTTATTTGCTAGAACCTCCTATCCTCGTTCCGCCGGTGGAAGGAAGGCCATTGATCTTGTATCTGTCAGTGTTGGATGAGTCTATGGGATGTGTGCTTGGTCGGCAAGATGAAACTGGAAAGAAAGAGCATGCAATCTACTATTTGAGCAAGAAATTCACCGATTGTGAGGCTCGGTACACAATGCTCGAGAAAACTTGTTGTGCACTAGCCTGGGCTGCCAAACGCCTGCGTCATTACTTAATAAATCATACGACTTGGTTGATATCCCGGATGGATCCGATCAGATACGTCTTTGAGAAACCGGCTGTTACTGGGAAGATTGCACGTTGGCAAATGTTACTGTCAGAGTATGATATTGTGTTTAAAGCCCAGAAAGCCATTAGAGGGAGCATCCTGGCTGACCATCTCGCCTGTCAACCGCTTGATGATTATCAACCTTTGAAGTTTGATTTCCCAGACGAAGAGGTCATGTTCTTAAAGTCAAGGGACTGTGAGGAACCACTGATCGGTGAAGGTCCAGACCCTGATAGCAAATGGGGATTGGTCTTTGATGGTGCAGTTAATGCTTATGGCCGAGGAATTGGCGCAGTAATTGTGGCTCCGCAGGGGCATCACATCCCTTTCACCGCACGGATTGTGTTTGAGTGTACCAACAATGTGGCCGAATACGAGGCATGTATCCTGGGAATTGAAGAAGCCATCGATATGAGAATCAAGCATCTGGACATCTATGGAGACTCTGCACTAGTCATCAACCAGATAAAGGGAGAATGGGAGACTCATCATGCTAATTTGATCCCTTACCGTGATTATGCAAGACGTCTGTTGACGTATTTTACAAAGGTTGAGTTGCACCATATTCCCCGAGAGGAGAACCAAATGGCCGATGCTCTTGCTACCTTATCTTCCATGCTTCAAGTGAACCATTGGAATCATGTGCCGATGATCAAAGTGCAACGCTTAGATCGGCCCGCTCATGTGTTTACTGTCAGTGGTGCAATTGTACAAACAGGTTCAAGCGAAGTCGACAGCAAACCCTGGTATTGTGATATCAAGCAATTCTTGCAAAGCCGTGAGTATCCGCCGGATGCTTCCAATAGAGACAAGAAGACGCTGCGCAGGCTGGCTAGCAAGTTCCTGCTGGATGGTGATGTTCTGTACAAAAGGAATTTCGATATGGTGTTGTTAAGATGTGTTGACGAATGTGAAGCAGAACAGCTAATGCACGATGTGCATGAGGGCACTTTCGGGACCCACGCATCGGGGCATGCTATGTCTAGAAAGTTGTTGAGAGCTGGTTACTACTGGATTACCATGGAGCGTGATTGCTATCAATATGCCAGGAAGTGCCACAAATGCCAAGTATATGCTGATAAGATCCATGTGCCTCCGCACGCACTCAATGTTATGTCTTCTCCGTGGCCTTTTTCTATGTGGGGCATTGATATGATCGGAAGAATTGAACCAAAGGCTTCAAACGGTCATCGTTTTATCCTGGTAGCAATCGATTATTTCACCAAATGGGTCGAAGCTGCATCATATGCCAACGTGACTAAGCAAGTGGTAGTCAAATTCATCAAGAACAATATCATCTGTCGGTATGGTGTTCCCAGCAAGATCATCACTGACAACGGTACCAACCTGAACAATGACATGGTGCAAGCTTTATGCGAGAAATTCAAGATTGAACACCACAATTCTTCTCCTTACAGACCTCAGATGAATGGTGCAGTTGAGGCCGCCAATAAGAACATCAAGAAGATTGTGCAGAAGATGGTAACAACGTACAAAGACTGGCATGAGATGTTGCCCTATGCTCTACATGGCTACCGCACTACAGTCCGTAGTTCAACTGGGGCAACGCCTTTTTCTCTTGTATACGGTATGGAAGCTGTCCTCCCGTTGGAAGTGGAGATTCCGTCTCTCCGTGTGATTATGGAAGCAAAGTTGTCTGAGGCTGAATGGTGCCAGAGTCGGTACGACCAGTTGAATTTGATTGAAGAAAGACGCCTTGATGCTTTGGCTCACGGTCAAATGTATCAAACAAGGATGAAAACTGCTTTTGACAAGAAAGTCCGTCCTCGGGCATTCAGAGAGGGTGAACTTGTGTTGAAAAGAAGAATGAGCCAGCAACCCGACCCAAGGGGCAAGTGGACGCCTAACTATGAAGGACCTTATGTTGTCAAGAAGGCTTTCTCTGGCGGTGCTTTGATTCTCACGCACATGGATGGTGTAGAACTTCCGAATCCTGTGAATGCCGATATAGTCAAGAAATACTTTGTCTAGATATGAAAAGAACAGCGTGGTAGGTCGAAAACCCGAGAGGGCGGCCTAGGCAAAAATGCGCTTCCCGGTGGATCGAAAACCCGAAAGGGCGGTCCAGGCAAAATAAGGGACAAAAAAACAAAAGAGAAAAGAAACAAAATGTAAAAGCTCGCTGGGATTACATGTAACTCAGGCAAAAATGAGCGTCTCGATGAGCCGAAAACCCGAAAGGGCGGTTCATGCAAAAATGAGATTTGAAATAAAAGACAATTGACTATATCGGGCAACTTACCATTCCCCTCCAGATCTTTGCAATCAATGTTTGGCTGTTCTCATCCGAGGTTCCGACGCCTGTGGATTCAAGAGTTTCAGATACCATAGCAGTTACTGTGTTCAATGTATCACCAACCAATAAAATTACCATTTTCCAAGATTTGTAAATCCGTGGAGTCGCGCTTTTGGCCGACTACCACCCTTACACATCAATTTGAGCCTATGCTTTTGTTTGGCACTCATTTTCCGTTCTATTTTCAAAGCTTTACACAAAAAGATTCTTTCTACGTTAATAATGATGCATGTTTGGGATAAACATTATGAAAATTGAAAATTTTTGAGTATTTTGAAAACAAGTCTGAACAACTAGGTACATTCAAATGAACATGCATGAACAGATCTACATTGATATCCATTCCAATTCAAGTTACTAGCAGCCTTCCCCCAGTGACGGTCTGTGGTCAATGGCAAGAATGAAAAAACAGAATGAAAAGCATGAAAATGAATATGCTCGCTAAGTCGAAAACCCGAAAGGGCGGCTTAGGCAAAAATGAGCACCCCGATGGATTGACAACCTTCAAAGGCAATTCAGGCAAAAACAGGGGCATGTGAAAAAAAAATATTCCCCGGTGGATCGAAAACCCGAAAGGGCGATCCAGGCAAAAATGGGATGATGAAAGAAAAATGAAAGAAAATGAAAAAAAGAGAAAAACAAACATGCAAAAGCATTGACCACAGATGCGATATCCGAAGCACTTACGAGACTGTTCCAACAAGCAGCAATACCATTCAACTGTTTTTCTCTATAATTTTGCAGCTTCCTACCTTCAAGTGTTGGTCTCGATGTATCTTCGAACGACTGCATCCCCAGAGGAGGAACTCTTGCAAATATGTCCGAGCGCGAGCCATTACGTGCCCAATATTCCGATGTTTTGTCTGCCGCTGCGAAATTCTGTCTACAAATTGCCAATCATCATGCATTCCAGAGCATTCATACATGCATAATCATGCATCCTATGTGTTCATGCATTTGATAAAATTGTCATGCTATTCATACGCATCTGCATTCTCAATTCCTATGTTAATCTCAATCAAGATCAATCTTGTCAACTTCAAAATTTCTTCTGCTAACCACAAGTGTCTACTGTCGTGTCAATTTCAAATTTCAACAGTTTTGTCAACATTCCTTTCAAATTCAAGCTCCTGCAGTTACGTCAACCAAATTCAATTCCTTTTCAAATACAATTTGTTTCTGTTATCGGTCAAGCAGCAAGTTCACATCCAAGAACAGCTTGTACCTATGCTTTTGATATCCGCCGAGCGACCAGTTCAGATCCAAGAACAGCTCGTGCTTTCTACTTTGTTCCCTGTCAGCCAAGTAACTAGTTCAAATACAAGAACGGCTTGTGCTTTCCATTTTGTTTTTCCTTCAGCCAAGTAACTAGTTCGTGTCCAAGAACAGCTTGTGCTTTCTATATTTTCTTTCAGCCAAGTGACCAGCTCAAATACAAGAGCAGCTTGCGCCCTTTGTTGTCAATATTCCCGGTCAAGTGGCTAGTTCGCATCCAAGAACAGCTTGTACCTGTCAATGTGCTTTCAAGTCTCCCCAGTGAGTCTTGTCATTTGCTATTCTGTTAATGTCAATCAGTCCCGCAATGGATACGACATATTCCTTTTCGTTATTCTGTTAATGTCAATCAGTCCCGCAATGGATACGACATATTCCTTTTTGCTATTCTGTCAATGACTACCAATCCCGCAATGGATACGACATATCTTGTTAAATTCAATTCTCAGTTTGTCTTGCATTCATAACACAAATGTTGCATGGCATACATAACACTTGCAAACGTATTTTTACGCCCAAAATCAGTGCTAATGTCGATATTTAAGTATCTTCGTCGCGTCAAGCCAAAGACTCCGTCTCTCGACTCTCCAGACAAAGAAACTTAAATAGGGGCAGCTGTCATACCCTCATTTTGGACCTAAAAATACTCTTTCAAATCTCCTGCTATTTTCCAATACTTTCAAATTCACTGTGTTTTCTACTGTGCTTCAGTTGCATACATTACTATTTCAGTCTTTTAAACTTTTGCATAAAATCATACAAAAGGGTATTTTGGTCACTTCCTACAAAGGAACCCATTTTCAGTCCCTACAATTTGTCCCTGAGTCCTTTCAATTTGTTTACATGAATCATATATCAAATTCTGTTTGAAAATCATCTTAGTTTTGAATCTGAGTCAGTTTGAGTCATTTTTGCCCCAAGGGCATTTTAGTCTTTTCACATTATTTGAATTTTTGGGCAGAGAGGTATTTTAAAATACCTCATTTTGGTAGTTTGTTCGTTTTAGTCCGTTTTGTCAATTTTAATTGTTTCACTTTACGTTATTTTCAAATTACATTTTTAGTCAATTTTATTATTTTTTACATTTTAGTCCTAATATTTTCAAAAATTACAATTGGGTCCAAATATTTTGTTTTTTGCAAGTTTGTCCAATTCTTTCATTTCTTGTAAAAAACAGTCCAATTGTTCTTTCTTTTTTATTTTTGCAGTTCAGTCCTTAAATTTTTTTAATTTTGCATTTTAGTCCCACAGTTTCATAAAATTGCAGATTGGTCCAATTTCAAGTCCAAGGCCACGCAAGTGTTCAATTCCACGTGGCAGCCCCCTATTGGCTCGCAGGTCCACATGTCAGCCTATATAAGGCTCTAGGTGTCAGAAATCATCACAGTTCAGCGCCACATCAACAACAAACAGAATCCATTTTCTCTCTCTTGGCAGTTAAGATCAAAACAGAAATTTCACCAAGAACAATTCACAAACCCTAGAATCTCTAGAACCAGAAATTCATCAATTCTCAGAGATTCATGGATGAATCTTCATCACTGAATTGATTCCTCCGCAATTCAAGGTGCGAATTCTTCACCAGAAGCGAGAAACTCCAGCACCGATCACAGAGGGAGAGTGAGAAGAAGAGGGAAAGAAAGAATTCACAGAATCCGAACCGGTTAAGGAGAAGACGAAGAAAATCGCCAGTTTCATTTCGGAACTCAAGCCAAGAATCAATAAAAACAGCATCAAATCGAAGTATTCCAAAGATCCGAATCAAATCTCCGAACAAAACTCAGGTAATCATCAAAGAAACTTACCTCTTTTCATTCATACACGGTAACGAACACTAGACCGATGCGGATTTACGAGATTCGAAGCTTTTTCATTCAAAAACGGTGAAACCCTAACTTTTTTCCAAAACGACAGAGATTCTGAGATTTACAACGATTTCTAACCGTTGGAAATCAACGAATCCATAAGGATTTCATGTGAGAAAGCTTCGAATCAGACGAACATGAAACGGTTTGAAACCGTATGAAATTCACAAATCCGCATAGACTCGTTGCATGTTTACGGATTTCAACGTCAGAATCATGTTTAGAAGCAAGATCTAAGACGATTAAGCCAAGATTCTTGCGTTTCTGGGTAGATTCAAGAGAACTAGGGTTAGGGTTCCCAAGGAATCCAAACGGCGGAGAAAAGAGAAAGAAAAAGAAAGAAGAAAATGAAAGGATCCGGGTTTTTTGCCCTTTTATATATGCACTGGGTCGGGTCGACCCAAAACCCGGCCTACTTCCTCTTTTTTCTGGCCGTTTGATTCAGATCCTGATGGATCTGGATCAATCCAACGCTCCTGGAGCGTCAGCTTGATCCGGATCCATCAGATCCGTGGGCTTGGGCCATAGGTTCATAGGCTTCAGGGTTTTTTTTGTGGTTTCTTGAAATTGCTTGCTAACTGCACCTGCATTTTTGCTAATTGAACCTTCTGCATGCCAAAATTTTACTAAAAATTCCAAGTTTTTTTTTACTGTATGTGTTTTACTATTTTCTTGGCGTTTTGTGCTTTTTCTCATGAAAAAACTGAATAAAAATATGCGTTGACTCTTTTGGTGCTAATTTGTGTCCGTTTCGTTGTTTTCTCGGCGTTTCGCATGCGATGCTCGTTCCAACTTTGTGTCATGTGTCTCTGGTACTTAAATGTGCGTGTTGGTGTGATATTTTGCAATTTTATTGAGCTGGATTCTTGATACCAATTATGCAATATTCCATTGGTTTGTTAAATTTGATTTTTGATTACTATTTTGAGATGTTTCCGTTTGTTTGTTAAATTTGATTTTTGATTACTAAATTTGTGACATTTCCATTTGTTTGATAAATTTGATTTTTTATTACTATTTTGTGATATTCCCATTTGTTCGTTAAAGTTGATTTTTGATTACTATTTCGTGATAATTCCATTTCTTTTTTTGTCAAATTTGATTCTTGATACTAATTTTGTGATATTTTACAATTTTGTTAAATGTGATTCTTGGTACTAGTTGTGTGATACTTTGCAATCTTGTTTAGTTAGAGTTTTGATGCCAATTTTGTGATATTTTGCGAATTTTTGTTTAGTGTGATTTTATGCCAATTTTTGTGATTAGTTACCATCTTGTTTAGGATTAATGTTTCATTGTCATTTTCATCTTGTTTACTAACCGTTTTACCCCATGTTTCATGCATACTAAGCATCTCATCTCATTCCCATTTCTTCCTTAACCCCTTATGCAATTTTCTATTTGATTCATGTAATATTTTAGGTTTAGTTTACCTTTTCTTTAATTTCATGCAAGACAATAGAATGTAAAATAGGACCCGATGTAAAGGACACGGACTATGATGATGTACACCGACACATGCACCGACACATGCACACACGTTGTATGACTTTCCGCTAGATGTATGCGTAGGAAGCGTAAAACCTAGGGAAACTTATAATTTCTTCATCAAAAATCAACACATGACTCAAACTATTTTGCAATAAAAAATGAGGTCAAAACCTCACTCCTTTTTTCTTTCATTTTCTTAAGACAAAACCAAAACTAGTGTTAATTTCCAACTTTAACCTTTTTGTAAATAATTGACCAACCTCACTTGTTTCCTAACCTCAAGCCTTTACGGCCTCCCATCTTTTTCTTCGAAACTTCTTTTTCAAAACTAAAAATTGAATAAAACCCACAAAAACATTTTTGGAAGAGAACTACATGGAATTTTGATCCCTTAAAAGGGTATGTAGGCAAGAGACTCAAAATCTCTCCAAGTCCAATAAAATAAAATCCTATCTTCTCTCTTTCATTCTTAAAATCAATCTCTTTTTTACAAATAGCAATAAAAGCAACGCATAAACGTAAAGCATAGAAAACGGTTCCTATAGGATACTATAGTCATTGCGGGTGCCTAACACCTTCCCGCAATGAAATCAGCCCCGAACTTAGAATTTCTGAGGTTTTTCTCGATTTTACCTCTCCCCAAAAAAATAGAGATATCAATGATTAAAAGGTTCAAATCCAATTAATGATTTGACACCCGAAAATCGCGATAACAAACTCCAAGCGAGATACTCCCAGACTTACGACATTTAGGTCGCTTAAAGCGAACCACGAGCGAACTTTGAGCGAGCGAGCAAGAACCAACCATTCTGTGAAGATTTCGCTTGAAGCGAGATGGCCTTCGCTTGAAGCGAGATAGGCCTTGTAACACCATTTTCGGAATTTTGCTTCGTGCATTAGGACTTTAATCTGAGCTTCCTAAAATGTTTTATTGATTTATTTTACCTTGTTTATGAAGATAAATGTTGTGATTGAATGTAGAATCATGTGAATAAATGTATATACATATATAAATGTTATGCTGAACGTGGAGAATTGTTGTGTCATATTAGACAAAGTTGGGGAGTGTGTTATAAATAAATTAGGCACAGTTGTTGTTGTTGTTGTTGTCGTTGTTGTTGCTGTTGTTGTTGGGTTGTATGCTGATATACATCGTGAGTCTTCTCATACTCATGCATTGTTGAGGGCTCATTCCCTGAAATGTTAATCATTCAACCGTTGAGGGCTTATGCCCTAGAATGCTAGTCATTCACTTGTTGGGGGCTTATGCCCTGGGATGCTTTAACCATCCAAACTGTTGAGGGCTCATGCCCTGGAATGCCTTGTCATTCAAATGCGTTAAAATGGTACCACATGTAACGCCCTAGTTGTTATTTTGTTATTTTTGGTTGATTTTAAGTATTTTATATGCTTTAAAATGATTTATGTGGTGTGTTGTATTTTAATTATATGGTTATTTTTATTATTTAATAGAAATAAGTAAGAAAATGGAATTTATGGAGTTTTTAGGGGTTACATTTTAATTAATAAGAATTAAAGGGAGTTAAGTGAAATGAAGGGAGTTAAGGAAATAGGGAGAGTTGGGAAAAAGGTAAGTCAGAGCTTTGTTTCACGTATCAGTAAGAAAAGTAGAGAAAAGAAGAGTTTTTGGGAAAAAGGGGAGAGAAGCCAAGAACAAGGGTGGAGAGCCAATTTTTGTAGAATTTGATTCATCTGTAATTCAGGTAAGGGTGAGGCTAACCTTCAACTAATAATATATGTTTAATTTCTGAAAATTGGATTAAAAGGTTGTGTTTTTGAGTTAGGGTTGGAAGTTATGATATTTTGCAAAAATGTTGATGATTTTGTTGTTAATTGCATGTTTCTGTGTTGCTTTGAGTAGTATGTTGCATATACAACCTATAAACATTGTAGAAAATCGTTTTGCATGATCGGGGGATCAAAATTGGGTTTTTGGATGAAAAGAGTTAGAAAATTCGTGAACTTTTGAACTGCCCAGATGAAGCTTCGCTTGAAGCGAGATGTTTTTCGCTTAAGCGAGCGACCCAGAATGCTGTCCAGATGAAGCTTCGCTTGAAGCGAGATGCAAGCGAACTCCAAGCGAGATACTCCCAGACTTACGACATTTAGGTCGCTTGAAGCGAACCACGAGCGAACTTTGAGCGAGCGAGCAAGAACCAACCATTCTGTGAAGATTTCGCTTGAAGCGAGATGGCCTTCGCTTGAAGCGAGATTGGCCTTGTAACACCATTTTCGGAATTTTGCTTCGTGCATTAGGACTTTAATCTGAGCTTCCTAAAATGTTTTATTGATTTATTTTACCTTGTTTATGAAGATAAATGTTGTGATTGAATGTAGAATCATGTGAATAAATGTATATACATATATAAATGTTATGTTGAACGTGGAGAATTGTTGTGTCATATTAGACAAAGTTGGGGAGTGTGTCATAAATAAATTAGGCACAGTTGTTGTTGTTGTTGTTGTTGTTGTCGTTGCTGTTGTTGTTGGGTTGTATGCTGATATA
This sequence comes from Medicago lupulina, assembly GCA_958299785.1. NCBI lineage: Eukaryota > Viridiplantae > Streptophyta > Magnoliopsida > Fabales > Fabaceae > Medicago > Medicago lupulina. The sequence continues at coordinate 34,554,391 of OY283141.1, read as the reverse complement.
CATCGTGAGTCTTCTCATACTCATGCATTGTTGAGGGCTCATTCCCTGAAATGTTAATCATTCAACCGTTGAGGGCTTATGCCCTAGAATGCTAGTCATTCACTTGTTGGGGGCTTATGCCCTGGGATGCTTTAACCATCCAAACTGTTGAGGGCTCATGCCCTGGAATGCCTTGTCATTCAAATGCGTTAAAATGGTACCACATGTAACGCCCTAGTTGTTATTTTGTTATTTTTGGTTGATTTTAAGTATTTTATATGCTTTAAAATGATTTATGTGGTGTGTTGTATTTTAATTATATGGTTATTTTTATTATTTAATAGAAATAAGTAAGAAAATGGAATTTATGGAGTTTTTAGGGGTTACATTTTAATTAATAAGAATTATAGGGAGTTAAGTGAAATGAAGGGAGTTAAGGAAATAGGGAGAGTTGGGAAAAAGGTAAGTCAGAGCTTTGTTTCACGTATCAGTAAGAAAAGTAGAGAAAAGAAGAGTTTTTGGGAAAAAGGGGAGAGAAGCCAAGAACAAGGGTGGAGAGCCAATTTTTGTAGAATTTGATTCATCTGTAATTCAGGTAAGGGTGAGGCTAACCTTCAACTAATAATATATGTTTAATTTCTGAAAATTGGATTAAAAGGTTGTGTTTTTGAGTTAGGGTTGGAAGTTATGATATTTTGCAAAAATGTTGATGATTTTGTTGTTAATTGCATGTTTCTGTGTTGCTTTGAGTAGTATGTTGCATATAGAACCTATAAACATTGTAGAAAATCGTTTTGCATGATCGGGGGATCAAAATTGGGTTTTTGGATGAAAAGAGTTAGAAAATTCGTGAACTTTTGAACTGCCCAGATGAAGCTTCGCTTGAAGCGAGATGTTTTTCGCTTAAGCGAGCGACCCAGAATGCTGTCCAGATGAAGCTTCGCTTGAAGCGAGATGCAAGCGAACTCCAAGCGAGATACTCCCAGACTTACGACATTTAGGTCGCTTGAAGCGAACCACGAGCGAACTTTGAGCGAGCGAGCAAGAACCAACCATTCTGTGAAGATTTCGCTTGAAGCGAGATGGCCTTCGCTTGAAGCGAGATTGGCCTTGTAACACCATTTTCGGAATTTTGCTTCGTGCATTAGGACTTTAATCTGAGCTTCCTAAAATGTTTTATTGATTTATTTTACCTTGTTTATGAAGATAAATGTTGTGATTGAATGTAGAATCATGTGAATAAATGTATATACATATATAAATGTTATGTTGAACGTGGAGAATTGTTGTGTCATATTAGACAAAGTTGGGGAGTGTGTCATAAATAAATTAGGCACAGTTGTTGTTGTTGTTGTTGTTGTTGTCGTTGCTGTTGTTGTTGGGTTGTATGCTGATATACATCGTGAGTCTTCTCATACTCATGCATTGTTGAGGGCTCATTCCCTGAAATGTTAATCATTCAACCGTTGAGGGCTTATGCCCTAGAATGCTAGTCATTCACTTGTTGGGGGCTTATGCCCTGGGATGCTTTAACCATCCAAACTGTTGAGGGCTCATGCCCTGGAATGCCTTGTCATTCAAATGCGTTAAAATGGTACCACATGTAACGCCCTAGTTGTTATTTTGTTATTTTTGGTTGATTTTAAGTATTTTATATGCTTTAAAATGATTTATGTGGTGTGTTGTATTTTAATTATATGGTTATTTTTATTATTTAATAGAAATAAGTAAGAAAATGGAATTTATGGAGTTTTTAGGGGTTACATTTTAATTAATAAGAATTATAGGGAGTTAAGTGAAATGAAGGGAGTTAAGGAAATAGGGAGAGTTGGAAAAAAGGTAAGTCAGAGCTTTGTTTCACGTATCAGTAAGAAAAGTAGAGAAAAGAAGAGTTTTTGGGAAAAAGGGGAGAGAAGCCAAGAACAAGGGTGGAGAGCCAATTTTTGTAGAATTTGATTCATCTGTAATTCAGGTAAGGGTGAGGCTAACCTTCAACTAATAATATATGTTAAATTTCTGAAAATTGGATTAAAAGGTTGTGTTTTTGAGTTAGGTTTAGAAGTTATGATATTTTGCAAAAATGTTGATGATTTTGTTGTTAATTGCATGTTTCTGTGTTGCTTTGAGTACTATGTTGCATATAGAACCTGTAAACATTGTAGAAAATCGTTTTGGGTGATCGGGGGATCAAAATTGGGTTTTTGGATGAAAAGAGTTAGAAAATTCGTGAACTTTTGAACTGCCCAGATGAAGCTTTGCTTGAAGCGAGATGTTTTTCGCTTAAGCGAGCGACCCAGAATGCTGTCCAGATGAAGCTTCGCTTGAAGCGAGATGCAAGCGAACTCCAAGCGAGATACTCCCAGACTTACGACATTTAGGTCGCTTGAAGCGAACCACGAGCGAACTTTGAGCGAGCGAGCAAGAACCAACCATTCTGTGAAGATTTCGCTTGAAGCGAGATGGCCTTCGCTTGAAGCGAGATAGGCCTTGTAACACCATTTTCGGAATTTTGCTTCGTGCATTAGGACTTTAATCTGAGCTTCCTAAAATGTTTTATTGATTTATTTTACCATGTTTATGAAGATAAATGTTGTGATTGAATGTAGAATCATGTGAATAAATGTATATACATATATAAATGTTATGTTGAACGTGGAGAATTGTTGTGTCATATTAGACAAAGTTGGGGAGTGTGTCATAAATAAATTAGGCACAGTTGTTGTTGTTGTTGTTGTTGTTGTTGTCGTTGTCGTTGCTGTTGTTGTTGGGTTGTATGCTGATATACATCGCGAGTCTTCTCATACTCATGCATTGTTGAGGGCTCATTCCCTGAAATGTTAATCATTCAACCGTTGAGGGCTTATGCCCTAGAATGCTAGTCATTCACTTGTTGGGGGCTTATGCCCTGGGATGCTTTAACCATCCAAATTGTTGAGGGCTCATGCCCTGGAATGCCTTGTCATTCAAATGCGTTAAAATGGTACCACATGTAACGCCCTAGTTGTTATTTTGTTATTTTTGGTTGATTTTAAGTATTTTATATGCTTTAAAATGATTTATGTGGTGTGTTGTATTTTAATTATATGGTTATTTTTATTATTTAATAGAAATAAGTAAGAAACTGGAATTTATGGAGTTTTTAGGGGTTACATTTTAATTAATAAGAATTAAAGGGAGTTAAGGAAATAGGGAGAGTTGGGAAAAAGGTAAGTCAGAGCTTTGTTTCACGTATCAGTAAGAAAAGTAGAGAAAAGAAGAGTTTTTGGGAAAAAGGGGAGAGAAGCCAAGAACAAGGGTGGAGAGCCAATTTTTGTAGAATTTGATTCATCTGTAATTCAGGTAAGGGTGAGGCTAACCTTCAACTAATAATATATGTTAAATTTCTGAAAATTGGATTAAAAGGTTGTGTTTTTGAGTTAGGTTTAGAAGTTATGATATTTTGCAAAAATGTTGATGATTTTGTTGTTAATTGCATGTTTCTGTGTTGCTTTGAGTACTATGTTGCATATAGAACCTGTAAACATTGTAGAAAATCGTTTTGGGTGATCGGGGAATCAAAATTGGGTTTTTGGATGAAAAGAGTTAGAAAATTCGTGAACTTTTGAACTGCCCAGATGAAGCTTCGCTTGAAGCGAGATGTTTTTCGCTTAAGTGAGCGACCCAGAATGCTGTCCAGATGAAGCTTCGCTTGAAGCGAGATGCAAGCGAACTCCAAGCGAGATACTCCCAGACTTACGACATTTAGGTCGCTTGAAGCGAACCACGAGCGAACTTTGAGCGAGCGAGCAAGAACCAACCATTCTGTGAAGATTTCGCTTGAAGCGAGATGGCCTTCGCTTGAAGCGAGATAGGCCTTGTAACACCATTTTCGGAATTTTGCTTCGTGCATTAGGACTTTAATCTGAGCTTCCTAAAATGTTTTATTGATTTATTTTACCTTGTTTATGAAGATAAATGTTGTGATTGAATGTAGAATCATGTGAATAAATGTATATACATATATAAATGTTATGTTGAACGTGGAGAATTGTTGTGTCATATTAGACAAAGTTGGGGAGTGTGTCATAAATAAATTAGGTACAGTTGTTGTTGTTGTTGTTGTTGTTGTTGTTGTCGTTGTCGTTGCTGTTGTTGTTGGGTTGTATGCTGATATACATCGCGAGTCTTCTCATACTCATGCATTGTTGAGGGCTCATTCCCTGAAATGTTAATCATTCAACCGTTGAGGGCTTATGCCCTAGAATGCTAGTCATTCACTTGTTGGGGGCTTATGCCCTGGGATGCTTTAACCATCCAAATTGTTGAGGGCTCATGCCCTGGAATGCCTTGTCATTCAAATGCGTTAAAATGGTACCACATGTAACGCCCTAGTTGTTATTTTGTTATTTTTGGTTGATTTTAAGTATTTTATATGCTTTAAAATGATTTATGTGGTGTGTTGTATTTTAATTATATGGTTATTTTTATTATTTAATAGAAATAAGTAAGAAAATGGAATTTATGGAGTTTTTAGGGGTTACATTTTAATTAATAAGAATTAAAGGGAGTTAAGGAAATAGGGAGAGTTGGGAAAAAGGTAAGTCAGAGCTTTGTTTCACGTATCAGTAAGAAAAGTAGAGAAAAGAAGAGTTTTTGGGAAAAAGGGGAGAGAAGCCAAGAACAAGGGTGGAGAGCCAATTTTTGTAGAATTTGATTCATCTGTAATTCAGGTAAGGGTGAGGCTAACCTTCAACTAATAATATATGTTTAATTTCTGAAAATTGGATTAAAAGGTTGTGTTTTTGAGTTAGGGTTAAAAGTTATGATATTTTGCGAAAATGTTGATGATTTTGTTGTTAATTGCATGTTTCTGTGTTGCTTTGAGTACTATGTTGCATATAGAACCTGTAAACATTGTAGAAAATCGTTTTGGGTGATCGGGGGATCAAAATTGGGTTTTTGGATGAAAAGAGTTAGAAAATTCGTGAACTTTTGAACTGCCCAGATGAAGCTTCGCTTGAAGCGAGATGTTTTTCGCTTAAGCGAGCGACCCAGAATGCTGTCCAGATGAAGCTTCGCTTGAAGCGAGATGCAAGCGAACTCCAAGCGAGATACTCCCAGACTTACGACATTTAGGTCGCTTGAAGCGAACCACGAGCGAACTTTGAGCGAGCGAGCAAGAACCAACCATTCTGTGAAGATTTCGCTTGAAGCGAGATAGGCCTTGTAACACCATTTTCGGAATTTTGCTTCGTGCATTAGGACTTTAATCTGAGCTTCCTAAAATGTTTTATTGATTTATTTTACCTTGTTTATGAAGATAAATGTTGTGATTGAATGTAGAATCATGTGAATAAATGTATATACATATATAAATGTTATGTTGAACGTGGAGAATTGTTGTGTCATATTAGACAAAGTTGGGGAGTGTGTCATAAATAAATTAGGCACAGTTGTTGTTGTTGTTGTCGTTGTCGTTGCTGTTGTTGTTGGGTTGTATGCTGATATACACCGTGAGTCTTCTCATACTCATGCATTGTTGAGGGCTCATTCCCTGAAATGTTAATCATTCAACCGTTGAGGGCTTATGCCCTAGAATACTAGTCATTCACTTGTTGGGGGCTTATGCCCTGGGATGCTTTAACCATCCAAACTGTTGAGGGCTCATGCCCTGGAATGCCTTGTCATTCAAATGCGTTAAAATGGTACCACATGTAACGCCCTAGTTGTTATTTTATTATTTTTGGTTGATTTTAAGTGTTTTATATGCTTTAAAATGATTTATGTGGTGTGTTGTATTTTAATTATATGGTTATTTTTATTATTTAAAACAAATAAGTAAGAAAATGGAATTTATGGAGTTTTTAGGGGTTACATTTTAATTAATAAGAATTAAAGGGAGTTAAGGAAATAGGGAGAGTTGGGAAAAAGGTAAGTCAGAGCTTTGTTTCACGTATCAGTAAGAAAAGTAGAGAAAAGAAGAGTTTTTGGGAAAAAGGGGAGAGAAGCCAAGAACAAGGGTGGAGAGCCAATTTTTGTAGAATTTGATTCATCTGTAATTCAGGTAAGGGTGAGGCTAACCTTCAACTAATAATATATGTTTAATTTCTGAAAATTGGATTAAAAGGTTGTGTTTTTGAGTTAGGGTTAAAAGTTATGATATTTTGCGAAAATGTTGATGATTTTGTTGTTAATTGCATGTTTCTGTGTTGCTTTGAGTACTATGTTGCATATAGAACCTGTAAACATTGTAGAAAATCGTTTTGGGTGATCGGGGGATCAAAATTGGGTTTTTGGATGAAAAGAGTTAGAAAATTCGTGAACTTTTGAACTGCCCAGATGAAGCTTCGCTTGAAGCGAGATGTTTTTCGCTTAAGCGAGCGACCCAAAATGTTGTCCAGATGAAGCTTCGCTTGAAGCGAGATGCAAGCGAACTCCAAGCGAGATACTCCCAAACTTACGACATTTAGGTCGCTTGAAGCGAACCACGAGTGAACTTTGAGTGAGGGAGCGAGAACCAACCATTCTGTGAAGATTTCGCTTGAAGCGAGATGGCCTTGGGTTGAAGCGAGATATGCCCTGTAAGACCATTTTCGGAATTTCGCTTCGTGCATTAGGACTTTAATCTGAGCTTCCTAAAATGTTTTATTGATTTATTTTACCTTGTTTATGAAGATAAATGTTGTGATTGAATGTAGAATCATGTGAATAAAAGTATATACATATATAAATGTTATGTTGAACGTGGGGAATTGTTGTGTCATATTAGACAAAGATGGGGAGTATGTCATAAATAAATTAGGCACAATTGTTGTTGTTGTTGTTGTTGTTGTCGTTGCTGTTGTTGTTGGGTTGTATGCTGATATACACCGTGAGTATTCTCATACTCATGCATTGTTGAGGGCTCATGCCCTGGAATGTTAATCATTCAACCATTGAGGGCTTATGCCCTGGAATGCTAGTCATTCACTTGTTGGGGGCTTTTGCCCTGGGATGCTTTAACCATCCAAACTGTTGAGGGCTCATGCCCTGGAATGCCTTGTCATTCAAACGCATTAAAATGGTACCACATGTAACGCCCTAGTTGTTATTTTATTATTTTTGGTTGATCTTAAGTATTTGAATGACAAGGCATTACAGGGCATGAGCCCTCAACAGTTTGGATGGTTAAAGCATCGCAGAGCATAAGCCCCCAACAAGTGCATGACTAGCAGTCCAGGGCATAAGCCCTCAACGGTTGAATGATTAACATTCCAGGGCATGAGCCCTCAACAATGCATGAGTATGAGAATACTCACGGTGTATATCAGCATACAACCCAACAACAACAGCAACGACAACGACAACAACAACAACAACTGTGCCTAATTTATTTATGACACACTCCACAACTTTGTCTAATATGACACAACAATTCTCCATGTTCAACATAACATTTATATATGTATATACATTTATTCACATGATTCTACATTCAATCACAACTTTTATCTTCATAAACAAGGTAAAATAAATCAATAAAACATTTTAGGAATCTCAGATTAAAGTCCTAATGCACGAAGCGAAATTCCAAAAATGGTCTTACAGGGCCTATCTCGCTTCAAGCGAAGGCCATCGCGCTGCAAGCGAAATCTTCACAGAATGGTTGGTTCTCGCTCGCTCGCTCAAAGTTCGCTCGTGGTTCGCTTCAAGCGACCTAAATGTCGTAAGTCTGTGAGTATCTCGCTTGGAGTTCGGTTGCATCTCGCTTCAAGCGAAGCTTCATATGGACAGCATTCTGGGTCGCTCGCTTAAGCGAAAAACATCTCGCTTCAAGTGAAGCTTCATCTAGGCAGTTCAAAAGTTCACGAATTTTCTAACTCTTTTCATCCAAAAACCCAATTTTGATCCCCCGATCACCCAAAACGATTTTCTACAATGTTTACAGGTTCTATATGCAACATAGTACTCAAAGCAACACAGAAACATGCAATTAACAACAAAATCATCAACATTTTTGCAAAATATCATAACTTCTAAACCTAACTCAAAAACACAACCTTTTAATCCAATTTTCAGAAATTTAACATATATTATTAGTTGAAGGTTAGCCTCACCCTTACCTGAATTACAGATGAATCAAATTCTACAAAAATTGGCTCTCCACCCTTGTTCTTGGCTTCTCTCCCCTTTTTCCCAAAAACTCTTCTTTTCTCTACTTTTCTTACTGATACGTGAAACAAAGCTCTGACTTACCTTTTTCCCAACTCTCCCTATTTCCTTAACTCCCTTCATTTCACTTAACTCCCTTTAATTCTTATTAATTAAAATGTAACACCTAAAAACTCCATAAATTTCATTTTCTTACTTATTTCTATTAAATAATAAAAATAACTATATAATTAAAATACAACACACCACATAAATCACATAAATCATTTTAAAGCATATAAAATACTTAAGATCAACCAAAAATAATAAAATAACAACTAGGGCGTTACATGTGGTACCAGTTTAATGCGTTTGAATGACAAGGCATTCCAGGGCATGAGCCCTCAACAGTTTGGATGGTTAAAGCATCCCAGGGCAAAAGCCCCCAACAAGTGAATGACTAGCATTCCAGGGCATAAGCCCTCAACGGTTGAATGATTAACATTCCAGGGCATGAGCCCTCAACAATACATGAGTATGAGAATACTCACGGTGTATATCAGCATACAACCCAACAACAACAGCAACGACAACGACAACAACAACAACAACAACTGTGCCTAATTTATTTATGACACACTCCCCAACTTTGTCTAATATGACACAACAATTCTCCACGTTCAACATAACATTTATATATGTATATACTTTTATTCACATGATTCTACATTCAATCACAACATTTATCTTCATAAACAAGGTAAAATAAATCAATAAAACATTTTAGGAAGCTCAGATTAAAGTCCTAATGCACGAAGCGAAATTCCAAAAATGGTCTTACAAGGCCTATCTCGCTTCAAGCGAAGGCCATCTCGCTTCAAGCGAAATCTTCACAGAATGGTTTGTTCTCGCTCGCTCGCTCAAAGTTCGCTCGTGGTTCGCTTCAAGCGACCTAAATGTCGTAAGTTTGGGAGTATCTCGCTTGGAGTTCGCTTGCATCTCGCTTCAAGCGAAGCTTCATCTGGACAGCATTTTGGGTCGCTCGCTTAAGCGAAAAACTTCTCGCTTCAAGCGAAGCTTCATCTGGGCAGTTCAAAAGTTCACGAATTTTCTAACTCTTTTCATCCAAAAACCCTGTTTTGATCCCCCGATCACCCAAAACGATTTTCTACAATGTTTACAGGTTCTATATGCAACATAGTACTCAAAGCAACACAGAAACATGCAATTAACAACAAAATCATCAACATTTTTGCAAAATATCATAACTTCTAAACCTAACTCAAAAACACAACCTTTTAATCCAATTTTCAGAAATTTAACATATATTATTAGTTGAAGGTTAGCCTCACCCTTACCTGAATTACAGATGAATCAAATTCTACAAAAATTGGCTCTCCACCCTTGTTCTTGGCTTCTCTCCCCTTTTTCCCAAAAACTCTTCTTTTCTCTACTTTTCTTACTGATACGTGAAACAAAGCTCTGACTTACCTTTTTCCCAACTCTCCCTATTTCCTTAACTCCCTTCATTTCACTTAACTCCCTTTAATTCTTATTAATTAAAATGTAACACCTAAAAACTCCATAAATTTCATTTTCTTACTTATTTCTATTAAATAATAAAAATAACTATATAATTAAAATACAACACACCACATAAATCACATAAATCATTTTAAAGCATATAAAATACTTAAGATCAACCAAAAATAATAAAATAACAACTAGGGCGTTACATGTGGTACCATTTTAATGCGTTTGAATGACAAGGCATTCCAGGGCATGAGCCCTCAACAGTTTGGATGGTTAAAGCATCCCAGGGCAAAAGCCCCCAACAAGTGAATGACTAGCATTCCAGGGCATAAGCCCTCAACGGTTGAATGATTAACATTCCAGGGCATGAGCCCTCAACAATACATGAGTATGAGAATACTCACGGTGTATATCAGCATACAACCCAACAACAACAGCAACGACAACGACAACAACAACAACAACAACTGTGCCTAATTTATTTATGACACACTCCCCAACTTTGTCTAATATGACACAACAATTCTCCACGTTCAACATAACATTTATATATGTATATACTTTTATTCACATGATTCTACATTCAATCACAACATTTATCTTCATAAACAAGGTAAAATAAATCAATAAAACATTTTAGGAAGCTCAGATTAAAGTCCTAATGCACGAAGCGAAATTCCAAAAATGGTCTTACAAGGCCTATCTCGCTTCAAGCGAAGGCCATCTCGCTTCAAGCGAAATCTTCACAGAATGGTTTGTTCTCGCTCGCTCGCTCAAAGTTCGCTCGTGGTTCGCTTCAAGCGACCTAAATGTCGTAAGTTTGGGAGTATCTCGCTTGGAGTTCGCTTGCATCTCGCTTCAAGCGAAGCTTCATCTGGACAGCATTTTGGGTCGCTCGCTTAAGCGAAAAACTTCTCGCTTCAAGCGAAGCTTCATCTGGGCAGTTCAAAAGTTCACGAATTTTCTAACTCTTTTCATCCAAAAACCCTGTTTTGATCCCCCGATCACCCAAAACGATTTTCTACAATGTTTACAGGTTCTATATGCAACATAGTACTCAAAGCAACACAGAAACATGCAATTAACAACAAAATCATCCACATTTTTGCAAAATATCATAACTTCTAACCCTAACTCAAAAACACAACCTTTTAATCCAATTTTCAGAAATTAAACATATATTATTAGTTGAAGGTTAGCCTCACCCTTACCTGAATTACAGATGAATTAAATTCTACAAAAATTGGCTCTCCACCCTTGTTCTTGGCTTCTCTCCCCTTTTTCCCAAAAACTCTTCTTTTCTCTACTTTTCTTACTGATACGTGAAACAAAGCTCTGACTTACCTTTTTCCCAACTCTCCCTATTTCCTTAACTCCCTTTAATTCTTATTATTTAAAATGTAACCCCTAAAAACTCCATAAATTCCATTTTCTTACTTATGTCTATTAAATAATAAAAATAACCATATAATTAAAATACAACACACCACATAAATCACATAAATCATTTTAAAGCATATAAAATACTTAAAATCAACCTAAAATAATAAAATAACAACTAGGGCGTTACATGTGGTACCATTTTAATGCGTTTGAATGACAAGGCATTCCAGGGCATGAGCCCTCAACAGTTTGGATGGTTAAAGCATCCCAGGGCAAAAGCCCCCAACAAGTGAATGACTAGCATTCCAGGGCATAAGCCCTCAATGGTTGAATGATTAACATTGCAGGGCATGAGCCCTCAACAAGGCATGAGTATGAGAAGACTCACGGTGTATATCAGCATACAACCCAACAACAACAGCAACGACAACGACAACAACAACAACAACAACAGCAACTGTGCCTAATTTATTTATGACACACTCCCCATCTTTGTCTAATATGACACAACAATTCTCCACGTTCAACATAACATTTATATATGTATATACATTTATTCACATGATTCTACATTCAATCACAACATTTATCTTCATAAACAAGGTAAAATAAATCAATAAAACATTTTAGGAAGCTCAGATTAAAGTCCTAATGCACAAAGCGAAATTCCAAAAATGGTCTTATAGGGCCTATCTCGCTTCAAGCGAAGGCCATCTCGCTTCAAGCGAAGGCCATCTCGCTTCAAGCGAAATCTTCGCAGAATGGTTGGTTCTCGCTCGCTCGCACAAAGTTCACTCGTGGTTCGCTTCAAGCGACCTAAATGTCGTAAGTTTGGGAGTATCTCGCTTGGAGTTCGCTTGCATCTCGCTTCAAGCGAAGCTTTATCTGGACAGCATTTTTGGTCGCTCGCTTAAGCGAAAAACATCTCGCTTCAAGCGAAGCTTCATCTGGGCAGTTCAAAAGTTCACGAATTTTCTAACTCTTTTCATCCAAAAACCCAATTTTGATCCCCCGATCACCCAAAACGATTTTCTACAATGTTTACAGGTTCTATATGCAACATAGTACTCAAAGCAACACAGAAACATGCAATTAACAACAAAATGATCAACATTTTTGCAAAATATCATAACTTCTAACCCTAACTCAAAAACACAACCTTTTAATCCAATTTTCAGAAATTAAACATATATTATTAGTTGAAGGTTAGCCTCACCCTTACCTGAATTACAGATGAATCAAAATCTACAAAAATTGGCTCTCCACCCTTGTTCTTGGCTTCTCTCCCCTTTTTCTTAAAAACTCTTCTTTTCTCTACTTTTCTTACTGATACGTGAAACAAAGCTCTGACTTACCTTTTTCCCGACTCTCCCTATTTCCTTAACTCCCTTCATTTCACTTAACTCCCTTTAATTCTTATTAATTAAAATGTAACCCCTAAAAACTCCATAAATTTCATTTTCTTCCTTATTTCTATTAAATAATAAAAATAACCATATAATTAAAATACAACACACCACATAAATCACATAAATCATTTTAAAGCATATAAAATACTTAAAATCAACCAAAAATAATAAAATAACAACTAGGGCGTTACATGTGGTACCATTTTAATGTGTTTGAATGACAAGGCATTCCAGGGCATGAGCCCTCAACAGTTTGGATGGTTAAAGCATCCCAGGGCAAAAGCCCCCAACAAGTGAATGACTAGCTTTCCAGGGAATAAGCCCTCAACGGTTGAATGATTAACATTCCAGGGCATGAGCCCTCAACAATGCATGAGTATGAGAATACTCATGGTGTATATCAGCATACAACCCAACAACAACAGCAACGACAACGACAACAACAACAACAACAACAACTGTGCCTAATTTATTTATGACACACTCCCCAACTTTGTCTAATATGACACAACAATTCTCCACGTTCAACATAACATTTATATGTGTATATACTTTTATTCACATGATTCTACATTCAATCACAACATTTATCTTCATAAACAAGGTAAAATAAATCAATAAAACATTTTAGGAAGCTCAGATTAAAGTCCTAATGCACGAAGCGAAATTCCAAAAATGGTCTTACAGGGCCTATCTCGATTCAAGCGAAGGCCATCTCGCTGCAAGCGAAATCTTCACAGAATGGTTGGTTCTCGCTCGCTCGCTCAAAGTTCGCTCGTGGTTCGCTTCAAGCGACCTAAATGTCGTAAGTTTGGGAGTATCTCGCTTGGAGTTCGCTTGCATCTCGCTTCAAGCGAAGCTTCATCTGGACAACATTTTGGGTCGCTCGCTTAAGCGAAAAACTTCTCGCTTCAAGCGAAGCTTCATCTGGGCAGTTCAAAAGTTCACGAATTTTCTAACTCTTTTCATCCAAAAACCCAATTTTGATCCCCCGATCACCCAAAATGATTTTCTACAATGTTTACAGGTTCTATATGCAGCATAGTACTCAAAGCAACACAGAAACATGCAATTAACAACAAAATGATCAACATTTTTGCAAAATATCATAACTTCTAACCCTAACTCAAAAACACAACCTTTTAATCCAATTTTCAGAAATTAAACATATATTATTAGTTGAAGGTTAGCCTCACCCTTACCTGAATTACAGATGAATCAAATTCTACAAAAATTGGCTCTCCACCCTTGTTCTTGGCTTCTCTCCCCTTTTTCCCAAAAACTCTTCTTTTCTCTACTTTTCTTACTGATACGTGAAACAAAGCTCTGACTTACCTTTTTCCCAACTCTCCCTATTTCCTTAACTCCCTTCATTTCACTTAACTCCCTTTAATTCTTATTAATTAAAATGTAACCCCTAAAAACTCCAAAAATTCCATTTTCTTACTTATTTCTATTAAATAATAAAAATAACCATATAATTAAAATACAACACACAACGTAAATCACATAAATCATTTTAAAGCATATAAAATACTTAAAATCAACCAAAAATAATAAAATAACAACTAGGGCGTTACATGTGGTACCATTTTAACGCGTTTGAATGACAAGGCATTCCAGGGCATGAGCCCTCAACAGTTTGGATGGTTAAAGCATCCCAGGGCATAAGCCCCCAACAAGTGAATGACTAGCATTCCAGGGCATAAGCCCCCAACGGTTGAATGATTAACATTCCAGGGCATGAGCCCTCAACAATGCATGAGTATGAGAATACTCATGGTGTATATCAGCATACAACCCAACAACAACAGCAACGACAACGACAACAACAACAACAACAACTGTGCCTAATTTATTTATGACACACTCCCCAACTTTGTCTAATATGACACAACAATTCTCCACGTTCAACATAACATTTATATATGTATATACTTTTATTCACATGATTCTACATTCAATCACAACATTTATCTTCATAAACAAGGTAAAATAAATCAATAAAACATTTTAGGAAGCTCAGATTAAAGTCCTAATGCACGAAGCGAAATTCCAAAAATGGTCTTACAGGGCCTATCTCGATTCAAGCGAAGGCCATCTCGCTTCAAGCGAAATCTTCACAGAATGGTTGGTTCTCGCTCGCTCGTGGTTCGCTTCAAGCGACCTAAATGTCGTAAGTTTGGGAGTATCTCGCTTGGAGTTCGCTTGCATCTCGCTTCAAGCGAAGCTTCATCTGGACAACATTTTGGGTCGCTCGCTTAAGCGAAAAACTTCTCGCTTCAAGCGAAGCTTCATCTGGGCAGTTTAAAAGTTCACGAATTTTCTAACTCTTTTCATCCAAAAACCCAATTTTGATCCCCCGATCACCCAAAACGATTTTCTACAATGTTTACAGGTTCTATATGCAACATAGTACTCAAAGCAACACAGAAACATGCAATTAACAACAAAATGATCAACATTTTTGCAAAATATCATAACTTCTAACCCTAACTCAAAAACACAACCTTTTAATCCAATTTTCAGAAATTAAACATATATTATTAGTTGAAGGTTAGCCTCACCTTTACCTGAATTACAGATGAATCAAATTCTACAAAAATTGGCTCTCCACCCTTGTTCTTGGCTTCTCTCCCCTTTTTCCCAAAAACTCTTCTTTTCTCTACTTTTCTTACTGATACGTGAAACAAAGCTCTGACTTACCTTTTTCCCAACTCTCCCTATTTCCTTAACTCCCTTCATTTCACTTAACTCCCTTTAATTCTTATTAATTAAAATGTAACCCCTAAAAACTCCATAAATTTCATTTTCTTACTTATTTCTATTAAATAATAAAAATAACCATATAATTAAAATACAACACACCACATAAATCACATAAATCATTTTAAAGCATATAAAATACTTAAAATCAACCAAAAATAATAAAATAACAACTAGGGCGTTACATGTGGTACCATTTTAACGCGTTTGAATGACAAGGCATTCCAGGGCATGAGCCCTCAACAGTTTGGATGGTTAAAGCATCCCAGGGCAAAAGCCCCCAACAAGTGAATGACTAGCATTCCAGGGCATAAGCCCTCAACGGTTGAATGATTAACATTCCAGGGCATGAGCCCTCAACAATGCATGAGTATGAGAATACTCATGGTGTATATCAGCATACAACCCAACAACAACAGCAACGACAACGACAACAACAACAACAACAACAACAACAACTGTGCCTAATTTATTTATGACACACTCCCCAACTTTGTCTAATATGACACAACAATTCTCCACGTTCAACATAACATTTATATATGTATATACTTTTATTCACATGATTCTACATTCAATCACAACATTTATCTTCATAAACAAGGTAAAATAAATCAATAAAACATTTTAGGAAGCTCAGATTAAAGTCCTAATGCACGAAGCGAAATTCCAAAAATGGTCTTACAGGGCCTATCTCGATTCAAGCGAAGGCCATCTCGCTTCAAGCGAAATCTTCACAGAATGGTTGGTTCTCGCTCGCTCGCTCAAAGTTCGCTCGTGGTTCGCTTCAAGCGACCTAAATGTCGTAAGTTTGGGAGTATCTCGCTTGGAGTTCGCTTGCATCTCGCTTCAAGCGAAGCTTCATCTGGACAACATTTTGGGTCGCTCGCTTAAGCGAAAAACTTCTCGCTTCAAGCGAAGCTTCATCTGGGCAGTTTAAAAGTTCACGAATTTTCTAACTCTTTTCATCCAAAAACCCAATTTTGATCCCCCGATCACCCAAAACGATTTTCTACAATGTTTACAGGTTCTATATGCAACATAGTACTCAAAGCAACACAGAAACATGCAATTAACAACAAAATGATCAACATTTTTGCAAAATATCATAACTTCTAACCCTAACTCAAAAACACAACCTTTTAATCCAATTTTCAGAAATTAAACATATATTATTAGTTGAAGGTTAGCCTCACCTTTACCTGAATTACAGATGAATCAAATTCTACAAAAATTGGCTCTCCACCCTTGTTCTTGGCTTCTCTCCCCTTTTTCCCAAAAACTC
This sequence comes from Medicago lupulina, assembly GCA_958299785.1. NCBI lineage: Eukaryota > Viridiplantae > Streptophyta > Magnoliopsida > Fabales > Fabaceae > Medicago > Medicago lupulina. The sequence continues at coordinate 34,537,927 of OY283141.1, read as the reverse complement.
TTCTTTTCTCTACTTTTCTTACTGATACGTGAAACAAAGCTCTGACTTACCTTTTTCCCAACTCTCCCTATTTCCTTAACTCCCTTCATTTCACTTAACTCCCTTTAATTCTTATTAATTAAAATGTAACCCCTAAAAACTCCATAAATTTCATTTTCTTACTTATTTCTATTAAATAATAAAAATAACCATATAATTAAAATACAACACACCACATAAATCACATAAATCATTTTAAAGCATATAAAATACTTAAAATTAACCAAAAATAATAAAATAACAACTAGGGCGTTACATGTGGTACCATTTTAACGTGTTTGAATGACAAGGCATTCCAGGGCATGAGCCCTCAACAGTTTGGATGGTTAAAGCATCCCAGGGCAAAAGCCCCCAACAAGTGAATGACTAGCATTCCAGGGCATAAGCCCTCAACGGTTGAATGATTAACATTCCAGGGCATGAGCCCTCAACAATGCATGAGTATGAGAATACTCATGGTGTATATCAGCATACAACCCAACAACAATAGCAACGACAACGACAACAACAACAACAACAACAACTGTGCCTAATTTATTTATGACACACTCCCCAACTTTGTCTAATATGACACAACAATTCTCCACGTTCAACATAACATTTATATATGTATATACTTTTATTCACATGATTCTACATTCAATCACAACATTTATCTTCATAAACAAGGTAAAATAAATCAATAAAACATTTTAGGAAGCTCAGATTAAAGTCCTAATGCACGAAGCGAAATTCCAAAAATGGTCTTACAGGGCCTATCTCGATTCAAGCGAAGGCCATCTCGCTGCATGCGAAATCTTCACAGAATGGTTGGTTCTCGCTCGCTCGCTCAAAGTTCGCTCGTGGTTCGCTTCAAGCGACCTAAATGTCGTAAGTTTGGGAGTATCTCGCTTGGAGTTCGCTTGCATCTCGCTTCAAGCGAAGCTTCATCTGGACAACATTTTGGGTCGCTCGCTTAAGCGAAAAACTTCTCGCTTCAAGCGAAGCTTCATCTGGGCAGTTCAAAAGTTCACGAATTTTCTAACTCTTTTCATCCAAAAACCCAATTTTGATCCCCCGATCACCCAAAACGATTTTCTACAATGTTTACAGGTTCTATATGCAGCATAGTACTCAAAGCAACACAGAAACATGCAATTAACAACAAAATGATCAACATTTTTGCAAAATATCATAACTTCTAACCCTAACTCAAAAACACAACCTTTTAATCCAATTTTCAGAAATTAAACATATATTATTAGTTGAAGGTTAGCCTCACCCTTACCTGAATTACAGATGAATCAAATTCTACAAAAATTGGCTCTCCACCCTTGTTCTTGGCTTCTCTCCCCTTTTTCCCAAAAACTCTTCTTTTCTCTACTTTTCTTACTGATACGTGAAACAAAGCTCTAACTTACCTTTTTCCCAACTCTCCCTATTTCCTTAACTCCCTTCATTTCACTTAACTCCCTTTAATTCTTATTAATTAAAATGTAACCCCTAAAAACTCCATAAATTCCATTTTCTTACTTATTTCTATTAAATAATAAAAATAACCATATAATTAAAATACAACACACAACGTAAATCACATAAATCATTTTAAAGCATATAAAATACTTAAAATCAACCAAAAATAATAAAATAACAACTAGGGCGTTACATGTGGTACCATTTTAACGCGTTTGAATGACAAGGCATTCCAGGGCATGAGCCCTCAACAGTTTGGATGGTTAAAGCATCCCAGGGCATAAGCCCCAAACAAGTGAATGACTAGCATTCCAGGGCATAAGCCCCCAACGGTTGAATGATTAACATTCCAGGGCATGAGCCCTCAACAATGCATGAGTATGAGAATACTCATGGTGTATATCAGCATACAACCCAACAACAACAGCAACGACAACGACAACAACAACAACAACAACTGTGCCTAATTTATTTATGACACACTCCCCAACTTTGTCTAATATGACACAACAATTCTCCACGTTCAACATAACATTTATATATGTATATACTTTTATTCACATGATTCTACATTCAATCACAACATTTATCTTCATAAACAAGGTAAAATAAATCAATAAAACATTTTAGGAAGCTCAGATTAAAGTCCTAATGCACGAAGCGAAATTCCAAAAATGGTCTTACAGGGCCTATCTCGATTCAAGCGAAGGCCTGCTCGCTTCAAGCGAAATCTTCACAGAATGGTTGGTTCTCGCTCGCTCGCTCAAAGTTCGCTCGTGGTTCGCTTCAAGCAACCTAAATGTCGTAAGTTTGGAAGTATCTCGCTTGGAGTTCGCTTGCATCTCGCTTCAAGCGAAGCTTCATCTGGACAGCATTTTGGGTCGCTCGCTTAAGCGAAAAACTTCTCGCTTCAAGCGAAGCTTCATCTGGGCAGTTCAAAAGTTCACGAATTTTCTAACTCTTTTCATCCAAAAACCCAATTTTGATCCCCCGATCACGCAAAACGATTTTCTACAATGTTTACAGGTTCTATATGCAACATAGTACTCAAAGCAACACAGAAACATGCAATTAACAACAAAATCATCAACATTTTTGCAAAATATCATAACTTCTAAACCTAACTCAAAAACACAACCTTTTAATCCAATTTTCAAAAATTAAACATATATTATTAGTTGAAGGTTAGCCTCACCCTTACCTGAATTACAGATGAATCAAATTCTACAAAAATTGGCTCTCCACCCTTGTTCTTGGCTTCTCTCCCCTTTTTCCCAAAAACTCTTCTTTTCTCTACTTTTCTTACTGATACGTGAAACAAAGCTCTGACTTACCTTTTTCCCAACTCTCCCTATTTCCTTAACTCCCTTCATTTCACTTAACTCCCTTTAATTCTTATTAATTAAAATGTAACCCCTAAAAACTCCATAAATTCCATTTTCTTACTTATTTCTATTAAATGATAAAAATAACAATATAATTAAAATACAACACACCACATAAATCACATAAATCATTTTAAAGCATATAAAATACTTAAAATCAACCAAAAATAATAAAATAACAACTAGGGCGTTACATGTGGTACCATTTTAACGCGTTTGAATGACAAGGCATTCCAGGGCATGAGCCCTCAACAGTTTGGGTGGTTAAAGCATCCCAGGGCAAAAGCCCCCAACAAGTGAATGACTAGCATTCCAGGGCATAAGCCCTCCACGGTTGAATGATTAACATTCCAGGGCATGAGCCCTCAACAATGCATGAGTATGAGAATACTCACGGTGTATATCAGCATACAACCCAACAACAACAGCAACGACAACGACAACAACAACAACAACAACTGTGCCTAATTTATTTATGACACACTCCCCAACTTTGTCTAATATGACACAACAATTCTCCACGTTTAACATAACATTTATATATGTATATACTTTTATTCACATGATTCTACATTCAATCACAACATTTATCTTCATAAACAAGGTAAAATAAATCAATAAAACATTTTAGGAAGCTCAGATTAAAGTCCTAATGCACGAAGCGAAATTCCAAAAATGGTCTTACAGGGCCTATCTCGCTTCAAGCGAAGGCCATCTCGCTTCAAGCGAAATCTTCACAGAATGGTTGGTTCTCGCTCGCTCGCTCAAAGTTCGCTCGTGGTTCGCTTCAAGCGACCTAAATGTCGTAAGTTTGGGAGTATCTCGCTTGGAGTTCGCTTGCATCTCGCTTCAAGCGAAGCTTCATCTGGACAGCATTCTGGGTCGCTCGCTTAAGCGAAAAACATCACGCTTCAAGCGAAGCTTCATCTGGGCAGTTCAAAAGTTCACGAATTTTCTAACTCTTTTCATCCAAAAACCCAATTTTGATCCCCCGATCACCCAAAACGATTTTCTACAATGTTTACAGGTTCTATATGCAACATAGTACTCAAAGCAACACAGAAACATGCAATTAACAACAAAATGATCAACATTTTTGCAAAATATCATAACTTCTAACCCTAACTCAAAAACACAACCTTTTAATCCAATTTTCAGAAATTAAACTTATATTATTAGTTGAAGGTTAGCCTCACCCTTACCTGAATTACAGATGAATCAAATTCTACAAAAATTGGCTCTCCACCCTTGTTCTTAGCTTCTCTCCCCTTTTTCCCAAAAACTCTTCTTTTCTCTACTTTTCTTACTGATACGTGAAACAAAGCCCTGACTTACCTTTTTCCCAACTCTCCCTATTTCCTTAACTCCCTTCATTTCACTTAACTCCCTTTAATTCTTATTAATTAAAATGTAATCCCTAAAAACTCCATAAATTCCATTTTCTTACTTATTTCTATTAAATAATAAAAATAACCATATAATTAAAATACAACACACCACATAAATCACATAAATCATTTTAAAGCATATAAAATACTTAAAATCAACCAAAAATAATAAAATAACAACTAGGGCGTTACATGTGGTACCATTTTAATGCGTTTGAATGACAAGGCATTCCAGGGCATGAGCCCTCAACAGTTCGGATGGTTAAAGCATCCCAGGGCAAAAGCCCCCAACAAGTGAATGACTAGCATTCCAGGGCATAAGCCCCCAACGGTTGAATGATTAACATTCCAGGGCATGAGCCCTCAACAATGCATGAGTATGAGAATACTCACGGTGTATATCAGCATACAACCCAACAACAACAGCAACGACTGTAACGCCCGTTTTGAACTATTTTATTTATTTAATTATTTGATTGAGTTTAGAGTCTTTTTAAATAATTTATTTGATTTATGGTGATGTGTGTTATTTTTGTGTTATATGTTGGTGTTTTAGTAGCATATTATATTATAATATATATGTTATTTGGTGTAGAGATATTATGTTATTTGGTGTAAAAATATATTTGTTATGTGGTGTAGAAATACTATGTTATTTGTTATAAAAATATATGTATTATTTGGTGTAGAAATATATATGTTATTTTGTGTAAAAATATATTGTGTTATTTGTTATAGAAATATGTTTGTTATGTAGAGATATACTTGTTATAGAAATATGTTTGTTTGTTATGTAGAGATATATTTGTTATAGAAATATCTTTGTTATGTAGAAATATATTTGTTTTAGAAATAATAAGATACGATGATATAATATAATATATTTAATTAAATATGGGTTGTTACATAATTTTAGAGAATTTGAGGGAAGGAGTAGAAATAAGATAAGATGAGTAAGAGAATATAAATAAGAGAATTAGGGTTAGAATTATTTAGTACATGATATAACTTTTGGAGAAACCTAGAGAAAAAGAGAGGAGGCGCGAAAGAGAGAAGAAAAACCTAAGAAGAACGCAGCTTGATTCAGGAGACCAAATTAAGGTAAGGGTGGGATTCCTTCAATAATATGTATATATAATTTTGATTGTTGATGAAATTGTGTTCTAGGTTTAGGGTTTAGAAAGTTTATGATAATTGATATGATGTGATGAATTGTGTTGTTTAATGCATGTTTCTGTGTTGTTTTGATTGTTATGTTGTATATAGAACCTGTAAACATTGTTCTCTATCAAATTTGGGATTTGGGTAGATGAAATTTGGGTTTTTGAGTGAAAAATAGAGTTTTCCCGAGAGCTACCTTTGACAGCATACCCTGTTCCATGTTGTTGCGTTTTTTGCATCAGTTTCTGTTTCGAACTAGCTTTCGGTGTAAACACGAAAGTTGTAGGTATGAATGTTATCTTTCTAATGCCGTTGGTCTGACGTCAAAATGATTTATAGAACTTGAGTTATGGTCAAATTACTGAACGTAGGTCACAGCGAATTTTTATGAATTTCAGCACAACTTTGTCCGAATTTGAAATGAAAACTGGTATTGATTGGTACATAATTGGCCTTAGGTGTAAACATGAAAGTTGTAGATAATTGAGTTAGCTTTCTAATGGCACTGGTTTGACTCGAAAATGTTTTGTAAATCTCGAGTTATGATAAAAATAGTCCAAGTAGGTCTTTAGAAAATTTTAAGAAAACTTAGGTTAACTAATCCCAAGTTAGTCCAAAACTTAGGGTTGGTTTCCAAACTTCAAACTTAGGTATTAGGGATTTAGTTGAGGTGTTTTATGAGTATTTGGCTTATGTCTTATTTAATCATACTTGATTACTTTTGAAGAATGTTATTGCTTATGAGTTATGAATGATGAGTGCATAATGTGCTATACTTATAAAGTTAATGTTATGATTTGATGTTGTTGATAATGATTATGAATCATATGTGCATTATGTGAACTATATTGTAATATATCTGATGCCTAAATGATGAGTTTTTGATGTTGTTATATGATTGATGATTTGCTGCCATGTTGCTGTTATTATTTAATTAAAGCTGCATGAGTCGGTCTATGATGTGAGATGTTGTCCAATTTGTTGGAGTCATATGAGAAGTGTCGTGATGTCTAAGACGTAAGTGATTGAGTCTCATGCATACTCATTCAGAGATGAGGGCTTATGCCCTGGAGTTTTTACTCACCAGCGACGAGGGCTTATGCCCTGGAGCTTTTGCTCACTAGCGACGAGGGCTTATGCCCTAGGAGTATATTTATGCTCAAAGCGACGAGGGCTTATGCCCTGGATTGGTACCACATGCATATAAGATGTCTAAGATGTTTAAGATGTTAGAGTTGCATAGTCGAGTTGCATTGTCGAGTCGAGTTGTCTAAGATGTTTTGTGATGATGTTTAAGATGTTTTGTGATGATGTTCTTTGATGATGATTAAGATGTTTTGTGATGATGATTCTTTGATGATGTTTAAGATGTTTAGTGATGATATTCTTGATGTTGCTTAAGATGTTATGAGATAAATATTTAAGACGTGCTTATATGTTAATTGTTGTTAAACTTAATTGTAGGATTATCTGTTTATTATATTGTTTGTGAATCTCACCCCTTCTGTTGGAATTGCCGCCTTGTGGGCAAGTGCAGGTAACCAAGATTAGGTGCAGTCGTGTGAGGCATTCCTCACTGTGTCTTAGGTGCTCTGATATGTAACGGGATGGGGAATCTTGTCAAATGCTTTTTCTGTTCCTTGCATGTCAATTATAATTTTATAAAAACTAATTTTAGATGAACTTTTGAAATGTTATGAAGAGGCCTGCGTGCCAAGACTTTTAAGATTCCACTGCAATGTTTTGAGAAGTTTAATAACTATTTTTATGATGAATGAATTGTTATTCATTTCCTTTGAGATGTTTTAAGAAAGTGATACTCCGTTTATGTGAAAACTCTGATTTAATTTACGAAATTTTTACGTTGGGAAAACGGGGTGTTACAATTGGTATCAGAGCAGGTTGGTCCGTCCGGCCAAGTAGTTGAGTCACGTAGTGTCGTGTGACAGTTGAATACTGTCGTTGTGTTTTTTTTTTTCTTCCTAATTAATGGTTATGTTTTATTATGTGATCATGTTTGACTCACTAACTTTAATGTGATTTTTGTGTAATGTTTGAAGTTACTATTTTGTTATATATTGTTTAAGAATATTTAAGCAATAATTAAATTCATTTTTCTATTGTGCTTTGAATTTCGAGGACGAAATTCTCTTAAGGGGGGTAGAGTTGTAACGCCCGTTTTGAACTATTTTATTTATTTAATTATTTGATTGAGTTTAGAGTCTTTTTAAATAATTTATTTGATTTATGGTGATGTGTGTTATTTTTGTGTTATATGTTGGTGTTTTAGTAGCATATTATATTATAATATATATGTTATTTGGTGTAGAGATATTATGTTATTTGGTGTAAAAATATATTTGTTATGTGGTGTAGAAATACTATGTTATTTGTTATAAAAATATATGTATTATTTGGTGTAGAAATATATATGTTATTTTGTGTAAAAATATATTGTGTTATTTGTTATAGAAATATGTTTGTTATGTAGAGATATACTTGTTATAGAAATATGTTTGTTTGTTATGTAGAGATATATTTGTTATAGAAATATCTTTGTTATGTAGAAATATATTTGTTTTAGAAATAATAAGATACGATGATATAATATAATATATTTAATTAAATATGGGTTGTTACATAATTTTAGAGAATTTGAGGGAAGGAGTAGAAATAAGATAAGATGAGTAAGAGAATATAAATAAGAGAATTAGGGTTAGAATTATTTAGTACATGATATAACTTTTGGAGAAACCTAGAGAAAAAGAGAGGAGGCGCGAAAGAGAGAAGAAAAACCTAAGAAGAACGCAGCTTGATTCAGGAGACCAAATTAAGGTAAGGGTGGGATTCCTTCAATAATATGTATATATAATTTTGATTGTTGATGAAATTGTGTTCTAGGTTTAGGGTTTAGAAAGTTTATGATAATTGATATGATGTGATGAATTGTGTTGTTTAATGCATGTTTCTGTGTTGTTTTGATTGTTATGTTGTATATAGAACCTGTAAACATTGTTCTCTATCAAATTTGGGATTTGGGTAGATGAAATTTGGGTTTTTGAGTGAAAAATAGAGTTTTCCCGAGAGCTACCTTTGACAGCATACCCTGTTCCATGTTGTTGCGTTTTTTGCATCAGTTTCTGTTTCGAACTAGCTTTCGGTGTAAACACGAAAGTTGTAGGTATGAATTTTATCTTTCTAATGCCGTTGGTCTGACGTCAAAATGATTTATAGAACTTGAGTTATGGTCAAATTACTGAACGTAGGTCACAGCGAATTTTTATGAATTTCAGCACAACTTTGTCCGAATTTGAAATGAAAACTGGTATTGATTGGTACATAATTGGCCTTAGGTGTAAACATGAAAGTTGTAGATAATTGAGTTAGCTTTCTAATGGCACTGGTTTGACTCGAAAATGTTTTGTAAATCTCGAGTTATGATAAAAATAGTCCAAGTAGGTCTTTAGAAAATTTTAAGAAAACTTAGGTTAACTAATCCCAAGTTAGTCCAAAACTTAGGGTTGGTTTCCAAACTTCAAACTTAGGTATTAGGGATTTAGTTGAGGTGTTTTATGAGTATTTGGCTTATGTCTTATTTAATCATACTTGATTACTTTTGAAGAATGTTATTGCTTATGAGTTATGAATGATGAGTGCATAATGTGCTATACTTATAAAGTTAATGTTATGATTTGATGTTGTTGATAATGATTATGAATCATATGTGCATTATGTGAACTATATTGTAATATATCTGATGCCTAAATGATGAGTTTTTGATGTTGTTATATGATTGATGATTTGCTGCCATGTTGCTGTTATTATTTAATTAAAGCTGCATGAGTCGGTCTATGATGTGAGATGTTGTCCAATTTGTTGGAGTCATATGAGAAGTGTCGTGATGTCTAAGACGTAAGTGATTGAGTCTCATGCATACTCATTCAGAGATGAGGGCTTATGCCCTGGAGTTTTTACTCACCAGCGACGAGGGCTTATGCCCTGGAGCTTTTGCTCACTAGCGACGAGGGCTTATGCCCTAGGAGTATATTTATGCTCAAAGCGACGAGGGCTTATGCCCTGGATTGGTACCACATGCATATAAGATGTCTAAGATGTTTAAGATGTTAGAGTTGCATAGTCGAGTTGCATTGTCGAGTCGAGTTGTCTAAGATGTTTTGTGATGATGTTTAAGATGTTTTGTGATGATGTTCTTTGATGATGATTAAGATGTTTTGTGATGATGATTCTTTGATGATGTTTAAGATGTTTAGTGATGATATTCTTGATGTTGCTTAAGATGTTATGAGATAAATATTTAAGACGTGCTTATATGTTAATTGTTGTTAAACTTAATTGTAGGATTATCTGTTTATTATATTGTTTGTGAATCTCACCCCTTCTGTTGGAATTGCCGCCTTGTGGGCAAGTGCAGGTAACCAAGATTAGGTGCAGTCGTGTGAGGCATTCCTCACTGTGTCTTAGGTGCTCTGATATGTAACGGGATGGGGAATCTTGTCAAATGCTTTTTCTGTTCCTTGCATGTCAATTATAATTTTATAAAAACTAATTTTAGATGAACTTTTGAAATGTTATGAAGAGGCCTGCGTGCCAAGACTTTTAAGATTCCACTGCAATGTTTTGAGAAGTTTAATAACTATTTTTATGATGAATGAATTGTTATTCATTTCCTTTGAGATGTTTTAAGAAAGTGATACTCCGTTTATGTGAAAACTCTGATTTAATTTACGAAATTTTTACGTTGGGAAAACGGGGTGTTACAATTGGTATCAGAGCAGGTTGGTCCGTCCGGCCAAGTAGTTGAGTCACGTAGTGTCGTGTGACAGTTGAATACTGTCGTTGTGTTTTTTTTTTTCTTCCTAATTAATGGTTATGTTTTATTATGTGATCATGTTTGACTCACTAACTTTAATGTGATTTTTGTGTAATGTTTGAAGTTACTATTTTGTTATATATTGTTTAAGAATATTTAAGCAATAATTAAATTCATTTTTCTATTGTGCTTTGAATTTCGAGGACGAAATTCTCTTAAGGGGGGTAGAGTTGTAACGCCCGTTTTGAACTATTTTATTTATTTAATTATTTGATTGAGTTTAGAGTCTTTTTAAATAATTTATTTGATTTATGGTGATGTGTGTTATTTTTGTGTTATATGTTGGTGTTTTAGTAGCATATTATATTATAATATATATGTTATTTGGTGTAGAGATATTATGTTATTTGGTGTAAAAATATATTTGTTATGTGGTGTAGAAATACTATGTTATTTGTTATAAAAATATATGTATTATTTGGTGTAGAAATATATATGTTATTTTGTGTAAAAATATATTGTGTTATTTGTTATAGAAATATGTTTGTTATGTAGAGATATACTTGTTATAGAAATATGTTTGTTTGTTATGTAGAGATATATTTGTTATAGAAATATCTTTGTTATGTAGAAATATATTTGTTTTAGAAATAATAAGATACGATGATATAATATAATATATTTAATTAAATATGGGTTGTTACATAATTTTAGAGAATTTGAGGGAAGGAGTAGAAATAAGATAAGATGAGTAAGAGAATATAAATAAGAGAATTAGGGTTAGAATTATTTAGTACATGATATAACTTTTGGAGAAACCTAGAGAAAAAGAGAGGAGGCGCGAAAGAGAGAAGAAAAACCTAAGAAGAACGCAGCTTGATTCAGGAGACCAAATTAAGGTAAGGGTGGGATTCCTTCAATAATATGTATATATAATTTTGATTGTTGATGAAATTGTGTTCTAGGTTTAGGGTTTAGAAAGTTTATGATAATTGATATGATGTGATGAATTGTGTTGTTTAATGCATGTTTCTGTGTTGTTTTGATTGTTATGTTGTATATAGAACCTGTAAACATTGTTCTATATCAAATTTGGGATTTGGGTAGATGAAATTTGGGTTTTTGAGTGAAAAATAGAGTTTTCCCGAGAGCTACCTTTGACAGCATACCCTGTTCCATGTTGTTGCGTTTTTTGCATCAGTTTCTGTTTCGAACTAGCTTTCGGTGTAAACACGAAAGTTGTAGGTATGAATTTTATCTTTCTAATGCCGTTGGTCTGACGTCAAAATGATTTATAGAACTTGAGTTATGGTCAAATTACTGAACGTAGGTCACAGCGAATTTTTATGAATTTCAGCACAACTTTGTCCGAATTTGAAATGAAAACTGGTATTGATTGGTACATAATTGGCCTTAGGTGTAAACATGAAAGTTGTAGATAATTGAGTTAGCTTTCTAATGGCACTGGTTTGACTCGAAAATGTTTTGTAAATCTCGAGTTATGATAAAAATAGTCCAAGTAGGTCTTTAGAAAATTTTAAGAAAACTTAGGTTAACTAATCCCAAGTTAGTCCAAAACTTAGGGTTGGTTTCCAAACTTCAAACTTAGGTATTAGGGATTTAGTTGAGGTGTTTTATGAGTATTTGGCTTATGTCTTATTTAATCATACTTGATTACTTTTGAAGAATGTTATTGCTTATGAGTTATGAATGATGAGTGCATAATGTGCTATACTTATAAAGTTAATGTTATGATTTGATGTTGTTGATAATGATTATGAATCATATGTGCATTATGTGAACTATATTGTAATATATCTGATGCCTAAATGATGAGTTTTTGATGTTGTTATATGATTGATGATTTGCTGCCATGTTGCTGTTATTATTTAATTAAAGCTGCATGAGTCGGTCTATGATGTGAGATGTTGTCCAATTTGTTGGAGTCATATGAGAAGTGTCGTGATGTCTAAGACGTAAGTGATTGAGTCTCATGCATACTCATTCAGAGATGAGGGCTTATGCCCTGGAGTTTTTACTCACCAGCGACGAGGGCTTATGCCCTGGAGCTTTTGCTCACTAGCGACGAGGGCTTATGCCCTAGGAGTATATTTATGCTCAAAGCGACGAGGGCTTATGCCCTGGATTGGTACCACATGCATATAAGATGTCTAAGATGTTTAAGATGTTAGAGTTGCATAGTCGAGTTGCATTGTCGAGTCGAGTTGTCTAAGATGTTTTGTGATGATGTTTAAGATGTTTTGTGATGATGTTCTTTGATGATGATTAAGATGTTTTGTGATGATGATTCTTTGATGATGTTTAAGATGTTTAGTGATGATATTCTTGATGTTGCTTAAGATGTTATGAGATAAATATTTAAGACGTGCTTATATGTTAATTGTTGTTAAACTTAATTGTAGGATTATCTGTTTATTATATTGTTTGTGAATCTCACCCCTTCTGTTGGAATTGCCGCCTTGTGGGCAAGTGCAGGTAACCAAGATTAGGTGCAGTCGTGTGAGGCATTCCTCACTGTGTCTTAGGTGCTCTGATATGTAACGGGATGGGGAATCTTGTCAAATGCTTTTTCTGTTCCTTGCATGTCAATTATAATTTTATAAAAACTAATTTTAGATGAACTTTTGAAATGTTATGAAGAGGCCTGCGTGCCAAGACTTTTAAGATTCCACTGCAATGTTTTGAGAAGTTTAATAACTATTTTTATGATGAATGAATTGTTATTCATTTCCTTTGAGATGTTTTAAGAAAGTGATACTCCGTTTATGTGAAAACTCTGATTTAATTTACGAAATTTTTACGTTGGGAAAACGGGGTGTTACAATTGGTATCAGAGCAGGTTGGTCCGTCCGGCCAAGTAGTTGAGTCACGTAGTGTCGTGTGACAGTTGAATACTGTCGTTGTGTTTTTTTTTTTCTTCCTAATTAATGGTTATGTTTTATTATGTGATCATGTTTGACTCACTAACTTTAATGTGATTTTTGTGTAATGTTTGAAGTTACTATTTTGTTATATATTGTTTAAGAATATTTAAGCAATAATTAAATTCATTTTTCTATTGTGCTTTGAATTTCGAGGACGAAATTCTCTTAAGGGGGGTAGAGTTGTAACGCCCGTTTTGAACTATTTTATTTATTTAATTATTTGATTGAGTTTAGAGTCTTTTTAAATAATTTATTTGATTTATGGTGATGTGTGTTATTTTTGTGTTATATGTTGGTGTTTTAGTAGCATATTATATTATAATATATATGTTATTTGGTGTAGAGATATTATGTTATTTGGTGTAAAAATATATTTGTTATGTGGTGTAGAAATACTATGTTATTTGTTATAAAAATATATGTATTATTTGGTGTAGAAATATATATGTTATTTTGTGTAAAAATATATTGTGTTATTTGTTATAGAAATATGTTTGTTATGTAGAGATATACTTGTTATAGAAATATGTTTGTTTGTTATGTAGAGATATATTTGTTATAGAAATATCTTTGTTATGTAGAAATATATTTGTTTTAGAAATAATAAGATACGATGATATAATATAATATATTTAATTAAATATGGGTTGTTACATAATTTTAGAGAATTTGAGGGAAGGAGTAGAAATAAGATAAGATGAGTAAGAGAATATAAATAAGAGAATTAGGGTTAGAATTATTTAGTACATGATATAACTTTTGGAGAAACCTAGAGAAAAAGAGAGGAGGCGCGAAAGAGAGAAGAAAAACCTAAGAAGAACGCAGCTTGATTCAGGAGACCAAATTAAGGTAAGGGTGGGATTCCTTCAATAATATGTATATATAATTTTGATTGTTGATGAAATTGTGTTCTAGGTTTAGGGTTTAGAAAGTTTATGATAATTGATATGATGTGATGAATTGTGTTGTTTAATGCATGTTTCTGTGTTGTTTTGATTGTTATGTTGTATATAGAACCTGTAAACATTGTTCTCTATCAAATTTGGGATTTGGGTAGATGAAATTTGGGTTTTTGAGTGAAAAATAGAGTTTTCCCGAGAGCTACCTTTGACAGCATACCCTGTTCCATGTTGTTGCGTTTTTTGCATCAGTTTCTGTTTCGAACTAGCTTTCGGTGTAAACACGAAAGTTGTAGGTATGAATGTTATCTTTCTAATGCCGTTGGTCTGACGTCAAAATGATTTATAGAACTTGAGTTATGGTCAAATTACTGAACGTAGGTCACAGCGAATTTTTATGAATTTCAGCACAACTTTGTCCGAATTTGAAATGAAAACTGGTATTGATTGGTACATAATTGGCCTTAGGTGTAAACATGAAAGTTGTAGATAATTGAGTTAGCTTTCTAATGGCACTGGTTTGACTCGAAAATGTTTTGTAAATCTCGAGTTATGATAAAAATAGTCCAAGTAGGTCTTTAGAAAATTTTAAGAAAACTTAGGTTAACTAATCCCAAGTTAGTCCAAAACTTAGGGTTGGTTTCCAAACTTCAAACTTAGGTATTAGGGATTTAGTTGAGGTGTTTTATGAGTATTTGGCTTATGTCTTATTTAATCATACTTGATTACTTTTGAAGAATGTTATTGCTTATGAGTTATGAATGATGAGTGCATAATGTGCTATACTTATAAAGTTAATGTTATGATTTGATGTTGTTGATAATGATTATGAATCATATGTGCATTATGTGAACTATATTGTAATATATCTGATGCCTAAATGATGAGTTTTTGATGTTGTTATATGATTGATGATTTGCTGCCATGTTGCTGTTATTATTTAATTAAAGCTGCATGAGTCGGTCTATGATGTGAGATGTTGTCCAATTTGTTGGAGTCATATGAGAAGTGTCGTGATGTCTAAGACGTAAGTGATTGAGTCTCATGCATACTCATTCAGAGATGAGGGCTTATGCCCTGGAGTTTTTACTCACCAGCGACGAGGGCTTATGCCCTGGAGCTTTTGCTCACTAGCGACGAGGGCTTATGCCCTAGGAGTATATTTATGCTCAAAGCGACGAGGGCTTATGCCCTGGATTGGTACCACATGCATATAAGATGTCTAAGATGTTTAAGATGTTAGAGTTGCATAGTCGAGTTGCATTGTCGAGTCGAGTTGTCTAAGATGTTTTGTGATGATGTTTAAGATGTTTTGTGATGATGTTCTTTGATGATGATTAAGATGTTTTGTGATGATGATTCTTTGATGATGTTTAAGATGTTTAGTGATGATATTCTTGATGTTGCTTAAGATGTTATGAGATAAATATTTAAGACGTGCTTATATGTTAATTGTTGTTAAACTTAATTGTAGGATTATCTGTTTATTATATTGTTTGTGAATCTCACCCCTTCTGTTGGAATTGCCGCCTTGTGGGCAAGTGCAGGTAACCAAGATTAGGTGCAGTCGTGTGAGGCATTCCTCACTGTGTCTTAGGTGCTCTGATATGTAACGGGATGGGGAATCTTGTCAAATGCTTTTTCTGTTCCTTGCATGTCAATTATAATTTTATAAAAACTAATTTTAGATGAACTTTTGAAATGTTATGAAGAGGCCTGCGTGCCAAGACTTTTAAGATTCCACTGCAATGTTTTGAGAAGTTTAATAACTATTTTTATGATGAATGAATTGTTATTCATTTCCTTTGAGATGTTTTAAGAAAGTGATACTCCGTTTATGTGAAAACTCTGATTTAATTTACGAAATTTTTACGTTGGGAAAACGGGGTGTTACAACGACAACGACAACAACAACAACAACTGTGCCTAATTTATTTATGACACACTCCCCAACTTTGTCTAATATGACACAACAATTCTCCACGTTCAACATAACATTTATATATGTATATACTTTTATTCACATGATTCTACATTCAATCACAACATTTATCTTCATAAACAAGGTAAAATAAATCAATAAAACATTTTAGGAAGCTCAGATTAAAGTCCTAATGCACGAAGCGAAATTCCGAAAAATGGTCTTACAGGGCCTATCTCGCTTCAAGCGAAGGCCATCACGCTTCAAGCGAAATCTTCACAGAATGGTTGGTTCTCGCTCGCTCGCTCAAAGTTCGCTCCCAAACACTCTTATTTTCTCTACTTTTCTTACTGATACGTGAAAGGTTGTGTTAGAAGTTAGAAGGCCTATATGAGCGAACTTTGAGCGAGCGAGCGAGAACCAACCATTTTGTGAAGATTTCGCTTGAAGCGTGATGACCTTCGCTTGAAGCGAGATAGGCCCTGTAAGACCATTGTTTGAATTTTGCTTCGTGCATTAGGACTTTAATCTGAGCTTCCTATAATGTTTTATTGATTTATTTTACCTTGTTTATGAAGATAAATGTTGTGATTGAATGTAGAATCATGTGAATAAATGTATATACATATATAAATGTTATGTTGAACATGGAGAATTGTTGTGTCATATTAGACAAAGTTGGGGAGTGTGTCATAAATAAATTAGGCACAGTTGTTGTTGTTGTTGTTGTTGTTGTTGTTGTCGTTGTCGATGCTGTTGTTGTTGGGTTGTATGTTGATTTACACCGTGAGTCTTCTCATACTCATGCATTGTTGAGGGTTTATTCCCTGGAATGTTAATCATTCAACCGTTGAGGGCTTATGCCCTGGAATGCTAGTCATTCACTTGTTGGGGGCTTATGCCGTGGGATGCTTTAACCATCCAAACTATTGAGGGCTCATGCCCTGGAATGCCTTGTCATTCAAATGCATTAAAATGGTACCACATGTAACGCCCTAGTTGTTATTTTATTATTTTTGGTTGATTTTAAGTATTTTATATGCTTTAAAATGATTTATGTGATTTATGTGGTGTGTTGTATTTTAATTATATGGTTATTTTTATCATTTAATAGAAATAAGTAAGAAAATGGAATTTATGGAGTTTTTAGGGGTTACATTTTAATTAATAAGAATTAAAGGGAGTTAAGTGAAATGAAGGGAGTTAAGGAAATAGGGAGAATTGGGAAAAAGGTAAGTCAGAGCTTTGTTTCACGTATCAGTAAGAAAAGTAGAGAAAAGAAGAGTTTTTGGGAAAAAGGGGAGAGAAGCCAAGAACAAGGGTGGAGAGCCAATTTTTGTAGAATTTTATTCATCTGTAATTCAGGTAAGGGTAAGGCTAACCTTCAACTAATAATATATGTTTAATTTCTGAAAATTGGATTAAAAGGTTGTGTTTTTGAGTTAGGGTTAGAAGTTATGATATTTTGCAAAAATGTTGATGATTTTGTTGTTAATTGCATGTTTCTGTGTTGCTTTGAGTACTATGTTGCATATAGAACCTGTAAACATTGTAGAAAATCGTTTTGGGTGATCGGGGGATCAAAATTGGGTTTTTGGATGAAAAGAGTTAGAAAATTCGTGAACTTTTGAACTGCCCAGATGAAGCTTCGCTTGAAGCGAGAAGTTTTTCGCTTAAGCGAGCGACCCAAAATGTTGTCCAGATGAAGCTTCGCTTGAAGCGAGATGCAAGCGAACTCCAAGCGAGATACTCCCAAACTTACGACATTTAGGTCGCTTGAAGCGAACCACGAGCGAACTTTGAGCGAGCGAGTGAGAACCAACCATTCTGTGAAGATTTCGCTTGAAGCGAGATGGCCTTCGCTTGAAGCGAGATAGGCCCTGTAAGACCATTGTTTGAATTTTACTTCGTGCATTAGGACTTTAATCTGAGCTTCCTATAATGTTTTATTGATTTATTTTACCTTGTTTATGAAGATAAATGTTGTGATTGAATGTAGAATCATGTGAATAAATGTATATACATATATAAATGTTATGTTGAACGTGGAGAATTGTTGTGTCATATTAGACAAAGTTGGGGAGTGTGTCATGAATAAATTAGGCACAGTTGTTGTTGTTGTTGTTGTTGTTGTCGTTGTCGTTGCTGTTGTTGTTGGGTTGTATGCTGATATACACCGTGAGTCTTCTCATACTCATGCATTGTTGAGGGCTTATGCCCTGGAATGTTAATCATTCAACCGTTGAGGGCTTATGCCCTGGAATGCTAGTCATTCACTTGTTGGGGGCTTATGCCCTGGGATGCTTTAACCATCCAAACTGTTGAGGGCTCATGCCCTAGAATGCCTTGTCATTCAAACGCGTTAAAATGGTACCACATGTAACGCCCTAGTTGTTATTTTATTATTTTTGGTTGATTTTAAGTATTTTATATGCTTTAAAATGATTTATGTGATTTATGTGGTGTGTTGTATTTTAATTATATGGTTATTTTTATTATTTAATAGAAATAAGTAAGAAAATGGAATTTATGGAGTTTTTAGGGGTTACATTTTAATTAATAAGAATTAAAGGGAGTTAAGTGAAATGAAGGGAGTTAAGGAAATAGGGAGAGTTGGGAAAAAGGTAAGTCAGAGCTTTCTTTCACGTATCAGTAAGAAAGGTAGAGAAAAGAAGAGTTTTTGGGAAAAAGGGGAGAGAAGCCAAGAACAAGGGTGGAGAGCCAATTTTTGTAGAATTTTATTCATCTGTAATTCAGGTAAGGGTGAGGCTAACCTTCAACTAATAATATATGTTTAATATTTGAAAATTGGATTAAAAGGTTGTGTTTTTGAGTTAGGGTTAGAAGTTATGATATTTTGCAAAAATGTTGATGATTTTGTTGTTAATTGCATGTTTCTGTGTTGCTTTGAGTACTATGTTGCATATAGAACCTGTAGACATTGTAGAAAATCGTTTTGGGTGATCGGGGGATCAAAATTGGGTTTTTGGATGAAAAGAGTTAGAAAATTCGTGAACTTTTGAACTGCCCAGATGAAGCTTCGCTTGAAGCGAGATGTTTTTCGCTTAAGCGAGCGACCCAAAATGTTGTTGATAGACTTTTAGCAAGTGTACTAAAAATGCATCGAAGTAATAAAATAAGTTCGTATCCACGAGGACTGCGTTAATCTCAATTTGGCAATAAAGTTAATATTTAGGATGTATAAATTATTTAGTAAAAATATATTTGATTTGATTGAATAAAATTAAATAACAGAAAATATAGATTCAGTTAGAAAATATAAATTCGTTTAGAAAATATAGATTCAATTAGAAAATATAGATTCTGTTAGAAAATATATATTCAGTTAGAAAATAAAGATTTGATTAGAAAATATAGAGAGATGAGATCAGGTCCTTCGAATCCTCCAATGTTCCCCTAATTGGTATACTGCACTCTATTCTTATGAATGATTCTCTAGTCCCACGATAGTTAACAAATTAGTCCTAATCAATCCCTTGAGTTAGGACCCTCTTCTTAAACTACAGCCCCTAATTCCTTAGGTGGTCTAATAATCTTCGAAGGATTAAACACGTTAACCTAATATCACTAACAAACGATTATCCATTCCTAGATTAACCATGTTTATTAGAACAATTCAATGGGTCTAAGTTGAAAGCTAGGGTCAGTAGTCATTCATTCTCACTAAATCATGTTTATATTTGATCAGGATATAAAAAGCATTAAGAACAATTGAATTGAATAAAAACTAGTTTGTCATTCACAATAAATAGAGTTTCATCACAGCAACATGGATCAATTAGGGTTACAAAGAATCATCTCAGACCTAATCCCTAAGAGATTTAGCTACTCATAATTGAGTTTACAAATAGCATAATCAATGAAAGAATTAAAACATACATAAACTGATAAAAGGATGAAGAAATCGCCCTCCTAGCCGTCTCTGGATGTCAAAATCGCACTTTGCTCTCCAAGATTCGTAACCCTTGTTTTTGGAAAAGACTTCAGCTTAAATAGGCCCAGAAATTCGCCCAAAACGTGTCACGTTTTAAGTAAAACGTGTCACGTTTTTTCCTTCAGTAGCAAGTAACCAAATTAGGGTTTCACAAAACGTGTCACGTTTTTGCCAACGTGACACGTTCTCCTTTCTTCCAAAATCAAGCGTTCTGACTTGTGAAAACGTGTCACGTTTTTGAGCTAGCGTGACACGTTTTTGTGACTTCACCATTCTTCAGTTTTCTTGCTTTTTCTTGCTTTTCTTGCTGCTTAAGTTGCCTTGTGATCTCCAAAATGTGATGAAAATGACACTAAAAATATCGAATAATTGACTGTCATCACAGCCCCAAACTTGAACCATTCCTTGTCCTCAAGGAATCTACTTGCAGTATTGACAATCGATAGTAAAATAACAATTACCTGATCAAGCAGTAGTATCCAAAAGTTCATCTCCTTACTAGCTAAAAGTGAGCTAGTTTGACTTGAATGCAACCACCAATTCACAACTCCACGCAACAATATGATAAGGGTTCACACTCAATCACATGCAAGACTACATATTACCATACGCTTGAAAAGTTTCTAAACGTCAATCAAAATCAATGTCATTACACACTTTGAGGTCTTTCAGGGTTATAACGGGGCTTAGGTGAAGGTGGGATAATATTTGGATAAGTAGGCTACACAAAATTTGAGTTAGGCACTCCTACGGAAATTAAAGCACAAATTCAATCCATCTTTCACCTATGGAAAAACAATTGTAAAGGTACTAGAGAACATTTGTAACTTATTGGGACAATCGAGTTAAAAGTTACTCGGAGTTTTCATTGTTTGTCCCTTTTTCATTCATTTCTTTCTTTCTTTGATACACCACGATAATATTCTTTGTTAGTGATCTTTGTGTGTATTTTTCATGATAATGTTCTTTGTTCTCTAGTACCCCCAGCCCCAAACTTAGTTGGTTGCAAATTCCAATAGCAACCCAATACTTAGTATTTAGCAACATCCTACAATGCCTAACTCAGAAATACAATTTGGGATAAATCCTAAAAGTCTTTAAGTTTGTAATGTAGTTTGTCACCGAACAAAAAGCTCTAAACCTACCGGCTCAATTTGGCTAAGAAAAGGATAAATATCAATAAAAATCAAGGTAGGCTTCAAAAGGCTCACAGGACCAAGCACTTTTGCCTCAGTGTGTATATGACAAAGACAATCAACAGTAAAGAAACTATGCAAGTTCTAGAAATGTAGATGCATGGAACACTCTATATAAGTAAATTGAAAAAAATAAAATTTGGCCATGAACCTTACAATGTTAGATTTCTGGGAGTTGTGACTACCTATCTTGCACTGCCGTACACTTCGCCTTTGATATACAAGTCACTCCTCCTTATGAACCTTTGGAATACCACTTGAACAAATATTTGTTACTAAACTGGAAAAAGTCAACAAACAAGCAAATTCATCAATAATAAACAAGTTCAAGAACAATTACATAAACGGGGGGTACAACCGAGTTAAACCAAAATGAAAATTAAAGACAAATTGTTTGACTCAACAATAGAAATAAAATACTGGAAATAAAGACATAATAAAAAGGATGGGTTGCCTCCCACCAAGCGCTTTCTTTTACGTCATTGAGCCTGACGCTTCAACCACTGTTAGGGTGGCAAATATGATAGAAAGAATATATCATCCTTCTTCTTCCTCTTGTTTGGTAGGAACTCCATGAATTTGGCACAAAGAATCAGATACTCCCATGCACCCATTGTTAAACCTTTAGAATTTGAACTCTCCCACCTTATAGAAGGACATGTATCTTTCTGCACACAAGTGTTTTCCTTAACCCCCGTTGGTTCAGACTTCGGAAAAATATCAACACTCCTCACTTTGGGTTTTTCTTCCACCACAACCTTGTGACACTCAATCTCCATCTGAACCAATTTCCTCTGAGACTCATGTGCTTTCTCAACAAGATCACCACACTGAAGATCAAACTTTTCAAATGAAACTTGATTTGACACCAAGATATCATCTAAAATATTTTGAAGTTGAGTATTGTAATCTATGTTGATCACCTCGTTCCTCCCTTCAAAATTACTACCTGGTTGATTCGCCTCATCACGACCACATCTCTCATTTAATCTCGAGATTTTACTGTCCACACATTTTATCTCCAAAGATAGCATATATTTTTCATATTGCAGCATGCAAATCTCTTTTGTGTCATGGAGGTACAACCTGTCTATCATAGCTGCAAAACTTGGATAAACTTTTTAGTAGCACCGTACAATGAGAAGA
This sequence comes from Medicago lupulina, assembly GCA_958299785.1. Classification (NCBI taxonomy): domain Eukaryota; kingdom Viridiplantae; phylum Streptophyta; class Magnoliopsida; order Fabales; family Fabaceae; genus Medicago; species Medicago lupulina. The sequence goes on along the minus strand of OY283141.1, from coordinate 34,515,609 downwards.
TAACGAAGAGCATAAATCTTTTTTTTTTCCTTTTTATAAATATATACAAAAATATAAATGACAGAAATCCTAAATAAAAACAAAATTGCCAAGTTGAAATGACTCAACAGTCCCCGGCAACGGCGCCAAAAACTTGATAGACTTTTAGCAAGTGTACTAAAAATGCATCGAAGTAATAAAATAAGTTCGTATCCACGAGGACTGCGTTAATCTCAATTTGGCAATAAAGTTAATATTTAGGATGTATAAATTATTTAGTAAAAATATATTTGATTTGATTGAATAAAATTAAATAACAGAAAATATAGATTCAGTTAGAAAATATAAATTCGTTTAGAAAATATAGATTCAATTAGAAAATATAGATTCTGTTAGAAAATATATATTCAGTTAGAAAATAAAGATTTGATTAGAAAATATAGAGAGATGAGATCAGGTCCTTCGAATCCTCCAATGTTCCCCTAATTGGTATACTGCACTCTATTCTTATGAATGATTCTCTAGTCCCACGATAGTTAACAAATTAGTCCTAATCAATCCCTTGAGTTAGGACCCTCTTCTTAAACTACAGCCCCTAATTCCTTAGGTGGTCTAATAATCTTCGAAGGATTAAACACGTTAACCTAATATCACTAACAAACGATTATCCATTCCTAGATTAACCATGTTTATTAGAACAATTCAATGGGTCTAAGTTGAAAGCTAGGGTCAGTAGTCATTCATTCTCACTAAATCATGTTTATATTTGATCAGGATATAAAAAGCATTAAGAACAATTGAATTGAATAAAAACTAGTTTGTCATTCACAATAAATAGAGTTTCATCACAGCAACATGGATCAATTAGGGTTACATAGAATCATCTCAGACCTAATCCCTAAGAGATTTAGCTACTCATAATTGAGTTTACAAATAGCATAATCAATGAAAGAATTAAAACATACATAAACTGATAAAAGGATGAAGAAATCGCCCTCCTAGCCGTCTCTGGATGTCAAAATCGCACTTTGCTCTCCAAGATTCGTAACCCTTGTTTTTGGAAAAGACTTCAGCTTAAATAGGCCCAGAAATTCGCCCAAAACGTGTCACGTTTTAAGTAAAACGTGTCACGTTTTTTCCTTCAGTAGCAAGTAACCAAATTAGGGTTTCACAAAACGTGTCACGTTTTTGCCAACGTGACACGTTCTCCTTTCTTCCAAAATCAAGCGTTCTGACTTGTGAAAACGTGTCACGTTTTTGAGCTAGCGTGACACGTTTTTGTGACTTCACCATTCTTCAGTTTTCTTGCTTTTTCTTGCTTTTCTTGCTGCTTAAGTTGCCTTGTGATCTCCAAAATGTGATGAAAATGACACTAAAAATATCGAATAATTGACTGTCATCAGCAGTCCAGATGAAGCTTCGCTTGAAGCGAGATGCAAGCGAACTCCAAGCGAGATACTCCCAGACTTACGACATTTAGGTCGCTTGAAGGGAACCACGAGCGAACTTTGAGCGAGCGAGCGAGAACCAACCATTCTGTGAAGATTTCGCTTGAAGCGAGATGGCCTTCGCTTGAAGCGAGATAGGCCCTGTAAGACCATTTTTCGGAATTTTGCTTCGTGCATTAGGACTTTAATCTGAGCTTCGTATAATGTTTTATTGATTTATTTTACCTTGTTTATGAAGATAAATGTTGTGATTGAATGTAGAATCATGTGAATAAATGTATATACATATATAATGTTATGTTGACCGTGGAGAATTGTTGTGTCACATTAGACAAAGTTGGGGAGTGTGTCATGAATAAATTAGGCACAGTTGTTGTTGTTGTCGTTGTCGTTGCTGTTGTTGTTGGGTTGTATGCTGATATACACCGTGAGTCTTTTCATACTCATGCATTGTTGAGGGCTCATGCCCTGGAATGTTAATCATTCAACCGTTGAGGGCTTATGCCCTGGAATGCTTGTCATTCACTTGTTGGGGGCTTATGCCCTTGGATGCTTTAACCATCCAAATTGTTGAGGGCTCATGCCCTGGAATGCCTTGTCATTCAAACGTGTTAACATGGTACCACATGCATATTGCATTAGTTGTTGTCGTCGGTGCATTTGTCGGGTCGTTGTTGGTGAGTCGTCGGAGTTGTAGTGGTTGTTGGTTGGGTTGATGGTGTTGTAGTTGATGATGTTGTTGTATTTTAAATATGAATTGATGTAGATTGTTGTTGCAATTGTTGATGCCTTGTGATATAAATATGTGCTAATGATGCTATTTGTTGAGATGTTGTTGTTTTAATTCAAATTGATGAATTATATATATATATTATTGTTGTTTGTGAATCTCACCCCTTCTGCTTGAAATTGTTGCTCTTCGTATAGGTAACTTGCAGGTAATGAAGGCTAGGTTGGTGTATGGCTCAAGTGTCTTAGGGCTCTGATACGTAACGGGATAGGAAACGTTGTTGTGTTATTTCATTCCTTTATGTATCATTTGTTTTAAATGAGTTGTTGGAGAATTTATGATGATTAAATAATGATTTACTGTTGAGGCCTTTGCACCAAGATTTGTTGAAGTTGGTGGTATTATTATAAAAGAATTTTCTGCTGCTGTTTACGAGATGTTATATTGTTGGAATTAAATAGTTTTATTTTCTATTTAAGAATTTTTGAAAAGCAGTGTAATACTCCGTTGTTGATATACTCTGATTAATTTATTCGAATATTACGTTGTTGGGGGAACGGGGTGTTACACCACATCCATATTGCATTAGTTGTTGTCGTCGGTGCATTGTCGGGTCGTTGTTGGTGAGTCGTCGGAGTTGTAGTGGTTGTTGGTTGGGTGGATGGTGTTGTAGTTGACGATGTTGTTGTATTTTAAATATGAATTGATGTAGATCGTTGTTGCAATTGTTGATGCCATGTGATATAAATATGTGCTAATGATGCTATTTGTTGAGATGTTGTTGTTTTAATTCAAATTGATGAATTATATTTATATTATTGTTGTTTGTGAATCTCACCCCTTCTGCTTGAAAATGTTGCTCTTCGTATGGGTAACTTGCAAGTAATGAAGGCTAGGTTGGTGTTTGGCTCAAGTGTCTTAGGGCTCTGATACGTAACGGGATGGGAAACGTTGTTGTGTTATTTCATTCCTTTATGTATCATTTGTTTTAAATGAGTTGTTGGAGAATTTATGATGATTAAATAATGATTTACTGTTGAGGCCTTTGCACCAAGATTTGTTGAAGTTGGTGGTATTATTATAAAAGAATTTTCTGCTGCTGTTTACGAGATGTTATATTGTTGGAATTAAATAGTTTTATTTTCTATTTAAGAATTTTTGAAAAGCAGTGTAATACTCCGTTGTTGATATACTCTGATTAATTTATTCGAATATTACGTTGTTGGGGGAACGGGGTGTTACACCACATCCATATTGCATTAGTTGTTGTCGTCGGTGCATTGTCGGGTCGTTGTTGGTGAGTCGTCGGAGTTGTAGTGGTTGTTGGTTGGGTGGATGGTGTTGTAGTTGACGATGTTGTTGTATTTTAAATATGAATTGATGTAGATCGTTGTTGCAATTGTTGATGCCATGTGATATAAATATGTGCTAATGATGCTATTTGTTGAGATGTTGTTGTTTTAATTCAAATTGATGAATTATATTTATATTATTGTTGTTTGTGAATCTCACCCCTTCTACTTGAAAATGTTGCTCTTCGTATGGGTAACTTGCAAGTAATGAAGGCTAGGTTGGTGTTTGGCTCAAGTGTCGTAGGGCTCTGATACGTAACGGGATGGGAAACGTTGTTGTGTTATTTCATTCCTTTATGTATCATTTGTTTTAAATGAGTTGTTGGAGAATTTATGATGATTAAATAATGATTTACTGTTGAGGCCTTTGCACCAAGATTTGTTGAAGTTTGTGGTATTATTATAAAAGAATTTTCTGCTGCTGTTTACGAGATGTTATATTGTTGGAATTAAATAGTTTTATTTTTTATTTAAGAATTTTTGAAAAGCAGTGTAATACTCCGTTGTTGATATACTCTGATTAATTTATTCGAATATTACGTTGTTGGGGGAACGGGGTGTTACACCACATCCATATTGCATTAGTTGTTGTCGTCGGTGCATTGTCGGGTCGTTGTTGGTGAGTCGTCGGAGTTGTAGTGGTTGTTGGTTGGGTGGATGGTGTTGTAGTTGACGATGTTGTTGTATTTTAAATATGAATTGATGTAGATCGTTGTTGCAATTGTTGATGCCATGTGATATAAATATGTGCTAATGATGCTATTTGTTGAGATGTTGTTGTTTTAATTCAAATTGATGAATTATATTTATATTATTGTTGTTTGTGAATCTCACCCCTTCTACTTGAAAATGTTGCTCTTCGTATGGGTAACTTGCAAGTAATGAAGGCTAGGTTGGTGTTTGGCTCAAGTGTCTTAGGGCTCTGATACGTAACGGGATGGGAAACGTTGTTTTGTTATTTCATTCCTTTATGTATCATTTGTCTTAAATAAGTTGTTGGAGAATTTATGATGATTAAATTATGATTTACTGTTGAGGCCTTTGCGCCAAGATTTGTTGAAGTTGGTGATATTATTTTAAAAGAATTTTCCGCTGCTGTTGACGAGATGTTATATTGTTGGAATTAGATAGTTTTATTTTCTATTTAAGAATTTTTGAAAAGCAGTGTAATACTCCGTTGTTGATATACTCTGATTAATTTATTCGAATATTACGTTGTTGGGAGAACGGGGTGTTACATTCTAACTGCTTCAGCTTCTTAGTAGACAAGAACTCTGCTCTACTTTCTTCTTCAGCAGAAGAGAAATACACCGACTTACTAAAAAAATTAATATGAACATGATTGTACTCAGACCAGTTCATTCCCAGGATTACATCCATTCCACTCAACGGTAAACAAACCAAATCAAGACAACATAAAGACAGTAATACAACTGTTACTCAACACTACGCGACTCAACTACTTGGCCGGACGGACCGACCTGCTCTGATACCAATTGTAACACCCCGTTTTCCCAACATAAAAATTTCATAATAAAAATCAGAGTTTTCAACGTGAACGGAATGTCACACTTCTTTTCATAAAATCTTAAACGATAATAATAAATATTTATCCTTCAAAATTCAATAAAAAAATGTTTACTACTTCGCAGCGGAATTATTTCGACAATCTAAAACATTCTTCGGCACGAGGGCCTCATCATAAAATCTCATAAAACATCTTAACATCAAATCATGAAAATCATAAAAGAATACGTAAAGGAACAAAAGTCATAACAAAATCCCCATCTTGTTACGTATCAGAGCACCTAAAGACACGCCTGAGGAAATCCACTCACGACCGCGACTATCCTTGATTACCTGCAAGTTACCCATGTAAAAGGCAACATTTTCAAACAAAAGGGGTGAGATTTCACAAACAATAATGTTAAGCATATAATTCATCAATTACAGTTAACAACATAAACATCATCAATTCATCAAATTTAGCAACAAATGCATTCATAAATAATTCATCATAATTCATCAACAACTTAGAATGAAAACAACTTAACAGCTTAGCAACTCATGGTTAACATCTTATCAACAACGACTCGACTCGACTATGCAACTTCAACTTCTTAATCAATGCATGTGGTACCATCCAGGGCATGAGCCCTCGTCATAAGAGCATAAATACACTCACAGGGCATAAGCCCTCAACATAAAGAGCAAAAGCTCACAGGGCATAAGCCCTCAACATAAAGAGCAAAAGCTCACAGGGCATGAGCCCCCAACGGAATGAGTATGCATGGACTCAACGACCAACAACTTTAACAACTTACAACTTAACAACCAACAACTTAGCAACTTGAATGACATAAACATCACAATATTATACAACATACGATATTCACATAATACATACATATATATATATATATATATATATATATATATTTCAACTTAATAACAACAATGTACATAATATTCATTAACTTCATTTACATTAAACCAAGTGAGTTCATCACGACCTAGGTTAGATACTCATAAACACCTCAATTAAACCTCTGATACTTAAGCTTGAAGTTTGGAAACCAGCCATAAGTTTTTGGCCTAACTTGGAATTAGTTATGCCAAGTTTTTCTTAAAGTTTTCTCAATGCCCACCTGGACTATTTCCATTATAACTCAAAATATAAAAATCATTTTCAAGTCAAACCAAAGCCATTAGAAAGCTAACTCAATTATCTACAACTTTCATGTTTACACCAAAAGCCAGTTCAAAACAAAAACGGGTGGAAATGTGAATGTTTTCCAGTTTTGACTGACAGAAAAATCAGTTGCCGAATTTGACAATTCGGTGGCCGATTTTTGTCGAACCAAAGCTGGAAAATCAGCTCAGAATTCGGTGGCCGATTTTGGCAATTCGGTGGCCGAATTCGGGCTTCACAGCTTACGGGAACAGACCAGTTTTCACTCCAAAAACCCAATTTTCAATCACCCAAACCCCAAATTTGATAGGAAACATTACCTATGATTATACTAATACCTGAACATCAATTTAACACAACAATTTATGGCAATTCATATACTTTCTACAATTTTTATTTACAATTCAAAGACCTAATTTCTCAAACTACAAAACTATGAACATCAACATAAGACTAACCCTAATCCCCAAAACTTACAACCTACAACTTTTGCCAAACCCAATTTCAGAAAAACATACTTAAGATTAGAGAATATGAGTCCCACCCTTACCTTAGGTTAATCGATCGCAAGCTTCTCCTCTTCTCTTGTTTTCTCCCTTTTTCTCCAAAACTGGTTTCACGTGAAAACTAATATGACCTAATTTCTCCTATTTATCTCTTCCCATCTATTCTATTTTATTTACTCTTATTCCACTAAACTCTCTAAATTCTTAAAACAGCCCCTCATCTCAATATTTATTTTATTTTCAAATCTTATTCTATTAAATAATAAAATAAGTCTCTAAATAAATCCACAATAAATCACATAATTCTTCACATCACATAAATCATATATTTATATTCCAAACTCAACAAATAAATCAAATAATAAAAGAGGGCGTTACACTTCAAAGTAGTGCTCTAAGTTATTATAGTGGCTAGTGGGAATTTTAATCATGTTAGTGCCCATTTTCTAGGTAATAAACATGCACTTATCAATGTATTTTGTAAATGCATGGTAGTGGGAATTTATCTTTAGTATTCCAAGCCTAGGCTATAAATAAGAAGCTCATGTAATTCTCAAATCACAATTTTGAAGATTAATATATTTGAGTTTTCTCTATTGTGAGTTTTTCCCTTGTTCTTGGGTCAAGAACTTTTATAGTGATGGTTCTACCGGCAGGTCGCGGTTAGGGTCAAGTTCCATATTCAATAACTATGGTTCTACTGGCAAGTCGCGGTTAGGGTCAAGTTCAGTACCTGTTTTCGAGACGGTCTTATCGGTCACGTATCATTACCCTAGCATCTCATGCTATATTGTAGCCTATTTCATTAAAACGCAATACAAGTTTAGTTATGGCTTCTTCTGCAAGCAAACAATCTCTACATAGGCAGAGGGAATTGGAGAAACTATTTGCCGGGAAAGAAATTCAGAGTCAACACTCAAAATAGATCACCAAGGATTGAAAGAATTGATGTTTATAATTTAGATAAATGTTAAAAATCCATGAGTTCACCCATTTGGTGTTGGCCTAGTGGTTGGCTTGGGATCTTGGAGTGTGCTTGTCTCAAGGTCTCAGGTTCGATTCCCTCTGGTGCTAATTTCAGTGGGCAAGTCCATACAAAGCTTTGCTCTGGCTTAGAACGGGCCTCCGCAAGTGGGCGGTGAGATTGGTCCTCTCGGATTAGTCGGTCCTTGGATCGATACCGAGTTTTAAAAAAAAAAAATCCATGAGTTCATATACTATTATCTGACCAAATTGCTTCACTACGATTATAGCCCAATATTCAGCCCTAGTAAGTAAAGACATGGTATCCATCTAGGGGACACCTTCTCAAGGCAACAAGCTCCTCAGAAAACACAAAATGTCAACTCATTTTCACTTTACTCCTTCCTAAAGCTAGTGTTAGACTGCTAGGGCTAGTGCTACCTAAGTCAATAATCATAGGTTGTGTTTGGTAACACAAAAAAGCTAGCTTATAGCTTGTTGGACTAGCTTGTAAGCTTGTTGAATGAAAACGTGATGTGTTTGGTAACAAACTTTTCTCACGAGCTTATAGCTTTTTTTATAAGCTATTTCAAGTAGCTTTTTAGCTTATAGTTGGTAGCTTTTTATATTTTCTTCCAATTTTAACCTTATTAATTTAATTTAATATTTTTTAATAAGAAAAAACTACCCATATTCATATGTAACTACCCACATTTTATATCTTAAAAAATAAAACTACTCACTTTTGGTGCAAAGCACGTTCCTACTTACTACCATATACTTTCTTTGTTTTTTTTTTTTTAACTTTCTTTCAATTCATATAATATAATATATGGTTTTAAATAAAATCTGCAACAAATAGTAAAACCATTTTAATGAAATAAAAAATATTAATTGAATTCATAATAAACATTTATCATTTTGGAGATTAAAGTAATTTAAAATAAATTCAAATATTTAAAATTAAATAAATAAATAAAAAGAAGTGTATATAATTTATATAGGAAAAAAAAACATGTCCGTTTATGTCATTTTATATTTATCAATCACATCAACAACTAATTTTACCAAACACATTATTTATTTTTTGGTAAACCAGGAGAATGGACAGGCATCAACGAGAAGCAACGACATCCCAACTGGGTTGGCACCCCGATGAACTCCCATCCTATACCGCCAAGTTCAAATATTATTAAAAAAAAAGGGAAAAATACAAGATGGGGGACTAGGCCAAAACCCTCAGAAAAGGAACCAAAAAAAACAAAAACGGGAAAAACAACAAAAAACAGCCACCCACGGAAATCTAATACGAGGAAAACCACACCTATCCGCAAAAAACTCGTGGTGAACCTCTGCCGAAAAAGATGGGAGCCACACCTCCCCCACCACGGAATGGCCACAATACCAAGAAGGAACATGAGAAAACTAATCATAGGTTCAGCCAGAAAAATAAAGACAGGCTTATGAGAAGCATAAAAATTCTTCAAGGCAATTCTAGTGTCCAAATTGCCAAAACCTTGGACATTCCAATAAAGCACTATCATTAATCAGAGGTATTTTTATCACCCTTGGAACGGGTTTTGTAAGGCTTACCAGTCGTTGTCTTAGCAATATGTTGCTTCTGCTTCCGAGTCAACACCGGTACAAAAGGAATTTCCGTAGCTCTTTGGTCATAGTCTTTAGCTCGACGCCAAAGCTCTAAATCGTGTTGAATCCTCGCAATGCTAGGAATCTCCATAACAATATTTGGTGCCCTATCATCCTGTGAACTTATGCCATTTGCCTCATTACCATCAACAGAACCATCAGACTTCTCACAAGAGGCAACAGTGTCAACAGTGTCGTGGTTATCCTGAGAAACAACAGATACCTCATGCATGTCAACATGCTCAACCGGGAATGGTCTTGGAACAATCTCACGAGCACCCTTGGGACTTGCCACCAGCTCCCTTGGGCTTACATGATCCTGTTCCACACCATCCTGAAACGGTACCGAAACATCATCAACCGTGGGGTTCTCCAGCTCCTCCCGTGATGTCTGAATTATTGGGACCGCTCCGTCAGGTCGTACGTCCTCACGCCCAAGAAGGGATGAGTGTGTTACATGCTCATTGGGACCTTTGGGACTCTCCTCCATCTCCCTAGGGTTTCCATGATTAAGTTCCACACTCTCCAGAAGCGAAGAGGTAACAACATTCACCGTGGGGTTCTCCAACTCCTCCCGCAGTT